>JASJET010000228.1:9845000-11095000 GCA_034092305.1 Diaprepes abbreviatus
AGTGGAGATATGAATTTTTTTAAATGATCGGTTTTACTTTTTTTCAACTTTTTCATAATTATGCAAATTTTTTGTTAATAACAAATTAAGGACCACTGAGATAGAAAAATATTATTTAGGTTCTTTGCTGGTAATGATAAAATGAATTGATTGCAAAAGGTTTCATCCCAGCGTCCTTTCTTGGTCGGTTAAATTGTGCATCTTTTTAGTGATTTGCCGCTCACCTATAAAAGTTGATAGGTTTTGAAATAATACGTGACAAAATTGTTGCTTTTTTAAACTTAAAATGTAGCTTTATTTACACTAAATTTGGTATTTGGGATTTCTAAGATAAGAAATCGAGGTCTGACTACAGTTTAAACATACTTTGCAGAGGTCGCCACCAGGAGCACTTCGCCTATATCTAAAGCTTAATAGGTTTTTTGTGTCTCGATACATTAAGTTTCTAATTAAAAATTCTTATTTCTTGACATCGTTGCAAAAAATTATATTTGGTAGTTTTCGTTTCTGAGATGATTGAATTTAAATGTTTTATCATGTCGTCGTTTTTACCAAGCTTAGAACTGCGTCAAGAAATTTGGAGCGTATTTAAGGACCAACATGCCAACAACAATAAAAATTTACAAAGCAAATGATAATAATATAAGAATGATCTTTCGAAAAATAATAAGAATAATACGCAAAATCAATATAAAGTCAAAACCTAAAAAATTTATTTATTTATTTTTTTAACTGAGCTAGAAGTATATGTTCATGTACACTTAAAGTATTTACTGAATTTTATATTCGTGCCTACAAATATTGTTTGATGCTTACAGGTCTGCGGTATACCATCTATTTAAGAGTTTTCCATAGGAATTAAATCCAGTGAGCGAGGTGGCTAATTTGCAGGAGCATCTTTACTTCTACCGATCCATCGATTTTGAAAATTAATTTTTAAATAATTTCTAATATTTAATATGAAATGTGGGCGTGCACCATCGTGCATGAACCCCATATTTTATCTTATGGAAGATCATTCCGTAAATTTAGCAAATTTACTAGGTGTTATGTGTAATACAAACCAGTTAAACTAGATAGTAAGATGACAGGTCCGTCAATGATCGCTGCCCATAGGTAAGTTTTTAATTCATGTTGATAAGGCACAAACTTTATTATATGCAGGTTTTGATCAGCACAAAATATGTTCACTGCGTAAATTTGTCATAACCCATCTTGTAAAGCGCCACTCACTAGATCCATTACAAAAATAAGGAAAACTTTATTAATACATGTCAACATGGGAATAATTTTGACTTCATAGCTCAATGGATTTTATTTGCTACATCTTGTAATAGTATAGGTGGTACCAGTAAAAGGAAAGTAACAACAATAACCAAATTCTTACTCCACAAGACATTTTCAAATGCTGCAATGAAAAAGTAACCAGATTAAATAAAATACATCTATGTTTCTGTCAAAGTACTTAAACCAACTGAAGCTAAACTAACAAAAAGATTTATTTTGCTTGCCTGTAAGAGGAACAAAAAGGTATCATCGGTTCGTTCATATGAAAGTCGTTCAAATGAGATGTTACGCCACATCAACATGTAACGAATGTGATGAGCACCAAACTTGAGTTGTGTTTCCTAACACATCTTCGTTTACAAACATGGACTATGTTGCATACATTTACGAAGATCAATGATGGATGGCCAAAGTCATCAGACAGAGCGATCAACATTTCGATCTACTGGTTCATTTTTTCCATCCGAACAAAAACTGTCTTCTAGATATCTAAAAAGACATGGTGTGGGTTCTAGTAAGTAAAGTTGTGAGGAAAAATTTGTCTCTTTTTTAAGTGGATTTTTACTATTAATTACTATTAAATTTTATATGCGTTTAACGCAATTTTGAGCCAACTTTGATGCACTTTAACTCTAGAACCAGTTGAGCCTCATTTACCAAATTTTTATCATATGTTTATATTATAAAGGGGTGTAATCTGTATTAACTTCATAATTTGACCCTTTTGAGTCATTCAAAAAATACAATTTTGGGTATTTTTGAGAAATTATATAAAAAAAGAACAAAGTTCTCAAGCTTAAAACTTTTATAGCAAGTAGTCCTATTATAAACCTATAGAAGAAAAAAAATTTAAAAATTAATCTATATTCCTATTAGTAATTTTTCAGCACTAAAAATTAAGTTGTGAATTTTTTTCTTCACTTTCTTCACTACTCAGGTAATATTATGAAAGGACAAAAAATCTAGAGCATATCATTCTGATAATTCTGGCTTTTACTTTGTATGTACTTGAAGGAATTATACAAGAAACAACAGACAGAAATCAAACCTAACACACCCGAAATTATAATTAACGAATTGTAAAGAAGGAAGGCGTAGAACTAGCCTTAAAAAAACTGAAAAACAGGAAAAGTGCGGGACCTGACGGAATTACCAATGAACTACTGAAATGCGGAGGAGAGAGCCTGACAGAACAACTGAAAATTCTCATCAGTAAAATCATATACCATCACAGAATCCCCGATGAATGGAGGACTAGCACAACAATACTCCTATTCAAAAAAGGCGATAAAAAAGTGCCGGCTAATTACAGAGGAATCAATCTTCTCTCCACCTCGTTAAAACTAACCACAAAAATCCTTACAAGCAAAATTAATGAACACACTTCCTTAGCAGACGAACCATGCCATATTTGTTATAAGACAAATAACTGAAAAGTCAATTGAATATAATCGTCCAGCCTTTATGTGTTTCATCGATCTAGAGAAAGCGTTCGATCGTATACAACTGGAGGATGTAACATAGCTACATTACGACAGATACGGCAAATACGATTCAAGCTAGGATAAACGGTGAATTGACCGAAAAAATAGAAGTTAATAATGGCATCCGACAAGGTGACTCTCTTAGCCCCCTACTATTTAACATCATCATGGACGAGTTGATAAAGCAGGTGCGTAGATTGAAAGAGTATGAAATGGGAGACATGGAAATCAAAACACTGTGCTACGCCGACGATGCAGTGTTAATAGCTGAAAGCAAAGACGATTTGCAAAGACTACTGCACCAATTTAACATAACAGCGAAAAAGTTTAACATGAATATATCAGCATCAAAAACTAAAGCCATGACTACATCTAGAACACCACTCAGATGCAAACTAGAAATAGACAACAGAATTATACAGCAGGAAATGAAGTTCCAGTATCTCGGAATAGAAATATCCGGATACGGGGATGTTGAAACGGAGGTGAGGGGACAAGCCATGAAAGCAGCAAGAACAGCCGCATATCTTAACAGTACTGGAGCAATAAACATATAGGAATCGAAGTTAAATCCAGAATTTATAAAACAGCAATAAGACCCATACTAACATACACTGCAGAAAACAGACCAGAAACCTCGAAAACAAAACAAATACTGGAAACAACAGAGATGAGAGTGGTGCGCAGGATAGCTGGCAGGACACTTATGGATCGGAATAGGAGCGAGGATATAAGAAGAGTGTGTAAAGTCAATAACATCAATGACTGGATATTACAAAGAAAAAGGGAATGGAACGAACACATCAACCGCATGACCGACGACAGAATAGTAAAGATCACGAGGGACAAATCACCAATAGGATGTAGGAACACCGGAAGACCCCGTAAACGATGGAGTGATAACCTCGCAATAGACTGAAACCAGGCAAAGAGACGAAGAATAACAAGTAAATTGCTTATATATAAGAAGGAAGAAGAAGACTTTGCATTGATATCTATAAAATTAACAGAGTTAGATACATTTAGGCCAAACTTGTTTTCAGCCAAAAAAGGGTTCCGAAACAAACTTAAAATAGTCGTCAAAAAAATTTTAACCATAGTTTTGAACTCACCCAGTATTGAAGTAGACTGGTAAAAAAATAGGGAAATCAAAAATACTACTTGGATTATTTCAAATGAATTGACCCGTAAGTACGACGGTGACGCTGAATATTTTTGTATGTGGCAACACTGTTCAAGCTATGTCAACGCTGTTTTACTTGTACGTCACCAATGACAAGAGAAAATGTGAGTTCAAATTTCAAACGCTTAGCGTTATCACGTGCAGAGTAATCGTTAAAAGTGTTAGATGTGTTTGTGCATTTTCGGCTTTAACAATGGAACTGCACCACCAGCATTTTCATGCTAGGATTTTTTGTGACTTTTAAAGTGGTTTAAATCAACAGCAGTGCTTGGAAAAACTGTTAACAGCATTTTCCGATTCTCCTCTGTCATGTTCAATGATTTTTTAATTGGTATGTTGAATTTCAACGTAGTAGAACATCGTTGAAAGATGAAGAGCACAGCGGTCGGCCATCAACTGCGGTTACCCAGGACTATATTAGGCATGGTGAGAAATCTTGTGCATCAAGATAGACTAATTAGTTATTGTTCGATTCAGGAGAGTTTGAATATCGCCTCGGCAATCTTACACGAACACTTAGGTGTTCGTAAACTTGTTTCGCGTTAGGTTCCCAAACTACTCTCGGCCGCAGAAGAAGACGCACGTATGATGATTAACAAATGTATCCAAGCCAATTATTATATCATTACTGGTGATGAGTCCTGGATTTACCAATTCGAGCCAGAATTAAAGACACAATCGAAAATTTGGGTGTTTCCAAACGAAGACCCACCAATGAAAATTAAACGAGCCCAAAGTGTAGCGAAAGAATGGTCGCTTCAAGTGGGCATGTGGCCACAATCACTTTAGAACATCAAAGAACCGTTACTAGTGAGTGGTACATTACCCAATATTTACCCAGAGTGTTTAAAAAAATTCAAGAAATTCTACCAAAAGCCCCTTTACTAGGACAGTTCAGATTTAGCTCCCTGTAGCTTTTGCTTGTTCCCAGAGATAAAAAAGAAACGTCGAGGACACACATTTTCTACTCCAGAAGAAGCAGGAGCAGAATTTCGTATGGAAGTGGAGGCAATTTCGAAAAATGTGTATCACGAGACTTTCTCTAAGCGATTCTGCCGCATGAACAAATACATTGAGCGTAACGGAAAATATTTTGAAAAATTATAAATAAATTTTTGTTGTATCTATAGTACTTTTCTTTTAGCCAGGAATTTTCAGCATTTCCCTCGTAAAACAAAACTGACCGAAAAATATCAAACTTATTGTTTTGTAACACATCTGGCTGTAACTTCTTTAAAATAATATATCGCCTGATGAGATCATAAAAACAAGTAAACTTTCAGAACTAAATTTTAGGTCTTAAACGGAAAACCTCTTTTGTTGGTCCCGACTGAATAAGAAAGAAATAGATACCTTATGGGAAATGCAAGCTTTACGAATAGTCAAATAAATTCTGGTTTTTATTAGAATGCGCAATATCCCTATGTGAAGCACATATAAAAATAGGATCGGTAAACATATATTTTACGATACTGCTTGAAACACTGAATACAAAACACTTTGAGGAGGGTTAATCCATACATGACAGGGTATTAAATGTATCCATGTTGTAACCTAAAATTGGGATGAGACTGGGAGTACAAAAACCACTTTAAAATATAACTGTTTAAATTTATTTCCATTGTTTTAGCAGAATGCTATATCAGATTTTAACATTTTAAGCGATACCGCAAAGAAAGCGAGAAAAGTGGCAATATAAATATCACTGTGTTTATATGTTCACGTTAAAATGGCTTTGTATAAATCGTGTTCATAAGGTTTTGAAGAAATTGTTTTTTCAACTTAAAACGGCTTTCTTTCAAAGTCAACTCTACTAAATTCTACTATACATTTTCAGCCTGTAACTAAGCAGATTCGATAGAATACAACTCACTAACATTAAACTCTTGTAAACTTGTCTAGTGGACCACAAACGACATAATGTTTCTTATATCTAGTCAAATTGAGGACAAAAATCTTCATGATCCAAATTAACAACACAAATATAATTACGAAGTAAATAGCGGCGTCTTTTCAGATTAGGGATTTAATTCGACACTGATTTTCAGTGTTGTAACGCGTTTTTAAAAATCCAGCGGTTATAATCTACGGATCTACACGGATACCTTAGTTACGACAACGGAACATCGGTAGGTGAATATCTATCCCGCAGACAGTCATCGGTAAAACGCTCAACGTAAGGATATCCCGTCCTAAATACTCCCGGTCAGTACCCACTCAGAATCGAGGTATCCCTATCTTCTAAACTAGTCAACGGTTTGACTGTTCGGTGGTCAAGACATCTACCCGATTGTTCGGTCTCGGGCGCCACCCTTAGGTTGGTTAGTTTGTTACAGCGGAAAAACGGCAATACAGGAGTTACTTGCGATTATTAATTTTTGGCTGCCGGCTGCCAATTACTACCTGAAATATGAAAAATGGGAACTAGGTAATGAAATAAGCGATTTTAAAATATCCTATATCCTGTATGCCATGCTTTTATAATATGGCCTAAAACTAGCTTATAATCTAAGATGGACAACAATATAAACAGATAAACGGTCTGGAGGATAAGAGTATGTATGTGCGGTGTTCACGCTACATTGTACCTTCCGAGCGGTAGCGGTACGGTACACAGTACCCGAGACAGCATGACGACACTATTCACGGTGTCTCATACCAAAATGCGCGACGCTATTTACGGTGACTGGTACTAAACGTCTATGACGCTATTCACGACGCCTCATACTAAAATTCGCTATAATATTCACGACCCCTCGTACTTAAAATTCGCGACGCTATTCACGGCGCCTTATACTCAAACTTCCTGGCGTTATGGAACTAACAAAACAAAATCGACGGCATGCAATGCGTATTGGTGACGGTAGGATGGATAAGGGTCCTCGACAGCGTAGGTACGATAGAACGACATTGCCCGTACTTATAAGGGTCCTCGACAATATCGACCAATAGCGATAGGAAATTAAGAAAGCAGAAACAGTGGATGGTGAAACACCATTTACATACACGCCTTGCCTTTCCTACATTGCTAGACCAAGAAGGCGCGGTCCGGCAGGTGACCACGGTAGTTCGTTTGGACTCTGCATCCCGCTGGAGAACATGCAGTTCTCAACAAAAGAATGGCCAGCTCGGCCTTAAATAGTGCTTCCATAATTCCACTATACCGGAGAGTGACGCCGTGTGTATGTCGCGCATACATTACTGCGGTATTACCATACACGAACGCTCCGAAAGACATCGGAAAATCTTATTTCCCAGCATGGTGCGGTAAAATTAATTAGATACCGGTAATGTGAAAGCTTCAAAAAAATTTTGTTTTGTCCATTTGTGTTTCTTTTTTAAAATGACTGTTTCTTTAAATAGGAATTTTTAAAATAAACAATGAAGTTTTTCATCACATCACCTCTTCTGTTTTCAAAAACTACTTAATCAAAAATATTATGGAGTGATCGTGTTAATTTAAATTTGTTCCTATATTGATATAAAATAGGTTTATTTATAAAAAAAAAACGTCAGAAAGTAGTGACTTTAGAATTTGCTTGCAATATTGTTTTTTAGGATTTAATAATACATTGGCAGTCAAGAGCCAAATTTGAACCCAATTTTGAAAACCAACAACGCTAAGGGCATTTTATTTCATAATTATCATTGTTTTCTTAATATTTCCGATTATGAAAAAGATTTGAAATCAGGGCGGTCGCTGGGTCTTGAGAATTTTTGTCCTCTACTTAGTAGAAACAGACATACTATGTCATTTTAAATTTCCAAAAAAAAAAAAGAAAAATTGTTGAGTTGTAGACAGTGTCCTGTACCGGTCACTGTTGAACATACATAAACATGATTTATAACGTAGATACAAGAAAAGTCCTTTCTAACAGCCTTAGTTTGTTCACGTTCTTCCATGACTTTATTTTAAAGGATAGAATAACATATGTCAAACAGAAAAAATTCAAAATTTTCTCATGATTAAGATTAAGCAAATATTTTCAATACAACTTCATTGAACATCCTTTTTGCTAAATGACCATTATGGTTACGCCTTCTAGTGACCGTCGTACGCACTTGAAAATAATTTCCAGTTATTTTCTAGGACCATTTTTCTTATAGCCAGTGTCCTCTCTTATTTGGCCACCCAGTACAAAATATTAATTCAACTTTACCAGAAAAATCCTAAAAAAAGCCGTAGTATTGTAATATTTATAAAGTTTCTTATCTTCAAAATCACATTATTAGGAAAACAAAGACCATGTAGAAAGGGAGAATCTACTGAGGAGAATACGTGTTGGGACATACATACGGACACGAGTTAATGTGTCGTATGTCTTTTTTTGCATATCTGCCTTAATTTAAATTTAAACCAATTTTATTTTATAATATGAGTATCATTTTTATTTATAAATTTTAGTAACAAATTGAGAAATTTTATTTATATCTTATAACAGAATATATTACTAAAAAAATATAATTGTATTGTTCACACTTTGTTCGACATTCTCAGCAATAAAATCTTTCAACCTAAATTTCGTTAGCGCTAATTTTCCCTAACTTTCTGCTTCCATACATCTCAATTATCCCACAAAAACAACCCGCAAATAAATCGTTTTCCAATTTGACAAGAGTGTTACCCACATATAAAGAGGGCACAAAAAGGGCTCTTAGCTTTACCTTTTTCAGCGGTCCTCATTCATTTATAAATTACTTCGGAAAGCTAGCAGTAATTAGCCGTAGTTAACAGGACGTAAAGTAAAAGAAAAGTTCCTGATTTTCATGACTTCGTTCAAGTGTGAACATGAGTAATTTTTAAAGAAGTAGTGGAGAATTAACTTAAACTACAACTCAGTTTATACTAAACTTTTTAGATATATTGGTGTTATTGTAAGAAAATATGACGAAACTCCTAGAAAAAAAATGAACTTAACTTTGGGATTCCTTTATTTAGTTTTCTGATATATTTCCTTATTCTTAATTACCTAGTGTGTTACTTTTTCATCCTTTTTTTGTCTACCCTATCTTAAAAAAATGCCATACTTACTTTAAAAACAGAGACTAATCACTTCTTATTCCATTGCCATGAATCTCGGACTTAACAGTGGTGAAGTTCACAAAAGTGAAGGATAATTTGTAAAAATTTTTCGTTAAAAAACTTGTAACTCTTTTCATAACCCAAACCACAGTACAACTTAATGATTTGGAAATTTTCAAGAACCATCTGACAAAATATGAAGATAAAACGCTACTAAAATAGTAATGGAAAGTACCGTTGCCATTGTGAAATATTCCATTTTATTCCGCGACAAATTACTACGGAGGAACTCTTAGGCGAAGCTCGCATCGAGATAATGTTGTAATTGGGAGCTAAAGAAATGTTGCATGACACAGAAATAGTAAAAACAACGTCTTGCAGTAAAGTATCAAGGGGCTTAATGCTTCACCGGTGTCTAAAATTTTGTCGTCAGAAGATAAAAAGTTTTTTTATTTGTTCAAATTACTTACCTCTACATGCAAAATCGAAGCAGGAATATACTTCATTGGGTTCATCCTCTTTGACAGAAGAATAAAAAACACAGAATTTATAAAAGAAATTAAAATAACCATGATATAAATTTTAACAACCACAAACTTAAACTTTGTATCGAGTAAAAAGAGTGAATTTTGAAAATGACTTAAAGAAACTACGTTCTAAGCCCCAAAAAAATTACTCCTCCGAGGAAATATTTAAAAAAAAATAGTTTTCGTAAATTTTTGAAATTTCTTGAATATCTTCAACAAGATAAAAAATTGGCAATTTTTTCAACCTATTTCTAATATATTTCAAAAATAGGCAACCATTTCCCGCCTCAATATGTCTCCAGCAGTTTTCATTTCATAATACACCATACCAAACAATAAATCTTAATCTAACATAGAAACGAATGGCGATTTTACTATTATTTAAACATCTCTTAATTTAAATATCTCGACACTAAATCACCAGCTACTAAGAGAGGATTTTCCAAGCTCAAATCAATATGAAAATGATAGTGACATATGAGAGGGTAAATTGGTTGTTGGAAACCTTCAGCTCACCTGGTAAGGATGGTATATTTCCAGACTTAATACAAAATTTCTCCGATCTTATAATAAACCATCTGGTAAAATTATTCCGCTTGTGGTTCAGCTTGGGGTACATGCGAGTGGCGTGGAAGGAAACAAAAGTAGTCTTTCTTCCCAAAGTAGGAAGAATAGGCTACACAAATCCTGAGTCTTTCCGCTTTATCAGCCTGACCAGTTTCTTATTAAAGACACTGGTGGATCGACACATCAAGGAAGGAGTAATGGTGCAGTGTCCCTTACATTCTTTACAATTCGCTTATCAAGAAGAAAAATCTACAAACACGGCGCTTCATCGATCCGTCACAAGAGTCAAGAACGTGCTCTTAAATGGCCTATCCACCTTAAGTACCTTTATCGATATGTAGAGGGCGTTTAACAACACATCTCACGATTCGATATGTCATGCTCTACAAAGACGTGGCTATGGACCCACATTAATCACACGGATCAGGGCACTGACTCATAGACTAATATATGCTAAGCTCAACTCTCAAACTGAAAATACTATCAAACAGGGGCTGTCCACAGGGAGTTCTATCGCCTTGGTTGTGGAGTCTGGTGGTGGATAGTTTACTGAGTGAACGAAATGAAGCTGATTTGTATACACAGACCTACGCCGACGACCTAATCATATTGTGCCCTGATCGCAATATCTGGAACCTGAGGGGAACAATGATGCGGGCACTTCGGATCGCAGAGCGATAATGCCACAGAGAAGGGCTCGAAATAAAGCCGGACAAGACCGAGATGGTACTTTTTACAAAACAGAAAAAACGGGGAGAGAATTACATTGTCGAGAAGGACTCTTCAATACAAGGGAACAGTAATTCTGGATTCACGACTGAGCTGAAATGATCATACTAAGGCTGGAACTAAGAAGACCATATGTGCTTTCTGGATTTGTAAACGAGCGTTTAAGTGCACATGGAAGATGACACCGAGAGTGTTATTTTGGGATATACACAATAATGATCCGCCCCAGGATCACGTACGCTGCTATTGTATGGTGGCCTAGTACAACTAAGGGCAACCACCGTCTTCAACTTAACAGGGTTCAAAGAATTGCGTTTATGAGAATATTGAGTGTAATGAGGACTGTCCCCACTAGGGCTCTGGAAGTCCTGGTAAAACTACCTCCTCTCCATTTATACACAGAGAACGAGACTCTAAAAGCCCAGTACATCTCGGAACTGCAACAGACCACTACTCAGGTGTCTGCGAAAGCGTGATGAAGAGATAACCATCACTCCCCATGCATACAGATTACATGGCAACGCATTTGAAATCAAACAATTCTCTTGAGATACTTTTGCCAAATAGAAAGGATTGGGAGGAGGAGCGAAATCTCCCGAGATATGAATCATTATGGGTTACAGATGGATCTCGACAAAATGAAAGAGCTGGAGCCGGAGTGTTCAGTAGGAATACGGGCGCCAGGGAGTTCTATTCTCTCAGACACCATGCAATGACCTTTACGGCAGAAATGTATGCTATTTTGAAGTATGGCCATCTCTGTGAGAAGGATATAAATAGAAATAGGGTAATACACATATACTCAAACAGTAGGACTGCGATAATGGCAATAAAGTCGAGTGTCGTAACTTTGACACTGATGTCTGAGTGCAAGGATGTACCGAACAGTCTGACAAGGAACGGCTACATAGTCAGACTCATGTGGATCCTGGGTCACTCAGATATACACGGAAATGAGAAAGCGGGCCATCTGGCAAATATGAGGACCGCAACTGAACCACATGGCCCAACCAATTCTACTTGTCCTAATTGCCGTTTGCAAAAAGGAATTAAAATTGCTGTTGGAATGCAAATTTATTGAATCGTGGAGAGGAGCTCCTGGAATGAGGTGTGCCAAAAAACATATAACTAGACCTGGTGCCAGGCTTTCTAGGGAGCTTCTCTCTTTAGGAAAGAAAGAGCTGCAAACTATGGTGGGACTGTTGACAGGGCATTGTCACTTGAAGAGCCACCTTCATAAGATATCCGTAGATGGACCGACGAGCAGATGATATCTGGAGGACAAAACTATTGACCATGTCCTCAGAGAGTGCCCAACACTCATCGGACTTAGACGGAGACATATCGGTGACACAGTTTTTTTTTTTCCGAAAGTAGTTAGACAAGTTCAATTTACGACAGTGCTTGGATTTGCAAAGGTGATCTGCCTTCAATGACCTGCAACTATGGTGGGATGTAAACGGCCCAACGAGACCTAAACATCAATGATTAAGTATCACCACCTTTTTGTTAATTGATTCATTTACCACCAAGTCGTGATATGTGTAATGGTTATCTTGACACTATCGGTTGCTATGGAGGGTTAATGCCCAATTTGTTTCATAGCCACGACCCTCGAATAAGTTTGTCTTCTATTTTTGGTTCTCAAATCAGAACAGGTTACTTTACATTCTAGAATGCGACGCGAAGGTATTGAAAAATATCAAATTAAGTAACAATTCGCAACTCCCGGTCTATTCCTTCATCAGAAATATCTTATCCTCCTTTATTCGCAAAATAGCACTAAGAAACAATAGTTTATGGATGTAAACAATCAGCATTTGTTGTATTATATTAATTTTTAATTGTGAAATAAGTTTTTAAATTTTTTTAAATTGTATTTTAACTTTTTTTCTTAGTATGTAAGATTTTAAGCGTAATTTATGTGATTTTAACTTTTAGTTTGTTTGACCAGGGAAAATGCTGTTATTATTATTAAATTAAGGAAAATAATAGAAATAACTTTTTTTTGAAAATGCCTTAAACAAAAAGAGAAACGTAAAATCACGTTGTTTTTTTAAAAGATCTACATATGGACCTACCTCCAAGAATACAAAAACGGAGTGATACATATATTGAATGGTTCAAGAAAAACAGGAAAAAAAAAAGAAATATATATATATATATATATATATATATATATATATATATATATATATATATATATATACATACATTTTCTCCAATATACATTTCACCACACCTCACTCAGATGGAATTTTATAAATATATTCTTTCTTATCGGTGCTTTTAGGTTTCGCTTTTATCAAATCAGCTCCGAGTGTAGTTCCTGATTTAAAGGATGTTTTTATGTTATAGCTGCTGGCAGTTCGTCCTACTTTCTCTAAAGTTTCCTTAATATACAGAATTGTGAAGAAGGAATATGTTTCTTGTTGTCTAGTAGTATTTGTTCTAAGGTTAAGTACAACATCTATTCATGCTAGAGGGTAACTCCTGTATTATAGATTATCCCATTCCAAGTAAATTTTCAAGTAAATCTGCTTTGTTAAATATACAATTTACGCGATTGTAATTGTTGCGTATAACTCCTTGTTTTGTTTCAACAGAATAGTTCTTCTCATAATTGACATATTGCCCAAAATTTTAATAATTACGGCTATGATGAGTAACTGATCATTTACATTTTTTATAATTTATATGTGTCAACAAATCATTTAGTTTTTAATCAATATCCTTTCAAACAATGAAGGTATCATCGACCTATTGCGTAAATTTCGACCTATTCCAAATATTTATTAGCTATGACTGGAGAGACCGAAGAATTCATCAGAATCCCGTTGTATTGAGCAATATTCTGAAATAATCCACAGGACTAACTCATATTTCAACATGATGATCTTTGTGAGTGTCTTTCTCTTTGATGAGTCCTACAACTTTTTTGTTTGCTAAAATTCTCTTATACGCTGCGTTTTCGCGGGAAATTAATAATTTCCAAGCATCAAACTAGAAAAATGGCACATCAAATTTATCGAACAATATGATCACTCAATTGTACAAACATTAATTAAACAACTGTAAAAAAATCTCTGTTTTTCTGAATTCAAAGCTCTTGGGGGGGGGGGGGGGGGCATCGCTCCACCGCTCACCTTTCTTGGATCCGCACCTGCCCATGCAAATTAAAGACGAGTTCGATGCTGCATACGGGGATTCTGCACCACCATTTATCGCCGTGAAATTTTGGGCATCTGAATTACGTGGTTGTACCAACCTAAGTAACGATGAACGTTTGGAATGGCCAACAACTGCAACCACTGACGTTAACATCAGTTAAATCCACCAAATGGTGCTTGGCAACAACGAATTAAGGTTAGAAAGACAGCAGAAGTTATAAACACATCTAAAGAACATGTTTGTCACATATTGAATGAAAATTTAGGGATGACATAGTTGACTGCGCGCTGCTCACTTTGGGACGTGTTCGGATGAACATTTGCAAAGCTCTCTAAGCGCAGTTTAGGAGCAATAAATCAGGGTTTTGGCGCCGATTAATTACTGTAGATGAACCTTGAACACACCAATATACCCTAGAAACAAAAACAGTAGACTGCGAAAAAAGAATCGGTTCCAAAAAAACTGTTCCTTCGGCCGAGAAAATTTTCTGGGATAGTCATAAAGTTATCTTAATAGATTATCTTAAAAAAGGAAAAACTATTACAGGAGCATACCACGCGTCATTACTTGATAAGATGAAAGTGGAAATTGCAGCAAAACAGCCATATTTGCAAAATTTTAAATTTTGTTTCACCAAGACAATGCGCCGTCTCACACCTCAGAAGTTACCAATGCGAAAATTTACGAATAGTTGCTCTAAGCAACTTTATGTTCCCTAGTCTAAAAGTTGTGCTGGGAGGACAAAAATGTTCGTCGAATGAAGAAACCATCCCCTTCGTAAACAACTCTTTTGCAGAGAAACACGTCAACTACTATTTGGCGGGTTAAAGAGATGGCAGCATCACTGAGAGAAGTGCATAGACTTACAAGAAGATCATGTTGAGAAATAGAGATAAATTTGAAGTCCCTCTCGGGACTGTAAGGCAGCTGACGTTTCGGTCTACGAGCTAACTGACGCCTGCGACTCGGGTGCTGTCGGTTCCCTGTGTACGTCGGCCGCGTTCGCTCTCCGAGTGGTTCCAGCCAATCAGGTTGCGAGACCTGCTGCGCGTCATCGGCTCTATTGCCAGTGTTTGGGGTTGTGTTGCCGAGTTGTAATCTGTTTCGTTACTAAGTGCTACTGGTTGATGTTTTGTAAACAGATTTTTCCAAGTATTAGGCACTCGCTGGCTATCATCTCTGCTATTTAAGTTGGTGGGCCTCTTTACAATTTCGAGGGCTTCCCTTATAATTCTTGTAGACAGGTTTTCACATCTCAAAGAGACCCAACAACCTAAATAGCAGAGATAATAGCCAACGAGTGCCAAATACTTGGAAAAATCTGCTTACAAAACATCAACCAGTAGCACTTAGTAACGAAACAGATTACAACTCGGTTACGCAACCCCAAACACTAGCAACAGGGCCGATGATACGCAGCAGCTCCCGCAAACTGATTGGCCGGAACCATCCGGAGAGCGAACGCGCCCGACATACACATGGGACCGACAGCACCCGAGTCGCAGGCGTCAGTTCGCTCATAGACGCCGTACAGTGAGCTTTGAAAATGGTGAATGAGATTTCACCGAAACGTCAGCTGCCTTACAGCCCTGAGAGGGACAGCACATAAACGGGATGCCCGAAAACCTTAGATTACACACACATATATATGAATGTATGCAATTTTTAGCTAATATATATATATATATATATATATATATATATATATATATATATATATATATATATATATATATACATACATACATACATATATAGTCCTGAGAGGGACTCAGCACTTACACGGGATGCCCGAAAACTTTCGATGTATGTATATACATATATATATATATATATATATATATATATATATATATATATTGAATAGGAATCGACACAAGATGACCTAATGACCATATTATAAATACTCGACGAGTCTAAACAATTTCAATTAAAATATCTAAGATACAACATAAATTTATTATTTAGATAGTAATAAGTAGTTAGTAGATATATTAATTAATTAGAGTCATTAATATTTACAAATAATATGGACCAAAGCATAATTAAAAGCTTACATGATTAAAAAAATCATATATAATGCTAAATTCATAATGAATTTTTAGACATAATTGTAAAATAAACAATATATAAATATTAATACAATAAGATCATATTATAAATTGATCATAAGAATAATAAGGTACAAACATTAGATGTGATAGTGAAGGTAAAGTGATAATGAAGAGTGAAAATCTTCAAGTGAAATAAAAAAAACATAACGATCGGTTTTTGCAACAATAATGTTTTGAAAAGGAACAAAAGGTGAACATAGTGTGAAACCAGTTACGAAAAGTACTTTTAAATAATAAATAAGGTTCATTGAATTGTTTTTAATATAAATTAGACAGTTAACAGTAGTATTAAGAAAATAATTTTAATTAAAACACATAAGAACATAGAATAAATTTAAGAAAATTTTTGATTTTGACATTAAAATTAGATATTATAAATTAATTTTAAGTAATGGAGTAAAATAAGTTATATTAGAATGTAAGGAAAATTCTAATATTTAATATTTTAATATTAAGAAAACATAATTTAGCATCTTCAAACAATAATTTTCAATAATTAGTTAATTATATATTTCAATATTTTCATGTCAAGCCATTTTGTTTTATAATTTTTAATATTAAAAATTGTTTTAGGAAGACTAAAATATGTATAATTAGATAGGTAAAATCATAGAGTTTAATTTTATAGTATTTATTGTCATGCATATGATTGGATAAATCCAGGAAATGGTAAAATTGGAAAAATTTTATCAATTTTAAAATTCTTGACAGCCATTTTTGTTTGACAAGAATGCCAAGAAAAGGGTGATTTTTCATCAAGTAACCCGATGCCTTCAACTGCTGAGCCAATCAGAATGATTAATTAAGTCAGCTGGAGGCATACGATAGAAAGAAAAATCACAAAAATTCGAGACAGTTGCAAAAAAGTATTGTTACTGAGAGGTGTAAAAGAAAAGTTTCTCCTCAAAACATAACCTTAAAATTTTCACGACAAGATCATAAAGCCACGTGCGAGATCTTTTGTTTTTGATAAGTAAATATTTTTTAAAAGGTTATAAAAGTAAATAAATATTAAATAAAGTTTGATTAATCAATATTTAAAAAAAAAAAAATAATTTAAATTAAATTGAATGTCATTAAGAAATAGCAACTCCAACTAACATCAAGAAAATTTAGTAAAACCCGATTGTGTCAAATAAAAGTTCAAGAAATTATACCTGGCTGGTGTAAATACCAACATTTCCTAGAAGTAGACAATTCCTGGACATTTCCAAAAATAACCAAGACAGTGTTTAATAAAGAATATCTACTTACTTGATAGTAGGTATTTTTAAACAATTATCCCAATCCAATTTGATGGTAAAAGAAGACAAGGAAACACAAATATACCTTTTTAATTGTTTATAAATAAACAAACACTTAAGGATCAAGGTATTTTAAAATATAATATTACCACATTTATATTAGACATTATAAAATCATTAGAACTAATTTATAATCACTTGTTAAAATTAATAATCCGCACTTTGCACATTTTTTTTTAATTTTTAAAATAAATAAAAGTAATACATTTCAACTGAACACGAGACCTTCATATTTGTCAAACAACTCTTGACAGTTAAGTGGAGTGACATTATAATTAACAGTAGAGATAAGGTGCAATTGATTTTTAATTTTAATAAAGCTGATCTAGATAATAGGTATTTCAAAATAATTTTATAATCAGTAATAATATCATTTTGTTTTATAATAAATTTATGTTGATTGTTAATACAATTCAGTGGTTTTAATTGGCAGTAGATAAAAGGTAATTTTAACTTATGAGAATCTGAACTCACTTGGGATAGTTTCAGGGGAAGCGAGCTAGTTATATTAAGGGGAGATTAAAAAGAGAAAATAGATTTATTAAAATTTTGTTAACAATAATATATGTATTTTTAAGTTAATCCAAAGAATAAATACAGTGCTGTTATCTTATCTTAGATAGGATACAGTAACTGGGCGCTCAAGGAAAAATTAAAAATACATATCGTGGTTTAGAATATTTTTAATAGAGTAAGAGAAAACTTATTTAATTCGCATTCACCAATTTTCAATTTAAAAAAAAAAACAAAATATTCAAAATATTAATATTCTAATTCCTCTTCGGGCAGTTGCTTGAAGCGTGTGTGGGCGACGAATATAGACCTATGACGATATACGTTAGGTCCCGCATCACGTATTTCAACGCAATATATATATATATATATATATATATATATATATATATATATATATATATATATATATATATATATATATATAAAGCCTCTATAACTAACAGCAAAGATATGAAAGTAGACCTGGATTTCTGAACTTAAAAATTATTTAAAAAGATGAATAATTTTGACATCCTATATCTGGTTAGTACTGATTTTTACACTAGTATAAACTTGAAGAAATGGAGACACTTTCGCGTAAGATATATACCATTACTTATGGGGCACTCTGTCTATGCAGACCTACAAAAAATGGAATTCTCGCTGTAAACTTAATTTACTTAATAAATATACAAAATTTAATTTGAACTTCCCCTAATAAAAAAAAACGATATTGCAAAGTAAATTCACCCCTGGTTTCATCCGAACTCCCCAATTATTTTTTCTTCTCTCTCACAAAAAGCCCACTTAGCTCGCAAATTTAATTTAATTGTTCATCTTTGAAAATTGCCTCTCTTGTATTTCATTATTTTAGCGATTACCATGCATGAATGAATTTAATATACTTTGTCCTGGTATTTAAGTTAAGAAAAAATAAATTATTCCTGTTATAAAAATATTTTGCTTGTTTTATACAAAAAAACAACATTATTATGAAATGCACCTCTGGTTCTCACCATAGACCGGTTTCGATCACTTACATTATAAGAAGCTACCTTATTAAAGGCAGGGGCGGATCCAGTCTCTCCCTTTGGGGGGGAGGGGTGATATCAGAAAGTACACTATGGCAAGCGAAAGCGAGTTGTCGACAGGGAAGAAGACACTAGCAACACTCCCATTTCAAGTGTAAAAGGCAAAGTCGGGTCTATTTTTTGAATTTG
This sequence comes from Diaprepes abbreviatus, assembly GCA_034092305.1. Lineage (NCBI taxonomy): Eukaryota > Metazoa > Arthropoda > Insecta > Coleoptera > Curculionidae > Diaprepes > Diaprepes abbreviatus. The sequence goes on from JASJET010000228.1 coordinate 9,864,105, forward strand.
ATACTCTTGGAGACGGAGGCGGGGCCATGACAAGAAAAAAAAAAGTTTTCGACAAGGGGGGAGGATGCGAGCAGCATACCCATTCCTAGTATAGGAGGCAAAATCGGGTCTATTTTCCTAAACTCAAGGCTCTTGGCAGGGGGGCTATCGTAAGAAAAAAGAGTTGTCAACTGGGTGAGGGAGTGCCAGCAGCATACACATTCCTAATACAAATGGCAGAATCGGTTCTATTTTCCTAGACTCAAAGCTCTTGGAAAGGGAACGGGCGATCGCAAGCATACACATTCCTAAATTCCATTCAAGAACTAGAAAGAGTAATAAAACTATTACCGAAACCTTCAACGTACCTGCTCCAGTGCCACAGGTAACTGAGGACTGCCCTAAATCTAATTATATGTAAATACTATAAGCTTTTATAAATTTACCGCAACAATAAATTTTCTGAGAGTTCAGTTGAATTTCTGTCAGTGAGCAAAGTACACCTTACAGTGTGTCCTTGGTGATTTATCTTGTTTGTGCTTATTTTTATATATTATTTGAAATGAGTGAGATACCCAAAAGATACGGCTTCTATATCTATATTTATTCCAAAATCGGCAAACCAGGGCATTTTTTCCTCAACGACAAACTTACTACGATGAATGTTTATGATGCTTTAAGATATCCATATGTAGATAATAATGTTAAAAGCTCTATTTAGATGTGTTCCAACTTGACAGGAGTGGAAAAATCTACTATGTATTAAATACTGAAGGAGAAAAAAAACGACTGGAACTGTTAATACTCCCAAGCCACATTCGATCACAGGCAGACGAAAAACCTCGTTGGAAGAAGAGATGTAAACTGCAATAAAAGGAGTTGTACATACATTTTATTATGAGAAGCAGATCCCAACCGTCGACAAAATTCTAACTAAAATCGATGAAGATGGAAGAAGAGATGTAAACTGCAATAAAAGGAGTTGTACATACATTTTATTATGAGAAGCAGATCCCAACCGTCGACAAAATTCTAACTAAAATCGATGAAGATCGGGATTTACCTCAAATTAAAAGAACTGAGCTCTGGAAATTGCTCAGAGAACTTAATTTTTGCTGAGAAAAACCAGATAGGAAATCTGTTCTTATAGATCGTCCGGATATGGAATATATATTAATCCGAAAAAAAAAGATATTTTTAAGCTTAGCAATAAACAGATTATTACATTTTCATATCTTTATGCATAATACGTAAATAATCGATTAACTAAATTTATAACACACTAAGTGCATTTGAAATTCATTGACATTAGTCAATAATATACCATTAATTAGAAATATTGAAAATCAAGTTAATTTTTAATATATCGTTATTACTTATCGAGATATAGCATGAAACAAATTGCTACAATCATTTTCCGCCAAATGATTGATTGTATAAGAAAAACGCATCAATATTCTTTCATATATTTTATTAAGATGAACATTTTTATATTCAACATTTTTTGTAGCATAAATAATTTTCAAGTAATTCTATATACAATAATTATTCGATTCTCCATCTCTTGGAGATCAAGATAACTTCATCTTCAAAAGACTCATTGTTTTCACTATTATCATTATCATTATGATTATCTTGATTATCATCACTGTTATTATCATCTTTTTCAATATCACTTTCATCGTCGTTTGAAGTAATATTTCAATAATCGTCAATCAGGTTGGATTGTGAATTTTTGATGGCCTTGACTGAAATATCACCTGCAACGTCATCAGACATATCGATATCTACATCAATTTCTTCGGCATTCGAATAGGCTTCGCCATTTCAAGAAGAACAAAATGATAAACAACGGAAATCAAATGGTTTACGTTGTTTATCACTTTATTGCAAGTACAAACCTTTGGTTTTACAACTTTTTTTACATTTGCAACTTCTGATTTTCAATAGCTTTTGCAAAATTAAGTCATCGGTTGTATAAATAGGCTGCAGCATGTTGTTATATCAATGTCAATGAATTTTCGCAATTTCAAATGCACTATGTATTAAAAATATTGTTAATCGAATAATGACTTATTACGCATAAAATGAAAATGCAATAATCTGTTTATTGCTACGTTTAAAAATATTTTTTCTAGAAAAATATATATTCCACTGTTCATGTTTCGTCGAGATATGCCACAAATCGAGAAAAATGAAGGTTTAACGATTAATTTTCGCCGAGATTTTAAAGCGTCAGAGTCTTGATTTGGACTGCCCGCTGCCGGCACCACCTACCACCTCACCCACACTGAATCTTGGAAAACTGCAACTTTAAACTATTGTCACATAAACAATTTTCAAATAATCGAACCGATAGTTTTCTTATATGATAGTTTAAATTATGTATTGTGAATCTCTGCTAAAATAATTCCTTAATATTATTAAACAACGCCACAGGGATTAAAAAAAAAAAAGAAAAAGTCTATCTCGGCTTCTATTGGTCGTAGGCACTTTTCTATTTTTAAAAAATTCACGCAAAAATATCAGCTATCACGTCAATTTATCACCGTTTCGATATCGTTATTTGTCGAAGCGGTATTCTTATTGTTTATAACGAAGAAATGAACGCTAACTTTGTTAATCTATTTCAACAATTTAAAATAAGTATTTTTTTTATATTACTAATATAAGCCTCGGATTTGATTTGCACACCCGCAGATCGCCCTAGGTTTTCTCGATCGCTGACAGAACCTTAAAAGTTATAAACAAATTCACTGTACAAAAAACTATGGAAAATTTCTACTTGAAATTTCACATGCTTATTTTATAGATACCATAGGCTTTTTTACTGCAGTATAAAGTATATGCAATATGTTTTTCTATTTTTTATTAACTATTGAATAAACAGCCATTTTAGCATGTTTTTTTTGCAATAACTATTGAACAAATAATAGAATTTTGCCGTACTTTTTTTTATTTTGTAGATATTTTTAAGGCACACAACTATTGTTTGGAATTTCTTTTCTAAAAAGCTAGAAAACTGTTTTTCACACCTTAATTTTTTGATAAAAGGTTTTCCCAAAAAAAGATTGAAGCATGAGAAACCATGAATTATCACCATCATTCGGAACATCCCCCCATCGGCTGATAGAAACATAAAATGTCAAAATCACCTCATTTCGAGGATAATTAAACTGTCCCGAAAGAACGTCTACACCATCAGACTTATGTCGGTCCCGGTTCACGCAGTTATACCATAGAAACGAAGAAATAAATAGTTTGGCAAATATGGAGTCAAAATCTCTTAACTGCTAAACCGCCTTCTTAAAATTGTTTTATATCATTTTGTAAGTCTCTGTAATCATATTTAATTGTATTTCAAATTTAGGGAGGTTGAAATAATTCGAAATTTGAGGTTTTAGTTAACTTATTGTGTATTATTAAATATAATCCAATAGAATACAAAATAGAATGGAAGCTGGCTTAATATTGGAAAGATTATTGGAATTTATAAAATATTACTAGGCTTTAAAGCATTTATAATTTAAATTTAGAAATGGATTCATTTAATACCTTTATCTCTAAATACATAAACGTATAAACTCTCGATAATCCTGTTTTCGGAAAATGAAGTGATGGCGGTTTATTATATCAGATTAATTTAGTTTCAGTTGATACCTTCACGAGTAATAATTTTACTAATAAAATATTCGTTCAAAGTGAATTAGTGGCGTTAATCGTTAATATTCCTTTATAGACACTAAACAAATAGCAAGTTTACATTTTAAACGTAATGCAATTTTGAGCGATAAATTTACATAATATATACAAATTGGCAATATAGTTTGAATAACTAGTAAAGGGTGTCCCAGAATGTTTTTCGTTTTTGTTTTGACTGTTACGCGCCAAATAAGGATAGCGGGGAAAAGGGAGTGGTATCAAACTCTTGAATGATTTTTCAAGTTTAGTAGCGATTGAACATTTCACAGGACGACAGCGCGCATTTTGCGTGCGGACGTTTTATAAAAACAACAATTCCTACACTATTGTTCAACGTCTATACAGGACATATTTTAATTTAACGACCATGGCAAATGTGTCAAGTGCGAATTAAATCAAGCATTGGGTGCGCAAGTTGGAAGAAACTGAAAACACAATATCGGATAAATCATCTGGATGCAAAAGGACATCAAGGACGAACACAAATATTGACCGCGTTCGCCAGTCTGTTGGAGACGATCCACGACAGCTTCTCTAAATTTGCACAGATCCACGGTCCATCGCATAACACACAAAGAGTTACATTTACACCACTACAAAATTGTTATGGTAAAGGAAATGAAGCCCGATGCTCCAGCTAAATGACTTGAATTCTACAGGACAACGCAAAACCGTTTTAGGAGCTTCAGTAACTTATGGTTCTCTGATGAATCGAATTTCCACATCAACGACCACGCGAAGAACCAAAATTGCAGATATTTGATGTCCTGACAATCCACTGGAACTGCATCAGAAAATTTAGATTTAGGTTATACAAATATGGCTGTATAAACCAGTTGGAGTATTGAAGTCTTGCGAGATAATCTTCCGGAGACATAGCGTATACGTGGTACGGGAGAAGGTCTGTTAAGAGTTTCATGTTTAATCCATTTTGTAACGTTGTTTTGTATTGCGAGCTTCTTATGCTGTTTGAAGGGTTGTCAGCAACAGCTTGCAAATTTGTTCCTCTACGCGAAGGTCTCGTGCTCTCCTGAGAGGACCCTCACTGGTACGTCGCGGCAAAAATGACCCTGAATAAAACGATAAAATGAAAAGTAAAAAATTAACAGCCTCATCTTGCAAAATTTGTTCCTCTATGTGAAGGTCTCGTGCTCTCCTGGGAGGACCCTCACTGGTACGTCGCGGCAAAAATGACCCTGAATTAAATGATAAAATGAAAAGTAAAAAATTAACAGCCACATCTTGCAAAATTTGTTCCTCTATGTGAAGGTCTCGTGCTCTCCTGGGAGGACCCTCACTGGTACGTCGCGGCAAAAATGACCCTGAATAAAACGATAAAATGAAAAGTAAAAAATTAACAGCCTCATCTTGCAAAATTTGTTCCTCTATGTGAAGGTCTCGTGCTCTCCTGGGAGGACCCTCACTGGTACGTCGCGGCAAAAATGACCCTGAATTAAATGATAAAATGAAAAGTAAAAAATTAACAGCCACATCTTGCAAAATTTGTTCCTCTATGTGAAGGTCTCGTGCTCTCCTGGGAGGACCCTCACTGGTACGTCGCGGCAAAAATGACCCTGAATAAAACGATAAAATGAAAAGTAAAAAATTAATTCGTTAACTCTAATAGTTATTTTCTAGTCATATTTTACCTGTTTCTCTTAGGGGTCGATCAATCCTTTGAAAGGTTTTTGGACTTGGCAATGCTCGTGCTGAAAATATTTCATCATAAAGTCTTCTTGCCCTCGAAGAATTTGACAGCGCTTTACCATAAATTAAATGCATATATATATATATATATATATATATATATATATATATATATATATATGCAATAATGCAATATACCAAAAGATTTGGGCCAAACCCATTTTCAGTCTTTTTCACAAAGCAAAGAATAATAAATAAATATTACTATCGGCTCCAAATAACATTATTATTGTATTCCAGAAATATGCAATCGTAACAAGAAAAAAATAACAAAAAAAAACATTTTTCTAATAATTTTATCGTTTCACATTTGTTGCATTAGCAGCAATTATAGCAGAACACCGGTAGGGCTTCAACTTTATTATTATTGCCATCTTTAAGAATATATATTCTGCCACTCTGTCTGCAAATGTTTCCATAAAATTCTTTTATTCGACAGTGTGACCGTATATACGTATGTTGAACTCTTGCCAAAGATGTTCCATTAGATTTAGATCTAGGGACTGTAATGGCCAATCCAGAGCAGTTAATATTGCTTTCTAAAAAAACTCTTCTACGAATTTGGAAGTATGTTTACGATCATGGTCCTAGTGAAATATCTAAATATTTGTTTGTATAGCGCAGCACCCATCATGCTTTCAATTTTGATTAAAGGACCAACTCCATCCGTACCATAACGTTACTGCAGCCATGTTTAACAGTAAAAATTTGGTATTTAGACACAAAGTGTATATTCTTTGGTCATTGTACGTACTTTCTATCATCACATCCAAGTATGTTAAACTTTGATTCGTCTGAAAACAACACTTTTTTCCAATCAGTGATTGTTGAAATTTCTTCGCGAACTCTATTCTGGCCTTCATGTTTTGTCTAGGAAGTAATGATTTCAAAACACTTGCAGTTTTTTCGGATTCTCAACTGACTTGCGTGTAATCGGTTTATCGACATGGACAGTTATTTTCAAAGTCTACCATAAGAAGGCTTTAGATTTAGAAATTTCTGCTTGAGAGCACTTCTACTGATCTTTAGTAATTTTGTGGCTCGGCGAGAAATATTTCTTTTTTCTGGGAGATTTATAACGTTCTCCCGCAACTTAATATTTCTTCGCATTACCATGGTGTTCGTCAAATCAACTGAATAAAATATGATAAGTACTATCCAGCAAATTAAGTAAGATCATATAAGAAAAATGAATTTGTTTATAACTTTCGGGGTTGTTGTTGTTGTTTATTCTCAGCTATCGGGAAATCCTACGGCGATCTGCAAGTGCACAAATCAAATTTCGAGGCTTATACTATTAATATCAAAAAAGAACTAAATGAAGTATTGATTTTAAATTGTTGAAATAGATTAATCAAGTTAGCGTTCATTTTTTCGTTATTATCAAATCGACAAATAACGATAGCGAAACGCCGATAACTGGACTGACTTTTGCGCGACTTTTTTAAAAACAAAAAAATCTCTACGACTAGTAGAAACCAAGATAGATTTTTTCTTTTTTTAATCCCTTTGACGTTGTTTATTAACATTAAAAAAATTGTTTTGATAGGGATTCACAGGACATTGCTTAAACTATCGTATGCGGTAGCTTTCGACTCGATTATTTAAAAATTGTTGATGTAATAATAGTTTAAAGTTGCAGCTTTTCTGAGATTCAGTTTGCGTGCGGTGATGGGAGATGCCGGTAGCGCATGGTCGAAAACGAGACTCTGCTGCTTCAAATTTCTTCGAAAAAATCGGATTATCTTGGCGAATATTGGCCGTAGAACCCTCATTTTCTTTTTTAATTTGTGGCATCTCCATGATCCATGAACAATAGAATATATATTATTCCGGAAAAATTATTTTTAAGCTTAGCAATAAACGAATTATTGCATTTTCATATATTTTATTCATAATAAGTAATTAATCGATTAACGATATTTTTAACACACTTAGTGCATTTGAAATTGCCAAAATTCATTCGTTCTTTTTTGATACTAGTAGTACAAGCTTAGAAATTTCATTTACGTATCCGCAGATCGCCGTAGGATGTTCCAATCGCTGAGAATAAACAATTAAATAATGCATGCATGCATTGCTTGTTAACAATTGATGAAACAGCTACTTTAGTATGTTTTTTTGCAATAACTAATTAACAAATAATCCGATTTTGATGTTCTTTTTTTAATTTGTTGTATTTTTAAGGCGCAATAGCTTTTTCTACAACTCAAAAAAACTGTTTTTCACACCTTTATTGTTAAATACAAATTTTTGCCCAAAAAAAAATTGAAACCTAAGAAATCATGAATTACTACCATCATTTTGAACATCCTTCCGCTGACTGATATCTAGAAACACTAATAGCCAGATTCACTGAAAAGGTTTAAGACTTAGACCCGATCTAGTTGCCTTGGAAATTAGATTTTCTAGATGACCAGAATTGTAATACTTATGATATTATTTTAATTGTATTTTGAAGGTTCAAAACTTGCTTAACGTATTGTTACTCTTGTCAATTTAAATTCTCTACTGTCAGTCTAGAGCGGTTTTAAAACTGAATCATGTAAGTGAATCATGGGGTAACTTTTTTTCCAAATTTAGTTCGACTGGCCTATCAGAATATAGACAAAGAAAAGATCTCAAAATCTAAAATGTATTATTTTTTTATACCTTTATATCATTGTAATTTTTTTACTTTGTGTAATAAAAAATTCATAAAATGTACCTCTCAGAACAATAAAATATGTACAACGAAAAAGAAAGGAAACGAAAGTATAAATTACTAATCAACTTATTAAATCTTCTTCCAGTCTTTTCCATGGCACACCAGGCAATGAATAAAATATGCATAAAATACCTCTCCCATTTTTAGCGGCCAAATTAAGCAAACTGTTGTAAAAAGAACTAAAGAACTCATGGTTAGGATGCGATAACGGCTTCTAGCTAAATTAACGGTGTCTCCATAGAAACACCCTTGCATCTTACAGGAAAAGATTTGCCGGAAAATTCGCTCAGCATTTCCGCGAAGTCTGGTGCAGCGTTTGCCCTAAAGCCGACTTTATTTTCTTAAATTATCGCCATGCTTGATTTCGGTGCATTTGACTTAGAAGTGAATAAATGAACGGCTGATTGAGTATATTTGACATTGGCGTAACATATTTAACGTACTACAGAAGGTTAAGATAGTTTTAAACGATTTTGTTTAAATCTGTTCATTTGGTTTCAAATTTGCAATTAGTTGGATCTGTGACCAGACGAGATATATATATATATATATATATATATATATATATATATATATATATATATATATATATATATATATATATATATATATATATTTATATATAAAATTAAAACTACCTCGCTGCTCTAGTTTGTTGATCCCTTCCGAATAATACGATTTGTCCAAATCTGTAAAATAGCCATTCGTTTCTGCAATCACCTCCTCGTTTGAATGAAATCTTTTTCTCGCCAGTCATTTCTTCATATTGGGAAACAAATAATAGTCCTAGGTTGCCAAGTCTGAAGAATAGGGGAAATGTGAAACTAGTTGGAACGCTATTTCCAGTAATTTTGGAGCCACAACTGCTGAGGCGTGAGCTGGTGGGTTGTATTGATGGAAAAGGACTTTTTTGTGAGTCATCGTGGCCTTTTTTCTTGCAGCTCGGTTTTCAAAAGGGTTCAATAACGATGAATAATATTCACCTGTAATAGTTTTACCCGTTTTCAGATAGTTGCGGAAGATTATTCCTTGCGAATTCCAAGTCAGTCGCCATAACGTTCCCGGTCAACAGAATGGTTTTCACCTACTTTGGTGCAGATTCCCCCTTGCCAACGAATTGTTTAGATTGTGTTTTTGGTCTCAGGAGTATAGTGATGTATCCATGTTTCATCCACAGTGACGAAACGACGCTTAAAGTCCTGAGGATTTCGCTGGAACAGCTGCAAACCGTTCTTGCAACACTTCACTCAATTTCGTTTTTGGTCAATCCTGAGCAATCGCGGCACGGATAGCTTTTTCATGTCCAGATGTTGATTTAAAATACGCGTCTGGCGTCTATGAGCGAACTGAGTTCAGTTCGCTCGTAGACGCCATACAGTGAGCTTTGAAAATGGTGAATGAGATTTCACCGAAACGTCAGCTACCTTACAGTCCTGAGAGGGACTCAGCACATACACGGGCTACCCGAAAACCTTCGATTACATAGATATATATATATATATATATATATATATATATATATATATATATATATATATATATATATATATATATATATATTGCGAACAACGTGTGCAATGTCAAAATAACTTTTATTCCGCTTTAATAAAATTTTTGTCAAAGTTGTAATAAATGAACACCCTTAGAATGGTTTAACAACTTTTTTGCCACTGTACCCTTGTTAATTTTTTTCAGCAAATTTTTCAATTATTTCATCTTTTCTTAGAAAAAAGATATTATTCTTTAACTTCGGAGAAATGAACCATTTTTGAGATAAAGATTAGGGTGGGCTGATCAGTCCCGGGTTTAATATACAGATGGCGCTAACAAGTGAAATTTTGTGCTGGCATTCTATAGTACTATCCTTACCTAGCTTATTTTTTAAGTTTTAGGTCAGTACCTTGGTCAATATTTGTTTGACAGCCTTTTGATCAAGGCGCTACATTAAATGGAATAATTTGAAATGTTTTACAATGTTTAACGCCTTTTCAAATCAAAGATGAATTGGATAACACACTAAAACACTCTCTCTTTCTCTCTCTCTCTCTCTCTCTCTCTATATATATATATATATATATATATATATATATATATATATATATATATATATATATATATATATATATATATTATCCTTTCAAGTAGAAAAAAGAAAAGAATATATACGAACAGTTTGTTTCTTGCAAATACAACTCTAGGCCTATCTCCATACTTGTTTCGACCACCTCATGCATATGGAGAGAGAACCAGAGTTGTATTTGCAGAAAATAGCTGTTTGTAGAAATTCTTTCCTTTTTTCTGCTTGAAAGGATAATATATATAAACAACTATTTAAATACGGTAGATAAGTTTCTTTATCTCTTACATACATTTTGATGTTTAAAAACTCTACCTTCACATACTTTGGTGAAAAGGTCTCTAAATTGAAAAAGGTCTAAGCACTAAGGATAAGCCAAACTCGTGACGCAAAGGGAGGTGAAAATTCCGGAAATGATAAAATCCATAAAATCATAATGAAAAACTACAAATTAAAATTGTTCACCAGATTTAACAAGCAGCGACTAACACCTGTCTTCTAACCTCAAAAGTTGGCTTGCTGAACAAAGATATCACAGCAACGAAGCAATTATTTATTGATACTATAAATAGCTGTTTTTAGGAGCTCGATGTTTCGCTGAAAATGTATCAGGGGTTCTGGACGTTATGTCAAAAAATAATACCAAACAAAAAAAAATTTGTTTCTCATTATCAGGCCCAGGATTTATCAGCACACCCTCGTACATTTGAACATTTCGCTGCATCAATTTGAATGCAATTTCCTAATAGGAATATCCTTTATTTTACTACTAACTAGATAAATTAAGGTAAATGATACAGACTGTTAAGTAATAATAAAGTGTTGAACGTACGAGCTAATATTTATTATAAAAAATAATTTCATTTTTATTTAAAAGCAACTATTAGGAGACTACATGCAAATTGGATGCAATGAAATATTCAGAAGCATTTATTTCGACTATAGTTCATTTTTTTGCATCAAAAAGTACCAAAGATATTAGACATTTAAAAGATCTGTTCGGCTTTAAAATTTAACGAAAAAATTAAGAAAGGTGCAGCACCACCAGCTCACCTGATGCGTAATAAAAAAAAACTTGTTAAACTATTCTAAGGACGTTTAGGTATTATAACTTTAACCAAAACTTTATTATAAAGGGTGTTTTTTTATAGAGGTATAGAACTTTTAAATGGAATAAAACAAAGATGAATTTTTTAAATTGACATGAAATTTACTTTATTCGAAAGATAACCTTCTGGCATTATAATTTAAATATGACTTCTGGCATATGACCGCTACGGCTGGCTCGGACGTAGTCTAATCTGGAGGTCCAATTTTCGATGACTTTTTCCAACATTTGTGGCCGTATATCGGCAATAACGCGGCGAATGTTCTCCTCCAGGTGATCAATCGTTTCGGGCTTATCGGCGTAGACTAGCGACTTCACATATCCCCACAGAAAATAGTCTAGCGGCGTTAAGTCGCACGATCTTGGAGGCCAATTCACGGGTCCGAAACGTGAAACTATGCGGTTACCAAACATTTCCTTCAATAAATCAATTGTGGCACGAGCTGTGTGACATATTGCGCCGTCTTATTGAAACCACAGCTCCTGCACATCATGGTTGTTCAATTGATGAACGAAAAAGTCAGTAATCATGGCTCTATAGCGGTCACCATTGACTGTAACGTTCTGACCAGCATCGTTTTTAAAGAAGTACGGACCAATGATTCCACCAGCCCATAAAGCACACCAAACAGTCAGTTTTTCTGGATGTAACGGTATCTCAACATACACTTGAGGATTATCATCACTCCAAATACGGCAGTTTTGTTTATTGACGTATCCATTCAAACAAAAGTAAGCTTCATCGCTAAACAAAATTCGCTTATGAAAATCGGGATCAACGGCAATCTTGTTTTGGGCTCATTCACCGAATCTACGCCTTGCTAGGTGATCGAGTGGCTTCAATTCTTGCAAAATCTTCCATAAAGTGAATGGACACATATCCAATTCCTGCGCACGATGGCGGATAGACTGATTCGGGTCTTCCTCTACGCTACGCTCTACAGCAGCAATGACTTCTTCTGTTCACACTGTACGACGTCTCTGTGGATGCGTATTATCTTTTAGAGTAAACGTGGTGCGAAAACGTTCCATAGTTAATCGAATTAATTGCTCTGATGGACGATTATGTTGACCGTAAAATGGACGTAGTGCGCGATACGTATTTCGAACAGAACCATGATTTTCAAATTAAATTTGCACAATTTGGAAGGGTTGTTCAGGCGTCAGTCTATTCATGTTGAAATGCCAAACCAAACTAAACATAAATCACTTGACAGCTGACAAAATGGCCGCCAGTTAAAAAAGTGTTGCCAACCAAGTTTTATACCTCTATAAAAAACACCATTTATTTCATCAAGCGGAACAGAAGTTATTTCGAGAAAACTACATTTCACACATTATGTTTAAGGGGCATATCACATATGCCATTCATTTCATGCGAACTATATATCTCCGAGAGATTCCTACCTTCTCTGCATCACCCTGTATTAGCTAATAAACAAACCTTTATTTAGAAAAGCTAAGGATAAGAACTTAAGTATAACGTCTTGGAATCTGTAAACGAAATGATCAAATTCCGAAAAAAAATCAGTTTGTACCGATCTGGAAACAAACAAAATGATATGCTTGTGTGTATCATCTTAGACTCGTTTTATAGGCCATGTTAGTAGTTAAGGGGTGAAAGCTGAAAATTAAAGGATAAAAAATTTAAACTTTTCTTGACGTTGAGTATATTTAGAAAAAGTAATTAAAAAAGTTTTAATAAATAGAGAATATTTTCACATACTGATGCTAATAAAATATTATAAACTTAAAAAAAAATATATTTGTTGTTGTTTGCCAAGTCTAGACACACGCTACGATTATATATTAGGTATCTCCAGTTTAAGTACCTATCTGTCATATCCTATATAATTTATTGTTTACTTATCCAATATTGCTAAAACATATTTTCTACGTAATTATAAAGAAAATATTGCTTCTGTAAATTAAGGCCAATTTTCTCTTTACACTCGTAAATTGGTTGTTTAATGATAAAATAATATTCCATAACATATTTCCCTTTTAAATTCATATTTAGAAGTATCAACTAGCATACAGCAGGCCCTTTAACGTTCGTTTTAAATTTGAGAAATATAATACCCCTAAAATACATAGCCGTATATGTTGAAAATCTAAATATACAAAATAAACAAGGCCAAAGTTCATATCTTAAAATTATAATAACAATCTCCACAATTATTCTCAAAGGTTATTTTTTTTATTGATGTACAATTACTATTTTTTAAATTAGTATTTTAACTCATTGTTGCACAAAAACAAATTCTTATTTTTTAAGATTGAACTTTTTAAATATTAAATGGCTGGTGCGTTTTTTTGGCTAAATTGGCTTCAGTTGCGGAAAAAAATACCAAACTAATCGAGCAAAAACTGAACGGCTGGTCGTTAATAATTAATTAACAACTTTATTAGTACCCTAGGTAATATTAAAAGTTAATATTCAATAATACAGGCACGTTTTTCTTAAAATTCTAATATGGTTTCTAAAACTGTAAAATATTAGAATAACTTAGAACTCAGATAAATACTTGTATGACACTTTTTTTCTGTCAATTATACTAATTTAAAGTTACATTTTCTCTATCAGTATTTTCGCATAATTTAATAAGTTCCTAAGGAACCTAATAATTGGAGGTTCTATCCGAATTCTGGAGTTCGCCTTGTTGTGCCATATGATGTAATTAATATTTTAGTAAAGAGGGATAGGACGGTTGAGAGATTTTAGGAATGTAATGGATAAACAACCTAATCTAGAAGATACACATTTCCGAGGACATTCGTAAATACAACGGACTTCCTGTATGGGCGCCTCTTCAATAAGACAGAGGTGCTAAGAACCAACGATAATCAAATCTGATTCATCGAAAATATGTAAAACAAGTACATGGAACAAGAAAAGTAAGTACAAACACGGATAGATGCACAACATCAAAAATTTCAAAGTGGCCTAATTTAAGGTAGACAACAATTAGTACCGTATTTTATGAAGGAGAAAATAGGCCTCAACACAAACATGTGGTCGACATAATAATGTCACAGGAAATTTTAAAACCGTTAATAATATAATTCAGCTTGGAGACCGAAAAATAATACTAAAGCTTCAAATCACTACAAACAAATTTAAACAGAATTTCGCTAACACATCGAAAATTTTAATTTCGACATTAAATCATAAAATAGCTATTGTAATGGGTGATTTTAATTCCAAGATTGGATAAGGAAAACAAGAAGGCATTATAGAAAACTACGATCTGGGCACGCGTAATGCCAAAGATGGTAGACTAGCAACATTCTCAAAAACGGAAACAGAAATGAATATACAGGAATACTTCTTCTTCTTCTTCTTCTTCTTCTTCTTCTTCTAGGTAGAACCAAGTTCTGTTATCTATACAATGCCTCATCGATCCTCGTTTGAGGTCGAAATCCAGCTGTCTCTCCATCTTTTGGGGGGCCGTCCAGGCGGCCGTTTGGTGTTTGGTTTCTCTCTCATCACTGTTTTTGCTAGTCTGTCATCGTACATTCGTTCCACGTGTTCTCTCCACTGCCTACGACGGTTTCGAACCCACTTCACAACATCCCCCACTCCGCTGTCCTCGCGTATTTTTGCGTTTCTTATTCTATCTCTTAAACTTGTTCCCGTGATCATTCTCAGCGTTTTCATTTCTGTGGTTCTCATAATTTGTTTTGTCTTTGTGGTTTCATTTCTTGTTTCTGCGCCGTAGGTCAGTATCGGTCTTACACAGACCTTATAAATTCTTGCTTTGCTCTCAACCGTCATATGTTTATTGTTCCAGATTATGTCTCTTAGTTGGCCTGATATCATGGCCGCTTTGTTGGCCTGTATGCGTACTTCTTCCGTTACTGCTCTGTTACTTGTTATATGTGCTCCTAGGTATTTAAACTTCCCAACCTGTTCGATATGTTTATCATCAACCATTAGTTTGCATCTTACCAGTTCTTTTGCTATTACCATTACTTTGGTTTTCTCCACAGATATCTTCATATTATACTGTTTGGCTGTTCGATTGAGATGGAAAAGCATTACTTGTAAGTTGTCCTCGCTATCTGCTGTCAAGGCAACATCGTTTGCAAAGCATATAATCTGAACGGTGTTGTGTCCCATTGGGTACCCAATATTTGTGCTTTTTACCTCATTAATGATTTCGTCCATGATTACATTGAACAGTGTTGGACTTGGGCTATCACCCTGTCTTATTCCTATGGATAGAGGGATTTCCACTGTTAGACTGTTATTTGTTTTAATTACCATGGTGTTTTTGGAATTCAGTTCGTATATTGTGCGTATGATTGCTTCGTCTACTTGTTTTCTTCAGGAATATACTGTAAAATAAGACGTAAAATAAAATAATGCAAAGCAGACTGGTATATTAAAGAATACCAAAAGCAATTGAAAACTATGGTTCAAAACACGATTTTATTAGTTGACATAAAAAAATTAATGATTAACTACAGTAATCTTCCGAGTCCAACACACTATCTTGAAGTTCGAAATGAACACAAAATAACAGATGTAAACCAACCGCGTGTGTGGAAAGAATATATTACAGAACTATTCGATTGAATGTGACATGATTGATGCTACATCAAGCCCACCAATTACTCAAAATGAAAGCCCGAGCAACCAAGCTGGCAAAAATGATTGGATCCAACAAAGTGAGTACCCAAATTTTAAAAGTGTTAGATAATAATAAACATGTCCCAAAATGGAACAGGCAAATGTAAAGATCATTGCTCATTTAGTCTGATGAGCTATACTTTGCAAAAAATAGTTCTTCGAGTAATACATGGCCGAATACATTATAATAAGCTTAAAGGGAGAATTGGAAAAACAGTCAATTCAGTTTTTGAAAAATGGATTAGGAACTAGATAAGTGCTGTTGGGTATTCATGTGTTAACACAATGACGGTGCGAAGTCAACCACAGTGTGTTCCTTTGTTGATCAAGCTTTTAACTCAATGTCCCAATGAAAATTATTAGAAATCCTGATAGCGACTTTTATAGATCACAAAGATTATCGTATCAACGTCAGTTTGTACAGACACCAAACCACTACAGTACAATTAAAACTTCAACTATCAAATCAAACAAATGAAATTAGGATCAAACGAGGAGTGCACTGGGGTTATATTCTGTCTTCTTTACTAATCAACCTATGTTAGGAGAAGATATAACTCTTAGCAACCCACCGGAGGAATCATCAACGTTATAACCACGACTATCAATGGTGTCATTAGTAATATGGAAATTACACTAACTTTAATTAACAACGGAGAAAATTTAGTGACGGATAAAATATTAAAATAATGATATTACGGTCAGTAGTACAAAGCTGGTAGCAAACACCACTATCCATGGAATCCAACTGTAGAAACGGATACTATAATAGAGAAAGCCCGAGTCGCATTTATGAAAACGAAAAAAGTTTCAACCTGCAACAACTTATTAATGAATTATAAATGAAAATGATACGATGCTATGTATTCCTGGTTTTTTGAAAAGATCGACACTCATATAACAATGCTCAAACGTCTGGAGGCAGTGAAATTGTGGGTTTATCGATGGTTCAATTCGGTGAACAAAATTAACAACGTTCTCACACGCAAAGACAAAAATAATCACCACAAATTAGAATATTATTGTAACATTATGTAACTCCTACAAAAATATCACATTCTGCTTCTTGGCAAATATAGTTCAAGGCAGCTTAAGGAAACCTCTTTACCTAATGAGCATCTAAAATGAACAACCAATAGTAGACTATGTGACGAAGAGGAGGAAACAGCCTCACATATCATCTTCGAATGAGAAGTTCTAACCTACAATTAGTGGAGAACTTTAATTTCTCAAAGAGGAGAACATCATTGCTGAAAATTTGAACAGCTGTTTATTGACTGTAATCAACATGTTAAGAAAGCGGGAATATTTTAAATACATCCACGTTATCCAAATAACGCATTCAAACTCAATCATGTGACTAAAGCAAGCAAAGATATAAAAAAGTGCTTTAATTTTCTCAACATAGCGAAAAATAAGATACAATTGTAATATAATTTATATATTCACCCAGCCTTACATTTTAGAAAAAAATCACAAACTAAAACAAGAAATACCCGGTTTTTGGTTGCTAGATCGTATGCTACGAACATAAAAGCAGATTTCAATAAAATTTTTGAATTAAATTAAGTCGTTAGCTACAAAGTTAACATTGCCTTTGAACAGCACTTTAAAGTTTTAAATTACATTATCGATACTTGCTACGAAAGTTAATATATTCCTGGCATATTAGTCGATACAACTATAAAATTTAAATGCCCGCACTCCTACGTTTTATATTTTTTTACCGTAACATATACAAGTATAACATAAAAAAAACTGGTGAAATGCATATATATATATATATATATATATATATATATATATATATATATATATATTAGGTTTTTAGGGTAAGTCGAAAATTTCCAAGAGGCGCCTGCTGCTCGCACCCCGTGCCAAAATTTAGTAACACGAAACTTACGATCACATTGTTTGACTAAGCATAGGAAGAATTTTTCGCCACAAAGAGATATTAAAATATCATTAAAAATCAGTCTTTCCCTAGGAGTTTAGTGATATAATCGAGAAGATAATTACTAGAACTTAAAAAAGCAAAAGTTGTTCTGCCACAAGCATAAAACGGAGTCAACGACCCTATATACTCTACAAAAGAGTTTCTGAGGTAGCTGAATTCAAATAGTGTCTGTTTTCAGAAATTGGAGGTGGCAGCACCAAAATGGCAAATATTCAGGTGGAAACTGTTAAATAATAAACTCAAGGAATACCTATATTTTTTGTATTTTGAACCAACTCCTTTTACCCTTATACATCTTAGATAATTTGCTGCGTCCATTTTTTAAACTCGAGTCTCCTTTTCCATCAAAATAGAGTGTCCAAATGGTGGTATCTTTAAATAAGTCTCCTTTTATGCAATTCCTACTTTTTTCCTACTCTCGACGTACTTGCCTCTCATCAATAATTACGCATTCATTAGGAATCCAAAAGCCAAAATGAACTTTAGCATCATGCAAAACTGCAAAGGCAAGATTTACGGTGGCTCTGTCAGACTCTATGTCTCTAGCAGGTCATTATATGCTTAAGAAACTTATTTCTCGTTTAAGAACTTTTTATGAGATGATTATCAGCATGTCTCTGATTGATCATACTATCGTGAAGCACCAGCTCAACTTCTAATGAATTATTCCACTTTATTTGTTCATTTTGATGATATAATTTTATCAGAATCTGTTATCATTCAAGATCCGATGAAATTTACTGAAATGTATTATTTCTGCAATTGAATAAAAACTGCTGTAAATCTTCAGGAACTCCTGTGTCTATGTTATAAGAACAATTATAGAAAATGCATTAGCATTCTGCCAAATCTAAAAATAACTCAATATATTTTTTGAATTTATCAATGTTCACTCTGTTTTAAATAGAAATTACAACTTTTACTTTAGTTATTATAATCGATATTGATGGATCAACATTAGTCTCATTCTTTTCTTTTAATCTCAAAAATTCAATATACGATCGGGGATGTTACATGAATCGTTGATGCTATGCTAAAAAAGTATTCATTTTGATAACATTTTTCGAAATTCTTTAACTAATTAAATTTAAAATCTAAAAACTTACTTTGAACAAATATCTGTTCTTCTGAGAGAAAAATCAAAATTTATAAACTTTTTTTGCATCGATTACACTCATGTATCCAGGATAATTCAAATACTTTTGTGTGTTTAAGGGCTTATGTACACCTTGTGTTCATCATTTGACAATTTTCAACTGCATATTCGCCATTTTGCAACGACGATTTTTATTTTTTTAGATTAGGTTCTAGCAGTTATCTTCTATATTGCGTCACCAAACTCCTATGCCGGGATAGATTGACTTCTATTGACAATTTAATATCTCTTCGTGACTGACATTTAATAGTTCTGCGTATAAAGCTCCAATTTTAGATCCGCCATCTTAAATTTTTGGAAATGGACATCGAATTTGAATTTAACCTCCCCAATATCCTCTTAGTAGGGTATATAGAGTCCTTGCCTTTGTTTTATGCCACTGAAATTACGATTTTTAGCGACCTGAAAATCGTCCCCTCTGCCTATTCAAACAATGTTTCGGGTCAATTACCAACTTTTAACAGGGGAGCGCGTAGCAAGCGCCTCCTGGAAATTTTCAATCTACCTTTATATATATATATATATTAATTTTCTTGATTCTTAAGAAAAATGATATATATATATATATATATATATATATATATATATATATATATATATATATATATATATACTCTAAAATGTTCCCTTATTCTCTTAATAATTTGCGGTTGTCTTTCCACAAAAAAAAATGGAGGTAACTATCAAGCTGCAGCTTCTTCTTATACTTTCCTAATAATCGATGTCATGCCTTATAGTAGGGGAGCCCAAGAGGCTAAATGAGTAGTTACTCGAGCGTTGTCGGGACCTATTGGATTGTGAAGATTAGATACTAAATAGAAAAAAAGTTTATATCATATATGCTCCAATACTGGTGGGGAAAGCGAGTATAAATTTTCAAAAATGTAAAAAAAATCAGTCACAAAGACATACTCAAGCCCGTCAGACATTAACAATGTATACACGCAACCTGTTTCTGGTAACGGAGGATGTTAATCTGACGGCTTGCTAGATGGGGGTGGCCACATGAAGGGGTGGAAAAAATTAGAAAAAAAAGTTATTCGAGCGCGTCAGATATTCAGGAAGCATGTTAAGTAAACCCTTAAAGATGTCATATTAGAAAGACTGACGATTTGGCGCAACTAGAACTCTTAGCCGATTTTTGAAAGTGTAAAAAAAAAACCTGACCTTGAAATACTCGAGCGCGTCAGATTTATATACAGTCGGTTCAGCATGATGTCCTTATCGTGTAGACCTATAATCTGACAATTGTGTGGACGAATTTTTTAAATCTGACAGTCTATTTTTTTTTATTACTGAACGGAATAACTTCAATGAACAACAAATAATATATAATGTCATAGAAAAATATATACATGTACAATTTTATCATGTATTTATGAGAAGAATGTTGAACAAAAAAAAATCAAAAAGACGTTTAATCTTCATCATCGTCAGTGGAATCGTCTTCAGATTGGGAGTTCGAATCATTTTGGTCATTTTCATCTACATCTTGCGTATCTGTAATCAGAAATGGTTATGATATTTAACAATATTTAATTTATTTCATGATATTATTAGTATTTTAAAAAGAAAACATACCTGAATCTGGAGCATTCCCTAAAATATCAGGTGTTATGACAATACCTTCATATGCTTCTGGGAGTTGATTTCCAACGAACCAAGTCATCTCCAACTTTCCATCCACATTTTTCCACCCAAAATCTGCTGGCGACATCTCAGTGACGATTCGAAAGTGGGCATTCCTCCATAAGCATGCGATGTATTGCGTTCGTAATAATTGTTGCCGTAGCTCTGATTGGCATGGGGGCATCATAATAACATTGCGCGTGATAGCCGTCATTTAATGATGAAATTTCAATTTCAGTGTAGGTGCTGCGTGATTTTCTTCGATCGGGCTTGGTTCGGCGATACTCCAAAATCACCATGCATTTTTTTAATGTTTCTGGTGTAAATTTTAATAATTCTTCATGTATTTCTTGACCACAAAATACACAGTTCACTCTTTTATCACTATTATCACTCATTGTAGTAATACATATAAAACTTACTGTATTTAATTCACTAAACTTTTTGAAAATACAATAAACAAACGTTATACATCTAAGAGTACAAACGCGTTGTTGTGATCAGCTGGAATAACATCATGGCGGCAGAAAGTAGTGTAGGGACGGTGCGAGAGAGTGAGAAATAGAGAAAGAGTGAGAAGGGGAGAGAGGCGCGGAGTGGGAAATACATTGTTCTCAGCACCTCCACGTACTACACTTGATTGATGAAATTAGCTTTTTCGGCTTGCAAAAATCGTCAGATTATATTATTTCCGTGATCCTTACATGATTTCCATTAAAATAAAAAAAAAATTCAACCGCGCTCGAATATGTCCAGGTGACGTTATTTTCTTGCAACTTTGTCACTCGCTCATTTTCTTACGTCACGCTAAAACCGTCAGAATATTGAAATGTACACTTTTCTGCATGTAATTAACTTACCTTGTCTTAATCTGACTAGCTCGAGTTACTTTAAGGATCGATTTTTTTTTGCTAATCTGATCGGCTGCCCTAGACGCACCCCCCTATATTTAAGGTTCATAATAGGTTGATAGTTCATAACAGGGTTCAAAGTTTCTTCCTTTATAGTATTCTGCCGAGCTTGCATAAATCCCAAAATCCCCGCTTGGGCTCCCCTACTATTATTTATAAATACCTTATTTTATAAGTGTTTTATAAGTTATATAAGAAACAGTCTTTCATTTAATTATTTTCACAGATATAAACCAAACCCACACAACTCAAGTTAATACCACTAATACTAGAAATCCTGGAATATGGGGTATTGGAGATTCACGGTAAATATGTACTAAGCTAAACATAGTTTGCTGCCCTTACCACAACTCTAGCTCAGGAAAATCGGTGTGGAATTTATGTGGTTTGGTGGTTTTGTACACAGTAATTAATTGACTTATCAGAGCTGAAAAGAATTAAATTACAATGTATTAAAAGGAAAATATAAACCCTGCACAAATTTTGTTATAGTTTTTAGATTTTTGTTATTTATTTTTTTCATATTTTATCGGGATATGTTAAATTTTCCAACTTTTAAAAAGTTGGATTATTGTAAATTGGGTTTCAAAATAGATCATTTTATAAATATCATATTTCTCCAAAATAAACAGCAATTATTTAACGCTGACTAAGTTTGATTTTAAGTACTTACGACATGGAAAGAGTTAGAGTGTTTAATGGAAATTTAAAAATATGTAACTAGTTCAAGACTTCAATCTGTTTAACGTACTGGCCTGTTTAACATTATGCTGAAGAGCTACATTACATTTAATTCAATTTTATTGCTGTCAGTTGCGTCGTGTAAAGTGTATTGGCCTAAGCAGACCATCTCGAGTCGCTGAATTCAGATCGAAATAGCTTGCCTAATGTACCGTGAAATTAAGAGTCACATTATGGCCCATCGCAGCAAATCTGGTCTGTGGTTTTATGTGAAACGTCGTATGTAAAGTCCACAAGCGTAAGCTTTGTTTTTACTAGCTTTCTTTTACCCGCTCGGTGATAAATTGAATTTTTTTATTATACTTCGCAAGAGGCATTTTCAGGGAATTTTAACTTTATTTGTAGAATATGTTTATGTTATTTTTACTATTCTTAGTGGTTCAAAAAATTCCAAGAATTTTTGAAAATTCTGCTATAGCAATTTATATAATAATAAAATATGTTCGCAAGCAAAAGCATTATTTCTGTTTACTCTCTTGTGGATGTCAAATTACGTTTTGACAGTTTTTCTGTAATTTTACTATAGTATTTTACAATTACAAGAATCATTCCAAAAAATTTTCGACCAGATAAAGAAAAAACGCTATTTTTAATATTTTGTTTTATTTTTCAACGTAGTTACTTTGGAGTTTGATACATTTATACTACTAACTACATTCCAACTATTTTATATCCTTAGCTATACAAAATTAGCTCTAACCTCATCATTTTGAAGTAAATCTTCAATCACTGGAAGCAAAAAACAGCAAACATGAAACACGTGGAAATGCTTCGAAGCTTGGGCCAAAAGGTTATTGTATAGACGCATTATTGTATTGAAAAGGCTCTTCCTTTTTGAACAGATGTGAAAGTTGAGCTCAAATAGCGGTCTTCAATTGATCCAGAAGTGAGGCGAGAACTCCAGAAAATCGTAGCCATGAGATTTCTTTAAATAAAACCGTTTTTCGCTTACTTTAGGGAACTTTCTCTGACGAGTAATAATAAATCAATATTTCGTCTACTGTTGTAGTACTCCAAATAGACTAGACAGAATTGCGTTTAAAAGCTTGTTTTGGCTTGTAAGCCAATGTTTCAGGTGATTGCTTTAATTTCTCACAATATCTATTATCAACAGTAAAAAGTAGTTTATATTATTTTCTTATCAGTTGTTCTCAAGAATGTCGGGAAAAAAGAATTAGCGTGAAAATTATACTAATTCTGTTTTCTTCTAACAATCATATTTCTAATAGAAACCCTTCTGATGTGTATGTTGGAGTAACTTTCAAATAAGTTGATATGAAATACCTTACTGCCTCAAATATTTCCCCAAAGGAATAACCAATTCTATTTAAAAGTCCCCCCTATATACGACTTCGTGTATCGGTAAGGACTTTCTGATCAAACAATTATTTCCGATCCGATCAGATTTTATAAACGGTGTAGAGAAATAACGTCCACCACACTGTTACTAGTGACGTGGCGTTATTTAACTCCGATTCTAAACAATACTTATTAAAAAATCGGTAAGATCCTAAATTTATAAAAAAAAATCCAATCTGACTGTATCTGTTGAATAAAACCTTGCTTTTCATATATACTCACTTGGAAGTCCTGTTAAAGGGAATAAAATTTCTCGGAAGCTAAACTAATAAAAAACAGTTTTCTTTTCAAGCCAACCATCCTTCTGATTGCAACCCCACAAAAGTGTCTTAAACCTCTCAATTTAGCTGACTTTTACTTAACTAGTCCAGTCGCGAGACTGCCTCATTTTTAAATACATACATTATATATATATATATATATATATATATATATATATATATATATATATATATATATAGATATATATATATATATATATATATATATATATATATATATATATATATATATATATTATTGCATTCATGTCTCTGGTGTTAAAGACATATAATCACAATCTAATTTACGACCACCTAAAATGTACGGATGTTTCGTCCCGATACCTGGTGGACTCATCAGTGGGATCCACTGGTATCTTTTCCAGACATCCTTAATATTTTCCACAAACTTGAACTTTCATTTAAGTCCAATTTTGCCGGAAAGCGATGGTAAGATGTTAGTTCCACAACATGCCCCCCTAAGGCATTTGCTTTCCGGCTTTAAATCTCTCAGACAGTCCAAGCAGTAAGAAAGCACAGGCCTGAAAAGGAAGTGGAACGGACATCCTAGATGGTCTTTTCAAAGTAGGGTACCGGCTTTAGCACAAAGCCACGACTCGACTGCCTTCCATCTCGTCGTCCCTGTTCAGGCGCCATGTTGCAATCTTGTCTCTGGTGTTAAAGACATATAATCACAATCTAATTTGCGACCACCTAAAACGTACGGATGTTTCGTCTCGATACATGTGGTGGACTCATCAGTGAGGTCCACCGGAATCTTTCCCAGACATCCTTCTTGTGCTTTCCACAAACTTGAACCTCTATTTAAGTCCAGTTTTGCCGGAAAGCGGTGGTAAGATGTTAGTTCAAAGATATATATATATATATATATATATATATATATATATATATATATATATATATATATCTTTCTTTACGCTATTATCTCCTGTTCTCTCATAAACAACTCATACAGCAAAAAACAACATAAATTTTTACTCGCATCATCTCACTTTGTTTATTATTATTCAAACTCATTTCCATTGACGTATTATTTTAGGGTACGCTTTTACCTTTAAAATAGGCTATCATACGATAAAATAATCTTACTTCGATCCTGAATTACACTTGATTTTGTTAGAGCGATGCATACCAATGCGATTTATGCACTAAGGTTGCAATACCTCGGCTTTTAATAAATTCAATTTTGAAAATACTATTACCTTTGTCATTCACTTTGAAATAAAATGTCTTAGGTCCGAAATCGAGGCCTCATTTATTAACAATTTTACGTCCTTAACAACAATTAAATTCCTAACAAATTCCATGACTATATGTTGACTCGTCATATTAAAGATACGAACCAGCAATTCAAAATACATTCGATTCAACCTTAAAATTCCATGGAACTCAAATGACCGCGAAAACCTCACTGCTCCTCTACTAAAAAGAAATATAGGTTATTTTTTACGTTCTGCCATAATCATGGATACGAGTATCAATATAAAATCCTCCTGGCGCCAATCTGGTTTGTAATTTTAAATGTCAATCATGTGTTATGAGCGCAAACGAAAGCATTATTTCTATTTATTTTTATCCCTACGTTAAATTATATTTTTTTGTAGAGTTTCGGTAATTTCATATATTGTGTTTATCAAGTAAGGAATAAATTGATTTTTCTAAAATCCATTGACATTCCGATAAAATCCTCAACAAGAATTTTTAGTTGCGTATCTTCGATATTTTTTTCTAATATAACACCGTATATAGTATTGGCAATTTTAATTTTTCTTAAAAATGCAAATCTAGAAACCTAGTAATTAATATTTTGGGCCTACACTAGTAGCAGAAGTTATAGATACTTAATTATTTTTTTTATTTACTTACATCAGCGTTTCTCAAGCGGTCCTACACAAATATTCATCGAAACTGTAAATTGCCATTCATCGTGAGTATTCGGAGAGAGTGCGTTTAAACCGTGAAAATGGAAGAGAACTTTTCCGATCAGAGAAGATATTAAAAAATTTTCTACCAAAATGATTCTTTCCATCTCCGTCCCTTGCAATAAGGGGGTATTTGATGTTAAGGTCTTGTTTTATCCTGTTTTGCAACAATCTTTAAATCCCAAACCAGCCATTACTCTCATAGGCTTTCTTTGAACTGTAAAAATCCTCTAGGAATAATCCCAACAAAATTTGGCATATGACCTGGCATATGCATATGCATAATTAAAATTCATTGGAACTGCATCAAAAATACTGTTTCTGAGATTTCTCAAAACCAAAGTAATTTGGCTTAATTTTCTGTCCAACTAGCTGCAGTGTTCTTCGCAAATCAGTTTGTGATCAATGTAAACCCCCAAAAATTTTACGGGACTGTACATAAACTGCAGAGGACATAAAGAAGGCATGTTTTTTGGGGTCTTAACCTTAGATTAAACCTGTTTGGCGTAAACCACTCGCTTACGGAAGCTTGTGATTCATTCGATTTAAGCTGAAGTACTCTCAAATATAGCAGTATCATCCGCAAATAGCACCACTCTACCATGCGGGAGACATGGGTTTAAGTCGTCGATATGTAACAGAAATAAATTTAAGCCCAATACAGAACCTTTTCGAATACCTTAATGCTCTTGAAAGACGATTTTCCGCGGTATGAGCAATACTGAAACCGATCCAGTAGGATATTATCAAAGCAGCAGCACTGGAATGGATGTTATATCCCATAAGTTTTGAAGCCAATACGTCATGTAATACATAATCAAAGGCAGAAGTTATAGATACTTAATTATTTTTTTTATTTACTTACATCAGCGTTTCTCAAGCGGTGGTTTGCGAACCCCCAGGGGTGCTACAGACTCTCGTCTATTACGTGCGCTTTGTGCTGACTTTGAAAGCCCCCACATTTCTTTATTACTTCATCCAGAAGTTACGTGGCTTTCTTGTGACAAGGTTTTGATCCGCTTGTTTGTATTAAGTCTGAAGTACAAGCATTTTTTCTTGACCATCCGTTTCATTTCTCCTTTTGTGTATCTGATATTCTTTGGCTGCAAAAACTTGCATACTTGTTGACATTTTTTCGAAATTAAATGATTTAAATCTATCTTTTTAATGTCTGCAGGCGAATAAGTTCTAATGTTTTGGTTCTCTCTGCACCATTTCATTAGAAAAGAAAATTCAACTTAACAGAAATATTGAAAGGGATATTACTGAACATATCAAACAACTTCAATTAACGTTCAAGGACTCTTTTCCTTATAAACCTATTACATCTGGATCAAACACCTGGATACGTAATCCTTTTCAAGGAGATATAACTTCAGATACTTCTTTAATTTTACTGAAAAAAATCTCTTGACTTATCCTGCCAAAATTGCCTTAAAACTGTTTTTAAAGATTACTTGACTTAGTGTAAGAAATGAGTATCCTGTTTCGGCGGAAAAAGCCATTAAAGTTTTTTTTTTACCTTTTGTACAACATATCTATATACAGGGTCGTTGACAGGGAAATCGGGCCCGGGAGGAAAAACTTACGGCCCTTGTATTTATTCTCTAAAAAATCCATATCCTACAAATTTTTAGTTATGGAATCACAAAACCGGGCCCCTTGAGAATACCGGGTCCAGAGGGAATCACCCCGTCCCCCCTGTCGTTAGGCCTATCTAAGTGAAAAAGGATTTTCAACATATAGTTACCTAAAAGATAAGTACAGAAAGATTTGACAGATAATGCTAATCATGTGACTATTATTTTTTTGATTAATTTTTATCTCGATCAAAGCAGAAATTGTTGCCAAAGTCAAATTTCGAATAAAGCTATTAATAAAAAAAATCCCCTATGAGGCGGACTTTACTGGTCATACATATATATATATATATATATATATATATATATATATATATATATATATATATATATATATATATATATATAAATATATATTATTTTCTCGATTCTTGAACTATATCATTTTTTCTTTATTTTGTCGTTTCTTGGGTTCAGGTTCTTTATTTATCAAATAATGCAAACAATTGACGTTTCGTCCTTTATTTAAGGTATTTTCAAAATTTTTGGTTTATTTTCCTTCCTAAAAATATTGTTTATATAATAAAAACATTCACACAAGAACATATATGAAATTAAAAAAAAAACAAACACTTTAAAACAGTATTTAAATTTTTTTAAAAATATTAATTTTACCGGTACACACCTTGACATTTTGCTTATTTAGTAATAATAAAATTCAACCTCATCGTCTACTTAGGTACTGAGGATACATGGAATGCGAGTGTGTTTCATTTTTTATATATTTTTTATATTTTACAATGCACAAAAAGAAACAAAAAAACGCATATAATTAATTTTATGTTTAAGGGCATATTCATTTTTTGATGCTTATTAACAGGATCGAATACTTAATATTTTTGTTTAAATTAGGCTGGTGTAAATGTGGCTCAAATTTCCTATATCCGTACTGTCGTTAACAGTGTTTTTATGTTTTTTAATTTCTATCATTTCCTTTATCTGCAATTTTTGGTAATTCATATCTTTGTTTTTTATTATGGTACTGTTATAATCAAAAGTATGTTTTTCGTCCAGTGTGTGTTTGTTTAACGCTGTTGACGTTTTTCATATATTTATGGCCATTCAATCTGTTCTTTAGCAATTGGCTCATCATACCTATATATTTTTTGGGACAATTTGTGCAAGGAATGCAATATACTACATTTGATTTACTCATGAGAGGAGTTTTACTTTTTAAATTAGTGAACAGTGTATTTAATTTATTATGTGGTCTGTGGCATACGATAATATCATGCTTTTTTAAAATGTATTTTATTTTTTCTGAACAAAGAACATAAACAGCAAAAATATGTAGCATCACCTTACATTAGTGAGCTGTCAGAAAGAATAAAACACATTTTAAAAAAGCATGATATTATCGTATGCCACAGATCACATAATAAATTAAATACACTGTTCACTAATTTAAAAAGTAAAACTCCTCTCATGAGTAAATCAAATGTAGTATATTCAATCCCTTGCACAAATTGCCCCAAAAAAATATATAGGTATGACGAGCCAATTGCTGAAGAACAGATTAACTGGCCATAAATGTACAAAAAACGCCTCAACAGCGTTAAACAAACACACACAGAACGAAAAACATACTTTTGATTATAACAGTACCATAATAAAAAAACAAATATATAAATTACCAAAAATTGCAGATGAAGGAAATGATTAAAAAAGATAAAAACACTGTTAACGACAGAACCGATATACCGATATAGGAAATTTGAGCCACATTCACACCAGCCTAATTTAAACAAAAATATTAAGTATTCGATCCTGTTAATAAGCATCAAAAAATGAATATCCTCTTAAACATAAAATTAACTGTATGCGTTTTTTTTCTTTGTGAATTGCAAAATATAAATAATATATAAAAAATGAAACACACTCGCATTCCATGTATCCTCAGTACCCAAATAGACGATATAAAAGTTGAAGTTTATTATTACTAAATAAGCAAAATGTCAAGGTGTGTACCGGTAAAATTAAATAGTTTTTTAAGAATTTAAATACTGTTTTAAAGTGTTTCTTCGTTTTTTTTTAATTGTAGATATGTTCTTGTGTGAATGTTTTAATTATATAAAAAAAATTTTTAGGAAGGAAAATAAACCAAAAATTTTGAAAATGCCTTAAATAAAGGGCGAAACGTCAATTGTTTGCATTTTTTGTTAAATAAAGAACCTAAACCCAAGAAAAGACAAAATAAAGAAAAAAGTATATATATATATATATATATATATATATATATATATATATATATATATATATATATATATATATGCTGTGTACCGTAGGTTTTCACGGATGGAGGAATGTGCACTGGTGTTTTTCCGATTGTCAATCCGTTCGTCGGAATCTTCACGATGTTTCATTAACATCTCAGCTGACATTTTCAAGTGATGCTTCCTCAACGGCTGCTTGGCTTGGAGGGCTTTCTTTTGTATATATACAATGTCAAAGCCGAGCAGCCGTAGAGGAAACATCACTTGAAAATGCCAGCTGAGATGTTGGCCAAACGTCGTGAAGATCTCTCTACTGACGAACGGATTGACAACCGGATTAACACCAGTGATATATATATATATATATATATATATATATATATATATATATATATATATATATATATATTAGTAAATTAATTTTAATAAAATTACAGATTTTTTATTATATCATACTACAATAGATTGTGAGAAAACCCTTATAAACTTTCGACCTTTTGAATAAAACTAACACCACATTCTAGACTTGCATCTCATTGAAACATAGCGACGTCTGCTAAAATGCACATTAACGACCAGGATGCATTTGCTGCGGTCGTTACTTCTAACTTTAACGTAACAAAAACGTCGTAAAATTTTCATAGTGTTGGCCCAAAAGGTATAAGCACCCCTATAGTGTCAAAATTATTGCGAAAGATAGGAGTATTATCGTTCGTGTATACGGAAAATAATAAGCGAAACTAGAGATAGGTATTTTACACATGTAGCTGTTCACAGTAATAAAGTAGTTTATCTATGCAATTATAATAAAGATTGCTAAAGAGCTACAAAAAGAAACATGGCGATATAAACATATATTTAAAAAAAAACATTGGGTCCGAAATAGTAAGATACATACATATTGAAAAGTTTCTTATGATTTTTCCGAAAATTTTATTTTTGTCTAAAAATGCTGTTAATTAAATAAGTTGTGAACAAATTTATTTTTTTTAATAATGTGCCATTCAGTTGTTAAAATTGGCACCAAAGGCTTATTTATGTTTGTTTGTTACCGAGTTAGTAAGTTGTTGATATTTTTGATTTACTTTTGCAACCACCTCAAAAATGTTAGTTATAGATAAACGCTTACAAAATTATTCTTTGCTTTCTATACAATTAGTGGTTGAAATGCATATGGAGAGAGAACCAGAGTAATATTTGAAGAGAATAAGCTCAGTACCCCTCCTTAAACAGCAAAAAAGATACTGCTTCATATATAGGGAGGGAGAAAGGTCGAATTGAGAACCTCCTACTTTTTTGAAGACGCTAAAAAAAATCAGTTTTTTATCCAATATGTAAAAAGAAAAAAAGTCTTCAGTTGATATCCACATTATTTAATTTCGAGATATAAATATTTTTAGAACCGTAATTACTATATTAACACACATTATATGTTAATCTATATCATCTGATCAATAAGTATTAATCCAACGCGAAATGTACGAATTTTGCTTAAATTAATATGATGGATTCGAGATGGCTAACATTTTGTGAGCTTCTTAAAAGAACCTTCTAAATAACAGATTCATAATATTTTTTATTCTTTTCTTTTGATAAACGAAACTACGTATTTTTCCTCGGCCTTTTAATTTAATAACATTTTTCTGTTTTCTTTTACAGACGGAACTGTCCCACAATCTGCAACAGTTGTCGGAAAGAGCAAAGTCAACAACGGAATTCATTCAAAGGCTCAAAGGGATGAGCGATAAAGTAAATGTAAGTGCTCCTTTTTGTGACTCGGACCTGGTCATTTTATTTCTTTTGTTTATTTGGAAAATATATTTGCAAAGCTATCTTTTGTGTGTTTTATAGGGCTTTTTTTGTATATATACAGGGTGAGTCAACGATTGAATGAAGTAGGTTTGTGCCTTTTCGGTGAAATTAACAAAGAAACTATATTTATTGTTTGATACAGTTTATTTTTACGCAGATTTTAAAAATATTTAGGACTCTCCAGGGTGAGCCAAAAAACTAGGACAGCATAAAGTTGTATTTTTTTAAATAGAACACCCTATATACGAATCGTATTTTCGATTTAGCTTATAATTTTAAATATTTTTTATTAAGGGTTTACTATAACAAAACTTTATAGTGTCTGAGATAATTAAGTTTAAAGAAAAAAAGTCACATTTTCAAGCATCAATTCAATCCTAAATAACGTTTTCAATTTTGTGACAAATATATTCAAATTTGGAATTTAGCAAGGCCAAGGACAAGTTAACATAATTTTTACCTAATATTTGCAATAAAAGCTACAGGGTGTTGAACACATCGGCTCAAATTTGGAAAAGTTTAAATGAATAAATATCTTTTTTTTTAAATGGTACACCCTGTATATTTTCATGTTATTTAATAGAGTAATAAAAACCCTAAAAGTTTTGTTCAATATATCCTATACCTATTTATAATAGTTTTTGAGATATTTCAGTTTGTCTTATTTTCCATACTTTTTTACAGAAATAGTCTTCATTATCATAGTAGCCATGTAAAATAATAAAAAGAAACTACAGAAACAAACAGAATGTGGTTAAATATGATGAAATACATTATTCGTTATATTACAACGGCAATAGTTTAATTAAACATAATGTGAAAAAATTAACACAACAATAACGACAAGGTAAATTTACTTTTATACTAAATTGAAACAAAAAAATTACCTATTAAATACTGAGATTAATTATTTCTTTTTAATAAGTGTTCGGGAGGATGAAACAACACGAAACAGAAATGGCGTAGCTATAATAATAAAAAATGAAATTGCTAAAGCAGTGATAGGATTTATACCCATGTCAGATAGAGTTGCACTGCTGAAGATTAACTCCAGATCCTCTAACATGAACATCATTCAAGTTTACGCACCCACAGCCGAATCTACTGAAGTAGAAATAGAAACATTTTATCAGACCCTAGAAGACGCTCTAAAACTCACGAAGAAACATGAATTAAATATTATCATGGGCGATTTTAACGCCAAAATAGGAGAGGGTACAGTTGAGAAGGTTGTGGGAAGATACGGTCTTGGCACAAGAAATGAGAGAGGCGAAAGGCTGATCCAGTTCTGCCAGGAGACTGACATGGTTGTCATGAATACATTTTTCAAACTGCATCCCAGAAGGCTTTACACATGGAAAGCTCCAGGAGATACTCCAGAGAGAATTATTAGGAACCAAATTGATTTTATCAACATAAACAAAAGGTTTCGAAACTCTATCACCTCAGCAAAAACATACCCAAGCGCAGATGTCTTCTCGGACCACAATCTATTAGTGGCAAATATCAGGATACGACTCAAAGTTATTCGTAAGAAAAGGACTCCCAGAAAAAACATAAGACTACTGAAAGAAAATAACATCCAAGAAAAGGTGAAAGAAGAGCTAAATAAAAACTTTGCCAAAATAGCTTAAAGCTACACCGACGATATAGAAGAACAGTGGAACGAAATGAAGACAGTTATCACTACACTAACAAACGAAAATCTGAAATCAAGAAAAGAAAAGAAACAAGAATGGATGACAGACGAAATATTACAGATGATGGAGGAACGGCGAAGATTCAAAAATAAAAATATACACGAATACAACAAGTTCCACAAGAATATACTGCGGAAAATAAAGGAAGCAAAAGAGGCATTGTTGACTGAGAAATGCATAGAAATTGAAACTCTTCAACAAAAACATGATGACTTCCATATGCACAAAAAGATCAAACAGATGCAGAACATTGATAATCAACGCAATACCGGCATAATCGTAGACAACGAGGGTCAGATCTTGATCAGGATTGAAGACAGGCTGAAAAGATGGAAGGAGTACATGCAAGAACTTTTCGAAGATGCAGTCAGAACACCATACGAAACAAACCACCCCTACGGCCCAGAAATAACAAATGAAGAAGTCAAGATGGCCATCAAACGACTTAAAGATGGAAAATCACCAGGACCTGATGATGTTCATGGCGAAATTTTAAAGTTATTGGAGTCCCAAATCGCAGCTCTTACCAAACTATTTAACAACATATATGAAACTGGACAATTACCAAAAGACTGGCTGCTATCAATATTCATCCCAATTCCTAAAAAAATCAATGCGAGGAAATGCGAGGACCACAGATTAATTAGTTTAATGAGCCACGCGCTTAAAGTACTCCTTAATATCATTCACTCTCGCATTTACACCAAATTAGAAGAACACATCAGCGAAGTGCAATTTGGATTCAGATCAGGCCTTGGAACAAGGGAAGCACTTTTCAGCCTGCAAGTGCTAATACAAAGAGCAAGGGATGTTAACTGCGATGTATTTGCATGTTTTATTGATTTTGAAAAGGCATTTGACAAGGTACCACATGGAAAATTAATTGATATTCTGAGAACATCGGGAATTGACAGTAAGGATATTAAACTTATCTCAAACCTATATTTACAACAAAAAGCAACAGTACCTCTCGAAAACGAACTATCCGATGTCTTTGAAGTCGGAAAAGGAGTTCGACAGGGATGCATACTGTCACCGACATTGTTTAACATATATTCTGAAAATCTCTTTAGAGAAGCCTTGGATGAATCGGAAGACGGCATTGCAGTAAATGGTAAACCTATCAATAATATTAGATACGCGGATGACACCGTTCTGTTGGCAGATAGCGCAAATGGTCTCCAAAGAATAATAGATAGTGTTGTGGAAGCATGCAGCGAATATGGATTAAAACTAAACTGTAAAAAGACCAAAATAATGATCATTAGTAAGAACATCGACACTAACGCCCAATTTACTGTAAACGATACAACACTAGAAAGAGTAGAGAAAATATCCTACCTGGGATGCAATATCGGTGATACATGGGATCATAGTTACGAAATAAGGACCCGTATTGAAAAAGCCAGAAGCGCTTTTGGTCGCCACAGAAGAGTCCTTTGCAACCTCTCTCTAAATATCAATATACGCATAAGAATTCTCAGATGCTACGTCTTTACCGTTCTCCTCTACGGGGTAGAAAGCTGGAGTCTTACAGAAGCTGCCATCAAACGCTTGGAGGCATTTGAAATGTGGTGCTATCGCCGCATCTTACGAGTGTCATACACACACCACACAACTAACATCACGATTCTCGAGAGGCTCGGAACAGACAGGGAAATTATCACCACTATAAAGAACAGGAAACTGGCTTACTTCGGCCACATTATGCGTAATGATAAGTATCGATTACTAAGATTAATTCTACAGGGCAAGATCGAGGGCAAGAGAGGCCCTGGACGTAGACGTATATCCTGGCTGGCCAATCTTAGAAAATGGACTGGCCTAACATCAACTGACCTATTCCGAACTGCAGTGAATAGGATAAGATGGGCTAACGTGGTCGCCAACATCATAAGAAGATAGGCACCTTAAGAAGAAGAAGTGTTCGAATGAATGACCCTCTTGTGCAGTGCACAAATTTAGTCTTTTTTGCAGATTTTCTCGGACCCTGGATAAAATTAGTGGCGTTATGGTTCTACAGGTATCCCTAATCCTGTTTCGCATATCTTCCACTGTTGGTGGATTAACATACACCTTATTTTTAATATAACCCCATCGGAAGAAATCTAATGGGGTGATGTCGCAAGACCTTGGTGGCCACTCAATGAAACCCCCACATCAAATCCATTTTTGCGGATATCGTTGGTCCAAAAACGCACGAACTTCACGATGGTAATGCGGAGGCGCACCATCGTGCTGGAACCACATACTGTCGAGCTCATCCCTAACGAGACCTTGAAGCAGTTGGGGTAGTTCTTCTTGTAGAAAGTTCAGGTAACTATGGCCATTTAGTGGTTCATTAAAAAAGTGGGGTCCAATAATTCGATTATGATGAATACCACACCAAACATTTAATGACCAGTGGTTTTGGTGTTGCACCTCTCTAATCCAAAATGGGTTTTCTGTGGCATAATAATGCATGTTGCGTCTATTTACGGCACCGTTTCTTCTAAAAGTAGCTTCATCACTAAACATTACCTTTCATAATAAATTTGGATTTAATTGAATCTCCGCATTTATTGTACGACAAAAGTTTACACGACTTTCAAAATCCTGTCCATGCAATTCTTGGTGTAATTCCATGTGATATGGATGATACCTATAGTTCTTGGTAGTACGATTAGCGGTGGATTGTGATGTTTCACATAATGCTGCTAACTGACGGCTATCAATATAAGGATTTTCCTGAACATTTAACAATACTTGTAGGTCTTTTTCTTCATTAGTTACTGGTTTGTTGACCACTTTACGTTTTAGATAATCAACAGTACCAGAAGAATCAAATCTTTGCATTAAGTTTTGAAAAGTATGGGTATTAGGCTGGCGTCGATCAGGATACTTCATTTTGTAAATTCTTTGAGCAAGAAGGCAATTTTTTTGAGCCTCTCCTATTGTATAAATCATATCTATTAACTCATTCTTTGGAAAATTCATTTTACAATATAAGATGAATGCAAAAAAAACCAAACTACACTACATAAAAACCAAAAGAAGCGATTGCGGTTATAAATTTGACACACAGAAAAATGTTCTTTTACATTGTTTTTGCCATGGCTACTATGATAATGAAGACTATTTCTGTAAAAAAGTATGGAAAATAAGAAAAACTGAAATATCTCAAAAACTATTATAAATAGGTATAGGATATACTGAACAAAACTTTTAGGGTTTTTATTACTCTATTAAATAACATGAAAATATACAGGGTGTACCATTTAAAAAAAAAGATATTTATTCATTTAAACTTGTTCAAATTTGAGCCGATGTGTTCAACACCCTGTAGCTTTTATTGCAGATATTAGGTAAAAATTATGTTAACTTGTCCTTGGCCTTGCTAAATTCCAAATTTGAATACATTTGTCACAAAATTAAAAACGTTATTTAGGATTGAATTGATGCTTGAAAATGTGACTTTTTTTCTTTAAACTTAATTATCTCAGAAACTATAAAGTTTTGTTATAGTAAACCCTTAATAAAAAAGATTTAAAATTATAAGCTAAATCGAAAATACGATTCGTATTTTGTTTAAAAAAATACAAGTTTATGCTGTCCTAGTTTTTTGGCTCACCCTGTAGAGTCCTAAATATTTTTAAAATCTGCGTAAAAATAAACTGTTTCAAACAATAAATATAGTTTCTTTGTTAATTTCACCGAAAAGGCACAAACTTACTTCATCCAATCGTTGACTCACCCTGTACTACAGTGTGTCCCAGGACAATAATGAGATTAAATTTATTAATCTTAGTTAAGATCTTTTCGCCCCATTTTATTATGTGATAGACGGGCTAGCGGTAAAATGATTCCATATTAAGCTAGTTTTAAAGAGCCTTGTTAGAAAAGGAAGAACTGGTCGATTTGTAGCAGTATTAAACTAGCTTTATTTTTGGCATCCCTCCTTTTAGACCAATAATAAAATTACAATTATCCCTGAAATAAATTAAAACTGGATTAAGACAGAAGGCACAAAAAAATTGATACATTGAAATTAAATTGGGTAAAATTCTTGCCTTAGATTAACCTGTGTTCCTTATCTTTCCTGTAGCACTGTTTAAAACAGCTTGGATATGCATTTTCTAATGACTATCTTCAAGAACCTTTAGGCACCATTTTTGCCGCTATCACGGTTTAGCAGATAAATTTTCGAGTTTCCCTGGTATCAACAACGAATTTATATTCTTTTGTTCTACATTTTTACTTTAGTTTAAAGTTTCAAACAATTTTATTTAGGGAAGTTTCTCCTAAAAGTTTTGGCAGTCCCAAAGCGAAATAAATACAAAAACCGGATGGGGTGAATTGACACAATGATGTAAATTTATAGCTTCTGCAAAAAATGTAGCTGTTCTGAAAAATAATGTGGCATTTAAATGCAAGAATCGTATATATTTCGAGGCTTTGTTTGTGAGATATAGCCTTCATTTGTTAACCCATCCGTACTATTAACGAATAATTCGAAACAATCTTTGTTCATTTTAAACATTTTGATATTTTTTTAATTAAAAAAAGACTCTATTGTAGCTACATAAATAAGCACATACTTTCAGTTTTAAAAATAAAACCTTCATTTATTAATAAAACGGAAGCACATTCCATTTCCAATATTTGATTTGATATTTTGAAATTTAATAAAAAAGTTTAGCAAAGAGCATTCATCATTTATTGGTGATCGCAACGACTGTCTGTTAAGATACAAGGTGTTTTTGAAAATTTTAACAGGTTTTTTATAAAATTATAAATGGAAGTCTTTGCAAATGTCTAAAAGCTCATGAATAGTCTCACGCAGATCTACTACAGTACTATGTCGAGTTTTATAAATTTAATTTTGTAATAATCCCACAAAACATAACTAACAGGTTAGATAACATTGGATGCAATCTTAAGGGTTCATTGGTCCCTATCGTTTTTAAGACAAAGTAACATGTCTAACTATTTCTACGTTTTGGGCATATGGTCTCCCTTGAAGATTAAAATTGAAGATTTTTACTTCCAATTATAATTTGGATAACAAATTTGTTGTTGTTAATTTCGACTTTACTACAAGGCTAATAGAACCCAAATTGTGCAAAAGATATAACATAAACTGTAGATCTATTCAAGGTTCAAATTATTTTAAAAGTTATCAACAAACGAGAATTCTAAAAAAAACTGAGTTTAGTATCCTGTATCAAGAGATAATTTTTGCACTAACCCTGTAGAATATAAAACTGAAATAATTTTCTTTTAATTTACACAAAAGGTTAACTATACACAATCCTTAATTAATATTCTGTCATTATTTAACCTTTTAAAATTAAGATATTCAGATACTAAAAGTTACAGTAGTAATAAAATAAGATACGAAAGTTGGTCAGACGTTAACCAAATACAAAGAACAATGGTATGTTTTAAATAAAACTGAGTCTGCCCTGTTGCTAGTTATATCAGATATACACCTGAAAATAAAAAGAGTTTAAAGATATGGTTAGGTAATTAAGATAAAACCTAAAACTAGAACCACTACCATCTAGCCTCCCCAAAAATGATGAGCTGTGGTATTCACTGTGACTTTTCAGTTTCATATATTTTTATTTAGGTTACAAGAACTTAGATTAATTCAGCGACAACATTGTGATCACGACGAACCGTAT
Organism: Diaprepes abbreviatus; assembly: GCA_034092305.1. Lineage (NCBI taxonomy): Eukaryota > Metazoa > Arthropoda > Insecta > Coleoptera > Curculionidae > Diaprepes > Diaprepes abbreviatus. The sequence goes on from JASJET010000228.1 coordinate 9,903,008, forward strand.
ATGTTAACGGCAAATTTGTTGCTACAATATCTGGCGCATGACATTCTCATTTACCGAGGTAACCAGACTTGCGAAATCAACCAAAGGATCGATCTTGGTCCACACACCATAAATTGAGTTACATCATTAGATCTGAAGTACCAATATATCTCAAAACAAGAATATATAACCAGAGTGTCCTGCCTGTGTTGCGGTACGGTACTGAAACTTTAGTTCTAGCGAAGCAATCTATGAATAAAGCCAGTGTACTATTTATTACCAGAGTCGCAGCTTACTATGGATTCTGATAATATATTCCTGAAAACTTTAAAATATATTCAATCAAATAAAAAAACTCATTTAAAAAAAGCACATATTTAGTTTCTACTCTTCAAAATTGATGTGTACTGTATGAAAACAATACAATTTTTCCACGGTAGGGTCTCTTTTTACAGTTTTTTCACTAAGTAGAAACTAGATAAATATATTTCCAACATAGAAGAATCCATTATTTGAAATCTCTTACAAAAGGTTGGTGCTTAACTAGGTTATTTAACTGAGCGTTAATAAGGCTTCTCAATTGTAATTCTTCTTTACATATCATATATATCATTGTAACCATTAAGCAATTACTACTGTACCCTGTGTTTTTTCCACTTTACCCTAACTACTTTGTTACATTGTAATACCAAATAAATTCAAAAGCTAAATGATATACACATATTGACACTATAATGTTAATTTAGGACTTTCCTGAAAAATGTGGCTCTTCCGGAAATAATGTGGCATTTAAAATTCGGGCATCGTCGGTTTTTGGTATTTTGTTTGCCAGCAATAACCCTTTTATGTTCGTCCATCAAAGCTCTTTAGTAGTGAACTGAACTGACTTTATTGCTTTTAAAACTTTTGTAATTATGTAAATAAAAACGTTATTGTGTTTGCTTGAAGCGTTTACTTTTATTTTAAACTACGGTGAATTTATTCTTAACGTGAAACAATATTCATTAGAAATTGTACTTAAATAAGATTTAAAAGTTTTCTTGTAAGGAGCTGAACTAATTTTCTAAAAATATCACTCAAGAGAAAAATAAAAAATATATTTATCAAATGTTTATTATGTATTCATAGACATAGATATAGACAAAATTCGGAGCTGAACATCTTAAGACGTCCTTGTGACCAAAGAAATGGATGGACACCTGCGACAGACAGTATACAGAAAACCAACCAACATAGGCAGATACCTCAATGCTGATTCTCTCCATCACCCCTCATGAATACGGAGTGTAACCAACACCCTAATATGAAGTTCCCTTCTTCTAACCAATAACCAAAGAAAAGAAATTATCACACATATAAAGAGCCCTCAAACAAAACAACTACAAACTACCAACCATAAATAAAACAATAAAATTGCAACAAAAACCTACGGAAGAAATAAGACCACTTGCCAAAAATAGACAAATAACCATAATTCCTTATATAAAAGGCACAACAGATAGAATCGGCAAATTGTTCCGGAAACATAACATACCTACAGCCTACAAACCACACAAAACGATAGAGGCTCATCGCTAAGAAATCCAAAAGGCAAAATCAATCTAGAGAATCAAGGCGTATCTAAGAGGCGATATAGCACATACGTAGGCCAGACCAACACAGGAATATCAGCAAGACGACAAGAAGATAAGGTCACCATAAGAAACAAAAAACATCAGCCCTTTTTCAACATCAACATCAAAATCTTCTTTCAACTTGGAAAACTCTCCTCAAGCGGAACCTTTGTACCGATATGGCTCCTGAGCTTAGAATGACACAACCAACGGCATTCGAAAAAGGGACAAAGCCAACGCCATCAACGGTTATGATCTACGACTGCGTATAAAGGCCGTTGAACGTTGAATAAAAGCCTAGAAATAAGGCCTCGGAATAAATATATCCATAAACTAAAAGGAACTTTTCATTTTAGTCGGTTTGGTCATCAAGAAAAACGTATTTTATGTCTTTCAAAGTTTGAAACTTTATTGGCTATGTATCATTACATCGTACCACAGTAAAAATATGTAGAAGACAAGACAAGTTGGATAACTTAGCCGTTGGCGCGGCCACCCCATAAAATCGTTCTGATCCTACGAGATGCTGTGATGATCTCAATCACGCGAGGTCGTCAATCCCTTCAATACCTTGATGACCGTTAGGCCCTGGTATCCATGCTAAAACCAATTGTTTTTATCTACTGGAACATTTAGCGCTTTTCCACAATCCCCTGCAAAGTGTTTTTTAACATTTGATTATAAAAATTCGTTCACCAAAATTCAAGATGGCCCTTTTAATATAGCGGAAAAAAAAATTAATTTTGCCTGATTTTCTCCAAAAGTGGTATGTGGCAGTTTTTGGAGTCTCACACGACCAATCTAAAATTATTTTTAAAAAACCAATATGGCGGATAAAAACTTTTGTCCAAAATTGATATTAGGAGGGTTTTCGGGGTGTAAAGTACGAATACAAAATTATTTTTGAAATATTAAATATAGCGGATCCGCCAAAAGCTCTAAAAAGTGAAGAATAGCGTGTAGAAAGAAAAAAATGCTCTCCATTATGAGTTTACACCTTCGAACATACCCCTGTAGAAGTAGCATAACGTCAGAACTAGGGCCAGGTTGTTTGAACGCTGAATAACGTAATAATATTTTTATTTATATTTGAAAAAGTGTTGATAAACAGTAGATATTTAATTTCTTGGTACAGACATACCGATTTTATGCTATCTTTTTCTAATTGCATTATTTAAACGAGTATCATCGGTACGTCCTTCGAACATACCCCTGGGTACGTCAATTCTGAAAACAAAGTATGAATATATGGTTGCCTAAATTTTTATTATTGTTATTTTCAATATGTAAACAATCTAACAATATTTACCGATAAAAATAAGTTTTTAAATCCTCTTTTTGTTAATATTAATTGTAAACTTCGCATTTATAGTAATTTCTAACACTTAAAAACACCGAAAAAAGTCACGACAAGCAATTAAACTGAAAGACAAGATAACTAAATATGTTTATGTCTGTCAAACATCAAAAAAGCGTCTCCCCCACCGACCATAAACAGCCTTCAGACAAATCTATTGTTGTTTAAATCTAGAGTATGATCGAAGGTTTACACGCTGTGCTTGCAAACATCTGGAATGACATTTTTTCGTTTATTTAAGACAAAAATGATTTTTAATTAACGATACATTAATTTTGGAGTTGAGGTTATGTAGGGGTGTTGACTAAATATTAGTTCTGTTTGATTAAACAACATTTTTTTATTCGTCTCTGTGCACTTAAGAATTTGAGAACTTTTGACTAAATTACAAATTTTCAATGAAGAATCTCTGTTTTTAACGTGAGGAAAGCTTTTATATTTGATTGATTAAGCGTCGTTTTCCACATAGGCGGAGCTTTTAAAATTATAATTTTACGAGTACTCGAATGCTAGAGACTACTAATAGGAACAGACCCATGTCATCACGATTCAATTTTTATAAAATTACTGGAGGCTACTAGATTTTCGAAAACGACGTAATAAAATTTTATAAAATTTAGCCCCCTATTTAACTAATATAGTGTAAGCTTAAGACTGATGAAAATTGATAAGTGAAACTATAAGTCAATCAAGTTTTGAACCTTAAAAAGCAAGGATAAAAAACGTTTCCTTTATTATCAAAGCAAAAGTTTTGTTATTTTTTGTGGAAAAATTATTCCTGTTACTCATTCGATAGCTTTATCCGTGGGTTTTTATATTTAATTCCACCACAGAGAGAAAAAGTCGCGCAAAAGACAAAGTATAGGAATATCATAATCAACATAAAACTGAACAACTAGAAGGCATAGATTAAATGAAATAGATAGGCCACTGAACACTAATTTCTGTGACTGTGTTCTGCGCCCCCTGATGAAACGTTCGCTTACTAGCCGCTACAACGAGACAAATTAATTGATCCACATTTATGAATTAATGTAAAAATTATATGAAATACACAGAGATGAGTAAAGATCAGCTTTTTTCGTCCTCTCGAACACAAATATGAAAAATTAATTTAAGACCTTCTTCTGTGTTAACATTTAGTCCACTTTTTTAAATTAAGATTTATATAAAAATTACTCCTGTAAATTGTATAGATAATTTATCCAACATGCATTGTTTTATTGTTTTTTTAAATAACGAAACATGTCTTTACAAGAATAATTTTGGTATAATTTTTATAGAAATGTTAAGTTACAAACATAAAGACCAAAAAAAATGGCTTAAATAAAAACCTTTTACATTTATCTTGAAAAACAGCTGATATTTATCCATCTCCTTTTTAATTGTAGTAAATTGTAATTAATTTTCAATATTGTATCTCGTTAAAATTTATCAAAATTAAAAATATTTTATGGGTAATTAGAAGAGTAGGTTCGATTTGTTTTGATAAGTGACCCCGCCTCTCTAATGAATGTAAAACATGGAAGCTTTTTAAAAATGTTATTTAAGTACCCTGTTTATTTTGTAGCTCGACATACAACTTTTAATATTCCATAACATTCGTAGTTGTTTTAGTAGCTCATTAAAGGCTTCCTTGTTCTCGAAGTAGGTCGCATCTAGCATTTTTATGTTCACGTTTTTAAACATACTTTATATAAGTAAATTAAGTTATCATTTGAACATATTCTTAATACTATAACTTAATATGTTTATATAAAATGTTTAACAGAATGTGAAAACAAGATGACAAGAGATGTTCTCTAGATTGACTGGAAGGAACACTAGCAGGAGTGGTTGCAGCTAAAATATTATGAAATAAATAAAATTGAGGATGGCTTAATTTGTTTAACAACTTCAAATGTCACTTTCAACTTTATATTGTAGGAATTAACAAAAAATTAGTAACAATTCATTTAGTTATATAAATAACGTAGCCTATGTGCTTTTTTCTCATAATTTTCACAGATTTTTTTAGAATCTTGACACTTAGTAAATTTCAAAGGAGAAAACACCCGTTATAAAAATATTTACAGTCTCTCTGACATCTCCTACGGTCTTGTGCTTCCATTTCCCACTGCTGGACTCAAATCCCATACAAATCAACTTCGACGGCATCCTTCCATCTTTTCCTGGAACGGCCTATTGATCTTCTACCATCTGGTCTCTCAAAGAATACTGTTTTCAATAATCTGTAGTCCCTTGATCTTACCACATCGCCTGCCCATCTTATTCTATTGGCTTTTATACAACAAACTATGTTTTCACTGCCATACAGTGTCGCCAATTCAGCATTGTGGCGTCTTCTCCAATTTCCTATTGTTTCATCTTTTTGGGGACCAAATATCATTCTAAGAACCTTTCGTTCAAGTATGAGTAATTTATTTATTTCCCGTTGATTGAGGGTCCAAGTTGCTCTGCCATAAGTAACTACTGGGCGAATAATTGACCTGTACAGAGTTAGTTTAGATTGTCTTTTTAACAGTTTAGATCTCAATAATGTTGTGAGGAAATATAACGCCCTATTTGTTGCCGCTATTCTCGCTGAGCCGGCTTTTTCAACTCGATTGTCGTCTGTGATTACCGCTCCTAAGTACTTGAATTCCTTAACCACTTCGAAGTTGTATTCATTCAGTGATATATTCTGCCCGATTCGAGGTCTTGGATTCTTGGTTACTACCATGTATTTAGTTTTTCATTCATTTACTCGGAGACCCATATTACCTGCTTCTTCCTCGAGTTGTGAAAATACCTTTCGCACGTCTCTTGTTGAATGAGCCACTGTATCGATATCATCAGCAAAGGCCAGCACCAGTTTTGAACCTTGGTTCGAAAAACCCTCTGTCAGCTCCAACGCAACCCTGCTCACTGCATGTTCCAAGGCAAAATTGAAAAGCAACGGTGACACAGGGTGACCTTGTCTGAGTCCTGATGTCACACTGAATGGCGCTAATGTTCTATTTCCTACCCTTACCTGTGCATATGAGTTTGTCACGCACATTTGTGTTAGATTGACTAATTTTCTTGGTACGCCCATTTCTAGCATTGCTAGCCATAGTCCGCTTCTTTTCACGGAGTCATATGCTTGCTGGAAATCCACAAAGATTTGGTAGACATCTCGGTTAAACTCCCAGTTTTTTTCCAATATTTGTCTGATCGTAAATATCTGGTCTATTGTTGACCTTCCAGCACGAAAACCGCATTGGTAGTCGCCGATAATATCTTCCGCATTAGGCGTCAGTCTGTTTAGTAGAGTAATTGCCAGGATTTTGTATGTTGTGTTGATAAGAGATATACCTCTATAGTTTCCAAATTGTTTCTTGTTTCCTTTCTTATGTATAGGTATTATGATACTTCCATTCCATTCCTCAAGCATTTTCTGATTTCATATATTTTTTGATGTAGACCGTTTCCTCCCTTTTTAGCCGCTCTCCATTTATATCATCGCTGCCTGGCGCTTTGTGATCTTTGAGTGATGCTATAGCATTTTTAACTTCTTGAAGTGTTGGTGATGGCACTCTTATATCTACAGAATGGAATGTGATGTCCTCTTCCTGTGTCCCATTTTCAATACTTAAAATTTTTCATATAAAATAGGGAAAATAAAAAAATGTACACAATTAAATAAATTTTATTGCAAAATATGGATGGATGTTTTCAATATATATCTGAAATTATCTACCTCTCAGAATGTGTGTGAAATATACCGTTTGCTTCCATTTCCTGCATTCTTCTCTGATCATGAATACTAAAACATGATCACAGGTCTTCATATTTGTCATAAACAACACTACATATTAATGATATTGCATCAAACATCAACATGTATGGAAGTACCTTTGGTTTAAATATGTTGTTCTGCTAAATTTTCCATTGGGAAATCATAAATGCTAATATCAATTAATAAATTATTTTTCGTTATCTTCTGAACATCCCATACTGGATCAAAAATTTTGTGATGTCAAGACATTTTTAATTATAAATTTTTTTAAGAAACCAACAAAAAAAAGTGTTTCTTATAGTGCCAAAAACTGAAAATTAAATTTTTAAAATAGATCTGAAATGGGTATGTGTTACATACCTGTTGATATAGCGGGTATAGTTCATATCTCCCAGCCTTCCTAGTGGATTTACACTTATCTCCTCTCTTGGCAAAGAGGAACCTGTATAACAAAGCTCAACTGGATAAGATTGAGCTAATTTGAGAATAACATCATATTGTTAGGTTGAAGAATATGTCTTTAGTTTTGTTCTACCTATCAGAAGGTAATTCCTGTGTTGGAAAAAAAATATTAGCATTATAACAATAGTAACATTAAATTTTAGTACATGAAAGTATAGTATAGTTAGTTACTTTAACATTGTTCACTTATGGATCCAACTTAAAACATTTGACAACCTATGCTTGCTAATAAATTTCATAGAGGTAGATTTGTATTATTAATACACATGATTGAACTCTCATCATCCTTACTGAGATACTGCTGACGTACACGATAACCTCTATTGACTAGATTAAGGTATAACGTCAATAACTTGGGAGTGTCACACACAAGAATCCATTTACCAAATAATTTTTTATGATTTTCAAAATTCGGAAAACGATGTCTGAAGTTGAATCAATACAACCAGGAACACAACAGTTCCTGTATCTGCAAATATTTATTTTCTTCACAGTAAAACCTAAAATATGTTATAATTTTAAAAAAATATAAAAGCAAGCTTAAACCTATTGAAAAAGAACACAAATTTGGAGTGTTGATATCTAGAGAAAGAATTAATAATATATGTTGTTTCGGCCAATATAACCTTATTCAAAAATTAAATTTCTTAATTCACCAATAAATTAATCATCTAAGACTCGTCTAAACACAAAACCAATGAAATAAATTTCCCAAATCGCCGCCATATTAGACAAAGTGACAGATGACAGGTCGATGAATTAACGTTCTAATTTTGTTGGCTGACTAGCGCCATCTGTTGAAAAGTTTGCCAACTAAAAACACTGTCTTAGGTCTCTCATAAGGCGTACATTGATCCTGTTAGAAAGTCTAACTTCGACGGCGCAACTAAGCCGGGTCAAGTGTTAAACCTTCTTAGTGAAACCAACTGAAAGTATATATTTATGTTTATAAGAAGTAAAACACAAAACTAGAGATCTTGCACTCCCGTTTTTTTAAAACAATAACGAATGAATATGCTAAATTACAAAAATATGTATTATACTCTTGACATCAAAATTTAAATATATTTACGATTTAATGAATAAATGGTTTATCCCAGCTATGATTGCTAACCTGTACCCTCCCTGCCAGAAAAGAAAAGGAGGCACATAATTTTACTACTGGTAGAGAGATATTGAATAGGTGTATCGTTGAAAGTGGAGGCGATTTAAACTAGTATGGAAACTGGGATACCAAATACAGAAAAGTTTATAAACACTGGTTTACACTCATTTAAAACTAGTTTACTGTAAAATTACATTTAACCTTTTATTTATTTGTCAACTGAACTGTTAAAATCCTTATAAAAAGATGTTAAAAGTCATTCAAAGTAATAAAAAGATAATTTTTATCTGAATTTCATCTTTTTATATTTTTCTAAAGTTATAATCTGGGCACTGCAAGACAAACTACAGCCTCTGTCATTCTTGTGAATGACTGATGACACAATAAGTTAAAAAGTCATCTTCGTTGAAGAACAATTTACTAAGCTGTAATCATCAATAATAGCCTAAAACGAAGCAATCATTATCATTTGTTCTCTTGAAATTAACTGAAAAGTCTAAAAAGAAATCCAAAAATAATTTCCGCCTGATTAGATGCTTTATCCAACTTACTTTAGTAAAAGTAAATAAAAATCCCTACTTTTTAAACCTATTTTCCCGTTTTATTTATTTTATACTTAACGTAGCCTAAACAATAACGGTTTTTATGGTTTGCTTCTCAAAGTAAACGAGTTTATCACTTAAAGCCAGAAAGGATAAAAGCAGAAGAAAACAGATAACAAAAGGAAATGTATAGGACCAGGGGCTTCCTAATTTATAAAACATTTAGGACATTTTTTATCCCTTCATTTATTGAATATAATAGGCTTTTAAACGAAAATGGAAGGTTAAATATACAGATTTATATCAAAAATATCGATACAGTTGTTGCTAATCTAAAAATAGCCGAGTCCTTTAGTCAGGCATAAAAAATAAATTGGTTTTGTTTCCGTATTAAAAAATATTTGGACCAGTGATTTTCAAACTTGTAGGAAGATATTGAACTTGAGATGATGTATGATGATTAGTAGGGGAGACCCGTACAAAACCGTATAGCATAAATATTTCGTAAACTAATTTAAATTTCCCATTCGCGCTGTCAATAGGTGGCGACCAAAGGAATCTATTTTTCAGCAAACACTTGTCAGAGCACTCACCAAGGTTACAAAATTGTTGAAAAATATTATTATTTGGATGTTTTAATCTTATTTTTGTATCAAAAGAAAGTATACTTCTTGAAGTGTCTACAATTTCTAGATAAGTCCTATGATATATGATTGATATATGATAAATTGTGTGTATTTATTGCGTAATCATGAAGTTGTTACCGGTGGATCAAATCTGTGAATGTGGTGGCGCGTAAATTTATGTGTGCTATGCTTCTTGGCAAAACCGTATGGGATAAAACCGGCCGGGTTGATTGGTATACGGTTTTGTCCGTCTGTTTCAGTAATGATTATTAAATCAATTCATGTGTATTTCTATTTACAGATATGTCGGATATGCCGCAAAATTATAAGACAATCACTCAATCATATCCTTTTTCTTCTTCTTCTTTAGGTGCCATGCCTGTATTCAGACGTTGGTGGTCATCATGTTTACAATTTCCTGAAATCTTTCTCTATCGGCTGCTGCGCGAAATAGTTTTTCTACCGTGCAATCACACCACTGCCTGATGTTACGCAGCCATGAAAGCTTCTTTCGGCCTATCCATCTTTTTCCTTCCACTTTTCCTTGTATTATAAGGCGAAGTAGCTAGTATTTAGGTCCTCTAATTATGTGACCGAAGTATTCTGTTTTCCGCTTCTTTATAATGTTCAAGAGCAGTCGATCTGCATCCATCATTCTGAGAACATCTTCGTTGGAAGTGTGCGAAACCCATGATATCTTTAGGATTCGACGGTAGCACCACAATTCGAATGCTTCCAGTTTGTTTAGCGTTGTGGTTTTTAGTGTCCATGTCTCGCAACCGTATAATATAATAGACCATACATAGCATTTCAGGACCCTTTTACGAATATGCATTGATAGGTTCCTGTTGCATAGAACTGGTTTCCATGTCATAAAGGCCTTCCGCGATATTTCTATCCTAGCTATTATCTCCTCATCTGAGTCCCCATTTACATTCAACCAACAGCCAAGGTATTTGAAATGGTTTACACGCTCTATCCTCTTCCCATCGAGCCAAAGTTGACATTCATCTACAGTAACCTTTCCAACTGCCATCCACTTTGTTTTTGAGATGTTAATTTTAAGGCCTCTTCGGCAGCTCGCTTCATTGACTAGGTTTACTAATGTTTGGAGATCCTCGATGCTTTCCACAAGAATGGCCGTATCATCAGCAAATCTAGTATTGTTGATTACTTCTCCGCCTAGTCTTACTCCTTCTTGTCTGTCATCCAAAGCCTCCCTAAAGATTTCTTCAGAGTATATTTTAAAGAGACAGGGTGACAGAACGCAACCCTGTCTTACTCCACGTTTGATGGGTAGGTTTTGAGTACGACTGTTTTCAATTTGGATAGAGGCTACTTGATTGTAATACAGATGTTTTAGCAGTCTTATATCGTAGTGGTCTAGACCTGCTGCTTATAGGCACTCAAAAAGCTTATCATGTTGTCTCGGTCGAATGCCTTTTCAAAGTCGATGAAACAGACGTAGATGTTCTTTCGAAATTCACAGCTCTTTTGTAGGAGAACGCGCATACAAAATAGTGTCTCTCTTGTTCCTAGACCATTTCTAAATCCAAATTGCTTATCACTCACTCTATTTTCGCATAAAAGGAATATTCGGTTCTGTATAATTCATATCCTACTGACATACTTTTGAATTTATATTTTATATAGCAGTTGTTTCCCACGAATGTTGCTCTTGGTTCGATACAGCTCCACCGACGAAACCATAAGGTGGTCGAAATGCATATGAATAGAGGACCAAAAATGTATTTACAGGAAACAAACTGTTTGTATATATTCTTTGCGTTTCTCTGCCTGAGAGGCTAATACATATAAACAACTATTTAAATACGGCAGATAGATTTCTTTATTTCCTACTGAAATTTTGAATTTCGCACTACCCCGACGATTGTATAGATGTCGTTTGACCAGCGATATTTTTCAGTCTGGCGTCAAGGTCAGCAGGTTTTTAGTATCCTACCGGCATACTTTGGAACTTATATAGAGTTGTATTTACAGGAAACAAACTGTTATATATTATTTCCTTTTCTCTGCTTGGAATTATAATATATTAAACAGAGATAAAATTGTAAAGTAAGGAAATACCAAAAGGTTTTTACGCTAAGCAAACCTTAGTAATATGAGTATTTAAATTTCGACAGATTATTGCGTAAAAATATTAAACTTTCCGCTGTATATGTGTTAGTCCCGGCCTCTGAAAACATTTATTCGCTAGATACACTACCAGCTGGTGCTGATAAATATATAACGGTTTAAAAATATAATAAGGGCAGGAACTCCTGTTTTTCGTTCCAGCATAAAATGGGATTTGTTTTTCTTGAAACAATAGAACATGGTATTTGTTCAGAAACAGATGTTGGGGTAGGCTATTTTATTTCAATAAAATATATATATATATATATATATATATATATATATATATATATATATGTGTGTGTGTGTGTGTGTGTGTGTGTGTTTATGCGGCTTTCACGGATTCCTCGGTGTGAGATGCTATATCAGTGGTTATATCTACATTATACTGTTGTAATGATGAAATCACATTTAGCAAACGTACAACTATATGCAACTCCGTGAGTAATGAAGTAAAAAGCGAACAGTGAAAGCAAACTTCACTCCATCATATACTTTCCGTGTTAGAGGTTGCACAGTTTGAATAAATTACTACAAAAACACAATTCATCCTATTCCATCACCATCGAGATGATCGCCTACCTGTACCACCATACCGAGAAGAAAGTCAAAAACTTACCATCCCCGCCACAGCGATACGGCAGAGGCACATATTTCGTCTCTTACTAGACTCATCGGGGTACCGACATGCACCTGTTTGTGCAAAGGACCGATATATATATATGTATATATATATATATATATATATATATATATATATATATATATATATATATATATATATATATACTGCCCGTCAATCACTTTTGCCATGTCTACGCGAAAACAAGTAGAACTTCAAAGTTCGGTATTTCAATAAGGAATTATCGCATGACAATTCTGAAATAAGCATTTAAAATCTCTTTGCGAGTACTTGCAGACGACAGAAAGTGTAAATCGATTTTTAATTTTTTAAAGGTTTTAAACTAGAATAAAAAAATGAAAAAAAAAATATTTTTCGACTTTATTAAATTCAGCGCCATTTTTATAGAAAAGTTTGTGAGAAAATTTTGATCACACAGTTTTTTAGAGTTTTCCAAGAGGTTTAAATTACTTTTTTAAAGTTTGATCTAAGTGCATTTTTGACCAAAATACGACCTTCTTTTAAAAAAAAATGACTTTTTTTCAATGTTTTGTATATTCTTAACTGAACTAGCTAGAGAAAAGCTTCAAAGAGAAAAAATGCCTGTTTTTACATGCAGAATGACCTTCATTAGTTTCGAAATGTTTTCCGCGAATTTCATTTTTAAATTTTTTATTTTTCTTTTTTTGATTTTTCAATTTTTATTAAAATAGAAACGATTATATGCTGTTTACGACTGTTCACTAAGTATGATACCAACGCGTAATTTTCGGACAATTTTTCAAATGTTTTTACATGAAAAACTATTCAATTTATTTCTTTTTTTATGTATAGTTTAGTTATAAACAGTTAATTCTATGATAAATAATTAAAAATTGAAAATCACGTAAAGAAACCAATGTAAAAATATTTGAAAAATTGTCCAAAAATTACGCGTTGGCATCATACTGAGTGAACAGTCGTAAACAGCATATTATCGTTTTTATTTTCAAAAAAAAATAAAAAATTAAATTCACGGAAAACATTTCGGAACTAATGAAGGTCATTCTGCATGTAAAAACATGCATTTTTTCTCTTTGAAGTTTTTCTCTATCAGTTAAGAATAAACAAAACATTGAAAAAAAAGTCATTTTTTTTTGTAAGAAGGGCCGTATTTTCAAACTTTAAAAAAGTAATTTAAACCTCTTGGAAAAGTTTAAAAAACTGTCTGATCAGAATTTTCTCACAAACTTTTTTACAAAAATGGCGCTGAAGTTGAAAAAAAAATTTTTTTTTTATTTTTTTGTTCTCAATTAAAACCTTTAAAAAATTAAAAATGGACTTACACTTTATGTAATCTGCAAGTACTCACAAAGGGCTTTTAAAAGCTTTTTTAAGAATTGTCATGTGATGATTCCTTACTGAAATATAGAACTTTGATTTTCTACGTGTTTTCGTATAGACATGGCAAAAGTGATTGACGGACAGTGTATATGAAGTAATAAATATGAGCTTCTGATATCTACCTTTTCCAAAAGATAAAAAAAAAATTATTTATTTCAGGAAAATTGTGAAGAATTTGAACAAATAGTCTCAGCTCAATGCGAAGCATTAATTCAAGCCATTCAAGCTAGACGAGACCAACTAATAGACTGCATAAGGCAAGACAAGGATTTAAGGGTTAGAGCTCTGAAGGAACAAGTGGCGACGTGTACTTCCAGACTACAACAAACTACTGCCTTGCTACAGTTTTGTATTGAGGCTCTTAAAGAGACTGACAGTTCTGCATTTTTACAAGTGAGTATACCAATTTAATGTATTTATAACTATTTGTATTATTTAGAAACAGAATATTTAATGCAAATTTACTCAGTTTTATCCTAGGGTCATTCACTGTGTCAAATAAAAATGAGGTGGTTTCATATAAATTAAAAATTTGGGTCACATTAAGTCCAAATGTAGCAAAACTATTTAATAACGGTCGAATTAAAAAATTTTGTTTAAGCGCCTCTTCACAATTATGGCGTCAATTTTCCGGGACTTATTTCTTCTCACTTCGTATAAGAATTAGGAATGCTTTATTCCAAGTGTTGAAATTCATAATATGGATGTTTTGTATATATTCAATTCAAACACCGCCAATCTGGCAGTGCAGCCTGATCGTATAGTTCTTGAATTACAAAAAAAGATAAATTGAAGTGTATCCTTTTTTTAAGTGAAAAACAGTAGAAGTAGGGTTGCTTGTCTGGAGAGGAGTCCACAATATCATAATTGCTGTTGTATTCGGCTGAAAAAACAGAAAGCTATCGTTCGAACCAGAATAACTACAAAATGTTGATTATAAAATTGCTTAAATCGTTTTTTTTTAACCGATTTCGCCAATAAATCTATTTGAATATTACTGGTCCGAATAAAAAACAAAAGTATAACGAAGAGAATGAACACATATTCATTAAAACCGGTTTATTAGTTTTTGAATTATTATGGAAAAGCAGTCGCTTTTAAAACAAGGTTATGAACCAGGAACCAGATACTTCGAAAACTTGGGCAAATTACCAAGTATTTTCCCGGCAGGAATTTTCGGTCTTATGTTCACTTCAATGAGGAAAACAACAGATATCAGATGTCGGAAAGGTCTCATATAATCAGCTCCAAGATGATATTAGAATACTTGGAGGAACTGAGCGAACAAGACATGAAGAAGACGGTTATCATCTGATGGATGCCGAAACACACTGAAGTAAACTCGCAAAAAAAGGAATAAATACACCTGAATCTTTTTACGGGATTAGAAACAGCGCAATACTGGAAGAACTAAAAAGATAGGAAAAGAACAGGATATATAATTATTGAACAAATCTATAAGAAAAGGGACAAGCGAAGATACTTTGGGGAACTAGCTTAAGTAAAAACCAACTTGCAACCAATTAGAAGAGAGAGAAAAATGCATTTTGAGAAAAAAAGACCAAACCTCTACCCACATTCCTTCAGAAGGCACTACTTTTCAAAACCATAGAATGCGATACCTGGAATATCGTATAGAAGAGGGAGATCTACTCAATCTAAAGCCGTCCCATATTCTGATTTTCCTAAGAAGAACTAGAACACCTGCTTTACTTAACTACACATCTCCAATGACTAAGCAGGAAAAGGATGGAAACAATAGATGTTTCTGGTCACAATAGGCATATCCCCAAATTAACTAATTAAACCCATGTTTTGACTACCGTCTCATAGATTAGGCCAATTAGGTAAATATGCAAAGGTGGTAAATAAGGTAGTTTTGTTCAATCGTTATTCAACAACTTAAAATAATTAAAGATTGACTACATGTCTTAGAAGAATCTTTTGAAATAACAAATAATCCTAACTTACAGCATGATGTAATAATCAAAACACAGCTGCATGGCAAATTATAAAACAACACCCTAAACCAAGTAAAAAACGATTAGATTTCGGTGATCTTACATCTGAAAATTTCAACAACTACTTTACAAACATTGCCCGTACCGTAATACAGATTTGTCCTCCACCTCATATATCATCCCTAGAATACATTCAGATGGTAGAAGTCATCGTCGGAATTTGTCTGGATTTTTTCGAGTTCATCACTCTCAACAAAATCGTTTACACAATCGACACTCAAAAAGATTCTTGATCCCAGGACATGTTTGGCTTTAGTAATTCCCAATAAAAATTGCCCTAGAACCTGTTATTGAACCTCTTGTGCACATCACTAATCTCTATTTTCCAAGTGCAATTAAATGTCCTAAGGACCATCCAGTGACGTATCAAATTATTGACCCAATCCCATTGTCTCTAAAATAATGGAATCAGTCATAAAAAATCAACTACTGACTTTTCTTGAACAACCTAATTTTTTTGTGGAATCATAACATAGATTCCTTCGTTGTCGCTGTACACGACTGGCCATGGTTCAGTTCATGGAAATATTAGCTGTCGCCTTGGAGAAGGGAACGCTTGCTTCATTTACCTTGTGTGACTTAAACAAAGTTTTTAATTGTGTCGTTCACGATTACCTTCTTCAGAAGCTGAAACACTATCATGTCGCAGTCAAGGCTCTCTTTTTAATTGAATGCTACCTTTCAGAGAGGACCCAGTTCGTCGAATATGACAGTCAAGAGTCCGCTTGGAAGCGAATGCAGTGTAGCATTCTACAGACATCCAATCTAAGACTTATGCTTCTTATTATATATTCAACGACCTTCCTTGTAATCTCTCGGATGGAAACGCTTGCCACGTCGGATGTTATAGCTACACTTATTATTTTGTCTCAAAATATATGTTTAACAGCTGAAAAGTTGTTTTCATCCAATAAACTAAAACTTAATGAAGAGAACCAACATTTCACAATAATCTTAACATGTGGGCTTTCATTTAGACTTACTTGGTCAGCTCTCCTTGAGAGCCTCACAAAAAAATTGTCTACAGATCTATTCCTTCTAACAATAAAACAGTTAAAGAAAACGGTCACATCTGATATGACGTGTATAGCATATTTTGTTTTTTCCATACCCATCTACAATATAGAATTCTAGTTTCGAGTCATTGTGGAAATCAACTCCAAATTTTCCTGATACAGACAATCTCAAGGATACACTGCAGAACGCATTGCAAGGCTCGGTTTATTTCCCACGTAATCCTTTCCTTCAACCCCTTGTTTATAGAAAAACAAATATACAGAGTTCACTACTCACTCTGGTACTCACACACATCTCACTCGTAACAACAAGATACTGATATGGGGTATTTAAGATTAAGTAAATCAATGAATGGTGTTAATTTTTGTGAATAAAAATTTAATAATAAGTTATCAATACATGTAAGAAACTTGGATTTTGAAAGATTTAAGTCCAAAATTAAAACTCTACAGATATTAGAATTTTTTAGGGACAACATAAGTGACAGTTTTTGAACTATGTGTAATTTTATATTGTAACAAAGTAATTTATGTACATGTATTTTAAATGTGTTTATTTACTGTGTCAGGGATGCCGTGCTATGAATTTTCTTCGCTTCCTCTGTCTTATACTGTATTTTAGTTTAAATTTAAGTTTTTTACTTTAAAATTTTAACAAGTTTAAGCAGATTTGTATTTGTATGAATACAGTAAATCATTGTAATCTCGTACACTGACAAATACCTTGTTTCTTCTAATTTCTAGGTAGGTACAATGTTAATATCCAGAGTGGCGAACACAGATCATTCATGGCATAAGGAATGGACTGCTCCACGAGTTTCTCCACATTTTGATCTCACATTAGATGATAAATCAGTTTTAAAAGCTATTGAGCAGCTTAATTTTATACAAATGAAACGTAAGTATACAATTCTTGACTATTACCTTTTTAAAAATTGGTTAAAAAAAAACAATATAGGAAAAATAGTTTTCTGAATAGCCAAATTGTAAATCTTTTTTTTTAGTTAAACTTCGTTTAAAATATGCACCAAAAAACGAAAAATAACTCAATTTACATAAACAATTGAAATTTTTGGAGTTGGCGCCAATTAATACAGAAAAAAACATGTTTAAAACTTAATCTCTGTACTATATTCAAACAGACGTACATAAGTTTACTTAATAATTTTATAACTGACTTTAGTTGTGATTGATTTTCTGTTGTCACTAGATAATATCTTGTATTAGTAGTTGTTAATCTTATTTAATAATGTTGACGCCGAATTCAAAAATTTCAATTCCATGTAAAAATATTTAAAGATATTATTCGCATTTGAACACTTTTTTTTGAAGGAGATTCGGTATTGTATTTTTCGATTTTTAGTTTTGAATTTATAGCGATATTAATAAAATATTTACACTAACAATAAATATTAGTCGAGATGTGTTGTGTACGTAACAATGTTTCTAAGATCGAAAAAGTTCTAAGTCAAAGTTATAGTAAATCACATTAAATTTAGCGACAAAAAATTTTTTCATTTTAATAATTCTTCAAATACCATTTCTAAGTAAAATTGGACCAAATAAAAATTTAGTCCTCCATTAACCCTTGAATTTAAGTTTATTTTGTTCCTTAATTTACGCCTTTCAAAAACCCCTAATGTAAATTTTGGGAGAATGCGAAATATATATATGAAATTTTAAGAAAATGATTTAAAATTTTTAACTTATGCCCCAAGAATCCCCAAAACAGTTTTTGAATGAAGTAGAGAAAATGGAAAATTCTTAGTCTGCCATATTCTATCAGCCATATTTAATTTTAAGAAATAAACTTTAGATTTATATTCTACTATCCCGGAATCCCCAAATACAAAATTTCTAAAAATTCAGCACATATATTATTTTTAGCCCTCAATATAGGAGCGTCATTTTAAATTTTAAAAAATAATTTTGAATTCTCAATCTACGTCCCCGAACACCATTCCAGTAAAAATTTTGGACAAAGTAGGCACTGGATCGACTGAAAGATCATTAGTAACGAAGAACAAAAAACGGAATATTTAGCACATCATATCTTCGGTATTTTTTAAATTGTAGCACTAGCTCTTTTTCGAAATAATAGGAGTTTATTTGTATTTTTTGCATACCAAAACTAGGCGCTATCAATTTATTACTTTTTGCACCATTTCCATTTGAAATTGTTAGTGCACTCTCTTTCAGAGCGTTTAGATCTCTCATAGAAGGTCTGGTTTTAATTTTGTAACAAGATTTTGAAAGCCTATTTTTTCATTTTGCATCCAAATATGAAATACATGAAAAATGCTAACAAGCATTACCGAAAACGACCAAGCTCGTGAAATTATCGATCCCCCAATCTTTCAAAAGCTCTAGACGCGCTACTCCCACTACTCGGTTCTTTTCACACGCTCGGCCGTTTTCGGTCATGCTTACTAGCATTTTTCTCATATTTCACAGACTTTTTGATGCAAAATAAAAATATAGATTTGTAGAATGAAACTTCTACTTTCAAAGTCTTTTTAGAAAATTAAAATCGGACCGTCCATGACGCATCTAGACATTAAGAACTTCACTTAGTAATTGTGTAAAAACTAATGAACCGACAACACCTGGTTTTAGACATATAAGTTAATATTATTTCGCGAAGGGTCAGTTGAGAAAAGACAAAGATATGAATTTTTGATTAAACACAGAATTTTCCTGTTGTTCTTCGTTACTAATGATCCGATTGAGTCGATCCGTTCATTGGTATTTTTATTCTCTACAATTCATCCCTTTACACCATCGAGATTATTTCATTAGTTTCGATTTTATGATCAAAAAACAAAAAAAAATTTAATTGTTTATAATAAATCAATGGATCATAGTAGAGAGTGGAGTACACAAAAAAATAAGTCTCTATTACACACAATGAATGCTTTAAAGATTAATAGTAATTGAACTACAATAAGGACTATAATGAAGTCGTAGTCGTGAACTGCTATAATGTACACATACATTTTGTATACGCTCTTTTTTTTATTAAGACTGCATATCTGGTAGTTTTCAATTGAAGGTCTTATATTAAAAAATCACAATTTAACTTTTAGATTTTGATCTTTTGATAAATGAAAAAATATATAATTTATGAATTGTCATTTGATTTTCTCAAATAATTAGTAATTTTTAATTGAATTGCCTTTTCTAATGATTTGTTATAGCTCTAAATACAAATTCCCATATACATTTGCTAACACGCTATTTCGAAATTGCTTTGGGACAATAGTTTTGAATTAAATTTCAGTTAATCCGAAAATTGTTTAGTTTCGTTTTATTGTTTGCTTACCCTATTTGTTTATTTGCTACAATAAACAATAATATTAACACGACAAACATCCAATTGTTGTTTAAGGATTAAACGAAAATTTAATTTATACACCTAAAGTACTGTTAACATGTTTATATTTGGAATTTAGATATTTTGATGGTATAAATGCAAATAATTTAACAGACAAAAATGTTTTACTATATAATTTGGTGAAAAAAAAAGATAATACCTTGCTGCGCACATACCTCAAATTTGATTGTAACTCTGGCAATAAATAATTCCACAGAGGTGTCAGCATTGGTCAGCAAAGTTCGTGATATTGTTATATATATATATATATATATATATATATATATATATATATATATATATATATATATATATATAACAATTTCCAATCAAGGACTAAAGTAGAAGAAGCAATTGATTGCTCGTTCAGCTTTTCGTCAGACTTAACAAAACCACCCATTTTTAACCATCATACATTAAGGAGCAATAAGTCTTGGTTCTCCGAAGTGGAAGTACTCGCATCGCCAGCGGCATAGCGACTCGCCAGCGGCATATCGATGTTTAATTTAAAATTTAACCTTTACAATTTTTTTTTCGCGAACCTACTCTATAAAGATCGCGAACCATTGAGAGTTCTCGAACAACCGCTTGTCTGTCAAATTAGCGTGGCTCTATCATTGCCTAATTGAGCAAATGAATGTCAGTTTCTTCTGTCATAAAAAAATATTTCACCAACGAATTTTAAAGCCTATTCGCTCTAGATATCTTTGATTTTTAGCTCATATTGTTTTTAAGTACCAGATACTTAATTTTTTCGTTTAACCAACTAATTTAAGCACTTGTAACATTTTTAATAACTTGTCTAAAACATTTACAGAAAGTTTTGATGGAATAAACAGAACTTCAATTAATTACTATTTTAAAAATCTATTTTTCTTAAAACCTGAGATTTTTACTGAACATATACATACACTCATGGGCGAAATTATCGAATATTTTTTATTATCACTATTACTTGACAATTATTTCAAATTAGCACTGTTACCTTACATAATCGTATGAATTATCTTGTAGGAAAATATACTCCCATATTTTCAAAATATTGATGTTTCTTAATGGCGTTTATTGTTTCTCTCATATTTTAACATACCAAATTACTAATATAATTTAAAAATTAAAATTAATTAAAGTATTTGTGGTGAAATTAGTAAATAAAACCGATCACAGACTTCGTACATTTTTACCGTACATCGTGGCCGCTATGAGGTTCGTAGGTTGTGGCATTAATCAATCTTGCAGAATCGTCGAATAAAATATCTGTCGAAGTCTGATTTCGTACACGACGGACCCTTTTTAATTGTACTGAAAGGCAGTCTGGGGATTTCCCGACGACAATGAAAACCATGACCGAAAAAAAAACAATTTATTGTCGAATTTATGGAGACATATAGAAAATTTACATGTTTATCGAAAATTAATCAAAGGAATGTAGAAATAGGAATATTAAAAGCAATGCCTACGAAGAACTTTTACAAGAACATAAGAATATACTGTTGAAACCATAAAAAATAAGGTAGATTCCATGAGGATCAGTTTCCTTTTTTAATACTGTATATATTCCGGCACAGGTTTCCGGAATTATTCGCTTTAAATATTGGGCGGAACTTTTTGCTCGTAGTTTCTTCCAATTTGTTACAAATTGAATCAGTTAAGCTCTCATGAAAAAAATAGCTTTTAATAGCTCCAAATAAGTATTTTCGCTAATTCTTAATTAGTTGAATCGTTGGGCAACGGGATGGGATGCACTTGGCCCTTTTGGTTCCGGAAAAATTTGAAAGTTTAGAAAAATTTGAGAACATGCTCGTCGTACAGAATAGCGGCTATGAAATCAGCCGAACATGTTCGTAGTCTGTGACCAACTTAATAGTGATTCGTGTTTGTTTCGCAAGAAGTAATTAGAGTTCGAGGAGCGAAGACTTATCAGTAACTATGCTCTTATTAAATAATTGTTTTTCACAATTTTAGTTTCATAAAAAATTTATATTTTCACTTAAATATTTGTAAAATATACTGTTCAAATAACTTAGTTCATCAAAATTTATATTTTCAAGAAGAAATTATGAAAATATATAAATATTCGATAATTACGTCTTTAAGTATACATCGAATTTTGTAATCAAAGCTAAATTAAGCCAATATAATTAGATGGTTATATAACATAAATTATATACTACCCTGTTTTGTGTAATTTAGCATTCATTGACGGGGAAGAAAGAGTCCCTGCAGGTAATGGTGCATGTAAATGCTACATGACGCATGGAAAAAGATATTATATTTTACTATTTTTTGGCATGGTTAAGTTTTATATTTTTCTGGCATGGAGCGAAATATTTTTTAATTTTTGGCAACTTTTCTTAGATTGCCATTTTTGATCAGGATCATATAAACTAAAATTTTACTTGCAATTTTCAGTTCCGTAAGATATATCTCTCGTATCATGAATTTCGATTAAGTTAATTAAAATACTGTAAAATTTCATTTTATATGACCTTGGTCAGAATAAATCAAAATGTACTTTTCGACCACGTTCTTTATAATATTATCGACATTAAAACTGTTGATATGCAAAGAAAACAATTATTTTTAAAATTATAAGGGTCAAACACTATGAAATTTGCGACAAAGGCAGGTCTCACCGGCATATCGCAATGTAAATTAGAAATAAATCATAAACGCTAATAGCATCTAGCTCAACTAACATTTTCCAATACATTCGAAGCTTGACAGTACGGTGACAAATTCGGTTAAGTGGTTACTTTTTGAACTTAATACCCATTCTACTTTTGAAAAGGATCACAGTTTTCATGAGATTCTTAGAGAATATTTTAGGAACACTGTGTGCAATTTTCCTTCTCACAATTTAAATTATTTGTATTTTTTATTTATTTAAAATGGAACTATTGTCACTGCTCTTAAAAATATAGTTTTCGTCTCAGCATATAAATCTAAAAACCAAAGAAAGAAAAAACAGAGTGTTTGTTAAAAATACATATGTTATATCCCTAAAACTTTATCTAAGAATTCTTAAGCACTTCGTATTTTAACCCATCGTTGCCCATACGAACATACGAAGGGGAAGAAAAAATAACAAATATATTCAATCCTCTTAATATTTTTCCCAAAAATTTTGCCTCACACACTGTCCTCCATCATGAATCAGTCCTGCTAAATGTTTTAATTCAAAATTATTTAAAACATGATTATTCACTAGTTAAATGAAAATAAAACTCACCTCTGATAGAATTTAAAGATACGATCTATTAATCTAGTGTTTAAAAATCATAAATCTCTGATATAAAATTTTCCTTGTGTCCCAGAATTAACGTTGTTTTCTTCTACTGAATCAAGTCAACTTATTGTCCATTTAGCGTTTAAAAATACCAGATACACTAGTCTATAACTTCAGGAAATACGGGAGCACTAAAAAAATTTTCTCCCTAAGAATGGAACAGATTTTTTTGATAATTTTTTTCAACAAAATCTTCCTTTACCCCAACGCTCTTGCGTTACCTGTTGGCATTCAAACTGACCTCTTCTAGAGTACTTGTTCAAATTTCTGCCTAAAACGAAGTCAGACTGAGATAAATTTGAACTATACGATGGGTAGTGTGGTTCAGAAATGTTAAGGACGTTTAAATATGGCGAGCAGAGCGCGTGACGCGCCCGTAACAAGCCTGCCTCGAACTTGCAACGAACCTTCTTTGATTTTTACCTGTTCGATTGAACTCTTGTGCTTGCGGCGGCTGATGTCAAAGATTTTTAAAAACGTCTGGGCGGTGTAAACCAACAAAGAGTAAAGTTAAATAAAAATAACTTAAAATAGGTTGCGTTTTCGCAAAAATATGTTTTATATCACAGATACGGAAATTTGTTATCCAGTGGGTCTCGTAGTAGATTTTTATAAAGAATTAAGAAAAGGTGTGACCAGGTTTACAGTTATTTCTTTTTTTTAATCGGACTTATTGGTGATGAAAAACAAACGGCAGCCTTGTTTCGGTTGAAGTGGAGCATTCTCACAAACGTTTTAGTTAATACGAAGTGAGCGAAGAAGAAAGACCTGCTCTGCCATGTCTGACCACGAAGAATAAATGGCCGTCTTGTTAGTCTTATACAATGGGGTTTTACTATTAAAAAGATTATTAAATAAAAAACAAAAACGTCGGCGATAATAGCGCACTACCTATTATAAAAAAAACGGTCATTATGGAAATTCTAGCAGATTTATAGTTCCAACATATTAGCGGACAATACAAAAATTTCATCCAAATTTCTCCGTTAGATTTTCAATATTTGCACACCACTGCATATTCACTTATCAACAACTTTTAATCAATGTCAAGTTCTAAATAAATTTCATTTCATTAACAAAAAATATAAAAAATCTCGTGTCGTCAGTATCGCTGCAAAGTATTTTTTTTTTCGAAAGAACATGCCACAAATCCCTTCCTCTGAGTTCACACCAAAAAATCGACAAAAAATGGATCGCTACGAGTCTCGGTCGCGCTGCTCGCAAACAATATAACTAAAAATTGACTTCTGGTATCCATTACCTCCTTTGAGACCTGCCGCTTAAGGCGCTTGACATTAATGGAACCATAATATTTTTATTCAATAGGCTCATATAATTTTGTTAATATAATACAGTAAGTACTAAAACTATTGTGTACCTTTCTATATATATTAAACAAGAGTAACTTCTTTTTAATCCTAAACGACGGGAGTCATGAGCTTCCCAGCTGAAGATTGTATACAGTTTCATCACTTTTCACTTTCTTGGAGAAAAAGTCAGGGTCTGCATTCAAATATTCCAAATGATTTTAAGAACCTTGCTGCCTTTGCAGTTTTTGTTGAGAAGTCAGTCTTGGAACCCACCTTTCTGAAACTTGACTCATTCCTAATTTATAATGCAAATATGTAAAAATGCTTGTTTTAGATATATTTTATGCTTAAGCAATAGTAAACGTTTTCAAACGACGATCTTCGAGAATTAATAGCACCTGAGGGTCGTTCACGTCATGGATCATTATCAGTGAATTCACGATCACATTAAAACTTTTTTCACCAAATTTTCAAATATCAGAGTCTTGACATCATATACGCCAAGCATTCGTTCGTGAATATTTTTAGAACAATTATGTTCCTTTGTTACAAATATTTCACGAAACTGCGATGTTTCAATCTCACAAAACTCATTTTTTCACTGCGAAACACTTCATAAAATACAAAATAATGAACTTATTGGTATTAAATTTGACACCCGAATAGATAAAGGTTATCGCCATTGAATGTTGCTAGGCGTAACGCATAGTCACTTGATTCTATCTGGGCTAGGTATTTTTCCAATAACCCTTGTATAGATTAAACGTAAAGAAAAACCTAATCTGTAATACAATCCTAATGCTATGAACTTAAGTATTATTATTTTTTAAAGAATGCTAAATTATAAAAAAAAAGTAGCTATACTTTTCTATCGTAACTTAAGTAAATTCATTTTTACATCTTTTAGGAGTATTTATTTATTTAAATTATTGAAGTAATTTAGTACATTTCGTTTTCAAAGCCTTATTTATTTTTGATCTCCGTTCTATTTAGCACCGGCAGCCCCTACAATAATCCCTGAAGAGTGCAGTGCCGAGAACAATTCCGTAACAATAGCATGGCAGCCTCCACCCCACAGTCATGTAGAGGGATATGTTCTAGAACTTGATGATGGCAACGGAGGAGACTTTAGGGTAAGTAAATCCCTTTATGAATTTATAATCTTTAGTAATTAATAAATTAGTTACATGTAAGCAGGCTAAATATACGAGGGGATATTTTCAGTTTAAGTATAAACCAAAGGCTAGTTATTAGCATTACCATCCTATCTTGAATTCGTTCCATAACCACCGGTTTATACAAGGTGTCCGAAAATCCCGTTTGAAAGGAGATTCTACATATGAAAAGATGAAAAAAACTGAATATGAAGATAAGTCCGCAAATGCGACATAAGGGAGATATGACCGTTTAAAAAGGTGGCCCTCATGTATTTTCTAGTATACGAACCGTCATTAATAAGCGGAAAATTTATTCAGCGGCTTTCCGACAGGGGGGTGGTCCGATTTATTTATCTCTATTTTTTATATGACACTTTTTTAAAATTCTACCTGGAGATTATAATTCCGCAAAACTATTTACATTCTTTTAAAAAATCACTACACTGATAGTTCAGGAGAAGACCTGTTTTAATTAAGTAAATGCATAAAATCTGATTTATTTGTATTTAAAATAACCATCAACGTAGGCTTATGGTGACTATAAGTTTAAAGCGAAAAATATTAAGTAGATCGTGATTAATGTAAAACTAGTAAAGAACTACAATTACATGTCTTATGTGAGATCTATTTTCAAAACAATTTTTTTTAAATTTATGTTTCTAAGGTCTAATAAAAGAACATACCATAATGTTCGATTTACTTATTACAAAGAAAATAAAAACAAGTCCTTTTTTTTGTTAATATTTTTAAACATGAAACAAATTAAGCAGTTGAAAAAAGAAAAAGCGTCAATAATAGGTCTATATTGTATTTTGCTTTATTTTTATTTAATCAGTGAAATTAATTATTGGTTGAAGAGACAAATAAATGATGGTGTTTGTTTGACAATGACGTTTCTTGCGAAGTAGTAGATATCTGTTGGACTTCCATTGTCTTTATTTTTGTTGAATATCACGACGTTTCGGCTAGTAGTTATCTCTAGCCGTTTTCAAGTGAAACTAATGATCTGATAGCCAACGGATACCCAGTATATCTAGTGGATAAATTTCTTGAACAACGCAGAAATGGGACAATATCGACAACGAATGAAGAACGAAAACCAGTATTGAACATCCTCTATGTTAAAGGCATTTCAGAAAAAGTTAGAAGGATAGGAAAACGATATAAAATCAACGTTGTTTTCAGTTCAAATAACTCTCTGAGAAGTCGGCTCACTAGGGTCAAACCAACAACTCAAAGAGACATGAAGAACTGTATATATCAGATACCATGTGAATGTGGCAATTCCTACATTGGCGAAACAAAGAGACCTCTTGACGTAAGGATCAAAGAACACCAAAAATGCACATCTCGAGGAGAAACAGAAAAATCTGATGCCGCCAACCATGCCTGGACTCATGAACACCACATAAAATGGTCTGAAGCTAAAATACTACACCGAGAACAACATTGGAGAAAACGGAAATTCAAAAAAGCCGCGGTTATACATCAGAACCCGAGTTGTTTTAGTAAACCATCTTTAGGTATAAGAGAAATGTGGGAACCACTTCTTAGTAATTGTAAACTAAAACTAAATGCAGCATAAAAAATATGATTTTGCCATAGCAGGCATGACTGCATCCATCTCAGTCATACTCTACTGCATTTACTTTTAGTATAAATAGTCATGTAGCTAAGGGATTTATTTAGTTTCACTTGAAAACGGCTAGAGATAACTACTAGCCGAAACGTCGTGATATTCAACAAAAATAAAGACAATGGAAGTCCAACAGATATCTACTACTTCGCAAAATAAATGCACACACACAGTATTAACAAAAAATTGATGTTGGCGGCAATTTACAAAAGTGAACTCTGGAAAGTAGATCTTCAGACTGAAGCTCCTAAGTTCTTTGTAAATGGTATAGACGAAGAAGTTGTTCATTTCAAATTTACCATGTAGTGCTCTTCAGAATACCAGAAAGCATTTTTTCTTGTACTTATACCTGGATTAGCCGCAACAAGTTCTAGAACTCATTATTCTATTTGTGGATTTAGAGTAGTACGGCTTCTCCCATAATCATTTCTATTTTGCATAAAAGTACCATTTTCTCTCAAGCACTGGTGTATTTTAATACACAATTTCCCGCAAGGAATTTGCTGATTTGAAAAGGATTCCCAATACAACCTGAGAGCTTCCCGACGACAACCATTAGCTTTGACATAAATAAAATATATATCAACTAATTCTGTAAATGAATAATGTGACATTTTATTTCAGTTTACACCTTAGAAATTCTTTTGACTGGAGCTCTCAAATAGGATAAATAATTGTGATTCTTTATTATTTTGACATTAACCACAAGCTACTTGATGTTTCGCTTGTAATATATCACGATATGATCGGCTAATTTTTCCAAATGTCCTCGTAAATGAGAGATTTTGCAACAGACAAGATATATAATGGTAATAAGATACCTGAATTCCTGTATTTCTGGAGTTGTTGTTTAAATTGCATTGTATAGCAGATAATCCTGTTACTATTATTGTTGTTTAATATGCAGTCAACACATTCGTTGTTTTGCTATGTATTCCTGATGTATAGTTTATGGAAATAGCTAAACAAAGATATGATAATTATATTTGTCGAATAGAGAAAATAACAAAACGGTTTTGATCCCATATAATGGTTCGAAAAACTTCACTTTAACCGACTAAGGCATTGTTAGTCTAAAATATAGCAATTTTTTAAAAAATATTAAAATAGATTTAATATGTAGGTAGATATATCTGTAGAATTCTGAGTGTTTATGCAAAAGTATTGCAAAGCTATTGCGGAGTCTTATAGAGAAATTTTAATAAATTTTCTTCTTCATTTTGAAATTTTTTGTCGCTCCCTGAAATTTTTTTTGCGTTTTTTGTGTTTACTGTAATGTATTGAATCTAAATAAGAGCTCAGTTTTCCCTTTTCACTCATAATTTTAAGAGAATGAAAGAAGAATAGAAAATATGAGAAATCTAAACCATAAATAGTCTAGTAAATTTTCAAAGAATAAAGAAAAAAACAAAATTACTTTTTTTACAAAACATACTTCATTTTGAATTGGAAAAAAGTATAATACAATCAAATAAAATTATTTTGTTGTTTTTTCTCGCGGTTTCACGTTTGAGGGGCTAACAGCAGTCCACTAACATATTTAAGGTCCATTTTCTACTATACCGCTCTTTCTGATGACATGGTCAACAGTTTCATGCTCCTCCATGTAAACATCGGGTCATCTGTGACACCAATCTTATGCAGATGACGCCTCAGGTGACAATATCCTGTCAACAGTCCCACCACAATTCGCAACTCTTTCCTTCCTAGGGAAAGAATCTCCCTAGTAAGCCGTATACTAGGTCCACTTATATGTTTCTTGACACACTTCATTACAGAAGTTCCTCTTGACGATTCAACAAATTTACTTTCCAGTAACAATTTTAATTCCCTTTTACCAACGGCAATTGCGACAGGTAGAATTGGTTGGGGTCCATATCGTTTAATTGTGGACTCCATCTTTTCCAGACGGTCCGTTTCCTCATGTATACCCGAGTAACTCGGGACCCGCACGAGTCTGATTGTGCAATCGTTCCTTATCAGTCAAGATTTTGACAGTATATTAATGTCAAAACATTGTTGGCTAGAGATCATATGGTAGATACTCTTTCAGTGATAAAATTGACAAGTTTCGCTAAATTCAAATTTTTTAAGGCACAAATATATATATATATATATATATATATATATATATATATATATATATATATATATATATATATATATATATATATATATAGTTTTGCTTTTTATCTTATTAAAAGTGAATTTTTTTAGATTTTATATTGAAACTAAAGTTAAAATGTTATATTAACCTCAAAGCGGAAAAACTAAAAATACATAAATTGAACAAAATTTAAAACTTTCTTTCATACATAATTATTTCTGCTTTTAAAACTCACTTAATTAAAAGAAAAATAAATTAATTAATTTCTTACTGGTCACTATGTTTTATCCTCTTGTAAAATTAAATTGTAGGCGTTCATTTAAACTGTCCTGTGAAGACAGAATGTTAAGTTTAAAGCGGCGGTAAAATTTGTAGTCTGCATTCGTCGTGTCTCCAACACATTCGAATAATTAAATAAAATTACCAACCCTAAAATTCAGTTACAGCAGTTAACTGTACTTTGAATTCTATTGGTTATTTTATGATAATTGCCTCTATTTTTATTTTAGAATCGGATAGATAATTCAATAAGCAAAGGTAATGAATTTAAATTTTCTCACTACTTCCCAAATTCAAAACAAAAACGATTTATTTTTAAAGTAAGTCATAAACATGTTGTATCGTAATCGCGTAGTAAGTAAGGTTATTTAAAAAAGTCTTTATTGCAGTGGCATGATTAATATTAATTTTAATTTGACTTGGACTCTTTTTATAATTTAACTTTGGTTTACACATGTGATTTAACTTTACAATTAATTTCTCACTTACACTATATAATTTGTCTACTTGCTTTGGGGCGCAGAGCGAATATAGGTATTTATATTATTGTTAGGTCGCAATTTGTTTGTTCTCATACTATATCAGCATTCTATAGACGCAATTTGTCTGTTCTTATGCTCTATCAGATCATAACAGGATATGGTTTAGCGTTGTCTGTATTTCCAGATTTGTATTGATATTTGAGAAGTTTCTTTTGATATTTGAGTAAAGTCAACCGTTTTACTAAACTCCTGCATTAAAATAAACAAACATTGTTCTAAAAATTATTTACTGCACCTATGCAAGGTCAGCATTTTATAGATAAGTAACTTAATATAATAATTTAAAATACGGGGTACATCTTTGATATAACATACATTAACCGGCAAAAATGTAAACGTTTTCAAAAAAAACTAAATATGGCAGATAGACTCTGCATTTATTTCGTTGTTAGAACATATATATATATATATATATATATATATATATATATATATATATATATATATATATATATATATATATATATATATATATATATGTTGGTATCTTCATTGGTCACATTTTCAAACCTATCTTTATGGAAGCTTCATTCAACTCATATAGCATACCATTTAATTCGTTAATGTTGTTGCCTATTAGAACCGTATCGTTCGCGGATACAAGATGACATATTCTGGTCCCATAAATGTTGATGCCCTTTTTTCCGATTGTAATTCTTTGAAAACATCTTCAAGATCCATCCAAAGCAACTTAAGAGACATGATCTCTGCCTGGTATACTCACCTTTTTAGTTTTGCCGGTAGTAGTTGTTTCATCCATTCTGATAGGATGGTTACATTTTTATAAATATTGTTAATGATTTCTATGTACACTAATACTTATACACTACACTTGCGTTCGTCAGGGACCTCAACACTGAACAAATCTCAACAGAATCAAAAGCTTTTGAAAAATCCATAAAGGCTAAATGTATCAGTAAGTTATATTGTTTTATTTTTTCTATCAATGTACGCATAGTGGTCAATCATGCTAAATCTCTTTCTAAAGCCCTCCTGTTCAACATGTTCTTTATTTATAGCGCTACAATAATATTGAATATTCGGTAAACCTATTTTTTTAATGCTAGTTTCAGCACAGATTTTTTGATCTTACAGAGGCGACAAAAGGCGTTCTTGCCAAAGCCAAATTTCGTGTCCTTGTTTACTTCACGACCCGCTATATTAAACTAGGAAAAATTTTAAAATTAGAAACAATACCGCCAAAGATTATTTCATCAAAACCAGATGTAACAAAGGCGTACCCGACAAAAGCTAATTTCAATGCAATTTCTATTGGATTGAACCAAACTTCACTGTATACGGTTCATCTTACAATTATTATATATAAAACATTTTTGCTTAATAGTCATAGGAACTTTCTGTACTTACTATAACTGCATATCAAAAGCTGGAAGAAATTATGGCTGTTTATAAATTCCCTAAGAAGCCCTTAAGGTAAATAAGCATTTGAATATTGTCAAAAATTAGAAGAACAAAAACAGTGATATGTTGTGCAAATAAACAAAATTTAACAAGTGTTTGACTGTATCTTAAACTTAGCTCACGCAACGCTTGTGTCGCTGTTGGATCGCTTGCTTGATTTCACTGCTAGGTTCCAAGCGGACTGTAATGCTGGATGTTGTGATAGGTCATCTGCGGCTGGCTTCACATGTATACGTTACTGGGCTGGGCTTATAGATGATTAAAATAACAGTTTAGAAAATAAGACGCGATGGCAACAAATTTTTTTAAAAAATTTCCAGTCAAATATTTATAAGAATTAATAGTCAATTCTGTAAATTTATGAATATCAGTGTGAATTTATTAAAAATTATCCTGAAATAATCATAATCGATCATAAACAAGGCATCATTCCTTATCGGGAGCCGTCGTAATTAATCGATTATCGGCTGTCACTCATGCCTACGTGACAAGACCCAATTTTTATATAAAAATTTATTACACATATTTGTCGCGAATACTCAATGTATATATTTACCAAGTTATTCTATATACAATCATTCAGAACCTACAGCGTGCCTCTGAAAGGTCTGTACAACATGCTAGTGCCAATTCCTGACGCTAAAATATGATGATACCCCTCAAAATTATAATTTTTTAAACTTTTTTGTAAATATTTACCTTAAAAACAGCTTGATCTGTACTAAATTTGGTATTTTGAAATTTCTTAGGATGGAGAATCAAGATCTGGTTACAGTTTCGACGTACATTGAAGGGGGCGCCACTAGCAGACCTTCGCCGATCTCTAAAGCTTCATAACTTTTTTGTGCCTGGGTATATTAAATTTCTAATTAAAAATTATTATTCCATGATATTTTTTATCCAAAAAAGCTATACCTAGTAGGTGTCGCTTCGACCAACTTACTGATACTCGTCATAGTCGATGAATCGGCAGAGGAAATAATGATCCCGCAAATTGACCAGCTCGCTCGCCGGATTTAATGCCTATGTATTACTTTTTGGGGTAAACTCTTAAATAGATGATATACTATAGACCTGTAAATATTGATGAAAAAATGTAGACACAAATAGAAATTCAGTAAACACTTATGCTGAGATGCAGAGATGATGGATAAGGGACAGTTCAACTTTCTCCATAGAATTAATCTTTTGTCAGATATATAAAAACTAGGCTTCCAAAAATATAAATTGAATGAAGGATAGTAGTAGATAGCCAAACTGTCTTGTCGAAAAAAATTAAACTCAATCTGATAATCTCCAGAGGCGTGAAGTGTAACTATTCATTCATAGTTACTACCTGGCTTATTAATCGGGTACTAATTATGGCGTTCTCTACTATTTTACCTTACAATTACACTTATCATTAATTTGTCCAGTTGTGGCTAAATGATCAATGTTCGAGATAAAAAAAAACAAAATAAAGTTTCCTATGGCTTTCTTCACGAACTTTTCTTATTACGAAAACATGAATTTTGGTATCCTAAACGTATTCATCTTTTAAAGTAGCTTTATTTAAATTTTTCTTATCCCCAGAGACATTGCTGACATGGCTTTTTTCTTAACAAAATTGCGAAGGAATAAAATTTTTCTTGAATAAATAAAACGTCCCAATATAATTTAATATTGTCTTATTTCACAAAGGGTCCTTGACAATGCAGCTTCATTTACTAATAAAATATTGACATTGAAGTTAAGTACATTTAAAAATGAGAACAAAACTTCAGTATTTAGCAAATTAAAACGACTCTGTTTTTGGTGAAAACTTTCTAACAAATAATATTGAATGTATTTGAACTACATATTATTATAATATTATGAACAGGTCTGAATACAATGAGCCATATGTAAGTTGTGAAGAGTTTATAAATAAATATACAAATACAAATATGGTAGATTTGGTTACGCTATGAACGAAAAATAACAGACATTTGCAATAGCAAGTACGAAAAAAAAACGGTTATTAAGAATGTTCCAAATTGTGAATATTTAAAACGTTATTTAAAACAAAAGAGTCTCTAAAGTCTTTGAGTAAATTAAAATATTTTTTCTGTTTACGACGAAGAGGTAAAAATTTTCCAGCCTAACAAAGGAAATACAAAGATTATGACATATTATTTTTCCACACAATCTCCGTTTAAATATTTGCACTTGCGCTACCGATGCTCCATTACTTGGATCTGATGTGTGATAACTTTAGAATCGGACCCATACTTTTTCTCAGTAAGAAATTTTTTGAGATTTAAGAAAAGGTCGAGATCCGAAAGGACCAAGTCTGGTGAATGGAGTGCACGCGGTATATTTTCAAAGTGTGTGTAGTTATTTTCTTAAGCTACAATAGTCGGGTATCAGTCCAATCTGTTGTTTGTAGAACATCGCGACTTAGTTTGCCGAATAGTTTGTTCAACCATTGTTTGCTATGCATGTAGCCCAGAATATAGTCCCAGTGGATCTGGTGTTGATTGTTTATCCACCAGTGTGTCTACTCAGGAATAGCAGCTTTAGTGATCCAAGAAATATGGTAGCAGACCTTTATTTTGCAAGTTGATTCGCTTTTTCATTGCCTTGGATATCTTTACAGCCTGGTACCCACACAATGTAAACTTTGTGTGTTTTGTCAGAAATATCTAATGACATATAAGCTTTTTTAGCGCTCGCTGCCTGAGTCTGGGGGAGATGAGAATGCTCCTGCACCTCTAACCCCTTGTCAGATGGTTTCGAAGACAGATATCAGTTGCATGTATCTCTTCCTGTAATATAGGCAGAGGTATGATTATCCTTATTATTATACTACAAAAGCTAGGGGTTAAATGAATAAAAATGACCAAAAAAGAACATGATATTACTAGTTATTACACATGAATTATTAAATGCACTTTGAAAATTGGCTAAGATTATTATCTTCCAGACCATTTACATCCTCTTGGGCCGTTTGAGTTGTTCTTAATTTTTTTGCAGAACTGATAGTTAATGATATCATCTATACAATATAGGTCAACCCAGAGATTTATAAGTAAATATACAAATATAAATATGATAGATTTGTTTACATTATTAACGGAAAATAACACTTTTTTTAATGCTGCTCATTTTACCCTTCACGAAAATAAACATTCTCAAGAACAACGTCAGTCAAGTCAATGCAGTTATAGGGTTAAAAATGTAGTGTCCACTCTCCTAGTTGGACTTCTAAAAATACTTTTGAAAAATTAATATATAATAGAGTGTGTGATTGTAATTGGTTGTGTTGCAATTAATTGTTTATTTAAAACAAATATCTCTGTTCTTAATGAATCCTCCGGTGAGCTCATATATATATATATATATATATATATATATATATATATATATATATATATATATATATTACTTGGTTATTTTCTTGGAAATATGGTTCATTTTTATATTAAAACTACATATATAAAGTAGTCATACTTATTATAGGCACCTTTAAAACCGAAATTTTGGAAACGCTATGTTGATGATATTTTTATAATATTGCCACATGTAAAAGAACACCTGGACGATTTCCTCATATACCTGAACAATATCTACCACAAAATCCAATTCTAGAAATCGAACAAGAAAAGAAACTTCCTTTTTTGAACCTACTATTAACTAGGAAACTCAACAACACCCTGGGCTTTAGCGTATATCGGAAACCCACACATACTGACCGATATCTCAATGTAGCGTCACATCATCATCCCTCTCAAAAGCAGGCAATAGTCAACACACAAGTATCAAGATCTCTCCGTCTAACAGAACTTGACACAAAACCAGACGAAATAAGACACATTTCAACAGCTCTAGAACGGAATGGTTTCTCACAAGCAGACATAAAGAAAGCCATAAAAAGACAAGAGAAGACTACAACAAAGACCAAAGACCAGGATCAAACAAGGAACAAAGCCATAATACCATACATAAAAGGAATAACAGACAGAATCGGAAGAATCTTAAGAAAACACAACATAAGCCCATATTTAAACCACAAAAACAATAGCCAACATCCTGCGAAATCCCAAAGACAAGACCAACCTTGAAAAGCACGGCGTTTATAGCATTCCATATGCAGATTGCCATCAAACTTATATAGGACAAACAAACAGGCGCATATCAACAAGAATCCAAAAACATAAAAATAGCCTCAAAAACAAACAGACAACCTCAGCCCTATTTCAACATCACCAAACAACCGGACATACCATCGACTTCGAAAAAACAAAAGAAATAACACCAGTACAGAACTACAAGGTACGCGTCATAAGAGAGGCCCTAGAAATCGAAAAAGCGGGACAGCTAAATAAACGAGACGATGCTATAAATTTTTCAACTACATGGAAAACATTAATAAAAAATCAAGAAAGAAAACAACAAAAATCAACTAGTACACGAGAGATCTGCATACAAGAACAAAATATAGATATATTCTTTTGAGTAATTATCACTTTCAGGTCTGTCACTTGAAGTAATCATGATCACTTCGACCCAATGACAAGTAAACGCATATTCAAAAGAACATGAAGTTATCAGTTTCACTTTTTTCACTTTTTTCCCTTTGATCAGTGATAATTTACTCAAAAGAATACAGCCTATATCGCACTCGGCAGAGGGGAGGAGCCTGCCAAGCCGCTCATCCAATCAGCAAGCGAGCCCGCTAAACAAAACTCGAACTCCATCAGAGGCCACCAACAGGTCTCAGTGAGTAACGAGACGAACCGCACTTGAAAATGCCAAATGAGATTTTGGCGAAACGTCGTGAAAACGATTTTTTGAACGAACGGATTGAAACCCGGAATAGCCAAACTATTCATTCTACCATCCGTGAAAACCTACGATATAACATATATATATATATATATATATATATATATATATATATATATTTATATATATATATATATATATATATATATATATATTTATATATATATATATATATATATATATATATATATATATATATATATATATACATATATATATAATTAAAACTAGCTAATTTGAAGTGGCATATTACACATTGAATAAGACAAAAACCATTTAAATTACATAATATTATAATAGAGGTAGTTCAGCCTCAGTCCCAACTAGTTATTAGCAAATGATTTCAGTTAAGCATTATTGTTGCCTAGATAAATACACAGTGCCATTTGCAGATGGTAAATTAACGACGAATTATCCAATATTAAAACCTAAACTATCTACAAATGTCAGAGACAGCTCCATTTTAATGATAGATATTTGTACTTTAAGAAATGTCAATTCAATAACCTACGTCTCTCTATATTTTGGCTCTGAAAATAATTATTTGGAAATTAATATTGTCCGATTTTCTCAGACAATGGTATGGGGGGAGGAGGGGTTCAGGGGCGCAGAGTATGATTATTTTCTTTTCAGTTAAATATGTTACATTCAATATGGTGGACTATAATTTTCCCATTTATTTTTAAATTTATAAAAAAATTAAAAGTAACGAAGCTTTTATGTTACGATATGAAAAGCATTAAATCTTTGTCTCGACCGAGCCAAGAATTACGTACCCTACCGAAAGTTAAAATACCTTAGAGGAGTAGATACTCTTGACGCCCAAGGATATTACAAAGTCTGCCCCCAAAGTATTAAACTTTACAAAAAGTTTTAAAATCATGGGGTAAAACTAAAGCAGATGTTAGTACGAAGTAAAGTAGGGCTCTTTAGGTCTAAGCGACCTTATTTTTATAGTATAAATAATAGGGGAAAGGCGTGTAACCTATTATCATATGAAGCCTATTATCATAACACGCGACTTTTCTAAGAATAAAACTCTAATTTATAATAATTCTATGACTATAATTTATAATAATTTTAAATTGAAATGTTAATATTGACTTAGAGCCATCAAATAGTTTAAAAAATAGAAAAAAATAAAACGGATGCTAAAAAATATCTACTTAGTCATAATAAAAACTGTGAGTTGCCCAATAATGACAACCTTTCTGTACTTGTGTGTCAAATTTGATCTCAGTTCATTATTATTTTGTGTTTTATGAAGTGTTTTACAAGAAAAAATTAGTTTAGTGAAATTTAATGTCCTAAAAGTGTTTACGAACAAACCGTTATATTTCAAAGTTAAATGTTGACCTGAAACGTTTCGAAGGAATTTATATATATATATATATATATATATATATATATATATATATATATATATATATATATATATATACAAGATATAGAAAGCCTGTATGGGAATCTAAGTAACAGTACGACATACAGTTTTGGTTAAAAAAGGAAAGAGTCGCATATTTTAAGAATAAACAACAATCTTAAAGATAACGTTATAGTTTTTCTTGATTTGACATTTTCTCTTTGTGCAAGCATCATTGACGTAATTTCTTGAAAATTTGTTGTTCATTGTTAAGAAATTTTTAAAGTAGGGACCTGTCATTTTATTAATTTTATAACAACAGATTCATACAGTAAGTTCAACACTCTATTATTAATAAGATATTGAAATGCATTCCATAATGATCATAAAAAGTTAATTTAATTACATACCTATAACTGTTAACAATAAACAACAAATAAATAATTAAATACAGAGACATGAATAATGATAATATCAACATTAAAACAAACAAATTAAGATTTCAAAAGTGTAAGATCTATGCATTGTTTAGCATTAGTGGTATTGTTGTGTGTGGTATGTTTCAAGAACCAATATTCTAAACTTTTCTTCTTTTTCAAAGCTTTGCTCTTAAACATAATGTTCGATATATCTCCAAAGGAAATAATATAACATGGCATTATTATTTTTTTAATACTACCTATATCACTGTTTATTAGTAAAAAATTAATAAAATTGCACGTTCGTACTTTAAAATTTTTTTAATAATGGTCAAAATATCAAAATATAGTTAGACCATAATGTGTAATATATATCGTTAAATTTAGAATAAAAATGGCTTTTAAATTTTACATTAGAAAATCAGGACCATAATAAAAAAATAAAGTTGATGATAGTTGCTGAAAATGAAATGTAAAAAGGTTTTATTTGTTCCACTCTAAATTTAAAATTAACGCAGGAAAAAAATGCAAAATCCAAAAATTATATTTTAAAAAATAACAGTAAAAGTCACATTAAAAATTTCTAACCGTTATGTCATTCTTCATTTACGCAACTTTTGCCATCTAATTACATCCGTATCTCTTACTGTTACCAAGATTCCCGTACTGGTCATTCTTATCTTGTTCACCCTAGATATATTTAAACCATATATTATAAAGAAATTATCACAAATTTTAAACACTCATATGCATGCATAAACTTATTCTCGTTCTTTCGTGAGCATTCGGGAAAAGTCTTGGTTCGCCGAAGTAGAAGTTTGCGACTGGTTCCAGAATGTACTCGCATCACCAGAAGAGTAGCGACTCTCTGCGTTACAAATTGTTATCTATTGCGATGTTTAATTTAAAATTTCGCCATTACAATATTTTTTTCGCAAATCCCCCTTATAAAGTTCACAAACCCCTGGAGGTTAGCGAACCACCGCTTGGGAAACTGTGTTCTAAGAAATTTTAAGTTATCCAGCGTTGAATTTTCTTAGATGTATGTGTGAGATTGTCATAGTGATAAAATTTATATGTTCTCTAAACTTTTTATATTTTTAAAGCGCTTTGTTTTAGGTTTTGTCTTAGAATATCCAAAAATATATTCTGATCCATAGTGCCGACTATAAAATATAAATTCTCCTGTCCTTTGGCCGACATACATCCCCTAACCAGCATAGAGCTTTCCCGTGCTTCACAGTAGGTCGTAAATTATTTTCCTTAAACGATTCATTGGTCATTTTCCAAACTCAATGCAGTCCGTCTGAACCAAAAATGTTGAATTTGGTTTTATCACTGAAAATTATGTCTTGCTCATGCTAAATTTTTTTCCAAGTACTCTGCAGACAACTGCAAATGTTTTAATTTATTTGCCTTACTGATTCATTATTTTCTTCAAACTACCTGACTACTTAATTTGAACTCCTGCAAAGCTTTTCAAATGGTTTGAAGAGTGGTAACCATTTTGGCTAGTATGGGTGTTTAAAATTTCGGGATTATCTTCGACTTTTTATAAAACCCACTTATTAACAAATGCTCTAAAATTTTACTTAAAGTCTTCCTAATTTTGTTCCGTATTCTATGTTCTCTGGAAAGTTGAACAGTTTTAATTGACTATTTTATCTATTCGGAGATAAATATTTCTATTCCTAAATATTGATAAGTTTCCTTCAATGATGCTGATTGCCCCACGTTGACGGTCCTTAGCAAAAAGAAACATTTGTCGCCCCCAAAGTTTTAAAAAAATATTAATTCAAGAAACTAGAAAATTTACATAAGCACAAGAATATTCTTCTTGGTCAGTGTTAAATGTTGCTATGTATCCAAAATGTATGAGTTTTACTTTGATGTTAAAAATCATCTTATCAATACATTTTGCAGTCTATGAATTTTTTTAGTTGTTTATATTTAAATAAATATTTAATGCTATATGTGAATCGCAGTTTTATTTGGATATCTTTCATATAGAGTGGAATAATTAAATGGAGATTGATATATGGATTTCATTTTGACTGATTATACGCTATTTTTTAATATTTAAAAAGAAATGAACGTTTGGAATATTGTATTCGAGATGAAGTTAGAATAATGACATCTGCTTCATTTTGGTAAAGCAGATCAGTTTCTCTATTTTATTGTTACCACAAAGAAAAATAACTAATCTAACCTAAACCAATCTTACTTTAAGAGTAAACTACAAAAAAAAATCATAGAACGATTTGAGCATCAAAAACTAAATATAAGTACCTTCCTTACCCCTTCCTCCCACTCAATTGCACCTCTTCTGCCCCCACCATCGTTATTTATAACCTTTCCTACTTCTTGTAAATTTTATTACTCAATTTACTGATATTATTGCAATGCATCTCTGTCTATAATGTAATAAACGACATTTCTATTTAAAGTTTAGCGGGAGCTAACGGAGAGATTAAAATTTATTTAAATATGGGTAATGAATATTTTATGCTATTATTAATAGCTAGTAACTTAACTGAAATAATGAATGATCTAAAAGAAATAGTTCGTAATGTTAAAAATTATTTTACTTATTGAAACAGCTGCAGTTCTTGCAGCTTACATTTTTTCGTAATTGAAAAATAAACATTCAAACGTTCGTTTCTGAATTAAAGGCGAACATAAAGGACACCCAGTTTGTATAGTGGATTAAGAATTGCCACCCACCACCCAAATTTGTATTATTTTTTTCAAACCCCATTTGGCAAGATGACATTTTGATGGAGAGGGCGATAAAGGCGTGTCACATGCACATGGAATTTACGAGCCAGATAAAACCACAGTCACGTGCTTTACCCCTATTTATAAACATTTACATGTTCTCTGGGAATGATTAAATCTCAACAATGAAGATTCATTTCGTTTAAAGAATAATTACAGGCAATTATTTTTTCATTGAGTAAATCACAAAATGTGGAAAAAATTAAAATACAGCCAAGTCACCTTATCAGCTCATTCATTATGATTTTATGCTATTAGCAATTTCACACAACACCAAAAAACACAGGCCTGCCCTTGTTAAGAGATCTAAATCATAAAAATGAATTTTAAGAAAAATTAAGTATATTTATGTTACATTTGTAGAATATATTTTCAAGAAGATAGAAGTAACGTTTTAATAGTAATATCTAATTAGTTTTTATACAAATTTTATTTTATTATATATAAGTTATTACTTGCGTTTTTAAATATTTTATTAGTTAATAAACAGATCATAAGATGCAATAATAATTATGCATTAATTATAAATTCAATAGGAAGAAAAAAAAGAAGACCGTAGAAATGCTGAATTTTTCTCTGATTTTTTTTTTGTCGGTCGCACAAAGTTCTCCGATTAAAAAATTTACACTTTCCCGGCTTATTTTTCGACCTATTTTTGTATATTTTGTCACTTTCCCTAAAACACAATTAAGCATTTCTAAATATAGCACATTTTGTATAAAACACGACACAACATTTTGCTAAAACAACAGAAAATACTCAAAATCTAGCCGAAGACCGAAAAATAACTATACTCTAGTATGGCGGAATAACTGTGCATTGTTGCCGGATGTTAAGCAATCTTTTTGTCCAAAAGTCGTATCTTAAATAAAGGACAGAAGGATTAACCACAAAGACATCATGTATTTTTGAGACCCTTAGGACAAATCTATTCTTCCTGAAACAATAACGAGTTGGGGCCAGGTTAGTTCAGATTTATACAGAATGTATCTCTGAAGACAGAAATAGCCTGTAAAAAGTAAAATAAAAATCAATGCAGATTAGAATTGAAGAAAAATTAAGCGCACAAATATTTTATAAAATCTTTTCTAACCCCTATTATGATTGAGAACATTTTTTATTAGCCTAAAGAATATGGCTTTAATAGCCACAATTATTAGCCTAAAAATGTGGCTTTAAAAGCAATTACAAGAATATAGAAACATTTTTATAGAGTACCATAAAATAGAACTCACTAAAATGGTGGCAGTACATTAATATAGTATTAGAAAGTTAAAGTATGCTGCATCTACAAATGTTCTCTTTATCAAATTTGGTTTTAAATATCGATATGTCTGAAAAGTTGATCTCTGACGTTGACGTTGTAAGTGATAATCCAGTCATGGCCACCAAGAATTCACAATCCAACGTGATTGAAGATTATTGCGAAATTACTTCAAACGACGAAGAAAGTGATATCGAAGAAGATAATAATGATAATGATGACGATAGTGGTGAAAACGATGAGTCTTTCGAAAATTAAGTTATCTATATCTCAAAGAAACGGAGAATCGAATAAATATTGTATATAGAATTATTCGAAAAACATTAATGCTGCAAAAAAAATGTTAAATATAAAAATGTTCAACTCAATAAAATATACAAAAAAATTGTTGATTTGTTTTTCTTGTAAAATCAATTATTTGGCGGAAAAATGCATTAAGTGTGTTAAAATATATCGTTATTCGATTATTTACTTATTATGTATAAAAGATATGAAAATGAAATAATTTGTTTATTGCTAAACTTAAAAATGTTTTTTCAGGAAAAATATAGTCCATTGATCACGTTTCTCGAGATACCACAAATCAAAAAAAAAATGAAGGATTTACGATGAATATTTGCCGAGATAATCCAAACGGCAAAACGAATTTGAAGCGTTAAAGTCTCGTTTTCTCATGCGCTCTGCCGGCCCCCACCGCACTCACACTGACTCTGAGAAAAGCCGCAACTTTAAGCTATTGTCACATCAACAATTTTAAAATAATCGAGTCGAAAACTTCCGCATACGATAATTTAAGCAATGTCATGTGAATTCCTGCTAAAAAAATTCTTTAATGTTAATAAACAACGCCACAGTGATTTTTAAAAAATCTCTTGGCTTTTATTGGTCGTAGAAACTTTTCATTTTTTTTAAGTTCGCGCAAAATTATCAGCTATCACATCCAGTTATCGGCGTTACGATATTGTTATTTGTCGAAGCGATATTCTGTTTGTTTATAACGAAAAAATTAAGGCTACCTTTGTTAATCTATTTTTTCGATACTACCAGTATAAGCTTCGAAATTTAATTTGCGCACACGC
Source organism: Diaprepes abbreviatus (assembly GCA_034092305.1). Classification (NCBI taxonomy): domain Eukaryota; kingdom Metazoa; phylum Arthropoda; class Insecta; order Coleoptera; family Curculionidae; genus Diaprepes; species Diaprepes abbreviatus. The sequence continues at coordinate 9,946,454 of JASJET010000228.1, forward strand.
AGATCGCCGTAGGACCTCCTGATCACTGAGAATAAACAATTAAATATAGCCCCAAAAGTTATAAACAAATTCACTGTGCAAAAAACTATTGAATATTTTTACTTGAAATTTTGCATGCTTATTTTATGCCACAAGAGACTGATTTTGCTGCAGTATGAAGTATATGCAACATGTTTTTCTATTGTTTATTAACAATTAAAAAAAACATGTTTTTGTGCAATAACTAATGAACAAATAATCCAATTTTGATGTTCTGTTTTTTATTTTGTAGATATTTTTAAGATACACAACTTACTTTTAAACCTTTTTTCTAAAACGCAAAAGCTTTTTCTATAACAAAAATACTATTTTTCACACCTTTTTTGTTTAATAAAAAATTTTACCCAAAAAAAATTGAAGCCTCCTAGGCCATGAATTGCTACCATCATTCTGAGCATCCTCCCGTTGGTTGATATCTAGAAACATTTTGTGCCAAATTTAATTCCACTGGCCTGTCTTAACATTCAGCTTTAGAAAGAATATTTATCCACTTGCCTATAAGTTTTTAATTAATAACAAAAGATCATAAGGGCCTAACTAATCAGCATTTTTGTGACTCTATATTGATGACTGAGGTTAATTAATATTTATTTGCACTTTTACACCCTTCGTAATATGTGTAAGAACTTATTAAACATTTTCATTTTTTTTATAATAACTCAATCCGATCCTGATAAACAAATTTACTATTTCATGTTGTCCAAGAGCCACATATTATATAAAATTCTATTTTCATTGTATATTTATATAAAACTTCTAAAACGAAATTTTGGAGAATACTGCTCCAAGCTATAGTTTCTAATGCCCCTAGAGTTCTATTATATTACATTCCATTCTTTAAAATAATGTAATTGGGCTTCTGCTAGCGCTGTTAAGGATTTAACTATCCAATGGGGTGAGGGGAGAATAGAAACGTCATAAAGTGGGTATCAAAGTGTCGCTGAAGAGAAAGATTAATGGTCTATATCGACATGTTTAGTTCATTCTGACTCATACAAACTGAGCTTATCGACCGTATCTGGGTAATTTCGGTTACGATCTTGGCATTTTCTATTAATTTACATAATTAATGGAACAGTCTGAGGTTTAAAGGAGTTTTTTACAAAATCTTGTTGCCTGCGTAAAATGTAAAAGCTCTTTTTTAAGTTTAAATTAACTGTTCAAAAATACCAATTTAATTCAAGACTGATCTAATATCTGAAATGATTTAGAAATTACCCGTAGACATGTCTTACATAAAGAAAAAAGAAAAATAAATAATTCACTAAGATTTTCTGTTTTAATGCTAACTAGTATTTTTATATTGTCGTAACTAAAATAAAATAATTTTCAAAAGGAACCTGCTCCTGGTGAACGTAAGTAAACAAGATAGCCCATTAGTATGGCAACGTCTGATAGCTGCATTATTAAAAAAGTAAGAAAAACTATTTTGTATAAAAGATTAATATGTCTATATTCCAAAATTATTTTTAGTTCTACAGGGTGATATGAAAAAGAAAGAGAACCAGAAATATAATATTTTTAAAAGGGACACCCTATATATTTCTAAATATTTGGGTTCCCCACAAAATTATATAATCCTGAAATCAGATTTACATTTTTTGCGGCATTGTCAAATTAATGAGAACAATTTTGAAAAAACATGTTATAAAATTGGTAATAACATCAATAAAAACAAAAATACGTTTAACTATTATATATAAAGGTTGAAGAAATTGTCTGATATAAAATAATAGGATAAAACATTTCCAATATTTAGAAAAAAAATCAAAAGTCTGTATTTTAAATGTGTTAAATGATTTACTTAAAAAATCAGAAAAAACTTTTTTTGTTCTCCTACTTTTCCATATCAAACTGTTTAACTAAAAATAATTTTGGAATATAGATAAATTAAGCTACTACAGCTTTTATATAAAATATTTTTTCTTACTTTTATTTAAACGGAGCTATTCGACCTTGCCCCACTATTCCATTTTAAAGAAAATTTAATTTAAATTTAAAAGCTGCAGAAATTGTTCACCTCGAATACCAAGAAAATTTAAAAATTCGAACGGAAATATCATCGTTGAAAAAATTGGAAGAATAAATTCTTGGAAAGAACATATAGAAATACACTTTAACGATGTAAGGCCAAACAAGAGCAAATATCATCGTTGAAAAAATTGGAAGAATAAATTCTTGGAAAGAACATAGAGAAAAACCCTTTAATGATGTAAGGCCAAACAAGAGCAATTGTACCTAAAATTTCGTCCCAAGATTCTCAAAAAAGAAGTAGAAAAGGCTATAAAAATTGGAAAAGATGGAAAAGCAAATGAACCTGCCAGTATCCTAGCAGAACTTCTGAAATTATTAGAATACATCATGGATAAAATTACAATACTATGCAGCTATATAATATATATATATATATATATATATATATATATATATATATATATATATATATATATATATATATATATATATATATATATATATATATATATATATATAATATATTGACACCGGAGAAGTTCCCAAGGAATAGCTACATTCGACATTTATACCAGTGATTTTTAAACTGTAATAGTCCCAAAATCAGGCGAGGATTCGGCTTCAAATTCAGAAAAATATATTCAACCCCGCCTGCTGCAGTAGGAATGTGATTGTAACTGGCACTCCCGTCCCATCGACAATTCATTTTTGCATACCGTACTGTACTCTTATGATATCGCCCCACCCCACCCCAAAGAGACAGACTGGATCCGCCTCTGACCCAAATATTCATATATCCCAACGGTTTTAATTGATATTCCAACTTAAACTTATATTTGCAAAAACAACACGCCTATGTTTTTGCAATTATTAAATAAAACCCATAATCGCCAGAAGTTCGAAAATAATATTAAAAAAATAATAATAATTTCCATTTTCAATAAAATTTTAATGTAAACAAAATTTTCAAAGGCGACGATTCAATTTCCTGAGAAAATTTCAGGCAGCGGGATTAAGAGTAGTGATTGCCCAAGTTTATGAAGGAGTTATTAAAGTTTGAAGATGCATTCAAGCAGTTGAAGTTCGATGGGTGACAGTGTTTTTAATTAATTTTCGATTATATTACTTTCCCGAAGGTCTAAAAAGGAGACGGATAGTTTAAAAGCAGTGGCGGCTTCGAAAAGAGGGTGACCAGCACGAGGATTTTCATTTTAAGTACCATATTCTTTTTCTAATGAAGTGGAAGTAAGGATGTAATATTTCTTTAACACTTTCTTAAATATATTTCAGCTTTGGACTAACTTGTGTGAGCAAGACGAAAACTTAAAACTTTCAAAATTTGTATTAATCACCTCTATGTGATGAATATGTTGGTAATTTTCCTATACAATTTTAAACATTTTTGAATCCAAATCATGACATTGGAATTAATAATTCAATTGATAGGAAGTGAAAATAAAATTTTTAATTGGTAATTTTTTTACAAAGTGAACATTGTATTTTTGACAAGTGGTTCATATAGTCGTATTGCTTTTTTAGAAACTATGTTTCTAACGTCATTTCGATATGCCATATCTTGTAAATGAAATTTGTGACGTAAAATTTATTAAATATCTAAAATTTCTCCTCAAAATGTACGAAATGAAATTTTATTATCGCTCTGTATAATGCATCCGTATCCTTTCTCATCAAATGTATAATCATTGTCAGCATACTATACGATTCCTTTATTGACCATGATGGTGAAAACTCAAGATTGCAGATTTCCGAGGCAATTTTCAACCGGTTCGAGTTTTACTTGATTCAGCAATTCAGCCATTTTGTTTAGGAAAATTAATTCAATCTCTAAAAACTACATTTATTTTTACATTATTCTTTTTATTAAAAAAAAACGAAGCTATTACTGATATTAAAAGGCCAAGTTATTAAATATAGGCTATTGACTATAACTTTTTGTAAGGAACAAATTAGTAACAGCATTTTAATGATTGAATACATTTCGTTCGCACTCAAATATGACAGAATTACAAAGTGTTACTAAATTTAGGGGTGCGTTTTTGAGAACGGGGTGAAAATGACAGTTTTTCAGTTTAAAAAAAAACTCAAAAACTATGCATTTTCAGTACATACATATACGTTTTTTTGTAGAGAATTGAGTTTCCTATCAAAACGTATTATTCGGAGGTTAAGAAAACATATTTTTTCTGCAAAATAAATGCAAAAAACAAAGGGGAAAAAATAAAAAATTCGCAATTTTTTCTTTAACTTTTGTCCATAACTTTCTTCTAAGTAGATATAGGTATAGGCATTACTTCAGAGAAAGGAATGCTGAGGTTTCATCCCTTAAAATGAGTTTTTGAAAATTTTTCGATCTAATTTGGCGGAAATATAGTCATTTCAAATTTACCACTTTTTCACAGTTTTTAAAGATTTTTCTCTGACATCATTTTCTTCGCATTTTTAATTTAAAAAATGTATATTTATGCGATGAAAGTTAATGTTATATCAATTTTATATTAATAAAATGAGGTTTTTAAATATATAACAGAAATGTTGAATTTTGTGTTAAATCTAAAATCTTTTATCATTATCAAAGTTTTATGCTGAAGGTAATACAACCCATTTTATTTTTGCATTCCTTCAAACCACCATACATTGCCAAGAGCAATATCTACTTCTTCGTTAACATCTTCAATATCGGCTTCAGAGATGTCTTTGATTAGCTACATCCTGCAACCACAGTTTGCTTGACAACCTTTCAAACATTTACACTTCCTTGCCAAAGAGAAAACTCAAATTATTAAAATTAGAATTATTTTTTGTCTGCTTGATCCCGCACTTGCACCAGTAATATTTGTCTCTCTCTTTTATAACAATTATCATGCACTTTAATATTTTCAACACTGCTTAAAAGTATATGTTTGCCATAATCTCTTTTGAGGATAGCTTTCATTACACTTTTAATTGCTGTCTCTTTTAATGTTCTAAACATTTCAATTTTTAATTCTTTAGTACAAAAAAAAAACAAAGCTCCATTTTAATAATACGCCATCGATGTTCAACAAAACCATGAGATATCGCGTACCCACGTGCGTATTCCGAAAATAAAAAGAAAGGTAGAGAAGAACACCTTCATTTACAGTCAATCCGCGTCTAATATATATATATATATATATATATATATATATATATATATATATATATATATATATTAAAATAAAAATGAGAAGAATATCGATAAAAATTGCAAAAAAAATTGGTAAATTTGAAATGGCTATATCTGGCCAAATTTAATCGAAAAATCTTTTTTTAAAAACTCCCTCTAACGAGTGAAATGTCAGCTTTCTTTCACAGAAAGTAATGGCTATACCTATATCTACTCAGAAAAAAGTTATGGACAAAAGTTTTTAAAAAAATTACGAATGTTTTATTTTTTTCCCTTTATTTTTTGCATTTATTTTGCAGAAAAACAATAATTTTTTTAACCTTCGAAGAATACGTTTCAATAGGAAATTCAATTCTCTTCAAAAAATCGTAATAAAGGGTGTTTTTTTATAGAGGTATAGAACTTTTAAATGGAATAAAACAAAGATGAATTTTTTAAAATGACATGAAATTTACTTTATTCGAAAGATAACCTTCTGGCATTATAATTTAAATATGACTTCTGGCATATGACCGCCACGGCTGGCTCCGACGTAGTCTAATCTGGAGGTCCAATTTTCGATGACTTTTTCCAACATTTGTGGCCGTATATCGGCAATAACGCGGCGAATGTTGTCCTCCAAGTGATCAATCGTTTCGGGCTTATCGGCGTAGACTAGCGACTTCACATATCCCCACAGAAAATAGTCTAGCGGTGTTAAGTCGCACGATCTTGGAGGCCAATTCACGGGTCCGAAACGTAAAACTATGCGGTTACCAAACGTTTCCTTCAATAAATCAATTGTGGCACGAACTGTGTGACATGTTGCGCCGTCTTGTTGAAACCACAGCTCCTGCACATCATGGTTGTTCAATTGATGAACGAAAAAGTCAGTAATCATGGCTCTATAGCAGTCACCATTGACTGTAACGTTCTGACCAGCATCGTTTTTAAAGAAGTACGGACCAATGATTCCACCAGCCCATAAAGCACACCAAACAGTCAGTTTTTCTGGATGTAACGGTGTCTCAACATACACTTGAGGATTATCATCACTCCAAATACGGCAGTTTTGTTTATTGACGTATCCATTCAAACAAAAGTGAGCTTCATCGCTAAACAAAATTCGGTTATGAAAATCGGGATCAACGGCAATCTTGTTTTGGGCCCATTCACCGAATCTACGCCTTGCTAGGTGATCGTGTGGCTTCAATTCTTGCACGAGTTGAATTTTGTATGCACGCAAACCAAGATCTTTCCGCAAAATCTTCCATAAAGTGAATGGACACATATCTAATTCCTGTGCACCATGGCGGATAGACTGATTCGGGTCTTCCTCTACGCTTCGCTCTACAGCAGCAATGACTTCTTCTGTACGTACTGTACGACGTCTCTGTGGATGCGTATTATCATTTAGAGTAAACGTGGTGCGAAAACGTTCCATAGTTAATCGAATTAATTGATCTGATGGACGATTATGTTGACCGTAAAATAGACGTAGTGCGCGATACGTATTTCGAACAGAACCATGATTTTCAAAATAAATTTGCACAATTTGGAAGCGTTGTTCAGGCGTCCGTCTATTCATGTTGAAATGCCAAACCAAACTAAACATAAATCACTTGACAGCTGACAAAATGGCCGCCAGTTAAAAAAGTGTTGCCAACTTAAAGTTCTATACCTCTATAAAAAAACACCCTTTATATGAATATACTAAAAATGTATAGTTTTGGAGTTATTTTTGAAAAACTGAAAAAGTACCATTTTCACCTCGTTCTCAAAAACGCACCCCTGAATTTAATAGCACTTTTTGATTTTATCATATTTGAGTGCCAGAGGAACATATTCAATCTTTAAAATATTGTTACTAATATATTCCTTCTTCCCTCGTTTTTTTCCTTGTAGTCAACAGGCTAATATTGTTGAAGTAAAAATTGTTTGTCAAAAAATTAAACGACCTGTGATGAATTTGCCACATAGAGTATTGGTTAAACATTTTACCAATTATTTAGCTATTTTTCTTTTATTAACTGATATTAAACAAGGAAAAGAAAAAGTTATAAATTCGTTAAATTTGGTATAGTCCAGCACAATTTTTCATCGTTTTCGATTATTCTATTTTGAAGGGCCAGTAACCCTGATCGTGAACAAAAGTGAATCGCAGCTAGTGGACATCTATTGTTTTCGACGGTTTACGTGTAGCCATGCATGATTTTTTCGGATATAGTAAATTTTAAAATGTCATTAACTTCTGACACAACATTCTCTAATCCTTAAACCACGATTCGATACTACTCGTCAAGATGTACAAGATGGTGTGCGTAATTATTTTACTTTAATATTTTACATTATTGAATTTGAATGGACAACCTTCATATAAAGGTTTTTCAGGAAGCCAGTTATAAATATTTTTTTTATGTAAAGAGTAATTATCTGAGCCCTTTTTATGAGCATTAGCATTCTACTTCAGAAATTGACTATTATCAAGCATTAAGATAGGCTAGTCTAGTATTAATCCGAATATTTTTTTAGCGAACGACGTGCTGGGCCTTATTTTGTGCGTGTTTACGCACCATTTCAAATAAAAATTTAAAAACTAGATCCCTACTTTGTCATGTTTAATCGGCAAACATTTGATATTCAAAGCCTAAAGCGAACTGTCTGCATTCTGTTAGTTAAACTTAAAGTTACAGAAGACTGTTTGAAATCCCGACCCCTCCAGTTTAAAACTTCAAAGGCAAGCTTATTTACGAGAAGAGTGGATTGCTGACTTAAATAAGGGCATAACACTGGGATCACACCGCATATTGCGTGTCTGTGTATTTCTTTCTTTTTTTAAATAGAACCACAACAGCAACAGAAATAGTTGTTTAGGCGATTTTATTTAACTTGGATAATAATGGCCAATAAACTCTACGTGAGCTAAATTTCTGAAATATTTCTTTGGCGTTTTAAAAAATATATCAATGAATATCTTGCCGGGATTGTGAAATATTCACGATCAATATCAGGAAAAAGTATTTTCGTTAAGTATGGGTCTGACATCAATACAGGCTGCGATATAAATCGGACAACTAACCGTTTTCGAAATATGAAGCAAGGAGAATATGTACAATAACGTACAATGCTGAAATTAATAATGATCACATCACATTTTTCATCCATGGTGGATTTTTTCTGCACCATCTCATAAGGGAAAACATCCTTTTATGTCTTCAACAAATGTATTAACTATCAGTGAGAATGTTTTGATGCAAAGATAGTTGTTTAAAACATAAAAGCAATAAAACATCTTAAATAATCGGCCACTAAGCGTTAAAAAGATATATCACAGTGTCCTCTAAATGAGAGAGATTCAAAACAGAACCTAAAGATTAAATGTACAGGGTGCGCCATCTTTTATATCATTAAACATTGAATAACTTTGACACCAACCGATTGATTTCGTTATACGTGTTTTTGAAACGTCAATTCAGTACAATTTTAACCATGAATCGCTTTACACCGAAACAACGCGTCGAAATAGTGACAATGTACATTGAAAATAGTCGTTCAGTTGTGTTAACTCAACGTGCATATCGTCGAAAATATCGTGGCCAACAGGCACCGTCTGATAACACTATCCGTCGTTTGGTTTCGAATTTTGTTGAGTACGGGACAATGGGAGATCGTCAACATACCGTTCATCAACGACCAGGACGTTCCAATGAACTGGTTGAAGCGGTAAGAGAGAGCGTTGCCCAGAACCCAAAAGTGTCGTATCGTCACCGCGCTCAGCATTTTGGCGTCAGTGCAACCACTTTGCGACGCATTTTGAAGAATGATTTGCATTTGTTTCCGTAAAAAGTGCAGTTAATACAAAGAATATTGCCGACATACCGTCCACGTCGCTTGAAATACGGCCAAACAGTCGCTCGAATGGTTGACACTGAACCTGATTTTTGGAAGCAAATTTTGATGACCAATGAGGCCCATTTCACACTCTCTGGGCAAAATTGCCCCATTTGGGAGACGGAGAATCCACACGAGATCCACGGAACGCCATTGCATGACCGAAAAGTGACTGGGCCGGCGTTTGCGCCAAAACCATCATTGGGTAATTTTTTTTCAAAGAAAACGAAACAGTCGATGAAAATCGATATCGGTGGATCTTGGCTCATTATGTCTGCCCACAAATGCGTGAAAAAGGTCTTGATGGTTACTGGTTTCAACAAGACGGTGCGCCATGCCACATTGCAAATCAAACAATCCAGTTTCTCCAACGGAAATTCCCTGGACGGCTGATGTCAAAAAGAGGCGACATAGACTGGCCACCCAGATCTTCAAATTTGACCGCTCCGGACTTCTTTTTGTGGGGTTATTTAAAAAGCAAAGTGTACGCCAGCAAGCCTCAGACTATTGAAGAGCTCAATGCAATGCCGAAATCACCACTATACCACCCGAGATGCTCGAAAAAAATAATGGAAAACGCAGCAAAAAAGGTCACATTTTGCTTTGGCCAATAAAGGTGGCCACTTGATCATTCAAAAACTAGTCCCAATAAATTATAAAAGGACCAAATTTAATAACAGTACCTCATATGTAGAAATCAGTTGGCGCACCCTATATGTATATATATATATATATATATATATATATATATATATATATATATATATATATATATATATATATTACGGCACAAACCCCACCATCATCAGTGGAAACGGTGTAGACCCCTTAATTCTTTTAATAAGCGCACTCGGATGCACAAATTTTCTTCAAAAAGCCCGACAAAGGATATATGAAACAAATAGCATCAATAAGTATTCTCAATTAAAAACAGCACATTTTATTTTTACACACCATCAAGAAATACAACATAGCTTGTATGTTTTTCCATAAAGAAAAATTCAATTAATGAAAAAGTTGGAGGAACCAATAAGCACAAGTACTTCAACTGGAAAATTATTGGTCGCTACGAGTTTAATAATTGATCATGAGATACGTCTTCTTCTAGTGATATTTGGTGCTCTAAGATCAGAAAATTTACTTTACATTTATAGGTATTTGAGCTTTTCTAAATCCACAAGGTTTAATACATCAGTGAAATTATCATCTCTCCCTCTCCCAACAGCTGCAGCAGCTCAGACAATACGTAAATCATATATCAGCAATGCACGTATGTTAAAAAATATAAAAATAACAACTTGAAGTCAATAATAACAATATTACAGCGGACATACTAGTAAAGACAATTGCACGTAAAGTCAAATGTAAATATTCCACAGTCCTTTTTGACTCTTTACAGTACTAAACACTACTTCTGATTCAGAGATTTCAATCTAAATGATAGTTCCAATCCAAGTGATGACGAAGAAGTCGAACAAGAAAAGTTCGAAATTCATAATTTTGAATAATAACTTTAATTACTTCCAGAAACCATGATCGCAATAGAATCTTAAGAATGAGAAGTCATAACAGCCTATATAAACTTGGATTAAACTTACTCGAGTACCATGTGAAAATAAAACACGCCTTATATTCAATCTTGAAACTGGTAGGGCCACGGATACCCTGTTATAATGTATACACATATATTTATTTCTTTATATCGCAAAAACCGTTAGTTATACGAATTTTTTGAAAACCTCTATCGACGCCCGATCCATAGGAAGCAAGATATTGGCGAAAAGATCCTTTTTCTGACCTTTAATCTCGAATATCTTACAATACAACATCAATTAGGACTTTTAACCATTTTTTAAAAGTGTGAAAATCAACTATATATAAAAAATTCAGTTCATTTGGATTTTTTACGCTGAAGTGATGGGATAATTTTAAAAAATTATTAATACATCATCAGATTGTATTAAAATATAGTTTTTCCAAATTAACCACACACATTTTTAATGGCGTATTAATACTAGTAGAAACTATAAAATAATAATTGAACTACTATATTTTGTAAATATATTTACTTGTTTCAGGAGGTGTACTGTGGAATTGAAACAATTTGTACAGTAGACGGTCTACACTTTCACTGTATGTACAATGCTCGAGTCAAAGCTTTTAACAGTTCCGGAGAAGGCGATTACAGCGAGCTGATAGGTTTACAAACGGCCGAAGGTGACTTTTTAATTTTATTATGTCTATATTTATTTATTTATTTATTCCATGCCAGACAATTTTCTAAGCCGATAAAAAGTGTAATCTCTAGTTTGTCGTTGTGTATCGTTATTTCACCTTAATATTTTGCTGTTTTTTATTGTTCTCTTTATTATATAAGGCCTCGAATTAGATTTAAAGTTATTAGCCAAGTCTCATCATTCGTCATAAAAACTGATGAGATTTCATATGAAGTCAAGTCTTTAACATCCTTATTATTAAGCCTGACCTTCATCATAATTTACAAATTTTTGTAATTCTCTGTAACTTATTAAAATAATATTAACTAACTTGATGCGACTTTCGTATCTGTTTGTTGTTGGACAAAATTTATAGTTAATTTTAAGAGCACGATAACTCACTTTATAATCATCCAAATTATATATATTTAGTTAGAATGAAAAGTTCTATCTGCAAAAGAAACAATAGTCAGGATACAAATTTTATTTATTTTTCTTAAAACCGCGTTTGTCAACTACGGACTAAAACCGCACCGCATTATCGTATCGAAACAATGTTTGGCTCTCCACGAGAACTTGAGAGACTTTCTCAGACGGTTTGTCAATGTGGACCGATCCCTGAGCAAGGATGATATGCAAAATCGTGAAATGTCCCACATTTATGACTTCAAGTGAGACAGATCAACTAGTGACCACCTAGTTCGATATGACATGGATATTAACGATTCTTTTGATCAAAATTTACATACAACAGCAATCCTTATAGATATGACCCAATCATTCGATAATGTCAAACACGAAACTTAACATGCGCCTTCAAGAAATAGGTTTTCGAGAGAAACTCCCCATATTAATATCTTTCTTCAGGTCAAAAAAAAATACAGAGTAAGGATTCGCGGTTGCCTCTTGGAATTTCTCCCTCAAAAAATGGCATACCACAGGGATCAATTAGCTCTACCCTTTTCTTAAAAGCCAAAATAATATTTAATCAATTCATCTTCGATTATTCGCTAACAATTATAACAGCTTTCGGCTTACCTTAAATAACCTTATTCCCTGCCCCCTCCTCATTGGTCTCTTCTTCTCTCCTACCAAATCATCCTTTGTTCATTTTTGCCGCAGAAGCAACCCTAATCCAACAATAAACTCTCAAAACATCCTACTCAACACATAACATTCTTGGGCAAAGATGAAATTCAGATAGGACATGACTGCTAAAAATATACAAATCATTTATCCTATCGAAAACACTATGAGAGTATAGCTTACTCATCAACTCACAAATCGTACCTCAAAAAACTAAACCCCATACATAACACGGACATAAGACTATCAATCGGCGGATTTCCCATCAGTCCAGCCCTAAGTATGTCCTGTGAATTTGACACCCTATCCCTTGAGTAAAGAAGCCTACAATTTACCCTAAACTACCCGAGCTCATTATACTTTCACCCATTCATTCCACACTACAAACAATTCTTCAAATCTCTTAATGCCCCGAGTCCCCCAAAAAGATATCCCCCTTTATACATATTAATTTTACTAAGATCCAAAATCGGCTATTCATAATCTTTACCTTTATAGAAGATGTAAATATACATTTATCTCTTCCCTGGAACTACCCCCATATCAGCTATAACACTGGACTCTGTACTAAATAAAAAAAAAAGATAGCTCCCTTGTGATCCAATCACGATATCACCAAATATCCAATCCAAATTTTGTAACTATGATGGCTCCAAGTAGGCGCTTCTTACTGTACCAAAAACGCAGAAAAGGCATTTATCCTAAACGAATCAACCACCATCCTTATTGCAGAACTATTTACAATCATCAAAGCCGTCCAACGCTGTTTAAACTCCCCTAAGACTAAATGGCTCATAGTTATTGACTCTTTCAATTCCATACATCATATTAACTCATTAGTATAAACACCCTCTAGCTCATAAGATCAAAACCTTTTTAAAATAATCTCACACCAAAAACCTACACCTACATCTAAGAGTTCCAAGCCACACCGGAATACCGGAAAACCAAGGCAGATTACTCTGGCTGCTACGCATCAAAACTTACAATACAAAATCAACTAAATTTTCCACCGCGATAATCTCAAAATCTCGCTTCGCAACTTAACCTACAATCTCATACAACTAAACTGGGACTTACTGGATCCTACCAATAAACTGCAAATAATCAAGGAAGGCTTGTTTACTAATCCCCCTCCCCCCATGTCTATAGACAAAACCTCCAAATATGACATAACAAATTGACCCATGAACACCTGAATTAATCTCCTACTCCCTACAGCGAGACACGGTCTACCACTATTACAGTCCGACATATTACATCATGCAAAAAATATGCCCAACATTTCATCTGCCGAGAACATGGAAATGACATTCAGACCCTTGTTTCATACCCTATAACCAATGTAATTTCATTCACTAAAATTACCGGTCTTACAATCAAATATAAAAATTTATATATAAACAAAAAAAAGACACTAAAAGACCTAATAGTCCATGTATCTCTTCCATAACTCACTCTCTCTCTCTCTCTCTCTCTCTCTCTCTCTCTCTTATATATATTTAATATTAAATAAAATTAATTATGTTATCAGGAAAATACACTACCCATCAGAAATATAGATTATAATTTTTTTTTGCTTGTTTGACAAAGTACGCTAGTACACAGGTTAATTTTGTTGTCAGAGAAACACCTATCTAGGCAAAAACCGTTACAAAACCTAGTAAGTCATAAAACTAAAATAGTTTTGTTAAATCAACGATAAAGTATTTCAGGCTTTACATGAAATTTCCAATCCCAATTAAAATAAATTTATTTTAGTTCTGTTCCGCAGCTTTCCAGAACCGCTTGCGCTCAAGTTGACCTGGAAACGTCACTATAAACTTAGTCTATAAGACCATCATTAGGACTCAAACCCTAAGACGGAAGTAAGAAGCCGTAAAATCGGAAAGCAATCTTCGATCTTATTGTTTAAGTTTTGAAGTTTTAAGACCAATACCATCCTATAAAACAGTACAAACTTTAATAGAACTAAATTTTTCATTGGCACCTTTCAAAAATTTACTTTTTCTACAATTATTAAATCATTAATGTCAATAATTGTTATAATGTTCCAAATTAATTGTGATTTTTTCATTATTAAAATTATTTTTGACATGTCATAAACTTCATCCTCTGGAGTAATAATCGCTATTACAGGTCATAACTATTTCCGTAACTAAAGAAAATTATTCACAATTGTACAATTTTATTGAAGTATTACTTAATGGTACCGAATAATAAACCATTTTCCCAATTATTCAACTTGGGTAAATAAGTTGAAAATAGGTATTTAAGGACTTTGGTACGCTACGATAATTTTGCAATTAACTTAAGAACATTTACATTTCTAATCAGGGAGTACAGGGAGTATTCTGTCTCCCCATATATTTTTGCGAATATATAAAATAGATTTAATTAATGTTTTATTGTTTCACTTTTAGTTGCTTGGTTTACTTTCGATCCAATTCTTTCTGGACCAGGATTACAATATTCGGAAGACAACAGTACAGTAACCGGGGAAGGTTGGGAACATAGAGTAGCCCTAGGGAGTGTGGGATTTAGCAGAGGAGTTCATTACTGGGAGTTTACTATAGACAAATATGATGCAGATACGGATCCAGCCTTTGGCATTGCCAGGATAGATGTTACTAGAGACAAAATGTTAGGTAAGTTTAATTTTGATAATACAACAAAGCAACTTAATAGCGTCAATCTTTAATTTTCCTCTTGATAAAAAATTTTATATAAATTATAAAAATTTATAATTTAATCTATTTCAGGAAAAGACGACAAAGGGTGGGCAATGTATATCGATCGTCAAAGATCTTGGTTCCAACACGCAGGAGGTCATGAACAGAGAGTTGAAGGAGGAATTCACGTAGGTTCTACAATCGGAGTGCTTTTAGACCTAAATCAACACACTTTACAATTCTACGTTAACGAAGAACCCCAGGGAGAAATAGCTTTTCGAGATTTGTACGGGGTATTTTACCCTGCAGTTAGCATTAATCGTGGTGTAAGCGTAACTGTGCATACTGCTTTAGATCCTCCGTCAGATTCTGATGAGACGTAAATTTTTAAATTTAAAGTTATTTAAAGACATCAATAAACAGTAATATGTCTCCCCTAAATGTCTTATATCTATTATGAAGCCCCTCCCTGACTGAATGTTCACTAAGCAAGCCAATTGTAAAGAAAATTATTAGAAGTTTTTCAGAATATAATTGGCTGCAAATTATAAAACTAATTTTTGATGTGATATTCATTGATTCTATAGAATCAGTAATTTAACGTATATTATGTATAATCTTTTAAAATTAAAAAAGGCAAATCTAGTAAATTTTTTACCTTGAAGTTAAATAACTGCTTTACTATGCAATATAGTTGGTTCCTGATACTTAACAAAGGACTTTTTCTTTTTCGGAAATTATTTTTTCTCTCAGCCAATTGATCAGTTACTCAACCAATATAATTCTTGATTTTTCATCTTAAATGATGTCTTGCGATAAAAAATTTAAATATTGATGAAAACATTTTTTTTTAAGATAAGGAAGATTAATTATTATTTTGATTAATCAGCGGCGATATTTACGACAAATTTAAAAGTAAATTATTATTCTATAAATCTGAGTCATTTCGGACATTTTTCGCATTATTTGATACATTTAGATTAAATTGAGAAAAAAAAATGGAGGAAAATTTAATTTTTATACAAATTTTTAAGTTATGTGGCTTAATGTTATCTAAGAGCTTATCTTTTAAATTGCAAGTTTTATATTTTTTATGAAATGTTTATATTGAAATATCTGTTATTAAATGGTCAGAACAGTTGAGAATCAAATATATTAAAGCAGAGTAACTTTTGCTATCAAGGAATAAAAGAATTTAAAGTAATAAAATAATAAATCGGCATTGCTTCATTTTCGATTTTTTTTGTCTTAGCCATTCTATCAGTTACTCAACAAATTGTAGTTGATATTTCTTTGCAAAGGATGATTCTTAAAGAGAAAATTTTAATATTGAGGGAAAAAATATTTTCTAACGTAAGTCAAAAATTGTATACATTTTTTATTTAATTTTTCAAACATACACTGATATATTTCAATTCAGTGATTAACTGTCAACACAATAATTACTAAAATAATATCTTCAATTTTTATGTTAGATCGTAATAGGATTTTTTTTGTATTCACTTACTACTTGAATTAAGTATTATTTTGGTCTTCACGTGTAGTGTAGGAATGTTTATCTTGTATTAACTGTACTCAGACCTTCTAAGTAATCATCACTACTAGCCCACATGTCAATATCAAGCTTTAAAAAATTTTTTGTTCAAAAAAATTTTTCTTATCTGTTTATCCAATTCTAAAATATCTCAAAAAATGTATATTTTCAACGAATATATTGCTTTGGACCTACAGTGAACATGATGAAATGCTCCTGGTTTGCAAAATCTAACTTCATTAAAATTCATAGTTTCGCGAAAAATTCTAAATAACTCTACATAACTCCAAAAACTATTTATAGTCGTCACGAGGCAAAATAGTATGCAGAAATTATAACATATGTCCCTTTAACTTTTCCTAGTAAGATTTTATGAACTTTATTGCTTGTAATACCAAATATTGTTTTAATGAAAAGCGATTTAGCTAGCACCTATGCCATTTAGGTAATACCGCCGCAAACTGGTCAAAATAATAGTTTAATAATTTTCCGTATCTTGTAAAAATATACTTTCACAAATATTTAACTTCTTCCATTGAAAGACATTATTTTAGAAGGAAGATCACAATTATATAGTAACTAACTAATGAATTGGCTAAAAAAATTTTCTGAAATATAAAAATTCAATTTGGGAAATAACAGCCACCATACTATATATATATATATATATATATATCATTAGAGATGTTTTTGAGTGTTCACGAAAACTGACAATTTCTTTTATTTATAAAATGATTATATATAATAATGGATATATTTGAATTTTACCACTATTTACATGCGAATTCAATAAAAACATTAATTTGTTATACGAATTCAATGACTAATTTGATCCTGAAATGTACTCGTTTCACCTGTGATTGCTTTGGTAAATTCTCATTAGAACAAGATATTTAGCCAGCCACGACTGCTGCGGGAATTTTTTAAAAAGAAAACGTCTGTATACTCCTGGGACTCGTATCCTTTTAACATAATTACTGAAAAAAAAAACTAGACAAGAAACAAATATGCTGTTCAGTACATTATAGAAATAATTTGATAAGACAAAAAATTTACAAGATTTGACCGATATCGAATATCTCCTGATGTATCGTGTATTAAAAAATATATATAATAAAAAAAACACCTCCTAGTAACATTGAAAAATATTTTTCACGCTTTTAAACAATGTTTTCACTTCGAATTGACACATCCCTTCTGTACTTAGGTACTTAAAAATAATTCTAAGGTACTAGTAATTATCATGAACTCTAAAGTTGACAGTTTTGACATACTGCCTAATTCGAATGTTATAATATATGGAATATATACTTTTGCACTCATTTAAATGATATAAAGTTGTTTTTTGCTGTTGGGTATAAAATACGTGCCTTTTTTGGCGCTTATACACATAACAGGCATATCACTGGCACTTTGCTTTTGAAAGCTAATACGGATAAAAGCATAGTAATTTCTTGGTCTTCAAAAAAAAAAGAGAGAGGACTGAAGAATCCCAAATAGATGATCTAACCTTTTTCAAATGCAGAGGCAAAATAAAGACCGAGTTTGGTAATAAAAGGGTTTACATAACAGTAATGACAGATAACTTGTGTTCATGTTTCACGATTAACCAGAAATACTCAAGGTATCGGTCATCATCAATGTCCCTTAGAGAGTCTTACCAAGCTAAGTTAATTTTAATGTTGGTCAATACTGTCAATATTCAGATGTGTTATAGCTTAATAATTTAAACTTACTGTATAATAATAATCAAAATAAGCAGCATAATTTTGTTAAAGTTTCCAATATTTTTACATATCAATAATTATATTAATTACTAATTATTGTTTAGTGAATAATTAGACTTCTTTAATTACAATAAAATAACTTAAAAAGGATATAAAATCCTTATTAAAGACTGACTAAATTTTTTATTGGCCTTATTTGTTTGAGTTTTTAAAATTTTAGGTTCATAAATATAAATAGTCGACTACGTGGCTAAGCTACAAGAAAAGAAAATATTGTATGTACTTACTTAAATTATATATATATATATATATATATATATATATATATATATATATATATATATATATATATATATATATATATATATGTTCTCTATAAAAAAAAACTAGTTCTGTATATTTAAACCACTAGATGAAAAGATCGTGCTATAAAAAACCCAAAGAGATTTTAGACCGATAGAGGCCGCAATCTTATTCCAATTCATAGACCTGTGTACATCCAAAATTGCTGAGCACGTAAAGAAAAAACTATACCGTTTTAAGTCACAACAAAGTCTAGTACTCCACCACACACCTCTTCTTTTTTTGAGATTCGTGTACACCATACATTTATTTATCTATTTATTCTTCAAATTACATTTTTTACCATTGTTCACAATTTAATTCACTTTGTTTCGCAGACGAACCAGTATCTTTAAAATAGTATTTTTTGGATACATTCCAGAAATTAAGTTATTTAATCTTATGATATTTAGATAATCACAAAATTTTAATAAAAAATAAAATTTCTTTAAATCCTAAGAACTTTATATTTTCTTACAAACATAGCGCTTACTTAGCAACAAGGCAGATCACCGCCTAGGGGTTACCATGACTACACGAGTACTCGTGAGATACTAAATATTTACATAGGTCACGAATTTTGGAATAGATTTTTCTTATCTGTGCCTGTCTCTGTTTTAACCTAGAACCGTTTTGGATAAACCACAAAGTAACAAATAAGCAAACCCATATTTGGATTGTCACCAAGTTTATTGTTTGTTTTTTTATTCTAAACAGAAAATGTTACACTTTTCCTTCTATATCACACAATTGTCACAAGCAAGAAATACTACTTTTTCGTCACTTGTTTTAAGTATCAAAATATTAAAATCAACGAATTCCCCCGCAGAATTAACAAATCGTCAGAATAGGCCTGTTGTATTGTTACTGAATAACTGATAATTATTTTATTTCTTGAGACCGACACCGATTCAATACTATCCTTTTCTGGTTGCATTATTTAAACTAGTATAGCATGCTAATCGGTATGTCAGATCGAGAAAAAGTACTAGTTTCTGCTGGCCTAAATTATTACTTACGTTATTTTTAATAAGTCAGTTCATACTTTCAAAATTAACAACTACTAAACTAACACATACGCCAAGGAATAAAAATGTGATATTCATACTTCAAAATTTAACAATTAATAAATATTAAGGATGACCAATCAAAATCGTCAATCGATATTCTATTCTAAAACTAAAAAGTAAATTTTTTGCTTTTCAATTGTGGTTATTTAACTAATTTTATTTTAAAACATTGCAACTATTTTATGGTAGATTTTAATAAGTTTTATTTTCTTATAATGTTATTTTTTCTATTTTGATGTACTTATCAATTTTTCCTCCAGCCGAAAACATCCGAAAGTGGGCACTTTAAAAAATAAACTAAAAAGTTAAAAGTTGACAACTTCCTAGTTGGTAATTGATAATTCTTAATTTTTAGTTGTGAATATGAACAGATGAAAGTAAAGTGTATCATTTAAATTACAAGTGGAAATTGATAATGTAAATTCTTTGTGCGAGTTGATAATTTTTGGAAGTATGATCCGACCTTAAATAATAACTAACAATTAAAACACTAAAAAATACACTAGAGTCACGACGAGCAAAAAACTGCAAAGAAAATTAAATGAAATTAATTGTGTTTGTCAAACATCAAAAAAGCCCCTCCTCACCGACCATAAACAACGTTCAAACAAACTTATTGTTGTTTAAATCTACTGGTATAATCGAAAATAATAATAAATTTGGTGATATATCGTACGTATCGTACCGTGACTTTTATCGAAAAAAATTTATAACAATATACAGAACAGACATGTTTTGCAGAATATGAAATTATTTTGTTATTAACCAAAAAATATTTCAAAAATCCTTTTTAAATGATTTATATTACATAATTTTAACAAAAGATTTATATTTATTTTGGCTGTAAAATATAATAAATAACTTTGGGCTAATTTTAATATGAAATTATTTCTAGTCTGAAAATAATTAAATTATATTTTTTTAAATAAACTGTAGCAAATTGAAAGTAACATCTGCATTTCCGAGCTCGCGTTTTTGAGCCAACAAATTTTCAATATCAAGGATGATTAATGACTAATAAGAGTTGTATATTAGAAAATATTAATACTCATTCCTCCATGATTTTCAAAATAATATATAACTTTATTTTATCTCATAAAGAAAAAGTAAAAATAAGGTCCAAAACTACCCGGCTACCCTTACTTGGTTAACTTTTGTGTAAAGACAAGTTATTGACCCAAACTTCCATATGCTCAAACTGAGTATCGTGCAGTTATTAAGTTTTCCATTAAAAAAGGGAAAAGGCTGCCAGAGTTTAAACAAGATTTAGAAACAGAGGCGAAAACTCTTCACCTTTGTATTTTACCATGAAATTATTTCATTTAGGAAAAAAATTAATTGAAAACCAACCATGTCCAGGTCGGCAGTTAGAAACTATTACGAAAAAATTAACTTTTAAAAACAACGGTATTTAGAAGGCGTCACGATGCCATTTAATAGCACGACCGATTTAAATATATTTAAAAACACTATCAATGCACCTTAAAGATGTAACTTTTCTTTGCTGATTTCTTACCTTTTAACTTTTCCAATATAACAATAATAGAATTCAATTAATGTTACTTTCAATTAAGCCTAATATTTTAAATTTTATTTCGTAAAAAACTATGTTATTAAAATGTTTGTTACTATTACTATAGGCCTTTGTTACACCTAGTTATATTGATATTATTAAAGGTATAACATATGGAAAATTTATAAGGTATGTAATAATTGTACTTCACCTCCTTTGTAAATAAACATTTATTTATATCATAAAAATAGTGTTTTACTTTATCCCCTCCATTTTACATATTATGATTTGATTTTTATACTCTTAGATACAGAAGTTTTGATACCAGAAATTTCACCACTATATTTTTTAAGTTCCTTCCTCGGCTCACGAACCTACAAAAAAAAGAATTTTGTTATTTTCTTAAATAGAATTCATAATTAATTATTACAAATAAAACATTACTTACAGCGCCTTTCCTACGAATGAGAGCCTTTCTGAACTTAAGTTTATGTTTGACTCTTGGATTTCTATGTTCCTTCTTCCTATGTGGTGTAAGACCTTTGTTTTTAGCAATTTGATAAGTAATCGCCCTTTTACCAACATCTAGAAAATTATATTATATTACATGAATGCTATAAAAGCAAATGTAGTGTAAATGCATCACTGCTGTATGTATACCAAGGAACTTATTACCAAACTATCAATCAATTAATAAAAATAAAATTTTTGTAAAAAGATTGACCTACTTCTAAAAAACGCTAAAAACAAGTTTTTATATGAAATTGAAATTCTAGAAGTCGGCGCCAAATTAATATGTGACAAAATGTAATTCACATAGGAAGATTGAAAAATACTTTGTGGAACCGTTTTCTTACCGTACCTCATGTTAGAAGTTATCTGTTTGATTTATACAGTTATTTTTCGCTTTTTAGAAACTGGTTCAATTTTTTTAGAAAAATAATGTAAAATTTTCAACTGTCATATTGAATTTCAAAAAAATATTTTAAACTCCTAACTTACATCTCCAAAAACCCCTCAGTACCAATTTTGGACATAATCAGGAAAGATAAAATTTTTAGACTGCCATATTAAATTTTTTAAAACTATTTACACTCTCAGAAACCCCCAGCAACAAATATTGAAGAAAATCGAGAGATGTTAAATCTTCAATCTGCCAAATTGAATCCTGCATATTGAGTTTTTTAAAAATAAGTTTAAATTCGTCATTTACACCCTCACAAAACCTCCTATATCTATTTTGGACAAAATCGAGAGATGTAAAATTTGTAATCAACCATAATGAATTTTTTTTAAATAATTTTAAATTCATAATTTACACCCTCAAAAATCCCCCTATACAAATTTTGGACAGAATCGAAATATGTTAAATTTTTAGTCCGCCATGTTGGA
Organism: Diaprepes abbreviatus; assembly: GCA_034092305.1. Classification (NCBI taxonomy): domain Eukaryota; kingdom Metazoa; phylum Arthropoda; class Insecta; order Coleoptera; family Curculionidae; genus Diaprepes; species Diaprepes abbreviatus. Next base: position 9,969,055 of record JASJET010000228.1, read on the forward strand.
TCCGCCATACTGAATTTTAAATTGGTAATTTACACTTTCAAAAACTCCCCTATACCAGTTTTGAACAAAATTTAGGGACATACAATTTTTGGTTCATGTTTGATCCGTCCTATTCAATTTTTCACAATAATTTTAAATTCGTAATTTACATCCTCACAAAACCCCCTATACCTATCTTACACAAAATCGAAATAAAAAATTTTTAATCCACCTTATTGAATTTCTTAAAACTAATTTTAAAAATAACTTTTAATTCGTTATGTATGGTCTCAAAAATTGCCTCATACCAATTTTGGAGAAAATCGAACAAAATGAATTTTATTTGGGTGCTGAATTATATTTATTGAACCAATGTCGCCCAAAATAATATAGAACCACCACAGCAACTACCTGGACTTAATGTAAAAAATTTCATTTAAATCGGAGCCGTCGTTCTGGAGTAATCGACGTACAAACATAAAAAAAAACATACATAGCAGTCAAATGTAGCACCTCTTTCCTTTAGAAATCAGTTAAAAATCAAAATTATACCTGCTGATTCTTCTACATTTTCCTCAACTTCTTGACTGCTATCATTTTCACTTTGATTATTCTGATCTACATCCATATCTACAACCGAATCTTCAGATTCACTAGTAACTTCCTCAACTCTTCTTGTGATTTTATCCAGTTTAATTTTTTTATTTGGTTGAGTAATATCAGATTGTGTCACTTTTTTTTTGTCCTTTGATGTGCTTTGTTGCTGAGCTAAAAGTTTCAGTACTTTCTTTTTTTGTGGTTTTAAAGAACCATCTGATTCACCCTGAAATAAAAGAAAACATGAATTGATAAAAAGAAAATTTTCTTCTCTATAAGTCTTAGTGACTTTACAGATAGTGACATTTTACAGAAAATGTAAAAAGTGTTTGTTTTTAAATACCAAATATTTGAAATTATGGTTTTATCAAAAAAATAAGTTTGAAATATGAGCTTTACCTCTTTTTTAGCATTCTCCGCTAACAAAATTACAATTTGTGGTTTTATTATCTCCTCAAACACGGGCTCCATTTTTGAGAGTAATTGCCTATACTGATACAACCTTTGAATGACTGGATGATTTTTTAATTCTCTGTTTACTTTCAGTAACAAATACATGTAAATATTTGTGGCATAACTGCAATACATTTAAAATTAATAAAACCAGAATACACTCTATAGTGCAATACTGAACTGAATCAATACTAAATATTTTAAATGTTACACTTTCTAATAATTTATCTATAAGGCTTTATTTTTCTTAGCGGTTCGTAATCGTTTTATCATACTTTTTACAAGATTTTTACAGCAGTTTGATGAAATTCTTTCCCATCCTTGGATTCGATCCAATAATACGTTTAACAAAAACGGTGGAAAATCATAATTATTTAGTAGAGCATGTTTTAATTGTAACCACAAATTTTGAGAAATAGGCCAGGTCCTTACTATTTTGGATCATTGTCCTGCTGGAAAGTAACGTCATTTATTGGATGAGGCATATTATCCACAGTTTCAGTCAAATTGTGTTTTAAAATATCTAGATATATTTCTCGACTCATATATCCCACTATTCTGTAAATAGGATCCAGGATGTCATTCATCCCTAAAGCTTAGTATCACCGCCCCCTGTCTTTTACAGTATGAATGTTTGAATATCTATTTGACAAGATTAAACTTTGTTAAAAAATATGTAGGCTGGACAAAAGAAGATTGGATGAAAGTAATTTGGTCAGATCAGACAAAGATCAATCCTACACAACTGATGGTCGCCAACAAAAATCGGAAAGGGAAGATGAACCAATCAGTCAAACAGATTTAATTCAGACTGTAGAACATTGGGGAGGTAAACTTTGGGTATATATGAAGGCTTTTCGGCTGAGTACTATTCACAGAATGGTTGGGGAAATATGAATAAAGGAATATATCTAGATATTTTAAAACACAATTTGCTTAAAACTAGTGATAATCTACCTCATCTGATAAATGAAGTTACCTTCCAGCAAGACAATGATCCAAAACAACCAAAACAATAAGAAAGAGGCTTATTTCTCAAAATTTTCAAGTGTTATACTGGCCGATAAAAAGTCCTAAACCTAATCGAAAATTTGTGGTCACAATTAAAACATGCTCTACTAAGTAACTATGGTTCTCCTGTCTTTGCTAAATGGATTATGGGATTAAGTCCAAGAAAAATGGAAAAAATTTCACATAAGTACTGTAAAAAATCTAATAAAATGCTTACAAGCTATTAAAAAAGTTAAAGCCTTATAGATAAATTATTAGAAAGTATACAAATTAAAATATTTAGCCTGGTGCAAAAGTGATTTAACAATTTTTTATTTTTCCATATTTGTAAATCATAATTCGTTGTTTTTAAATATTGATCATAAATGCTATATGATGACTAATTTTTAATATTATTTTTAATTTGCAATACATTATTTTTTAGAATGAATATTACTAAGTATTGGTTCAGTATTGCACCATAGTGTATTATTTTATTTCTGTCAAAACCAGTGGCGTATCAAAGAGTATGGGCGCCCCCCCCCCCCACAGATCTTTGAATGCGCCCTACAATTCTGCACCCATCTTGATCCTTTGTATATTTCTCATTTTCATCAAGGGACTAGAGGGCACCCCCGGATTGGCTGCAACCCCCCCCCCCCACACCGCGGGGTCTGCGGGATTGTTATTTACGCTCCTGGTCAAAACATCACTGATACTTTCCAGTTTATTATATTTGTTTCAGTTTAGAAAACTCAATAGTATAAAAATATAAACTTTTACTTACTGTAAAATAAGTTGATAATGTGTTTGAACAAATTCAACTGCTTTGCAATTTTTAATTTCTCCTTTTTTAAATTTCTGCATAATAGGGTGTAAGAAGTCCTTTGCAAGAGTCATTTTCACTAAAAGATACATATTTTTTAACATTATTAAACTTTAAGTCTCGATTTAAAAGCGCTATTATCGTTACAAAATTCACCTAACATTATTACCCTGTAATCAGCAATTTTGTACATTAAGAAATACAAAATGCCCTACTGTAATTGGGTTTTTTATATAAAATATGTTGTATTATGTACTAACTCGTACATAACCTCATGTTGTTACATCAGTATATAAAAATAATATATGTACTAACCTTTAAAATCTTCTACTAATGCAAAAAATTCTGGCGACTCTTTTTGCAAAATTTGAAGCTTTTGTTTATTTGTTAACTTAGACAAATCAGTTTTTATTAGTTCTTCACTCAGTTCTTTTGGTTCCTCATTATCTTTTTTCTTAAAAAAATTAATAAAAATTGTATTGTAACTAACCAAATACCTAGGTATCTCTTACCTAGCATTATATAAATTTCAAATGTCAAATGATTTTTGTTTGGTAATATTTTGATACTCCAAGAAAGTTAATTTATGGCATATTAATTTAATGTTAATAGCAAGGAATATTGATAAAACATAATATAATTTTTCAGGTAGTATTTAATAAAAAAAAATTATCTTGGTAATTATTTTAATTCAATGAAATCTAAAAAAACAATATTTTTTTGAAAAAGTTGCTTCACTTATTCCCAATTTCGAGATTGTAAAACAGGATTCTGGCCATGGTTTTCCACAATTTTTTCTCAGTTTCCCAGAGAACACAGAAAGTCACTTTTCACTTTATGTTCAATTTTTTGCACTAAATCGTTAAAATTTTGTTACAACCACAAATTTCGTGCTATTGAAAGGAGCTTCTGTATTATATAAAATTTCATAAATGACCAAAAAACAAAACAAAATTGCAGGTTATATCTGGAGTAACATTACATGTCTTGAAAGGAAAATAATTTGCGCTGTTGCCATATCATAAATCTATTTGGTCCACATCCAACCACAAAACAATGTACCATGATTTTTTTAAATACATAGCTCAGGTTAATCTCTTCTTTAATGAGAATAACGAAGAACATTAATAATTTGCTTTTATTTGATATTTCTTTATGCCACCTATTTCTTCAATTATTCTTTCATCAAATTTATGATCCTTATTCATTTTTAGACATCTTGTCCTTATAATTTTACTAGTCATATTATTTTTTGCAGCAGATACAAAATCACCTGCTCCCCTAGTAATTCAATGGCAGAAATTGTCCCACCTCCAAATGGTCTCTCCTGGACAATAATATTTTTTAATTAATATATCGAAGTTGATTTCAATTAAATCAGATTTCTGAGCTAAACCTAAATCGACCTAAAATGACCTAAAATTTTGGTTGGTTAAGCTCTACACTTGTTTTCACATTACAAAAATTAAACTATGCTGCTGACTGAGATCGACAGTTTTTATATTATTTTTTTTAATAAAAGTTTATGCCATAAAAAGATTTTACACTAAAGTCGCAGCTAATATTTCACTTTTCAATAATAAACAGATCCATGAAGTTCATGAAACTTATTTTTGCTTTTTCATTGAATATACAAATTTTTCTTAATTTGTTTGCTAAAATTTGTGCAAAAATAGTTGAAATATATTACATACAATGTATTTTAATTAGTACTATCCAAAATCAATACAAAAATTCATTGTTTCTTCCAGAAATATTAGTGACCTTGTAAAGGATGGTGTTTTTAGGGTTTTCCCAAAAACTGAAGAAAAATTGAGGAAAACCAAGACCCGATTTGTGTTCTACGACTTCGAAATAGGAAGTAAATACTGAAATTTTTTAATAAAAAGATTGTTTTCCTAGATTTCACTTATTCAAAATAATTAACCTAGTCTGTTGAATATCAAATTCAATTTATCTTAAAACTAATATTTCACTTTACTTACTTTGAATATAATATCTAGGTTAAAATCTTCATCATCCAATTGTTGTACCAATTGTTTTTGCAAATTTTTAGCTTCTTCCTCTTCAATTTCTGCTGCTTGAACATCTTTTTCCTGAAATCCTCCATAATCAGGATCAACATAATCAGTTCCATAATATTTCTTTTTCTCTTTGCCCCATGCTCTAACATCAGGAAGACTATCATCTTGTTCTTGTCCCTCTACATCACTGAGTGCAATATCACTTTGATTATCAGCATCATCATCATCTGAGTGGTCATCAGAATCATTTTCAGACCCTACTCCAAATACTTCAGTCTGAATTAGGTTCAAATAAAAATAGACACATATATAATAATCTCATTTAACATATAGCAAAAAGTTATGGACAATACAGAATAAATTTAAGTATCCAATATAAAATCGTGTTAATCGTTTAAACATAAGATGTAAAAAAAGGTAAAATTAGTGTCAAAAAGTATCGAATGTATCCTTTAAAGGCATCTGAATTATTTTACCTCGCTTTCAGAATCTTCCGTCTTCCTGTTTCTAAATTTATTCAACAACCTTTTTTCATTTTTGTCGTATTCATCTTCAGAACTGGATTGTTCAAATTCTTCGTCTGATTCTCTGAACCTTAAAAAAATATGGCCCGTTAATAACAAAAGATAATAAATATTACAAAAATTTACCTCAAATGTGACATTATGAGAAAGTAAGGTTATAACCTCTACACACGAGAAGTCAAACATTCCATTCAAAAGTGCATGAAAAGTTCACCAATGACCATGCGCGTATAAAATACCGAGCCAAAAACATTCTTCTTCTTATAGGCAGGCATCTCTTATTTCAGAAGCGACAACCTACCTAACTTCGTATTCTAGGGCAACTTATTCGTAGAATCCGGCGCACGCTCCAAAATTATGCCATCATTCGTAACGAGAAAGATACTACAACCCCGTATTCGCTCTCTCTCTGCTTATAGGCTCGATTCTGTAAGCATATTTTTTGATATTCTCTTTCCTTATCTCTTTTAGGATAGTGACATATTTATGCACTACTACTACTACAAACTCAACAGAGATGGAAGAACCTTATTTTGACATTCTTTTTCCCTTTACTGTTATAAAATCGCAGCCCAATTCTGTAACCATATTTTTTGACATTCCCTTTCCTTATCTCTTTTGGGTCAAGTGCCGCTCTCGGTTCGAATGAAAAAGAGTTTACAATATCGAAATCTCAAAACCGATAGTGTGAATAAGTTCATTGTTTCTTATAATGATATTTTACCAGATCGAGAGCGCATCAAGAGCGTATCTAGAGCGGCCCTATAGTGAGAATAAGCCTGATTGAACCTATGACCAGCACTATCATTTTAAATTTATTATGATATCCTCTACAAAATAACAACCAAATGTGTATTTAAGAGAATACTATAAAATATTTCTATCGTAAACTCGCGGAAAAAAGATAAATAATAAGATAATTCATATCAAATAAAATTACCTCGAAAAAAAAGTTATACAAAAACATCCATTGCTTGATAATTGATCATTTGCACCGCAGCAATACAAGCTTAGGTTAGTTAAGTCGAATATAGAATGCGTTCCACGTATTTACTAAAATAAATATGTTTAGCGAGCGTTACACGACAAAAAGAAACAGAGAGAGAGAGAGAGAGAGAGAAAGCGAATAGCATTATATGTTGTCGCTGTTCAAAAAGTTCAGAGGGAGAGAGAGATAACATATACTGTTATTCTCTCACTCTCTCTTTCTGTCGTGTAACACGAGGGAGCACTTAATTAGTGCCACGAACATGTTTAATAAAACTGGACTGTTCAGTATAATACCTTCCTATACTAAAAAAACGTTGTCCCAAGGAAATTGTATATTTCGTCAATGCTCATACACAATAAAATGCTTCTTTTTGTAAATCATTGTTTTTCTTTATTTTATATTTTTACTAGTTTAGTTCATCTTTGGAGAAGTAAGTTTTCATTAATACCTAACTTTACAATATTAAAACAGCTAAGAGATGAAAACATCTTGAATTTTAACAAAATTTGAATTTTTTTTCTTAACTTTGGCGAATGCGCAAGTTCATAGTCTGGAACATCATAGTGGTTCACTAATTAAATCAAATCTTGACAATGTGGCGAATGCGCAGATAAAAAAACTTTTTTGCCTCCTAACCGACGGGCTGCCTCGACCTAACGTTGTCAAAATCTACATATAGGAAGATATTCAGTCTAGTTTGGCCCCGATGTATGACCCATGAGAATATAGTCAGTGAGTTTAGGGCAACATGCCTATTCCCTTTTAACCGTTAAGCTATACTATACCATTTGTCATATCAGTTTATCGGAAATTCCATACCCTTAAACTCGTATGAATCCTCTGCAGAGCACATTAGAAGATGACTCTGATGACGTTCAACCGTCTCTTTAGGGAGAACCAGACCTCATGACTGGGGCATTAGCAAAAATTTTGATGAGAATATTTATTAAGTATAGGGCATTTAGCTTCAGGGCGTTATTTCACATGACTCTAGGGCGCTATTACCCATTCTCCTTATAAATGTTCAGATCATTTAAGATATTTTTTTATTAAAGCCGTTAATATACTGGTATTTTTCGTAACATTTATTTTCCTATAAATAATCTTAATATTTTCTTTGCTCTTGTGATATCGACCTCCCCCCTAAAAAAAGGGAGATGCTGGATCCGCCCCTACCGTAGCCAGGTTCTTCCTGATATCAGGATTTAGCTTGTTTTTAACCAGATCAGGATGATTTTATTCTTAAAATAGTTTTATCGATTCGAGTAGTCGTTTTACTAGGTCTTCCCGATTTAGGCGCATTTCTTACATCACCAGGACTATCATATTTTTGTATTATTTTCGTTACGGTACTTTTAGAAATATTTCAATATTTTGCAATTAAGGACTTTCTTCTCCCCATTTTAAATAAATCTACAATTTTTTGTTTAAAATCACATGAAAAATAATGGTGTTTTAACATAATAAATTAATATTTTTACACTGTTGAACTGAAACTGAATACTTTAAAACCAAAATATAAATAGTTTCCATACTTGTTTCCAGCAACAAATTCCTTATCGCAAAAAAATATAAACATTTCTTTTTAGATTGTTAAAGGCGATAATTATATATATGACTGGATTTCTGCATTTTTGCAAAATGTAAAAAGCTCTTGACAAATTTAGTATTAATTAATACGAACATAATTAAAAATTTCCATTCATTTTTCCATTACTGTATATGAGATAATGGTGTCTACGTTCAAGGCGACAGGTGCATGCGGGAAATTTTAGCCCTACATACTTTATCAACTAAAATATGAAAACAATCTTTAACAAAAAGGAGTATTTTATTGCTTATGAGGAAAGTAAGCTAAGTGATCATTGTCAATTTTAGTGAAACTTTTCACGAGTGAAGCATTTCGTATTTTGTTGGTTAAAACACAAAAAAGTGCTGTCACAAAAATAAATTTTCTTGGCATCATGGCCTTAATATGATGAATGCAGTCTAAAAATAGCTCTTAACCCAACAAATTTCAAATCATAATGATAAAATTTTCTTTTTAATAGGCGCATTCTCCATAGTGTCAAGATTTGTTTAAATTAACTGAGCGCTCAAAAATTTTTGAAAGTGTTTTTAATTGGTGCATTCACCGCTATGTCAAGAATATTTACTGAGAAAATTTTACTAGACCAATCGGATTTTTTTAAAATTACGAAAGATGTTTTCACCTCTTGTCTGTTTTAATCAACGAATTCCCCCGTAGAATTAGCATATCTTCAGAACAGTATGAGATCTTTTATTTCGTGGTACACACACCGATTCAATGCTATCCTTTTCTAATTGCATTAGTTAAACTAGGATAACATACTAATCGGTATGTCAAATCTAGAATAAAGTAAAATTATGAATTTATGATTGCCTAAATTACTATTAGTATTATCAATATGTAAATAATGTTCGAACAATGTTGACTGTTAAAAATAAGTTTTTAAGTCCTCTTCTTGATGTTAATTGTAAACTTCACATTTATGGTAATTTCTAACACTTAAAGACACTCAAAAGACTTGAGCAAAAAACTGAAAGCAAAATTATATAAAAATATATATGTCAAACAGAAACAGCCGTCAAACAAATTGATTGTTGTTTAAATCTATTGTTGTAGTCGAAGGTTTTAATGTTGAAAAGTTAACTATTAATGAACCTTGCTTCTACGAAGAGAAACTGAATTTGTAAACACATCATTTTTGAGAGACTTTTTGAAGAATTAGTGAACAACCCTCTGCACCAACCCCAAGCAGTTAGACCACCGGCGTGGTATTCAGGGATTCACCGGCAACACATATAAGAACAATGGTGAGTTTGCTTATAATACACATTTTGTACTCGTGCCTCTCATATATGACTAATTTTTCTGAGGCACAGACGGACTAAGGATAAGATGTTGGCTATGAGCGACCGTTCACTTCATTTACTTGAATTTGCGTAACTCGGAAACTAAACGTTCTGGACTAAAAGTACCAGTACAAAAGTTATAAATAATGTCATAGTGACGTTGATGTGTACCTTGATAGTGACCCTTACTGCAATTTCAAGGCCAGGTTATGTTTTTAACAGTAATCAACATATTTTAATGCAGAAATGGGAACTCTGGGAGATCCCTCATCCAACATACAGGTAATTTGGGTAGTAAAATGTCATATGAAGGTCTAATCTGATTTTCCGGCCAATCTGTAATAAATTCGCCTATAAATTTGTAATCAAGCGTTATGGAGGGAGTTGAACATAGCATCTCATAGTAACCTTAAGATTGACCTTGAGAGTAAACTTCACGGCCATTTCAAAGTCAAGTTAACATTACACCCTTAAATTATTTAAAAAATCAAATTTATCCAAATGGTTATCTCTCAAAGTAAACCTAAAGGTCACCATAAGTTGCTCCCTTCAATTCCCTACAACTTTTTTGCTTAAAAATTGTTTCCAGTAAAGGATAACAGTAAAGACGCATTTGAACTTCAAAAAATATAAAACAAAATGTAAGTACCATTTCACTTACATTTTCGCAAAGAGCAAATATTCTCAGACTTTCCATATCTGCATAAACATATATGGATTACCACTAAAAATAGCGTGATGATAAAATTACCTTACCCGCTTAATATTTACAACTTTTATATTAAAACTTTTTCCCCAGAATGCTTAGTTTCCGAATTATTCAACTTCAAGGAAATGATGCAGAACCATGGCCTAAAGCTAACATGCTGCCCTTAGACCCCCCTGTATTTCGATGGCTTCATGAAAACTTTTGATCAGGAAGTCAAGCATTACGTCATACTATATTTCGACCGATTTCACGGGGAACCGTTGTCCGTAAGGTTGGTACGGTATCCTTCGAAACATTTGATTTTTTAAAATTTCGTCATACATCTTTGAAAATTAAATAATAATATTTTACTACAGCACAACTTGAATATTATCCGATGAGAATCTACATTAAAATGAACATTTTAGACGCTCATTTTACTATTACTTTACATATTTTTAGTTTTTGCTCCACCTTGTACATGCCATCTTAACTTTTACATTTTTGATATTATTTTTAATAAAAATAGTATCGAAAATTTTTGACCAAAAATATTTTAATTGCTAAAATTAAGTACAATAGAATAATTGCCTCATTTTTTGCGGACACTCTGTAAAATGAAAATTTTTATTTTTATAAATAAAAGATGCAATGTGATCTAGAAATTCCTATTTTAATTTAAAATCCTCAAAATATAAAATATGAGGCATAAAATAATTTATTTTATTTTTGCAGCTCGAATAATGTTTAAATGTTTGTGAAAGATATTTCCTTTAGTAAAATTAAACATATTAATTATCCAGAATTTTTTCATTATAGGTAAATAATTTATTAAAATTGTGATCTATAAAGTGCTAAATTGAACAAAACTTAATAAAATTTCAGGTAAAAAATATCGCGATACCTTCGTTTACCAAAACAAACGGGCGGGATTCGTCACTTTTTTCCGCTGTTTTTATACCAACCCGAGCTCGATGAAGAGTTTTTTGCTGCGAATATTTCTATTTTTGGTCTTAATTTATTTCTTCATTGCGTCCTGAAACTTCGTATCGAATGTGTTGCGAGGACAACTTCTCGCTCGGTCCCGGGTCGACTTAGAGGAGGTCATCTCGGGATGGTCACGGATATTACCGTCGAGCATTTTAATTTAAATTTTCCGTGTTTTTCATCCTAACATAAAATCCTGCTCTGCTCCTTCTCTTTGTAAGTATATTTTTTTTAAACTTTTTTGATTTTTAAAATTCCAAAGGGGCCGATAATTTTTTATAAATTTCGGTTTTTAGTACATTTTTGTATTAAGAATTCAGTTTTTGAAGAATTTTTCATCTCAAAATTATTTGCCTCTTTGTACTGTTTCCTACTTATATAACTAAATGTCAGAATAATTTTAATATTTAAAATGAAATCGCGCTGAAATTTTAATACTTTTTTTGTATTGTTCTAAAAAAAATAAATTATTTCGGTTTTACTTGACTTAGACCCCCCCGTACCAGCGCCTGATCTTTTGGAAATTATGCCGTTAGGGGGCGCTCGACGGTTTTGTCATTTTAAATTATTTCAAAGTCTCGGAAGGGTCTGTACCATATGGAAGAAAATTTGTATTTCTTGAATGTTTAAAAAATTATTTTTGTTACTGAAAATTGAATTAATTTTTCCTCTTTTTACACAGTGTTCTTGGTTTTTTTTTCTAAAATTCGAGGAATAAAAAAATAAACGATCAAATTTTTGCGCCAAATAATATTCATAGAAATACAAATTACTACTTTTTTGACATGTTCGGTTATTTTTTAGTTTCTAATTCTGCAAAAACAAAATCAAAATGTTTCCATATGGTTCAGACTTATGATACACGAAAGGTAGGTTTTTGCGGCAGCCAAATGTAACTTTTTTTAACTTGGTATATCTTGTAATAATTTAAAAATAAAAGAAATCATTAAAAATAAACTTTTTAGGTTAGTCCAGGTTGCAAAGATTTTTAAATAATAAAGTTTTTTAGCTTTTTTTTTTAATTATTCATATATTTATTTACGAGGCGACGAAAGGGTAGTTGAGATATTTTTTATTTTTAAAAATCTTTTCGAAGTACACAATAGTTGGAATAATTCTGAAAAAATATTGAAAATACAATGTTTTTTAAGTTTTCTCAAAATTTATTTATGTATTTTTTTGATGTAGATAAAAAGAGGCTTGCTGCTACAGTCAAATATATATTTTATTGTTTAAGATTATTATAAAGTCTATAAAACTAGCAAGAATTTCGTAAAATTTATATTCACATATGTTTTGTCAATTTTTTTTGTGAGTATCCCAGAGGAAAACTTTTTACTGGAGGGGAATATTTCTTGTTTTTATAAAATCATGTCGAAGTACCCAAAATTTGGAATAATTCTTTTGAAAGAATTTTAAAAATACATTTTTTTATGTCTTGTCAAAATTTGTTTACATATGTTTTAACGAAGAAGCCAAAGGGGTTTCTTGGAAAAGTCAAATTTAGATTTTAATTTTTAAGATTATTGTAGTCTACGAAAATTGCAAAAACTTGGCAAAAATGTATTAAAAACAACTTTTTGAAAAATAAATATATAGTTGTTTTTTCGCGTGTCCCAGAGGGAAGCTTTCTATTAAGGGGGGTACCTTTTATTTTTAAAAATCATTTTAACGTGTCCAAAATTAGAAATAATACTTCTGAAAATATAAAACAAAAAATTTAAGGTCAAAATTTATTTATATATTTTTTCGCCTAATATATATTTATTATATTTTGCCTTGTGTATGTCTCAGGGGGACGCTCTATACAGAAGAGGAATATTTTTATTTTTAAAAACCATTTCGAAGTTTCCAGTTAATACTTCTGAAAAAATATTGAAAATATAATTTTTTTATATCTTCGCTAAATTTATTTACTTATATGTGTTTTTACAGGGAAACGAAAGAAGCGCCTTCAGGGAGTCCAATAAACATTTAATTTTTTTATGATTATTGAAAAATCTATGTATATATATATATATATATATATATATATATATATATATATATATATATATATATATATATATATAGTTTCTTGTGAAAGTCATATATATAATCTACATTCATAGATTTTTCAATAATTATAAAAAAATTAAATGTTTATGGGACTCCCCGAAGGCGCTTCTTTCATTTCCCTGTGAAAACACATATAAATAAATAAATTTAACGAAGATATAAAAAAATTATATTTTCAAAAGTATTAACTGGAAACTTCGAAATGGTTTTTTAAAATAAAAATATTCCTCTTCTGTAAAGAGCGTCCCCCTGAGACATACACAAGGCAAAATATAATAAATATATATTAGGCGAAAAAATATATAACTAAATTTTGACCTTAAATTTTTTGTTTTATATTTTCAGAAGTATTATTTCAAATTTTGGGGACGTTAAAATGATTTTTAAAAATAAAAGGTACCCCCCTTAATAGAAAGCTTCCCCCTGGGACACGCACAAAAAAACAACTATATATTTATTTTTAAAAAAGTTGTTTTTAATACATTTTTGCCAAGTTTTTGCAACTCTCGTAGACTACAATAATCTTAAAAATTAAAATCTAAATTTGACTTTTCCAAGAAACCTTTTGGCATCCTCGTGAAAACATATGTAAACAAATTTTGACAAGACATAAAAAAATGTATTTTTAAAATTCTTTCAAAAGAATTATTCCAAATTTTGGGTACTTCGACATGATTTTATAAAAACAAGAAATATTCCCCTCCAGTAAAAAGTTTTCCTCTGGGATACTCACAAAAAAATTTGACAAAATATATGTGAATATAAATTTTACGAAATTCTTGCTAGTTTTATAGACTTTATAATAATCTTAAACAATAAAATATATATTTGACTGTAGCAGCAAGCCTCTTTTTATCTACGTCAAAAAAATACATAAATAAATTTTGAGAAAACTTAAAAAACATTGTATTTTCATTATTTTTTCAGAATTATTCCAACTATTGTGTACTTCGAAAAGATTTTTAAAAATAAAAAATATCTCAACGTTGGTAAAAAGCTTCTTTCAGTCTGGGATATGCAAGCAAAAATTGTATTATTTTCTTGAATTTTTTCCTAGTTTGCACACTTTATATTAGTTTTACTAAATAAAAAATATATCTGCAACTACCTTTTCGTCGCCTCGTAAATAAATATATGAATAATTTTTAAAAAAAGCTAAAAAAATTTTTTGTTTAAAAATCTTTGCAACCTGGACTAACCTAAAAAGTTTATTTTTAATGCTTTCTTAAAAAACTATTTCGAAGTTTCCAGTTAATACTTCTGAAAAAATATTGAAAATATAATTTTTTTATATCTTCGCTAAATTTATTTATTTATATGTGTTTTCACAGGGAAACGAAAGAAACGCCTTCAGGGAGTTCAATAAACATTTAATTTTTTTATGAATATATATATATATATATATATATATATATATATATATATATATATATATATATATATATATATATATATATATATATAGTTTCTTGTGAAAGTCATATATATAATCTATTTTTTATTTATTGGTTTTTTTAAAAGGTACTTTATTAAAAAGGCTACGTATATATATATATATATATATATATATATATATATATATATATATATATATATATATATATATATATACTATTTCTTTATTTATTTATTTACCTAAGACTTTAAGAAGGAGTTTATCTAATTCTTTTGAAAAGGTACTTTTTTAATATATGTGTCTTTTAATATGGGATTAAACTACTAAAAGAACGTAAAAATCTATCGTTTTAGTATATATTTTTTCAACGCAAGATATTTTTTAAAATTTTTCAAAAACCATCAAATTAGTAAACATTTTTCTAAAAAATATTAAAAATACATTTTTCATTGATATTCCAAAAATGTTTTCGTTCATTTTCTTTATGAGAAAGTCATAGTTATTAAAATTTTTAAAAATTATTTCAATTTTCCAGGTGAAGATAAATTTTCATCTTTCACTAAAAATTATAAAAAAAAATTGATAACATCTAAATCTTTATTTAGGTTTTAAAAAGTTCTCATTTCATTCATCTTTAAAACGGGTAAAATAAGTTTTTATTTCATTTGGTCATTTTAAACTGAGGGGCACATTATTTGAAAAAAAAAATATTTCAAAAATTTTTCATCAAGGAATTAGTAAGTATTTTGTCATTTTGTAATTAAAATTTTAATTTAGTACCTTTCACTTTTTGTGCGGATGGTTAAAAACTATTGGTATTTTATTTTAGTTGTTTTTTAAATGCGAATAATTGACTTAATATTTCTTTTGATCTTTCTGTGCAATTTTAGTATGGTAGTAATAATATATTCAGTGGCGCAACTAAGAGAATGTGCTCCCCCCGCAGATTTTTGAATGTTCCTACTATTTTACACCGGTCTTGATCCTTCGTATTTTTACAAGGAAAAATAATATATATATATATATATATATATATATATATATATATATATATATATATATATATATATAATTATTTTTCCTTGTAAAAATGAAAAATGAAGAGAGCCCATTGAGAGGAGCCATTATTAAATTTATAATTTTTTAGTCTTTTTAAAAGTTATTTCATTACAGATTTTTTATTTTAAATCAAAGGGGGGGGGTAACAAGGAGTAAAAGAATTTTTAAAATCTTTTTTAAAGTCCATTTCAATTGGAAATATTTATATATATATATATATATATATATATATATATATATATATATATATAATCTGTTTCAAAATGCTCAAAACATGAAAATAAAAAAAAATTGATAATACCAAAAAAGTTTTTAAATTAAATTTAAAAATTTTTTAAATCATAGAGTTTTAGCTTTTGTCAACAATTATGTTTAAATTTTCTCGTAGTGTTGTTCTTTGAGTGAGAGAAAATTACATCTTTAATATTATTTATTGAAATAATTTTTATGAAAATTTAAACCTGAATTATTATTATTTTTTTTAATTTTCTAAATTTTGGGCATCATATATTTGAAATCAAAGGGGAACTGTTTGCGAAGAGCCAAAGATTTTTTAAGTATTTTTCAAATCCATTTTCAAGTGCCAAAAATATATTTATTTTCAATTGTCAAATTATCCAGAACGAGGGAAATTTCCCAATCAATTCTTAATACAATTTTTTTTAGATTTTCGCCAAGACTACTACCACGTTTTAATGCATGGGAGTCGCATCAAAGTTAAGGATTAATTATATTTTAGCTTTGACCCCCCTTCCTAGTAAAGTTCTGGAATAAATTGTGTTATCTATTTTTTTATTGTATCATTTTTTAATATTTTTAATACTTTTGAAAACTTGAAAAAGTATTAAGAAGGGCGGAACCAGAAATTTTTTGGCGAGGGCATAATATATATATATATATATATATATATATATATATATATATATATATATATATATATATATATAAAGGGGGAAGTAGTCACGACACAATATTCAGAGCTAGGATTATTGGGTATGCAGTTACATTTTATGTAGGGTTTGTTCTTACATTTCCCCCAACACCCCTGAATAGGACTCATCCATCTCGGAATTTACGTCAAAAGCAGCACTAATTTTTACCTATGAATTGGGACTAACTATTTAATTTGTTTATAAGCGAAAAAGAGGTACCGTTTTTGTTGTATTTTGTGCACAATTTGTCTCGTTAAACTGGGTAACTGTGATTGGGACTATTAAATAATTCAGATTTTTTGTAAATATCTCGGCAACCAATGAAAGGATTTTAACAAACAAATAAGCATTTGAAAGTTTTTTTTATTGCCTATAATTTTCTAATGATATATTTTTTAGTAGAAACAATAGTTTTCGAATTAAATACAGAAAATATTTTTTTAGCATTACTTGTTAATAAAATATATATTTGCCAAACACTTGGTAGGTTATTCTTCTATTTTCCTTTCAATTTCTCATTGAAAATATAATCGAATTTTATTTCGTAGGAAATTACAAACACCTTTTTTAGAACTTTTTCCAAATTTTGAAAAATCTCAGTGTAGTTTGGTTTTGGAAAAAAATAGTAACACGTAATGTGAACCAAGTGATTACTTTTATATGCATTTGATTAAAAACTGACGCTAAGGGCAATTTTACATTATTTTTGCAAACAACCAGTATCAAGTAACTTGATATCGCCATCTTGCCTTTCTATAACTAACAATCCTATTTAAATTTTTCTAATATACAACGTTTATTTACTTTTTCAGACGTGAAAAATTTATATTATGTCCTTCGCTACGCGGACGAATCCAATTTCACGTAGGAGTAACTCTCTATACCTTGGCGCGGGGTCAGACGTGTTCGAAGCCTCGGCGCACTACTGAATCCCAGTGATGTGGACCAACCCTGGGGGTACTTCAGTAGCGGCTTAATCGTTGTTGAGGGTACCTAGGGACTATTACACCCTGAGTCGTACTCCTAGACACTTTGTTGGCCCATCAGAAGAGTTGGGTGGAGTATGGCCGGTGAAAGAGGAGGAGACACGACGGGTTGCAAAATTTTCTCCCGGTCCAGGAATGGTTACGGCGGCCTCGGAAAATTTCTGGATCATAGACTCGTTTATTAACACTTGGAGCAGAGCATTTCTTCAGGGTGAACATTGATGCTAACTAATGTAAGTATTATTTTTATTACTATTGTTTATTTTTTTGTATCAAGAAATATCTGATCGCTTTTGATTTCCTTATATAAGGGGTGAATTGCTACCATTATTTTGAACACTGGTGGGCATATTACTCTGCATTTGCGGCTAATACTTCAATATTACAAGCAGTGTCTTATAATGCTCAACAATTCTTTGCTAAAACTTAAAGTGTCATTTTTAGTTACACAGTATTACATTCATACTACTACAGTTTTTAGTTTACCAGAAGTCTTTGTATAACAAAAAAGCGTTTTGTAGAATCGCGAACATGACATATAAAACTTGACTGCTTATGAAAATAATTTTTGAACCTCCTTATTGGTCGCCATTAGGTGCAATGATTTGTATGACTACATTGAATTCTCTGCTAGTTTCTTATATTGGCGTGAATGTGTAGTGAATGAATGTCAATTCTATTATTCTAACTAACAGGTTTAGACAATAACTCTCTCTTTCTATAGTATATCTAAAACAATAAATCGCTCTTTCTTGTTTTACTTGACAAGTTAATTGAGTACATTCAATCAAAAATACCAGGATAATTGTTTGAGTAAAACAATATTTAACTTGAATTTCTGTTTTTAGTTTCCTCAAGATTGTAATTTTTGTGTTCAAAGCAATTTCTTTAAAGCTAATGTTTTTAAACTTCTTTGGAACAGCATAAATATGTTGCAATTTTATTATTTTCAGATAACAAGCGTGAAAAGTCAGTTCTTATAAATAAATGAAAATGCTTTTTCTATTTTATTTTTTACAATAAAACTGTTATTTAGCAAAATAGGTAAAATGTGAAATATGCACCAAAAACAAATCGAGACTATTTTTTTTTAAATATCTGTTTTGGAAATGATTGCGGAAACCAGTGGGTATTTTTGTAAATAACATTAGTATGGTCTACATCCTTCTTCGGACATAGAGTATAAGAACTTAATGAAAAAATGTATAAAGGCATTTACTTTTAAAAATTTTATATCGTGAATTAATATACATGTATATTGTTTAATATAAGGTCTCGGAATGTCCATATAATCTATCGCAAAGTAATAGTTTCATTATTTAAAAATAGGTTCGATTAGGTCTTTTTAAAATTATGTTCTCCTCGATACTTTTAGGAAACTGATGAGTTAGGTATTTATATAGAGTTAACAAATGTTGACATTTCCTTCATAATAACGGAGCTGTAATTTAAAGGAGTAAAATATCATTATGTACTAAACCATTTTTATTAAAAAATTAAACTCCAAAGTGGATAAAATGTTAGAGCAGTCTGTATTTAATTGTAAAATAAAGAATATTTATTAAGACACCTCAAATATAAAAAGATTTTAAATACAAGAGTGGGATTCTTACATTAATACAATCATTTTAAATCTAAATATATACATAAAGATTTACTAGCAACTTTTAATTTTTGCACTAGGTCAAACTTTCCATTTACTTAACTGTTTGAGGATCTGAAATTGACCTTTCCTAAAGTTGAATTTTTGAAATGGTAATCAATCACAGCTTCTCACTACTTTGACAAAGGATTTCACAACACAAATTTCCTTATTATCTGAGCTAAAATCCAAAATTTTGGTTTTATTTTTTTTAAATAATAAGTAATTAAATATAAATTTATTTTAAATTAATAGGATATTCAAACAAAAGGTTATTATTTTATTTTTAGGCAAAACAAATACATAAAAGTAAAGTTTATGTAATTTTCAAACATGCTTAATAATATTGAAAAATTGAAAATTCAGGACTTTTTTTTGTAGAGCCAGTGTATGTTATTAAGTCCAAGTTTAGTTGCTTCAAAATGTTCACATAAAACAGTGCTTCATAGCTTTTTTTAGGCAGTTTATTTGTAAGAAGCACACCACAAACTTTTTGCTCATCTTCTTGTATAAAACTATTTCCACAAAAATGCTCTGAATAGACTTAACCAACATCTGATATATAAAAGAAGTATAATCATGGCCAATTTGTTTCAGCCCTTGAATTTGAAATTTCTTTTAGCAAACTAAAACATTGATAACATTTAAAAATTATCATACATCATATCCATAAAATTAAACTCTCTTATGCTCTTTTCGGGGCATAATTTTTTTTGGAATACCCGCTCGTCGAATTGAAAATATAATTGCTTAAACATGTTTTTATTTGTTTCAGATACATTTGCATACAACCGTGCCGTTTTTTGCTTGTAGGATTAGCATGGCTACCTTATGCGCAGCACCTCCATGACTCTTGACTCTAAGACTTGTGGATATTGAGTAATCGATCAAGTTGAAGATCAGAATTATGGAGATAATATGTGTAGTGTTACCATTCTTATTCTGTAGGTAAAAATTTAACATAAAGCGCGTAGCGCGTGTGGAGATTCTAATCTTCATGGGTTTTTCCTAAACATCGTCGTAGTTTAAAAGCTCGGTACAGTTAGCTTTTGAAGACAATTGGATGTCTGGAAAAGGCTTGGCAGCCGGTGTCTTGGGTTCTTCGCCACCCAGTTTTGTTCGTACCATGAAGAGTAGGATCGTGAAGAAAGAAAACATCATCAGTTATGGAAGAAGATAATGTTGTCGTGCAAATGGAGATGGACAAGGAGGTAACTAAAATATAATATTATCAAGTTAAACAGATGCGTATTTAAATATTCCCTTGTGGAGTCATCGGTTGTAAGTTGATTTTTTCTGATTACATTGTTTAAGCAACAAGGTAAAATTTCTATTCAGCGACAGTCTCTGATATCAGGACGTTAATCCACAGATATGCTTTTAGCATATCTTATATATACTTACCCCAAACCAAACTAAACTATTTAAAATTTACTTTATTATTATTATGAAATATGCTTTATTGTCTAAGATCTCATACGTTCGTGTTGACAAAGGCAACTTTAAAAAATACATTTTGTCAGGCATGTTAAAAGAAAAAAACTTTCATATTCATTACCATAAACAGAAGTAAGAAATATAGAGCAATGTTATTAAAACCAAAGTAGAGAAACTGAACTCAAATTTTTAAACTGTCGGTTTTCAAGTGCATATCTATTTAAATCATTAAGATATAATGTTTCTATCTCAGTGGTATAGATAGTACATGAAACGCGCTGTATCCTCTTTGATTTTTTCAAAATTCAAAAATGTGTTTTTTGTATGAACATTGTATAACTATATTTAAATGTTTTCGAATTATATGCTCCTTCATAAATGCAGTCATAGACAAAGATAATAGAGAAATTAGTTTTCCTTATTTAGTAGCAAATAATGGCTAAGACATACGCTGTTTATAATCTAATCACATTTTAAAACTAATGATAATTTTTTTTTTGTTTCAGGAGAGTAAAAAGCCGGGTCGCGAATTTTTCAGGGTGGCATAAGACAGGGAAACCTTGCACGCGTTACTTTATCCAGTCTTTTTTAGTCTAACGTACAGAAAGGATTGGCTAAATCGTTTTTGTTTTTTAAAAATGCTAATCACAATTTTTCTATCTTGAATCAGTTTAATCTTGATTTCATATGAAACTAAATCTGGTCAGCAATGCAGTGTTTCCTTTGTCTGTTTAATTGTGGTTTCCTAGGACAAGTTGTTGCAAAAAGCAGTTGTTTTTTGAAACTGTTTCTGGGACTGTAATTAAGTGCGATCATGAAAACTTAAAATGTTCGGGACACAAGCTGGATTAGGGCAGTCTGCAGATTTGACTAAGGTAAGATACTTTATTTTTCGTGTATATTCCGCAGAGAAATTTAAGTTTTTAATTTTCTGTATCATAGTTGGTTTTTATAAATATTGAAATCACACCGCTATGTTGCTGACATACTGTGTTCTATTAAATTTTTATATAGTATCAATTAAAATTACATAAACAGAAAAGATGTATACTTGCAAGACTCATTTTTAGAAAATGCTCAAGGCCACTTTAGTGTAATTTTATTAGACAATTCTTAATAATTCATTAGGATCAGCAAAAGCAGCATAATATTTTTTTTAAATTAATTTAGTAAAGTAACCCTATGCGTACGTTGATAGTAAAAACGAGGAAAATTAATTTTAATCAATAAAATTTACTAAATTTCAATTATGTTATATATATTTTAAAAATGAAAATCCTGTATTTTAAAAACAACAAACTTTAGGACATGTTTTTACGAGGTGCAAAACTTTCATGATTTTTTTTTAATTTGGCTTTCGAAAGATACTGAAACTGTCCTTGTCTATTCCACTTCACTGTATGATCATGATATTTTAATTGTGTAATTAATAGTTTTTCTCTTTTGTTCCAGGTAAGTTTTTGCATGTTTTCTTTCCATGGTAAAAAGGCAAATCATCGCGTCAGAACGCGTGTGAGTGAAAAGTGCCGAACACCAACGATTGGAAACAATTTGACGAGATTTATTTGTGTGACCTTGGTGTTGTGAAGGAAAAGTAAAGAACAAAGGACCAGCAGCGAACAGAAGTAGTGTGGGGTATGATGAGTGTAAATATTTTTTCTTTATATGATTATATTTCGGTAATGGTAATATTTCTTCTAGAGTAGGTTAGTTGATAGGATGTGACAGTTCTGCATCCACCGGAAATGCCGGATCGAGGGGAAATGGCAACGTCGCATATGCTATTTTTTTTATCATTTCACAAGAATCGACCTAATCTGACCCCGTTTTTTCCTTTTAACAATGGTTTTAGTAACCACGATACCGTTTTAAAGTGTTATTTCTATTGTTTTGAACGGATTAACTTAATTAACTTCTCTGTATTAATTAAATAATTGTAAGAAATCAAGGGAATAAAACGAGGATCTGGCAACATGGCCACCGGTGGCATTTTTTGGTGGACTTTTTGGACCTCGTCATACTTGGTTTTTACCGTCCGCCAGATGCGTCACTACCTGCATTTTTATCAGGTGCGAAAGGTTCTGTTGTATTTCCACACCCATCATACATGCGTTTACCGCTCGTTAGGTGCGTCATTACCTGCTTTTTTATTAGGTGCTAAGCGTTAGAATTTGAAAAGACGTAAAGTATGTTAATTGACATGACTGATGAGTTTGGTTCTATATTTCCCTTCCTCGAAACGTTTTTCTGTATCGATTTTTTAAATTTTATTTAAAGTAATATTTCGATTATTGTATCGGATTTCCGGATCCATC
Organism: Diaprepes abbreviatus; assembly: GCA_034092305.1. NCBI lineage: Eukaryota > Metazoa > Arthropoda > Insecta > Coleoptera > Curculionidae > Diaprepes > Diaprepes abbreviatus. Next base: position 9,991,816 of record JASJET010000228.1, read on the forward strand.
ATTGTCAAGACTTGCCATACCTGCTTTTGACCGCCCGTCAGATGCGTCATTACCTGCTTTTTTTATTAGGTGCGAAGGATTAGAATTTTAAAAGAGGTGAAGTATGCATATTGATATGACTGATGACTTTGGGTTCTATTCACATTTTTAATGATACCTTTTTGTTGTATCGATTTTTTTTATCTCATTTAAAGTAATATTTCGACTATTCTGGGTTCAGTAACCAAAGAGATTGAGTTTAGAATTTAACAGCTACGCGTAATGTTAAAATTGTTTTCTTTAAATTATCCATACCGTACATTCATTTGACCTATATAAGTTAAATAATCATAAAGAACTAAGGGAAGAAAAAGAGGATCGGGCAATATGGTCACCGGTGGCATTTTTGAGCCTCATCATACCTACATACAGTTGTTCGTCAGATGCGTCAAGCCTGCCTTTTATCAGATGTACAGAATTGTTAGAATTTGAAAATACATAAAACATGTATATTGATATAATTAATGAGTTTTGGTTCCACTATCAGAAATATTATGTGAATATATATAAATTATATCATTGATATCTAAATCATTATTCTTGTTCGGAGTGCAGCTCGAGTTTTATATATCCTTGTAATAATACCCTTTTGTTGTATAAATTTTTTTGTCTCATTTAAAGTAATATTTCGACTATTGAGGGTTCAGTGGATAAAAAAGATTAAGTTTAGGGTTTAATAAATTTTTATAAAATCTATCTATATACATCTGTTTGAATGGTATTAATGTTGACTGTTTTCCCGTATCAATATGTTTTGTACCTCATTTTATGTGATTTTTGGAACAATACGGGTTTCGTAAGTCAAAAAAGATTAATTTTTAAATTTGTTATGAATGATAATTTGTAATCTTTAAAGTCAGCTCTGCTAAATCGGATTCCCGGGTATATTTTTTTCTAGAAACAGATCAATTATTTCTAAAAGAAGGGGGGGGGGTTTCAAGAGATATATAAATTCGAACAAAATTGGATTAAGTGTCATTACTTGTATCAACTCGCTCTTTTGGGAATTAGCAGAAAAAAATCCTTTTATTTTTGTACAGTGTAGCAAAATACACCTAAAATGTAAGTACACTTATACAAATATTTTAACTTATCAAAAATGTCTGTATGTGTGTATGTAAGTGGGTATACATATGCGTGTATATATGTATATGTATGTATGCAAAGTTGCGTGCATGCGTGCGTGTATTGGTATATGTGTATGTGTACGTATGGAGTATTTAAGGGTATACAGATATCTCTGTATGCGTGTGTGAATACACATATTTGTTTATACAAAGGCGTATGTATGTGTGAGTGTGTGTGTGTGTGTGTGTATATCCATATGTGTAGTATGTGTGTTAACGATCTTCAAATTTTTTAAATATTATAGCTCATTTTTGTTATAATTGTTTGCATATCGTTTCAGGGAGCCATTTTTAGAATGTTTTTTGTGTATCGCAGCACTATTTGATTTTATATTGACTTGTAGTTGCTTCAGTAATTAGGACGTGATGGAGGATGAAGCAAATTTTCCGAACCATAATGAGACATGTACGCATGCAAACACAACCACATAATGCTTATTATTACATATATTTATGTTTATTATTAGATATCACTGTTTACTAAATATTTTTTGTTGTAATACCATTTTTTTTTCAATATACAGAATCAAGTTGAACAGGCTAGCAATGGGTCTGATTCTAATTATGAATCGAATTCAGATTGAACAGTCTCCCTGATTTTTTTCGACTATGAAACTTCCAATTACGGTTCTGGGGAAGATGATTCATCCTTCGAAGCCGAGACGAAATTCATAAATATGGCTGTAAAGGATCGCAACTAGAGTGGTGATGCTAATGAAGTCATTGAGGTATACTTATATCTGAAGATGATGATGCTATCATCATGAACGACATCAATTTTTAATTAAATTTATTACGCTTAGCTGTGTCTTAGAAATATAAAACTTTTATAAATATTAAAGAATAGGAAATATTCATAAATTAAACTTCTAAGTTTTAAAACTTTATTGGATTATCTTTATTGATATTTATTTCCAAAAATAAAATCTTGACTGAGGACACTCACTATTTCATAACAGCTTGATTTCACTATTAAAATATCCATAAATTCGTTAAAAACTTGTGAAGATCTGTGCTTGGGGGTAATTACAACATATCCTGAATTAAATTAAAAACAAACGTGCCATTATTGGGCTAAAATTCAATTATACCAAGTATTTCCAACTCTTTAAAAATCAAATTTATATATATATATATATATATATATATATATATATATATATATATATATATATATATATATATATATTGGACGTATTAGCACCATTTCCATTACTTTACCCCCATTTTCTTAATATACCCGTAAGCTCGTTTATATCCCTACCATCTTCCAACCCATCTTCGCTGGATTCTTTAGATTTTAGTAACATTTGCTTGTTTTGATTCAATAATTAGATATTTTTTAAGAAATGAAAAAAATTCGTTTCGGTTGAAAAAACCTTTGAAATAATATTGACATTTTGTGAATTTTTTTTGTTTGAATTAATTCTTTTATTTTGGAGAAAGTCTTTTTTATGTGCGTTAGTAAGTAAAAAAATTTCCTTATATTTTTCAAATCACTACCAAAATTATTATCAGGACGTACACGTGTTCGCACATTCAGTAAACTATCAGTTAAAGTACAACACACATTTCTAACTATAAGAATGTGATCTTTCAACTTAATTGGTATATCACCAATAAACCACCCCATTTCTATGACTGATGATATTTTCTTTTGGTTGTTCCAAAAGCTGTAATTTGATTTTACTGCTAACTATCTTAACTCTTTAAAGTTTGTTTCACTCATCACATGTTATTAGTGGTCTCATATATTAATAGAACATAATAGTGACGTTATTTATATTAACTAAATTTAACCATTGCAAAGGTTTTATGCGATATTAAAATAATGAATTTAATATCAATACCATAATCCCCAGTCATTGAAATGATTGAAAGATACTTATCGACCAGAGGTGCTGAAGGAATCTTTTATATTATGTGTGTATATATTTTTCCATCTCAATTTGGCTAGAAGACTAGTTTTGTTCACCTGTTGACATTGGACAATAAGATTTTTCTGTATTAAATGAAATAATGTTGGAGAACATATTTTGATGTGTATAGATTTAACAAGAATTACTAACAAAAAGTTTTTAAAATTTAGTCAAAAAAAGGCTCTAATCTTCCCCTGTATACTAGTAAATTTCTTAATATGTCTCGAATAAAAAGAGGCTTGTACTGCAAAGAACTTCGGGAACAAGAGGTGGCGGCGACAACTAGACTATTGAAGTCTATGATTTAATAGAGGAAGGTGATGTAGACTTTCATTAAGTTTATATATATATATATATATATATATATATATATATATATATATATATATATATATATATATATATATATATATATATATATATAACTTGTTTAGATAGGTTTTTCAATTCTGAGTATACCCAAGACTATACGAATAACTTTTATACACATAGATCAAGTCTATGGCGATGATACTACCGTGCTTTGCACTAACACTGATTCAATAGTTTTACATGCTCAGACTAGAAATTTCTATAAGGATATGTATGAGAATTTACACAAATTTGATATGTCTAATTACTCTAAGAACAACTATCAGGTATACTTACAAACAAATGTAGCGAAAATTTATACTGAGATGTCAACTTTCCAATCACATTTACACCATATGTATGTCAAACTTAAGAAAAAATAATGTAGCTTTACCTCACGCAGGAAGATAAGCCCTATCTTATACATATGCTCGAATACATACCTGAGGATGCCATAATTTGGCTTTGCAAGAGGAATTTTATGGCAATTAAGACATATAAGTAACCTATTCGAACAAAGCAGATATAACAGATAATACAACCTTTAGGCTACAGTGTAAGGACTTCGCTAACCTAATGTACTATATCACTCAATCAATCAGTCAAAGACTATCCATATAATATATGTTTTATTTATTCATAGGGTTGCTGTATTAAGCTAAGTTACATTTTTAATACCTATTTTAATATAGTATGTCATCCTATAAATATAAACCTATAGGATTCTACAGTCTTTACATACTGAATATACCCTAATTAAATTTCTAATATTTCCTAAAAGATTTTCAATTTTTACAAATGTTCATAAATTTCAAAAAAGAAAACAACAAGGAACTGCCTAAGATTATATTTGATTCTTTTGTCATATGTAGACTAAGAAATTAAATGTCTAATTTTGTAAAAGATTTACCGTAACAAGTTAACTGCTATTTCTCTCTGCTTTATAAGTTTATAAATTACATTTATTCACAGATCGTAGACTTTTAGATATTTTTTTACAAGATATATCATTAATCTTTTATTTCAAATGAGGCAAGTTATGCCTTTTTGGGTGCAAATACGTAGTAGACATACCTGTGTAGGTTAAGGAAACACATGTCTTTTATATCCTTTTTTCGGATTTGGAAGAGGATACGAATAGGTATATATCTATATATTAGAGCACTTAACCGATGCTGCAGTTATACGAAATTTAAGTCTCTTCATAAATATCAGAAAAAGCTAACAATGCACTGCCTAAAATCTCTGCATTATATATGATTTTTTATCATGCGTAGAAGAAATTAAATGTTTAGTCCTGTAAAAGATTTGTTGTAACTAGTTGAGTCCTATTTCTCTTTGTTTTATTTTTAAAAATATAAGGATAAAAATATCGTATCATTATATTACTAAAGCGGTAAAATTGGAAATTTTTGTTCATTTTATTCCTATATAAGCGTTCATTTGCTGACTTTAGTAATATAAATTATACCAATATCATAAGCAAAAAAAAACAGCCCAACTATTACTTCAGTGAATAAAGAGATTAAGTTTAGAATTTAATTAATTTATATATAATAAGTACGCGCAATATTAAAATTGTATTTTTTTTTTAAATTATCCATTTATTTGAAAGATCATTTTAATCCTTAAGCTTAATAAAGTCTACAGACAAACTCGATCTTTGTCTAGACTCTTTATTACCCTTCAGGTATAAGAATTGTTGGAATTTGAAAAGGTATAAAGCGTATTAATTTAGGTTCTATCACCAGAAATATTATCGCTCTATATACCCTTTTTGTATGTTATTAGTGGTCTTATATATTCGTAGAGACATAACAGTGATGTAACATATATTAAGTAGAATTTGTATGATCTAATTATCTCAAAAGTTTTATATAGTATTAAAATAATGACTTTAATATCAACACTATATACAAATGATGAAAGATACTCATGAATCAAGGGTACTGAAGACATTTTTATATTATGTGTATACTCCGAGTCCTCTCACAGTACAAATCTAATACCTACGGTTACATTTAAAATTGGTGAAAGTCTAGATCTCCAGAGCATTTAAGCAAACAAAATGAAACTTCACCTAAAATGTTTAATTAGTGATAGCATCCATACATAGCTAGCACTTTCAAGTGATGCTTCCTCAACGACTGCTCGGCTTGGAACAAGAGTACTGGTCCTCTATCTGCCTCTTTATTGTTTGGCGCTTGCGCAGGTTATACCTTGGTTCTGCCTGGTTGGTTTCCTTGCTTCCCTGGGTCTGAACCTCCTCTCGTCTCGCTGTTTCTCTGGTGTGTTGTTTTTGGTTTGGTTTTCCATGTGATGAGACATAATATAAAAATGTCTTCAGTACCCTCAATTCATTAGTATCTTGCATCATTTCAATATAGTATTAGTATTAAAGGTGGTATTTTAATCACATCAAACCATTGCAATAGATAGATCTTGCAAATTCTACTTAATATATGTTACATTACTGTTATGTTTCTATGAATGTAAGACCACTAATAACACGTGATTAGTAAATCAAAAAGGGTATATAGAGCGACAATATTTCTGTTAGTAAAGTCTAAAATAGGCTTTATCCCTTTACAAATTCTAACAATTCTTATACCTGAGGGGTGATAATGAATCTAGACAAAGATTTAGTCAAACTTAAGTGTAATATCAAGTTATGTTTGGATGTCTATAAAAGCAAAAATGACAGGGGTAGGTTTAAATAAAATTACTTTTTATTGTCGATTATAGTTACTCACATTAATAAAATTTTTTGATACATTGAATTAAAAAATAGCTCATACAACAAGTGATATTCTATCTTTATATATTTAGTGTTCTGAAGTCGATGATCTAAACAAATTTGGTTCTTTTAGATTATCACTTTTTCACCAAGATTCACTAAGAAGGTTTCAGACTTAGAGCCAATTTAGTTGCGAAGAAAGTTGGATCTCTTAGTTGGACTGTTTTGTCTTGCTTATAATATTGGTCTAATTTATATTATTAAAGTCAGCAAATAAACGCTTTTATAGAAATAAAATAAACAAAGTTTTCCAATTTTACCGCTGTACTAATATAATAATACGATATTTTTATCCTTGTATTTTTAAAAATAAAACAAAGAGAAATAGGACTCAACTTGTTACAGTACGTCTTTTATAGGACCAAACATTTCATTTCTTAATCTATGCATGATAAAAAAAAATCATATGTAATGCAGAGATTTTAGGTAGTGCATTGTTAGTTTTTCTGATATTTACTAAGAGACTTAAATTTTGTATAACTCCAGCATCTGTTAAGTGCTCTAATATATAGATATATATACCTATCCTCTTCCGAATCCGAAAAAGGGTATAAAAGAAATGTGTTTTCTTAACTTACAGAGACGTGTCTACTACGTATTTGTACATAATAAAGCATAACTTGCTTCATTTGCAACAAAAGATCAATGAAGTTCTTTTTTCAAAATTATGAAGACTTGTATAAATTGAAATTCTTTTAGAAAATGTTAGAAATTTAATTAATGTATACTGAGTATGTAAAGATTGTAGAATCATGTAGGTTTATATATAGGATGACATAGTATATTAAAATAGGTATTAAAAATGTAACTTGGCTTAATACAACGCATTGATTGATTGATTGATTGAGTGATATAGCACATTAGGGTAGAAAAGTCTTTATACTGCAGCCTGAAGTTTGTCTTATCTGTGATATATGTTTTATGCGAGCAGGTTAGTTACCTATCTTAATTGCCATAAAATTCTTCTTACAAAACCAAACTATGACACCCTCAGGTGTGTATTCGAGCATAGGTATAAAATAGTGGTCATCTCCCTGCGTAAGATATAGCTACCTTTTTTTAACTTCGACATACAGATCGTGCAAATGTGATAGGAAAGTTGACATTTCAGGATAAATTTTCGCTAGATTTGTTTACAAGTATAACATGATGACGGTTCTTAGAGTAATTAGACATACCAAATTTGTGTAAATTCTAACACATAACCTTATAAAAATTTCTAGTTTCAGCATATAAAATTAACAAATCAGTGTTGGTGTAAAGCACGGTAACATGATATATATATATATATATATATATATATATATATATATATATATATATATATATATATATATATATAGATATATTAAGTTTTGTGGTGTGTTTTTATGCTTTCTGGCAATATAAGATTCATTAGGATCATATTTTCATTTAAATATCTTTACGTAAATTCATAGTTGGTAATATAACGGTCATATGATTGAAATTATATAATAAACTTAATTAAAGTCTACATCTTCTTCCTCTATTAAAACATAGACTTCAGTGGTCTCGTTGTCTCCGCCACCTCTCCAATCCTCGTCTTCCTGAACTTCTTTGCAGTAAAACAATACATCTTTTTATTCTAAACGTATTTAGAAATTTATTAGTTTACAGGGGAAGATTAAAGCCTTTTTTGTCTAAATTTTAAAAACATTTTGTTAGTGATTCTTGTTAAATCCACACACATCAACTTTATTAGGTTTAATACAGACAAACCTTATTGCCTTATGCTAACAGGTGTAATAGAAAAAAACGAGTCTTTTAACGAAATTGAAATTGAGAAAATAAGAGAGTGAAAGAGAGTGAGAGAGAGAGAGTGAGAGAGAGAGAGTGAGAGAGAGAGAGTGAGTGAGAGAGTAAGTGAGAGAGTGAGTGAGTGAGAGAGATAGTGAGAGAGTGAGTGATAGAGAGTGAGTGAGTGAGTGAGAGAGTGAGTGAGTGAGTGAGAGAGAGAGAGTGAGTGAGTGAGAGAGAGAGAGAGTAAGTGAGTGAGTGAGTGAGAGAGAGAGAATGAGTGAGTGTGTGAGAGAGAGTGAGTGAGTGAGTAAGTGAGTGAGAGAGTGGGGGTGAGCGAGAGAGGGAGAGAGTGAGTGAGAGAGTGAGTGAAAGAGTGAGTGAGAGAGTGAGAGTGAGTGAGTGAGAGAATGAGTGAGAGAGTGAGTGAAAGAGTGAGTGAGAGAGTGGATGAAAGAGTGAGTGAGAGAGTGAGTGAGAGAATGAGTGAGAGAGAGTGAGTGAGAGAGTGAGTGAGTGAGTGTGTGAGAGAGAGAGAGAGTGAGTGAGTGAGTGTGAGGGAGAGTGAGTGAGAGAGAGAGAGAGAGTGAGTGCGAGAGAGTGAGTGAGTGAGTGAGAGAGAGTGAGTGAGAGAGTGAGAGAGAGAGACATAATATAAAAAATGCCTTCAACACCGTTAATCGATAAGTATCTTCCAATCATTTGAATGACTGGGGATTATGGTATTGATATTAAATTCATTATTTTATTATCGCATATAAACCTTTGCAATAGTTAAATCTTACAAATTCTACTTAATATGAGTTATGTCACTGTTATGTTTCTATAAATATGTAAGCCCACTAATAACATGTGATTAGTAAACCAGACTTTAAAAAGTTAAGATAGCTAGCTGTAAAATCAAATTCTAGCTTTTGGAACGATCAAAAGAAATTATATTCTGTCTTGGAAATGAGAACTCTAGTTGGTTTATTGATGATACGTCAATTAAAATGAAAGATCACATTCTTATAATTGGAAATGTATGTTGTACTTTATTAACTGGTGGTTTACTGAATGTGCTAACACATGCACGATCTGATAATTATTTCGGTAATGATTTAGAAAAATATAAGGAAATTTTTTCTATTTACTCATACACATAGAAGAGACTTTCACCGAAATAAAAGGATTAATTCGAACAAAAAAAAATGGCAAGCAATATGCTAATGCTATTTCAAAGGTTTTTTTTTTCCACCGAAACACATTTATTGCATTCCTTAAAAAATATCTAGTTATCGGATCAAAACAAACAAATGTTACTAACATCTGAAGAATCCAGCGAAGATGAGCTGGAAAATAATAGGGATACAAACGAGCTTACGGGTATATTAAGAAAAATTTATGTAAACCAATGGAAATGGTACCAATATTCCCAATATATATATATATATATATATATATATATATATATATATATATATATATATATATATATATATATATCTGATAATGTTCGAAGAAGTCTTGGAGTACATGGTCCTGAGTCATATGGGGATCTGGTTCAATCAATAAAAGACCTAAAATTGGAAATACGAGATCTAGTAAAAGATATTAAATTCTATGCTGAACAGTATGAGGAACAAAAAATTAAAAATGATGAATATGAAAAGGAAATATCCAATTTAAAGATGGACAATAAAAGACTTAATGATGAAATTAGTAAGATAAAAGGAGTCGCAGCTTTGCACGATAAAAATGATAGAAGGGCAAATATCGTCGTTGTGGGAGTTAAATATGAAATTGGAGAGGGGGTAAATGTATCCAAAACGGTTGTACCAAAAATTGAAAAAGTGATGAAATATGTGAATCCAAATCTAAAAAGAAATGATATTGTTATAAGACTATCGAACACTAAAAAAGAAAACTGTCCAGTTATAATCGAGTTCAAAAATAAGGATGACAAAAGGGAATTTTTGGAAGAAAGAAAGCTCAAGGGACGAATTACTTCAGCAGAGTGTGGATTACCGGGGGAAAACTTGACCCTCTACTTCAATGAAGATCTATCACTGGAAGAGCGTAACCTCTTCAAAAAAGCACGAGGACTCAAGCAAAAGGGATTTAAATATGTTTGGGCGAAAAATGGTAACATTCTTGTTAGACAGAGTGATGATAGTCCAATTATAAAAATTAAAAAGGAAAGCGACATTGATAGCTTAGTGGATCAGTAAAGTTATATAAGTAAATATTAATTTAGCGATTTATTGCTATTAAAACACGACTATGGCTGTGTACGATATATTGGACGATTATCAGTCTGTAAAAACTTTTAATTGTGATAGTATAAATGAAATGGACCTTTTGATTAGCTCTAATAGTCCTGAAACATATATTAATATTATTCATTTTAATATACGTAGTATTTCAAAGAATTATGAAAATTTGGTGGCTTTCCTTGAGTCATCATCGTCTGAATTCGGCATAATCGTACTTTCAGAGACGAGGATTGTGCATGATTTGAATTGTTTCGCTTTAGACGGATATGATATTTTTTATAATGATAGTCAGCTAAATAAGTGTGATGGAACCATAGTCTTGGTTAAGTCTGATTTGTTCCCAAGTTTTGAGGTTATTACGGTGAGAAACACAAAATTCTTAAGGGTTATCTTGAGACAAAATAATATTGATATGGGAGTGACTGCAGTGTACAGATTGCCTTCTTTAAATGCCGACGAGTTTGTAGCTGATCTACAGGTTTTTCTTGAGGGACAAATGTCAAAAAATCCTATTGAAGTGTTCTGTGGTGATATAAATATAGATTTGAAGGATGTAGGTAGTGAAACTACCTGTAATTATCTGAATTGTTTGAGTGGCATGGGATATGTCAGTCAAATAAATAATATTACTAGACAAGACCGTTTCTCTAGATCATGCATTGATCATTTTTTTATTTACAATAAGCTTAATTACAGTAATGTAAAACCTATTGTATTGATTTCTGGCCTTACCGACCATTTCCCGATTATACTGAACATTGACTTTAAAAATATGAATAATAAACCCATTATTACTAATCACAACTCTCATCCCATAATAAAAACAATAGATCACATAAAATTACAAAATCAAATCAACAATGAAAACTGGGATTCCGTTTACGGTTCTGATATTGATTCATGCACCGAAATTTTTATTCAAAAAATAAATAAGTGTATTTCTCACTCGACTAAACAAAACAAATTAAAAATACAAAGAAAAAAAAAGGAATGGATTACTATGGGTATTATTACATCTATTAAAAATAGAGATAAACTTAAAAAGATAGCGGACAAGAGCCCAGAGAATATCGAAGCCACAGAAAAATTTAGAAGATATAGAAATCTGCTTACAAACCTTATTAAAAAATCGAAATATGCGTTTTTCAGAAGCAGGCTGGTTGACTGTAAAGGTGACATTAAGAGAACATGGGAGGTGATTAGGCGAGCTACCAATGAGAATGGTGGGTCTGAGGGAATATCACTGATTAAGGATGAGGGTGAGCTTGTTTGTGATAGCCTGCGAATTGCTAATATTTTTTTGGATTATTTTGGAGGTATGGGCAAGGACTTGGCGGAAAAAATTAAAACAAACAATTACAATTTCTTTAGAAAAAGTATTTCGAATTCCATGTTTTTGCATCCCATAACTGAGAGTGAGCTAATTACCGTAATAAATTCTTTAAACACTAAAGCGGCGGCTGGTAATGACAATATCTCTCCTAAAATATTGAAAGATAATCATATTTGCCTTATAAAGCCTCTTTTACATTTAATAAATTTGATATTTGAAAAAGGAAGATATCCTGCAATTTTAAAGAACGCGGTTATCGTTCCAATTTATAAATCGGGGGATAAATTAAATAAGGAAAACTATCGACCTATTACGATGACTAGTTCGATCAGCCGACTTTTTGAGAAGTGCATTAAACTCAGATTGGATGATTTTTTGAAAGAAAATAAAATTTTGTCTCTTTCCCAGTATGGATTTCGGTCGGGAGTAGGCACGGAAGATGCAATAGTGCATGTAACGGATTATATAATTCGTGGGTTTAATACAAAATTCAAAACACTGGGGATATTTGTTGATTTGGCTCGTGCATTTGACACTGTGACGCACCAAAAATTACTGAGTAAACTTGAAAGTATTGGCATTCGAGGTATCGTGTATGATCTGTTTGAGTCATATATAACTAATCGAACACAGAAAGTGAGAATAAATGAAACACTAAGTAAAACAGGTAATGTGGAGTTTGGAGTACCGCAGGGTACAGTATTGGGTCCTGTCCTGTTCTCTCTATATATAAATGATCTTTTTACTGTTCTTCCAAATGAAAATAGTGAATGTATTTGTTATGCCGATGATACAGTTATTTTAATTAAAGGTAAATCTTGGCAGGAGACATTTCAGAGAGCAGAGGATTACTTTTCGAGGGTACGATTGTGGATGGATCAGAATCTTCTGACTATTAATGTCAGTAAAACTGTCTACATGGCCTTTTCTATGAATAATAGAGTTAATACTGTATATCCTAATCTTTTAGTACATAATTATGAATGTCTTATGGGTGAGAAACAGTGCGGATGTATTGAGTCTGTAGCAGCGGCGGACAAGGTTAAATACTTGGGGGTGTTCATTGACCAGAATCTCAGATATGATGCTCACGTAAACTATATCACTAAGAAACTTCGAAAGACTATATACAAGTTCTACCAACTGAGAGAATTCCTGTCTTTGAAGCTATTGCGAATGACTTACCAGGCTTTGATTGAGTCAGTCCTCGCATATGGTTTGAATGTTTGGGGCAGTGCATGTGGTAGCATTCTTTACCCGTTGACTGTTACTCAAAAGTATATAATAAAAATATTCTTAAATAAATCAAGGCGGTTTCCATCAGACTTGTTATTTGAACAAGCTGACCTTTTAACTATTAGACAATTGTATTTTAAAAATGTTTTAAAATTTATGAAGAAGTGTGATAAATATAAAAGTCCGATTATGCACAATGTTCATACCAGGTCTGTTCACAATGGAGGCCTTACCTTTCCTGTGGCATTATACACGGCTTCGCAGAGGCATATTATGTATATCGGTCCAAAGATATTTAATTTGTTACCTTTAGAAATAAAATCTATTGTAAATGTATATTCTTTTTGTGTGAAAATATCTACGTGGATAAAGGCAAACCAACATCAGATTGTTAATGCAGTGCCGTTATTGAATTAGTATTGGAAATGAAGATAATTTTAGGTATTGTTTTTTTGTGTTAATATTTTTTAATATGATTGATATGTATGTATGTGATGTTTTCTTTTTAAATAGGTATAAGTTTAATTTATTTAATTAATTTTAATTTGACTTTAATTTTAATTGTTTTATTTTGTGACAGTGTATTAAAAAGTAAGCGTTTGTTATTTGACATCCAGACAAGCTGCTTGTAGCTTATGGATTCAAAAAATACATGGATGTAGAAAATTATTGTATCTATCTTATTTAGTGGTAATAAAATTATTATTATTATTATTATATATATATATATATATATTTAATACCCAAAGAATTGATATAATTTAATTTTAGCCTAATAATGGCACTTTTATGTTTTCAATTTAATTCAGGATAGGTTATGATTACCCCCAAGTACAGGTCTTCACAAGTTTTTAACGGGTTTATAGACATTTTAATAGCGAAATCTAGCTGTTATATGAAAAATATGATAGGTGATCCTTAGTCAGGCTTTTATTTTTGGAGATAAAGATAATCTAATAAAGTCTTGAAACTTAGAAGTTTAATTTATGAATATTTTCTCTTCTTTAATATTTATAATAGTTTTTGTATGTAAAGTAAAAGGCACTACAATTTTTTAAAAAGTTTTTTATTTCTAATTTAATTAAAAATTGCTGTCGTTCATGATGATAACATCATCATCTTCGATCATAAGTATACCATTGACTTCATTAGCACCTCTTCTCCAGTTGCGATTCTTTACCGCCATATTTATGACTTTGATCTGAGCTTCGAAGGATGAATCAATCATCTTCCCCAGGACTGTAATTGAAAGTGTCATAGCCAAAAAATCAAGGACACTGTTCAATCTGAATCGGATTAGTAATTAGAATCAGACTTAACCTGTTCAACTCGGCTCTATATATTGAAACACACACAAACCCATTATGGTTCGGGAGATTTAGTTCATCCTCCGTTACGTCCTAATTATTGAAACATCTACAAATCAATATAAAATTAAATTATGCTGCGGTACACAAAAACATTCTAAGACCGGCTCCTTGAAACGATATGCAAACAATTATAACAAAAATTAGCTATAATATTTAAAAAAAATAATGAAGATCGTTAACAGACATACATACACATATGTATATATACACACACACACACATACACATACATACACCTATGTATACACACGTATGTGTATACAGATACCCATACAGACACATATTTATACCCACTTACATACGCTCATACACCACCAAGGCACGTACGCACGCACGCATACACACACACCGAGGCACGCACGCACGCAACTATGTATACATACATATATATACACGCATACATACGCATATGTATATCCACTTACATACGCACATACATACACATATACAGACGTTTTTGATAAGTTAAAATATTTGGATAAAAAGTATATTTTCTTTTAGGATATATTCTTCTACACTGTACAAAAATAAAAATGATTTTTTCTGCTGGTAACTAAAAGAGTGAGTTGATATAACTGATGAAATTTATCCCAATTTTATTCGTATTTATGTATCTCGTGAAACCCCGCCTCCTATAAGAAATAATTGGTGTGTTTCCAGAAAAAGATATATTCTCAATCCGATTTAGCGGAGATGACTTTAAAGGTTACAAAATATCATTAGAAACATATCTAAAAATTAATCTTTTTTGACTTGCAAAACTCGAATTGTTCCAAAAATCACATAAAATGCGATACAAAACTTATTGATACGGGAAAACAGTCAATATTAATACCATTCAAATAGATGTATATACATAAATTTTATATAAATCCATTAAACTCTAAATTTAATCTCTTTGTTCACTAAACCCTCAATAGTCCAAATATTACTTTAAATGAGATAAAAAAAAGTCTATACAAGGAAAGGGTGTTTATTAAAATGATATATAAAACTCTAATATTTCTAATAATATCGACACTTCGAGCTGCAATCCCAACAAGAATAATGATTTAGATATCAGTGATATAATACTTCTGATAATGGAACCAAAACCCATTAGTTCTATTAATATACATGCTTTATGTCTATTCAAATTCTAGCAATTCTTTACACCTCATAAAAAGCGGGCAATGACGCATCTGACGAACCATAGCATGTAGGTATGACGAGGCTCAAAAATGTCACCAGTGGCCAAGTTGCCAGATCCTTTTTTCTTTCCTTGATTTTTTATGATTATTTAACTAATATCATTTATACAATGCAAATACAGATCAAATGAATGCAAGGTATGAATAATTTAAAGAAAGGAATTTTAACATTACATGTAGTTGTTAAATTCTAAACTTAATCTTTTTGTTCACACAAACAAAAAGGTATCATTAAAAATGTGTATAGAGCTCAAAGTCATGAGTCATTCCAATATGCATACTTTACCTCTTTTAAAATTCTAACCCTTCGCACTTAATAAAAGAAACGGTAATGATGCATCTGGCGGGCGATCAAAAGTAGGTATGACAAATCTCGATAATAATGAGTCCGGAATCCGATGCCATAGTTTATTTTCAATAAAATAAAAAAATCGATACAGACAAAGGTTTCATGAAAGGAATATATAGAACTCAAATACATCAGCCATATCAATTAACATACTTTACCTCTTTTCAAATTCTAACCCTTAGCACCTAAGAAAAAAGCAGGTAATATCGCATCTGGCGAGCGGTAAAAAGCATGTATGACAAGTCTCGACAAAGATGGGTGCGGAAATACAATAGAACCATTTGTACCTGATAAAAAGGCAGGTAATGACGCATCTGGCGGACGGTAGAAAGCAGGTATGACGAGACCCAAAAAATCCACCAAAAAAGGCCACCGGTGCCCATGTTGCCAGATCCTCCTTTTTGCCCTTGATTTCTTACGATTATTTCATTAATTCAGAATAATTAGGTTAATCCATTCAAAACAATAGAAATAACCCTTTAAAACAGTATTACGGTCATTAAAACCATTGTTTAAAGGGGGAAAACGGAGTCAGGTTAGGTCAATCCTTATTAACTAATAAAAAATTAGCATATTCCTCCTGGATCCACCTCTTCCGGTGGGTGCAGAACTATCACTTTTTATCTATTTGGGTTTTTGTCTAAATACAAAACATTTTAAAGATAGATTTAGTTAATAAATATTTAAAAGAGGTAGGTACAAGATTATTACTTTAGATGCGAATTTTTTATTTTAAATTTTGAACGTTTAATAATAATATACCCTTATAAATCCAGTATGGATTCTCACAGCATATATCACATAAGAAGTTTAATGCTTTTTTTCTTCTTTTTTAGGTGCATTAATACATCTTGAATAATCACTATAAGAAAATAGGTTTAGGGGTCCGCATATTAAAAATAAGCAGTCAGTCATTTGAAATCTTGTTGCATTGAAAAACGAGTTTATCTTCAGTTACTTTTAAAGATTTTGCAACAAACTAGCATTATTTTGCAAATCCAAGTCCAAATGTTGCACACAATTGCATATATTGAAGTATTGAGATAAACCATCAAATGTCAAATTTTTTAGTCAAAAAGGTAAGAGAAAGTTATTCTTTTGGTCACTCTGTCTTTGATTAATTTGCACTATTTCATAGGGAAGTTGTGATTTTTGGCCAAAATAACCACTGCTTTGTAAAATAGTGCCAATTAACACATTCAGAATCAGATAAAGTGACCAATGAGTTAGTTTTTTGGCCTTTTAGACCCAAAGCTTGAGAATTTAAGAGTTCATCTCTTTATTCTACTATTTATAACACTGTTTGATTAAATTTTACTAATGATCTTTTTCAGGATTGCTATTTTTTTTTCAGGTTTAATCTCTTTATTCTACTATTTATAACACTGTTTCATTAAATTTTACTAATGATCTTTTTCAGGATTGCTATTTTTTTTCAGGTTTAATCTCTTTATTCTACTATTTATAACACTGTTTGATTAAATTTTACTAATGATCTTTTTCAGGATTGCAATTTTTTTCAGGTTTAATCTCTTTATTCTATTATTTATAACACTGTTTGATTAAATTGTACTAATGATCTTTTTCAGGATTGCTATTTTTTTTCAGGTTTAATCTCTTTATTCTACTATTAATAACACTGTTTGATTAAATTTTACTAATGATCTTTTTCAGGATTGCAATTTTTTTCAGGTTTAATCTCTTTATTCTATTATTTATAACACTGTTTGATTAAATTGTACTAATGATCTTTTTCAGGATTGCTATTTTTTTTCAGGTTTAATCTCTTTATTCTACTATTAATAACACTGTTTGATTAAATTTTACTAATGATCTTTTTCAGGATTGCAATTTTTTTCAGGTTTAATCTCTTTATTCTATTATTTATAACACTGTTTGATTAAATTGTACTAATGATCTTTTTCAGGATTGCTATTTTTTTTCAGGTTTAATCTCTTTATTCTACTATTGATAACACTGTTTGATTAAATTTTACTAATGATCTTTTTCAGGATTGCTATTTTTTTTCAGGGTTAATCATTACAAATTGTTTTTTTAGTATGTTTTTATTTTTAAAACTAAGAACACACCGATACCGATATGTGTGGTAGTTGTTGGTGTTTTCTTGGCAGCTGTTTACGTTTCAGGTGTTTTTGGTACGTATAATGATAATGAGTAAGCAGCTGTCTGTTGTTGCTCTATTCGGAGCCGTACAACACTGATGATGACCAAGGAAGGTCGAAACAGTTGCCGAAGCCTTGGAAAATATGTATCAAAGGTAAGTTGATTCACAAAGTGTAATTAAATATTTAATTCATTTTAAAAACCGTCAAATGCTAATTGAACTCAAGTGTTCCGTAAAATATTTAAAATCTACGAGTTTATTTATTGATTTACTTGGCAGGCGCCAAAAAAATTTTTTTTCTTTTCTTAAAAATCATATTAGGCAATGCGCTAGTAATTAAGGACATTCTATATTTTTTCAATATTTTCTTGTTATTTTTTTACACGATCACCAAAGTAAATTTATATTTTCACATTTCATATTTTATTAGTTTTTATTTTACACCCAACAGAGTTAAACCTAAAATTTTTTTGTCGTTTTTTGGGACGTAAAATTAGCTCTAACCGTAACTGTATGAACTATCAGCTCTTCATTTTGAGAAAAAGGACCGTGACAAACGGATGTACGAGTAGATGAAGGAACTTACACGAGTTGTTTCTGTAAGTATTTGGTTTTTCCAATTTTGTCACAAAACCGTCTCATTTCATCTCATCAGCCATCTTCAGTCCATGTTTGAACATATGTCCAAGAGAGATGTAGTTCTGAACATTTTATATACTTTCTTTTCAACACTTTGATATGAAAATCTACTTGACACATCACTCTTATCTTATCAAAGTTCTATTGCTTCCAATATTTATTTAATTTGGTATGCATTCTTTGCAGTTACCCAAGTGTTTAAGCAATGAGAACAGTATCGTCTGCATATCGAAGATGGTGGATCTTGTTCCGTTGATTCATATAATATACGCTTATCTCTCCAACCCAACTTCCTGAAAACATCCTCTAGACGGAGGTTGAAAAACTTTAGGCTTAGAGCGTCGCCCTGTCTTATGCCCTTTTTAATCATAATGTACTCTGAATATTCTGGTAGAAGCAGGCGCGGATCCAGGGGGGGGGGCGATACCCCCCGAGTTTTGAGTTCAGGAAAATAGACGCGATTCTCCCCCTCCTCAGGAGCTTCGAATTTAGAAAATGCTGCTAGCGTCTCCCCCCCCCCTCCCCCAGTCGAGTCCCAAAGAGAGAGGCTGGATCCGCCCCTGGGCAGAAGTGTCATACAGTAGATATGTTCCAGTATTTGTGTATATATAGTATCTCTCCATGTCTTTCCTTATCGGTTTTCGGTTCTCTTTAGAGTTGTCTGAATTATCTATATTTTCCTTCTTTTAATAACTGCTTCTTTTCTTTTATACTTTTTTTTGTCTCTTGACTACTTGCAACTTTCTTTAATTTTCTTTTTGCGACATTTTCAGTAGAAATAAAGAAATGTTTACTGCCGTAGAATTTACCAAGTTGCCTATATTCACCTTCAGCTGCCTCTTTGATGTTATTGTTTTACATTAATAGGTTCTTTAAGAAGTATTTCCTAAATTTATAAAATAATAATAGATTTTCACTGAAAATGAAGTTTTCCTTTAATTTTCTCACTCGAGAAAGTTTTAAAATAAATAAATAGCAAAATATAAACCAAATGTTCTTGAATGTTTCCAATTTCCAATTTATATGGATGCTATTTTTTTCAATTAAACCTAAATTTTAGTTACATTCACCATTTTGTCATGAAAATATTTTTAACCCTTAATTTTTCAAAACAATTCGTATAACTTGCTTAAATTTTGTAGCTGACATATTTTTTCATTTTTTCTATGCGAAGGTGGTTGTTTTGTGGAAATGAGTTTTTTATTTTTAGTGGGACACTTTGTATATACCATTTTTTAATATCGACTTAAATTTCTAAAAAAATTTTGAAGCTGTAGACTGAATGGGTATGAAAGTATCTCAATGTGTAAAATTTAGCTTTTCATTTTTTATCGATCCAAAATTTTGGTAAAACCAAAAATAATAAAGTTCGAAATTACGTCATGTCCCATAAATTCGAAACTTTTGTTTTTACAAAAAATGAAAAAACTTCATTTAAGTCTGTTATTACATCGATTTGCACTATTGAGAGAGCAAAAGTAAAAAAAAATACTTTATTTTATTACTACACAACGCTCAAAATTATGAAGAACCCTGAGTACCTGAGAATTCTCCTAACGGGCTGGCTCTTTATCCTTGGGAGCAAAAGCCAGAAAGGTAAAAAATATAATGTAAACTTTTTTATTTATTATAAAGCGTTAAGTTGTTATAACTACTTATTAGGGGAAAAAGTAAAAAATATAGATAAAAAAAGAAATAAAATGCATATTTTGGCATTAACCTTGTTTTTGTGTCGGTCTTTGAGTTCGTTAAAAATTTGTTAACAAAACATTGAGGCCTACAATTGTTACCATTCTTAATGTTTTATAACAATTTTATGACATACTTCAGATGCGGAAAAAACGGCAGTGCTATTAAATGATAAGATTTTGGATTTAAAATAAACATTTCGTCAAGCTTTTGTTGTAATCAATTTTTGTACAAGAAAAGTATGTAGACACAAAATGATTTTTGTATGTAAGTTTTAATAACGTTAACCGAGGAAACTGTTTAATTTTATCTGTAAATATCCCATTTCCCCATTCCCAATATTTGGTTGTAACTAAAAAAAACTATACACCTATATACCACCACAAACATGTAATGATTTATAACTTTTCAGCTTACCACAAACTTTCCTTATAAATTTATAAGTTTGTAAATTACATAATATGTGAGCAATTTCTTGTACTGTTCGTTAATTTTTTTTCCCGAAAAAAAAAACTATTACAGACTAATAGTTTATGTTAAGAAATGTCTGTTTTTAAAGTTCCAGGTCAACAACACAAAGACCAAATAATTTGTCTGGTAACTTCAACCATCAATACCCACTACTACAAATCCGCCGTTAACATATTGTATCCTCTACGTGGTATGTTGATATATGTTCAGATTTTTCAAAATTAATGGTAAGTAGTTCTTTCAAATATTTGGCAAGAGTATAATAGATCTAAAGTACTTTATTTTCTCTCCTTTGGTTCACCTAAGTTGGAAGTCACTCTTTTAAAGATTAGTTGTTATCAATTTTTTTCATTCTCAGAGAAAGGGATTTATTCCTATTTATATTTAATTATAGATTGTGCCTATTTCAACGGTGATCATTGCATAGAACCATTCTATAACCCGTTAAAATTGGTGATAATTTCTGAATTTTGGTTAAAGCAAACCGAAATTGCAGTACTTTAAGCTCTTGTAATTTGTTAACCTTCACCCCGCTATAACCATGGTAACTATATAAAAATCATTTTAACGAGATTTGTAGAGGAGAGATATATCAAAAAGTTCATTATTCACACTCTGAGGAAGGCGTCTTCTATTATTACTCATTCAAATAAGGCCCCATAATATTGAAACATTTGTATGAATACTTAATTATCAACGCAATCAGAATATTAATTTTCTCGTTTATCCTAGGGCAGAAAAATGTATTTCGCTCCATAGTACATTCTCTTTTAGAGCTACAATATAACTGGACATATAAGCTATATTTTGTTTCTTGACTGAATTTGATGTCATGTCCACTTGCCAAGATATAATAAAAAATCAGTTTCACTTTAAAGCTCTATGTCACCCTGTTAATACGAACACTACTGGTGTACACAGTCTCATTAAATCGGTATGAGTCAATTGGGTCACTTTCCTCATACCAAAGAAAATATTACCGTCAATGGTTTTACTGAAAATTTCAAACTGGACCTTGAATTTTATGGTTTTTTTTTGGTATATTAAAAAATGCGATTCTTCATCGTAAGACGTGCAAATACTTCATCTGGTAAATTTATTAGTAATTAATTAGTAAGTTATAAAGCATTCAATAATAATTATTTATTATTGAATGCTTTATAACTTGAAATTAAACCTTAGAATCAAATTGTAAATCTAAGGGTTACAAGTTTAATCTTATGGATATGATGTATGATAATTTTTAAATGTTATCAATATTTTAGTTTTCTAAGAGATAAGAAACTTCAAAGTCAAGGGCTGAAGCAAATTGGACATGATCATAATTCTTTCATACACCAGATGAGTAACTCTGTTCAGAGCATTTTTCTGGAAATCGGAGAAAGGCTTGGACATACTAATGATTTAATTCAAGAAATTCGAGAAAATGATCCTGATTTTTTAAAAATATTTTCCTGTTACTCTTGGTGAGTTTGAAAAGCTGTTGTTGGGCCAATAAATAGGAAACACGCTATTGAAATGTGTACAGCTATACCCTTATTACTAGGTTTGAAAAAACATTGTGATATTTAGCTAATGAAATCAGCATGTGAAAGCAACAGTGCGAATTCCGAGTCGGTAAACAGTGTTTTTGAAATTAGTCATGTTACTTGTGCGATAATATGAGACTCTTTAAAACAAGTTTTATTTCCAAAGTTTGAAACTTCTACCTGGTAAAGAATTGCCAAGGAGTTCAAAAACGAGAGTTTCAATATAAAGTGTAATATTAACAATCGTTTTAATAATTACAATTGTTTGTAGTTTTTAGAAGAAAACATTACGTATGACACTAACTGGATTTCTGTTATTAAATTTCCATCAATGTTAATTTTTACTTTTTAATTGTTTATAATAGGTTTATATAAAATTTGCTAAGGATAGGGTTACCAGACGACAGGAATTTTCCTGACATGTCTGAAATTTTAGCCCCTTGTTAGGAAGAAACAGGAAAAAACTGCAGTTGTCAGTATTTTTTTGAAATTAAAAGAGGAAAATATTAGTAATGAAAAAATATTTACTAATCATTCTAGTGAGAAAAAATAAATTGATTAAACGTTAACAAAATGAGTGAATTGTTAATTTAGTATATTAATAAATTTAGTTTCATACTTTTCTTTAAGTTAAATTGTGTCTAGAGTAGAACCTTAACAGAAGACATTGTAGTAAACCAACTATTACTACAAATTATTAATTATTAAATTACTATATATATTTTTAAGTTACTCTTATGGATTAATAGATGATTATAGTCTAATATTTAATACTCCCTTAAGAAACAGTTATATCTTAAGTAAATTTATGTTCTAATAGGTTCAAACAAAAGCATGCCTTAATCTCCGAAACTCTAAAACTTTACTTTTTACAGAGACCATTAGTTTTGTTTATATTGTCATCATCCCATAAATACACACTTTTTCATTTCAGTAATCATGTAAATAAATAGTTATAAGTTATATTTGTTAGTACGCCTATGACTGTCAAATATTTAATTTAGATTCAGAATAGAATGTAACTAGGACATGAACATTGAAACGAGAGGAACTAAAATCAAAAAACTACAATAGTAACATTAAATTAGTAAGTAAGAACAAAAACTGTTGTTACCTCATGATTTAGTGAACATTATAATAAAATATTAAAAAAGTAATATTAGAAGATTTATTTGAATTCATCGAACTAGCAAAGTTATAACATTGATGGCAGCGAAAGGCAAAGCTTATAACAATATAGACAGTCTGTCTCTCCTTAGTCCACTACGCTCCCATTAATGAGAAGACTCACTCGATATTGGCATTTGATGCTTCGATTGCAAAAATTTTGAAAATCTCACTGCCTTAACATACAACATTCAGATAAAATGTCCGGATATTTACAGAAACATTAGGGATATTGTCAGGAAAACTCATTATTTGATCTGGTAACCATAGCTAAGGGCATGTCTGTGGATTAGCGTCTCGATATCAGAGATTGTCGTTGAATAGAAATTGTATTATATAATGGCCTTTATTTCATAAGCTTTAATTTATATAGTGAACACCTGTATTATTGCAATTGTTATAAAATTAATAAAAAAATGAACAAAAATCGTTTTTTTTTTTTTTTTTGAGGACCAAGCAGTAATGATCTTCGGTAACAAGCATTTTTAATAAATTAAAACAATTTAACATAATTCATAAATATCTATTATTTCAAAACTCGCTAAATAAAATATATGAATAAAACAACAAAGTTTAAAAAAAAAAACATAGGTTATGTTTTCATACAAAATATTGAAAATAAACAGTTTCCACCATTTTGAAAGCAGTCCGCTGAAAAGTTAAACATGATTTGGCGTAATGACCTTGGAAAAGGCGGATTTAGGCGGGAAATCTTCGATCTTTGTCTTTTTTTAAATTAACAAATCACAATGCTTGAAATTTGACATATGTCTTATTACGCTACGCTGCCGCCGAAATTTTTGGTATCGTGTGGACTCGCTCTCAGGTGCATCAAACCCTGAGTAGCTCCGAGCAAATCTGAATAAAGCGGTAAAAATATTAATTGGAACAGTATATAACCTACAAATTATTTTTTTTCAGAATTTGTGTTTTTAATATACATAGCGAAACATATTGAAGACAAAAAGGTAAAAATATTATATTATTACTTATTAGTTTTGAATTTTGTCGGGTTGAATATTTCGCAATTCGTTAAAAAAGCTATGAACGTAAGTTCGATATTTTGTGAAATAATCTTATTTTTGTGTCCCCATTTCATGTATAAAATGTTTTTTTACCCAAAAATAGCATCTAAAAATGATAACTGATAGCTGTTAGCGCTTTATACATCAAATATTTTTTTTTTGTGCTTGAGGGGTAAGGGGAAAGCAGATCTGACAAGCGCCGAGGCATACTGCACTACTTGAATTAAGCGAGCGTTTCTTGCACCTGTACAGCTCCGAGCTGTTCATGCCAATAAATCGAGGGCAGTAATTGGGTGCCTCCACGAACTTGACATATCATGTTCGTGGGTGCCTCTCTCTCCTCACCGCCGTTAGAAAAAGAGCAACTACTATCCTATTTCATTCTGTCCCTTTCCATGCGAGAACTAACTTGTTTCTATAGAATCCACAGTTTATAAACTTACCAACGTTCTTCTATAGGATCCGCAGTCTATAACTTACTTTTATGTCTATCGCTAACCTGACATTTTTTTACCGTAACCTTAACGTGTTTTGTAAACAAACTTCAAGTAGTTTTTAATCCAAAGTTATAAGAAAATACTGGAAAATGGAAAATAACAAAGAGCCACAGCACGTATCAAAGGATCATGAAAACTTCATTAAAGATTTTATACAAATATATAAAGAAAATCATTTACTTTGGGATAAATCTCATCCCAAATATAACAATAGAGATGCTAGAAACACAGCTCTGGATATATTACTAAATAAGTGTAGGGAGTATTATCCCGATGCTGATATGGACTTTGTTAAACATAAGATTGATGGAATGAGAAATGCATTCAGAAGAGAATATAGAAAAGTAAGTCAAATTATTTTATAACTACAAATAAAATCCCGTCACAACTTTACAAATATTATTATAATGGTATTGGTTTATTTACGATTTTGCAACTCTACAACAAATGTTAATAATTCAGATTAGAGTAAATCTAGAGGTGGGTGATATTTTGGTCTTGTTTGTTTTAATTTTTTTGATAATTTTCTTGATTTTTCTGAATAAAAAAAACTGCACACTAATAGAAGCATCTGTATTATATAAAATTGCATAAATTTTTATCGGATAAATCAAGAAAATTTTCAAAAACAAAATGGCATGCACCTCTAAATTTACTCTAATCTAAATTATTACCCAAATCAAATGTTAAATTTTTACCTTAATAAATTTTAATTGAAGTATTGAACAGTCAAAATTTTCATTAATGTTAAATTTTTAAAGGTATTAGAATCTAAGAAGACAGCAAAAACAGAAGAAGACATTTTCATTCCTTCATTATGGTACTATAATCTTTTACAATTCACTGTTGGTGAGGAATGTGATGATAATTTACAACCAAATGAAGAAAGTTATGTAAGTATATAAGAAAATTTAACTTTAAAATTTACTGTAGTCAGAATGAGAAATTTTTGGAAAATATTATTTATTTAGATTAAAGTAAGTATGTAAGCAAAAAGGTTTTCATTTTATTCAATATAAAAATTGTTGCAATACTGCAACATAATCTGACCCTTTCTGAACAATATAATTGTCATTAAAGTCTGTAATCTCATTGTTTCTATATGAAAATCAATAATTATATCATAAATTTTTTAGTATATAATATATATATATATATATATATATATATATATATATATATATATATATATATATATATATAAGCTCCTTAAAACTGAGTAGAAAATTGTCTTTTTTAATACGAAGTGAGAAAAATTAAATAATTTTTTCTAAATCAATAGTTTTTACTATAGTTTAAACCAGATAGTTGAAAAATCATCATTGAATGTTTTAATTTTTGAATATTTGTTTGGAATTCTAGAATATTCTCTCTGAATTGACATTGAAAACTGTGGATTTCTGTTATTTTTTGATAAAAAATAGTTTCTAGTGTTTGGTCAGTGGGTTTTAGAACTTTAAGCTATTTTTACTACTCTGGGATACTGTTGATGTAGAACAATTGCAGAAAAATGGAAATTTAAGTCCTGAAACATGTTTGACAATCAATTAACTCAATAAATTTGCTTAAGCTTATCACTAGACATTAAATTTATTTTATGTTCATAGAATAAAATTTGAATGATCTTTTTCGTATCAGGTTTTATTTTTTTTAAGAGTTTTGTAAAACTCCCATGGGGTCAATCTATCACCCAGACCATGTTGCTCAACAATTTTGGTTTCCCAAATTTTTTTACCAGTTACTTCCCAATATTAGACAAGTTTAAAACTGTGATTAAAAAAACTTTTAAGCTCATACTCTTTTTTTGGCGAATATTTTAAGTTTGCTTTAGGACTGCTTTTTTGATGAAAACAGGTTTTGCGCAAATGTATCTAAATCTGTTAATTTTAAAAATATCACGACAAAACAAAAACCAAAATTATCAGAATAATATGCTCTAGATTTTTTTCTTCTTACATAATGTTACTTAAGTAGTGAGCAAAGTGAAGAAAAAAATTCACAATTATAAAGTGATAATGCGAATTTAGTGCTTGCAGAATTATTAAAAGGAATAAGGTGTATTTTTTTTCTTGTATAGATACTTGCTACAGAAGTTTCAGGCTTGAGAACTTGGTCCTTTTTTTATATAAGATTTCATAAATGTCCCAAATTGTATTTTGGCAATATTTAAAATTAAATATCTCAAAATGGACTGAGTAAAAAATTATTAAATTAATTCAGATTACACTTCTTTATAATATAAATATATGATAAAGATTTGGTAACCGAGACTCAACTGGTTCCCGAGTTAAAGTCCATAAAATTTGGCCAAAAATTAAGTCATACTCCTGCAAAATTTAACGATAATTAATTAAAAAAAGTATGAGTCTAAGAAATTTTTTTACCATGGTTTTCAACTCACTTTGTATTAGGGGGTAACTAGTAAAAAAATTAAGAAAATCAAAAACGTGGAGCAACAAATTTTACTTTACCTAGGGATTTCAAATGGATTGACCCTGTCTCTTTTTAATAACTCCTTTTGTTTAAGGGAAATTACGAAAATATGAGATATTTAAAAATCATGTATATTTCTTTAGAAAAACATCTATTTCTGGTCAAAAGAACACACAGTTATACTAATAGACCTCCTCAAAAAACATCCAATATTATATTGTCCAGAAGGAACTTCAAACAGTACAAAAGGCAAACGAATGAAAGCATATAATCAAATAACGAAAGATTTAATTGATTCAACAGGCAAACAGTTTAGAGTGGGAGAAGTCAAAAAGAAAATTATGACTTTAAAACAGCAGTTTAGGAGGGAGTGTCGAACTAAGAATTTTAGACGGTCGAATAAACACCAGACACTGTGGTGTTATGAACTTTTAATGTTTTTAAAAGAAGCTTGGAACAAAAAAGTAAGTGAATATACTATTTTTTTCTTACAGTAGTTAAAAATTGATTTTTTGGAGTATTCAGAGGTCTTGGAATTATTAAGAAACATTATGGTGTTTATCTGTATTTAGAGACCTAATGTATTTTACAATGAGTATAACTAAATATTTTTTTTTTTCAAATTACCTTCAATCTGCTATTCCTGGACCGTACATGAAGTTTTCCGCGATATCCTTCAACTCCTTTTGAGCAATTATTTTAAATTAACTGCCTTCATTACTTTCTTGTTGGTCTCTCATGTTGGTTATAGATACTCTCTGAGAATCCAACTTTTCAGATAATTGCCGCTCGCTTGGGCCAGTTGTAAAATTTAATAATGTGTAATAAAAGTGGCAATCTGTACACTACTGCATCACAAAACAAACTAATTTTATAACGTTGAATGTTTCGACTGTTCACGAGCCTCTAAACTAATTTCAACGTTATGCACCCGAGTTATTTTCACCTTCTGAAATTCCTCAAAAAAGAATTGATTTAAAATATCTAATATAAAAGCATATTCAACAATACCCCGTTTAATCAAGGCTCTGACCGGCCCGCTCGCACCTCAGTTTCGGCCGACGCCCTGCCGCGTTCACTTCTAATTGCTATAACTTCGGAAATAATTTCGATTTTGAAATTTTTAAGTGCTGAAAATATTCCTAAAAGTATAAACAATTTATCTATCAAAAAAAAAAGTACGATTTTTGAAAATTTAAAGGTGGTGTAACTGCTTAAACAACCTACAAGTAGGTTGTCTAAACATTTCTTTTTAAAAAATTACAACTAAAAGTCGTCAAGAAATCTGACAAGGACCAATGAGAGAAATGTGAAGATAGTCAGAATAGCTAAAACATGGCAGGTCACCAAGTTTTTATTTTTGCGTTAATTATGTCTGTAATTATGGCAACTTACTTCTTTAGGTAATCTTTTTCTTCCAATCTGTTTTTTTAGCAAGAAGTAAATAAAGAAGATAAAGAAGGTTCAGATGATAGCGCAGATAATATGGTAAGTCAAATGAGTCTTAACCTTTTGAATATTTTAAATTTATTGTGGTTTTTGTATTTTTTTTAGTTCATGAAAGATG
This sequence comes from Diaprepes abbreviatus, assembly GCA_034092305.1. Lineage (NCBI taxonomy): Eukaryota > Metazoa > Arthropoda > Insecta > Coleoptera > Curculionidae > Diaprepes > Diaprepes abbreviatus. Next base: position 10,020,682 of record JASJET010000228.1, read on the forward strand.
ATGATACCCAGCCGAATATTGACAGCAAAGAAGATCTGTTCCTTGAAGAAAATTATGATGATATTTTTGATACAATAGGTAAAAATGTAGCAATAAAATTAAGGGATATGAACGACGACCAAAGAAAATATGCCGAGAACCTAATAAACCAAATTATGTACAATGGTCTAATGGAAAACTTGACCAGTGATTCAGCAATATCTCTAAATGGCCTTTAGATCTTTATTAATATCCAAAAGGCAATAATATATAAATTATTAAAATTCCAGATGTTTTGTGTAAATCATTAAATTTTAAGAATAAAAACATTGTAAATCCTACAAAGTTCACGTTTTTAAATTTACAAACCTCCGGTCAAACTATAATTGTTTTTAAGTCGTGTAATATACTAGTTATAAATGATAGTATTATGCATTTGAACACATGTGATTATCTGTGGTCCTTTGATCTAGAAAAACATTGTGAGACGTCGCTACTTGAAATTTCCCTCACCGCTCTTAGGAGGTAGGTTATTATCGCTATCTCTTTCTGGTGTGACGATTAGTTTTGTGGAATATAAACACAAATGAAGCTTTTAAATAAAAGGATTGTTTTCTAGACTTTTAATGTATTCTCACTTAAGATGTAAAGTTGTTTATTACCACCCCATACCCTATTCCTAAATTGAATCCCAAAAAATGATGGTAGATTGTGAGTGAATCGTTAAGGCTTTTCTTGACCCTCCATAGCACTTTGACTTTTAAGACTTTGAAGGCTACTATTTTTTTTGAGGATACAGTACTTTGTTTCCTTAAGTGTCAAAGTGACGCTCTCCAGAAATATATGTTTCGCATAACAGGTGTTTCGACTACACGATTTGCAGAAACGGCAAATCTCTCAGCTTTACCCATTTTTTTGAGATGATATATCAGAACACAGTGTCTTATGAAGAGATTTGTTATTACTCAAATGTTCTTTTTAGGACATGGAGAAGAAGCGTTCTTACTCTCTTTGACATTGGGCTTATAAAGTTGTTCGCTTATCTGAGACCATAAGTATTTTACCACCTTAATTTTAGCTGATTTTATTCCCACCTCCGGAGCTACTCTTTTATGTGGCTTTTTGGTAATCCACAGAAAGGTTCCGGACCGAATCAGGGAATTTTTGGCCCCTTCTTTTGTGAGGCTCCTTGCTCCTAAAACATTAAACACTCCTAAGTATTTAACCTGTTTTAGTGTTTCGATTCAGGCACTCGTCAGCACAGATTTGAATTATATGCATTTTTGCTTGGAAGATGGAGGGGGGTGTTTCCTATATAGGGATTTTGCAACCCCCTCTTTCAACTTGGATCTATACCACTGAATCCTTCTCTAGTCCAGGTAATCCCTCTTGGATCACTTGGTAGGAGTCGGTTACTAATTCATAATTCACATCAAATTCATACCTGATAGTCATGCAGTCTTTTGGTTTTGATATGAATTCAGTTAGAATTGTATTCAATCTTCATATGTCCAACAAAGTTTCCAGGTCTGAGGTTTTCTGTTTGAAACAGAATTTGTTGATATGGTCATCCTGTGCCCTCGTCGCGACGTCCGGGAACTGGAGAGACCGATGATGCGAGCTTTCCGGATCGCGGAACGATGGTAAGAGATCGAGGAGCTCGGAATAAATCCGGGCAAAACCGAGATTATACTTTTCACAAAAAAGAAAAAAATGGAGAGACTACACAATTATACTCTCAGGAAGGGCCCTTCGATATAAGGGAACTGTTAGATATCTGGGAGTAATTTCGGATTCACGACTGAGCTGGAATGATCATATTGAGGTTCGAGCCAAAAATTCCTACTGGGCTTGCAAGCGAACTTTTGATTACGCATGGGGCTGACACCGCAAGTGATATACTGGATATACACCATAATAATCCGTCCTATGATTCCGTATGCCGCTATTGTATGGTGGCTTAGTACAGTCAAGCGCAAACACCATCTTCAACTTATAAAATTTTAAAGAATGGCTTGTATAGGAATGAATGCGATAAGGAGTGCCTCTACTATGGGGCTGGAGGTTCTAATAAATGTCCCTCCTCTCCACTTGTTCATAGAAAATGTAGCCCTGCAGACAAATTACCGGTTACGGGGGGTATCTCGGAGCAGGAACTGGCGGCTACTCGTGTGGCTGGGGGAGCATTGTGGAAAAATGCCCATCGCATCCTATGCAAACAGACTACATGGCGCCGGTTTTGAAGCCAAACCACTCTCTTGAGAGACTTTTACCAAGCAGAGAAGATTAGGAGGATGAGCAAACTCTTCTCAAAAATGGATCCTGGTGGTTTGCAGATAGATCTCGACAGGATGAAAGGTCCTAAACCAGAGCGTTCAGTAGAGGCACTGGAGTCGAAAAGATTTACTCTCTAGGGCAGCACGCAATGATTTTTCAAGCGTAGATTTATGCTGTTTTGCAATGTGACCATAAGTGAGAGGGACATAAACAGAGATAGTACTATAACGTAAGCTCGAACAGTAAGGCCACAATATTGGCCCTGGGATCCAATGTAGTAAATTTACAACTAATGTCTGAGTTTAAGGAGGTACTTGATAACCTAACAAGGAATAGCTGCACAATGAGACTTGTCCGAGTCTCGTGTATACTCGGAAACGAGGACGCTGATCTTTTAACAAAGATGCCATATAGCCCCCCCAACCCATTTTATCTGTTCCATTTACTGTTGGTAAACGAGAACTGAAACTGTTGCTGGAAAGCAAATTTATTGAATGCTGGAGGGAAACCCTGGAAAGAGACATGCCAAGAAATATTTAATTGGACCTAGTGCACAACTTACTAGGGAGCTTCTTTTCTTGATGAGGAAGGAACTGAGGATTGTGGTACGATTGCTGACGGGACATTGTCACCTGCAAAGCCATCTTCATCGGACTGGCGTCGCGAGTGACCCGGTATGCAGATGGTACCTGAAGAAGGATGAAACTGTCCGGCACTCAACGAACTGAGACAGAGACATTTCAGGGTTACAAGAATATTACCCGAAAAGTGGTCAGGCAAGGTCACGTAACGAGACTCTTGCATTCGCAAAGGCGATCAGCCTCGAATGACCTGCGGATGTAATGGGCGCCAGTTAGACCTAAGCATCGAATATCGCCAGTCTTATTCATTCAATCAAGGGCACCTGTTGCTGCTGCCCTCATCACAGCTATGTGCAATGGAAGGAGGTTCGACCCTGCCTCTATTGCCGTTGTGGGAGATAACGGCAAACTCCAGGTTTTTGTAGATTCTCCGACACGTCCAGCTTACCGCTATTGCCTTTAGAAGAATCTTTTCAATATGGTTGTTCCAAATCAGTTTTTGGTCTATTTTTACTTTTTTGAAGACTTCAGTATCGTTCCATTTAAAATTGGAGCGTTGACGTTTAGTTTTCGTCTTCTCGCAAATGACACGTGGACCGTTTTGTTTTTTTATTTTTTAAAATGATTTCCAAATTTGCCCGCTTTAGATATGTTTTTTTTTTTAAATTAACCCCTTTTTAATATAATTTCAAAAAGTTCATATTCTTGTTGAGGACTAAAAGCATATTACACTCTTAGTTTTGATGACTGAGCTCGGCATTCATATGAATAATCCCTATAGTTTGCCCCGTTTTCATCCCTATTAGTTAAATATTATAAAAAAACTATAAGATACGTGGCAATCTTTAAAATTTCAGCAGACTATATATTGCTGGGTGTCTTACAATTTTAATATAAGCATACCTAAGATTTAAATAAAAGTCAAAGTTTTTGTTACAAATAGTGTATTGTTTCGTCTTTTTTAGTGAAATCATCATTAACACCTAGATACATCAAAATTAAAAAATGGAATTTATTGCACAGCCTATATACACACATCTGGTCACAGTGACAATACGGCATCTGCCATTTAAACATAAATATGACATATTTTTCCAGTTAACACCTGAGGTCGAACTGGCAATAGCAGTATTATAAACAAAAAAAAAATCTCTTAAGATGTATAAAAAGAAAGATAGTAAACATTCTGTTTTGTAACATAATTTTCGGGTAACGAGAACAACTAGAAAAATTTTAAGAAAGATCATAAACACTAGTGTCATAAGTTTTTGAAAACAAAGTAACAAAACTAATTTCAAGCCATGGAACGGTATTTAGCTTCTTAGTACATCATCACTTGACATTTTTCAACGGCCACTAAAAACCGCCTTTTAGAAATCAAATTTTGCTGTCATTTCTTTTTAATTTAACATATATGAATGTTTTTTTTAACAAAGACCGTATGACGTAAAAAACATACTTTCAATCACAGTCAATAATGAGCCAAATGTAAAGATACAAAAACTTCAATGGTAGCTAAGAACAAGAATTTCTCTGCTTTCAAGGCCATTATGGGGGATATCAAATGAAAAATAATAGAATGTTCAAGGTCAGGAAATCGATGTTCCACCCCTGTCCCATAATGGCGAAAAAATATGAATCGGATAGCAAACATCAGTATCGTAGAGTACAGAATACTTTTTTAGCATGACATAGTTAAAATTTAAAGTTAAGTGATTAAAATATTCAAATTTTTTCATATTGCTTATTTAACTCCTACATATAAATAAAAATGTCCAAGGGTAAGACGGTTGTAATTACCGGTTCATGGCCGAGAATTAGTGCGTTACTGAACATTCTGTAAATATTGTGCCAAAGAGTACAATTTTTCTAGTGAAATTCAAGCAAGGACAAAATATATTAAGCTATATTTTCTTAAAAAAGTTTTGCCTTTCATAATTTATGAATTGAGGTTTACATATTTGATAAAATTATCATAAATTTTAAAGGCCCGATAGAACCCAAAAACAAGCTAAAACTGTTCATGAATAACTTGAAAAACACAAATTAAGTAGTTCTAGACTTCAAAACTTTTTTATATTCATTTAATTTATTATCCAAATTGTTTTTAAATTGTGAACAGAATCTAAAATATGATATATGACATGAGATATAAAAGTTAACAACTGTTTCAACTAAACAAAAAATCATTAGAAAAATATAATATCTTAAAACCGTTGTTTCATCTTCACAACACAACCTGAATATTGTGCTTTTTAACCCTCCTAATACTAACGGACAGAACCTAGCACCCGACCACTTTTTTCAACTACCTCTACATTTTTCCTCCCGCACTTTTTAATAGTCTCTTTAAATCAATCCCCGAGAAGAAATAGGACAACTCCTTTTTTTTATAACTAGCTACTTTTTATGATGCACTTTAATATAGTTTTAGAGCCAATATACAAGGACTAACCTCGCATGTTTTTAGGGCAGTTTGAGAGGTAATTTGACACCTATACATATATTATAATAAAATAAAAAAATTACTAGGCACTCATTAACTCTGTAATCAAACTTATGAATTCTGGCATCGGCCTCCGTAAAGCCAGACGTGGCAAAGTATATTAATAATTCTATAAGAATATACATCAAGAGCGGATCCAGGGAGAAGACACCGAGGCAATGCCCCCCACAATATGTACATGTACTAAAAAAATATGGGAAATCTTATACCCTACATTGACTAGGCTAGTCAAGAAGTTTCGGCCCTGATACATAGATGGCACCGGTAGCCTTCGTTATTGTTAAGTTCGTACATCTGTCAGAATATATGTGAAATTTCATGTTGTTCTATCAAATAGTTTATTTTCTGCAATGTTTAAATTTGTATTTTTAAAAAAAATTAAAAAATTGGAATGCAATGAATAAATACTTGTATAAAAAAGGTTTATCCGGGAAGGAAATTCATTAAGACATAGTGAACGTATTGGGTAAGATGGAAGCCGCATTTGCTGACTTGAATAGAAACGCACTCGAGTGTCAGTCCTTGTACATAACAAGTATTTTTCTGTCAGTTATTAAACTTCCCATTATGAATAACGTTTAGTGCAAACTATAGTAAAGTTTACATTTGCCAAATGTAAGTTATGTTGCATTTACTGATAAGTCGCTCTATCGGGACTGATATTTCTACATGGCGCCAAGAAAAGTGCGAGAGATGATTCGTACGTACTCGTAATTTTATAAAAAAAATTTTATCATGGTATTTTTGGTGCTGACGCTTGTTGCAAAAAATGCACGTACCAAACGCATGTATTCTGACTGAAATTGTTGACAAACATGATTAAAATCATGCATAGATTTCTAACTTTTTAAGTAAGAAAAATTCAACTTGGTATTATAGCTTTCAGGCAGCATACCTATCTGATACTACTCGACCCAAAACAAAAAAATCTGGACGTACTCGGCTATTCTTAGAAGTAGTTATACATGAAAAAGAAATAAAGACTACGAAATCTTTAAAAAATACTAGAAAAAAATTTACCTCATAACGTAATTTTAATATTAAACAAGTCCGTGTTAGGAGGATTAAGTAAAAAACTAAAACAAAATATGCAAAAACCATCGATCTAAACAAAAAATTTTTAGCCTATTTTCTGTTATTACTAAATGACGTTACAGAAGGCCTAAAAACTATTCGTTTGGTATTGTAAGGCACACCGAATTATGAAGTAATCTGACAATTTCCTAAATGGATTTACTTCTTAGAACGTCGTATGCTGCACCTAATGCCCAACTGATTTCATGTCCTGTTATCTTTTTGTATAGCTAAAATTAAAAAATAAATAAATAGACAACATGCATAAAATCTTCATTCTAATAAGAAAATTAAAATTAAAAAAATTTTTCCTAAAGAAAATGAGTTTGAGAAAGTATATTATTGGCGCATTCTCATTGAACGCCCTCCACTGTTTTGACAGCTGCTTCGGCTCAGGCGTATAGTGATAAATTCTAGATCTCGTCCCCAGTCACATATCTACGCCCAAAAATCTGCTGGATTAGCTTTAATCATCGATAAACACTGCTCAGAATTTGTCTTTCAGGTAAGTTTGTTTTCAGCTGCCAACAATTGCGACACCCATTTGGCCCACAGTTTTTCATACACAAATGTTGGTGCAAATATTTTCTATAGTACCAATTGATATACCTACACATTCAACTAAAAGACAAACCTTTATTTGTCGATCATTGTCAAAAATAAGATATATGTTTTCAATCATTTCTGGTGTTGTGACCTGAACTAGGCGTCCCGAGCGTGTTTCATCTTTAGTTGACGTCATTTAAATTCATTATCCAAAAATAAATAGTTTTTTAAAGTCGGTACAGAACTTCTGCGAACAACATCCAACTCAGTTTTAATTTGAGCATCTGTCCACTGTTTCATATAGAAATGTTTAATCATTGCCCGAAACTCGTCTTTTTCCATTATTGATAGCAATGGAGTCACCTGCTTCAAATGACTGCCACATATAAACTAAGCATCGGATCATACTGAAACTCTAGAGGTTCCTTCTAAGAGTACAGCTACATAATCGTATGAATTTAAAAATCATAGTGACGCCATCTATGACTAATTTACCTTACTTATTGAACCACCTTCGTACATATCGGAGTTCTAGTATGCTTAACAATCATCCTCCAAACTAATTTAGGATCCCGATTAAAGACGGTGTAATTGACGCGCTCTAAATTTCGATCACTAGTACATCCTAATTAGGAATATTAAACATTATGTAGTCTAATAATGCCTTAGCTATACTCACGTAAACGTTGGTATTTTGGGAAAGCCCGAATCCTTGTTCAAGCAAAATCCAAATAAATGTCATATCCATACATATAAATGGCTGTTCGGCATTTGCTTCGTGGCACGTTCTTTCAGCGGCTTTTTTAAAGTCTTCAACCTGTAAAAAGAAATTGTTCCTGTTAATAAAAAAGTATATGAAATATTTAGTAAGCGACATTGAAACCCAAAAAATCCATTAATATTCTAATGAAAAATTTTGTAGCCCAAAATCAGGAAGAGAAAATGACGTTTTTTTAACGATTTTTATATTTGTCAATAATCATACATTTGATATGTCTTCAGAATAATTTATTATTATGAAAATAGATTGTAGACTGCGAGTGGATCGTTAAGACTTTCTTTGCCTCTCTACAGCACTTTGACCTCTAAAACCTTTTGTACGTTAGGTATATTACTCTTCAGAGGGTAGATGCTTTGCCTCTTCAGGCGCTAAGGTATCACCTTCTAGAAATGTAAATCCCTTGCATTGTCATACATTCAGCAGGTGTTCTGCTGTTTCGGCTGCCCGATCACAGAAACGGCAGACATTGCTCCCAACTTTTCCCTGTCCCTTGAAGATATTGGTTATAAATCGAATCCCTTTTTGGAAAATCGGGACGCACGTTCTTTGGCGTCAAATTTATGAATTTTTTCGTTCTTATTCCACCTTAATTTTACCTGATTTTGTTCCCAACTATCGAGCTTCTCTTTTATGTGGATTTTTGGTAGCCGACAGAAAGGTTCCGGGCCAAGAAAAGGAGTTTTTGCTCCTTCTTTTGGGTTATCAGCTGCCTCATTTCCCTCGATTCCTTTGTGCCCTGGCACCCACGTCAGGATTACCCTGTAGTTCGTTGTCAATTGCTTTAGGACTTGCCTGCAGCCCCAAATCAACTTAGACTCGTAGGTGTTTGACCTTAAGGCTTTTAGCGTTGCTTGGTTATCTGACAATATATATATATTTTGGCCTTCTTAGTGTTTCTATGGAGACACTCGTCAGTAAAAATTTGGATTGCATGCATTTTTGCTAGGAAGATAATGGAGGTGTCTCCTAGGAATTTGGAAAGGCCAAAGCTTAGGCCTGATATTCCCACTCCAACCCTTTCTTTCATCTTGGATCCGTTACTAAACTATACCACTGAATCCTTCTCTAGTGTAGGTAATCCCGCTCCGTTTGCTTGGTAGCAGTAAGTTCTTACTTCAAAGTTCATGTCAAAAACGTACCTAATAGATATGATATCTGTTGGTTTCAATATGGTTTCTGTCGGAACTGTACCCAGAATCTTCATATGTCCAAAAAAGTTTCCACATTTAAGACTTTCAGAGTTTGGAACAGCTTGAGGGCATTTCTTGCTTCCGCCCTCATCACGGCTATATCCAATGGAGAGAGGTTCAGCATTGCCTCTATTGCTGCGTTAGGGAATGATAACATGGGCCTATGACTCTTATATGAGGCGTATGCGACCATAAGTTTCATGATTGTTTTGTATGACCATAAAATCATTTTCGGCCTCAAACTCCAGGTTTTCCTAAAGATTCTACGGCATGTCCAGCTTGCCGCTATTGCTATTCATAGAATCTTTTCAATATAGCTGTTCCAGGTCAGTTACTGGTCTATTATTACTCCCAGATATTTAATCTCTTTGGAAAAACTCAGTGTTGTTCCTTTTAAAATTAGAGCGTTGATGTCTCCTTGTGAATAGCACGAGGATTGTTTTGTTGGGAGTAACGTGTTCCTTTATGCATCATTTGCTGACTGATCGCCGATAGATGCAATGATAATTTTGCTTTTTAACATTGATCAAATCCATCTTGTCAGAGGAAGCTCCATTTGCCTTGTCTCTAGGGCGCTCACTATGGATTCATGTATGGCGGTGTCAAAAGGTCAATAAAAGCACTCAAAGAGATCTCTTCTGTCTTCAGTGTTTTTTCCAGTTTGCCCACTAGGCAATGTAGGGCGTTGACTGTAGATTTGGCAGCCTGATAACCAAATATATTACACGAATATCAATTTGCGCTTTAAAATTCTATTATATAGTAAGAAAATGATGTACTTGTTGGATACATGATAGTGTACCATAGCTGTTTCCGAATAAATACCTACTTAATTGTTATAACTTAAAAAGTTCTCAAAAATTCACATAACAAATTGAATTTTTTTTATAACAATGACAATATTCAATTTTAATTTAAATGCATCTAATCAAAAATCATAATTATGAACTCCTTTATCATTCGACTTATTATTTTGTAAACTCCTTTGTAAATATTTAAGAATGTACAAGTCATATAAACTTCTGATTGAAATGATTAAATTAGTACGTACGAAGTGTGGCTATAAAATAACGAGACTGACGCTTCTACAGAAGAAGTACGCATGCGCCAACCCGAACTACTGACAGCTGTACAGCGTGAAGCCTTTTTTTTTTAATGCGACACCTCCGGCGCCTGTAGACAAATCAGTCTGGCCGTGGCCTTCGATTGTATAATTTTTTTTTGTTTTTCCGAAAAAATGATAAGTGTAATAATAGAGCAATAAATTGTCGTGAAATTTCACATGAAACTCGTTACTGAAACTTATATTTTATTAAACGGAGTGTATTGCAATGAATATTTATCAAGTGCTCGAGTTTTTGAGTGGTTTAAGCTTTTCCAAGATGACCGAGAAGACGCTGAAGTTGATTCACGCCCGAGACGCTCTTCCACGTCAAAAACGAATGAAAATGTTTTAAAAAGTCGGTAATCTGATTAGATCTGACCGTTGGTTAACTATTCGTGTGTAAGGCAAATTTTACATAATAATTTTAACATGCAAAAATGATGCCTAAAATTCTCACAATCGAACATATTTAGTGAGTGCAGACATGTCAAATTTTTTTTGATTTTAAAATTTACCATTTAAAAATTAGAGGAAAGGAACATTGTCAAAACTACTTTGATGATGCAAACCACACATCTCTTTTTGAATTAATTGAAAGCATGTGTTTACAAAATTTTATTACAAAAGATGGAAAACCGACGAAGTTATAAGGGTGTGATATACAGACGGTCGGATGGACATGGTGAAACTATAAGAATTCCAAGCTAACTCGAAACCCTAAAAAGGCAACTCATGAATTTTCCCGAAAACCGACAAAACAGTAACGCAACCATCTTCGTAGGCGACCTGTGTGTTAAGGTATTCTATCTCGCCTTTTGACGAAACCAATTTTTTTCGGCACTCGTAAAAAAAAAATAGCATTAAGATTTGACGCAAATTACAACGAACAACAACAACGGCAGTTATCCTGATCCAAAGCGCAGTAATGGCCAGTAATTAAATTACTATGTCGCCAAGAATAACTAAAAAAATCAAACTCATTTAAATGTAAATAATAAATACAGGTTCGAAGTTTAAAACTGGTTTAATTTTTTAAGATATTTATTGGACAACAACACATGTTAATTTTAATGTATGCTATAAAATAGAGCGATTTACCTTAACTTGACCTCCTGTGTAGAAATCAATTAGTCCAGCTTGACTAGCTTTATCATAGTAATAACTAAAAGCAAAAATTGTTTTTAAAGGCAACTCCTCTGGAGGTTTCCTTTTACTTGATATGTCATGGACGTAATTAGAAATAATTTTTGAGCATTTGGTAAAATCTACTATTGGCACTTCTTCTGCTACTTGGAAATCACTTCCTAGTGTTTTTGAGGTAGGGTAGTCTTTTTGTAAACCACTTACGAGGTAATCGACACCTAAAAAAGGCGTTAATTCAGATTATCAAACATATAAGTTATAAAAAGTTGTGGCTGTGTCTGTTAATTTGAAACTTATCATACATATTTTTCTAAAAAGTTATTAGCATAAATTTATAGATTTATGACGGGAAACAATCAAATTTTATAAATATCATTACTTGTTAATTTTTAGTTTAATGACACTGTTTGTTATGATATAATTTCAAAAATATATCATTAAAGTGTTTTTCAGTTGTATGAAGGGTAATTATTCGGATTACTGGCAACGCCGAATTTTTCGACGATTTTTTGCACGCTGCTTATTTTTTGGTCGTACAACATGAATCCACAGTTTTTTTGGCGGTTCTAAATAGTTTTTCCAAAAAACACATTTTTCTTTAAATTGTACACAATATTTTGATCAAATATAGCAACAAAACACCGGAAAAAAAGAAAATTAAACTAACCTAGAGCAAACGTACACTGTTACCGGATGTTTTATGATCATAATCTTATACTCGTTCTAGTGTTCTATTCACTTTTTAGTCATTTTGTTCCAAAATTGTCTCTTAAATAAGGGAGCGAATGATTTTTGTAAAAGGATCAACAGAAATAAAACGGTAACGTCAAATGGGTTAATTCAAATTTGCTCTAAACCGCAATTTGCAGGTTAGTTTAATTTACTTTTAGTATGGTCAATCTAGGTTAGATCAGTCTTTTTTAATATGTTATTAAAATTACTGACTTTATTTTTATTACCTATTTATTTTCGCACATTTATCTGTAATTGTATTAATCTCCTTTTTCTATTATTGAAAGTATTGAAAATCTGGCAATGGTGCAAGATAACCTTCATCTTAACCTCAATAATTGCCGTTGTTCAATCCATTTGGCTAAAAACTACTGGAAATTACTCATTTTTCTCTTTTAATCTCATTTAAAATTTATACTTTCTGATAAAATTGAAAAAACGACGATATTCGTGTGTCCGCATAATGATATAGACCCCTAGATTTCACAAAACAGGTTAGTTCAGGTTTAATCTTGGTTTTCAGATTAACGCCAAACGATCTGTTTATGATTCGCACTTTGATTCTGCACGTTTACCCCCATTTTAAGCTCCAATACTGGAATTAGCATAATTAATTTTGAACTACCAAGTTTTACATCCTAAGAAATGTAACATCCACGAATCCAAGTCAACGTGGCAATATCTCATAGTAAACAAATGTCCGGCCTATAAAGTCACATGTTTCGATCTAAATCGTAGACATAACCAAAAAAAGGTTAAACGACAAGCCTACGTTCTTTTTACTTTTTATGGAAAATTCGTATTTTTTCAAGGTTTCTTATGTATTTTTTTTTAGAAAATGATTAAATGGTATGCTATGCGAGTAAATTTTACTAGAAATGGCCAAAATTTAAAGGTAGTGGTCGGAAAAAGCAAGTTAAATGAGTGAAAATAAAAAATTTTCTTTGCAAACATCATGCGATATAGCAAAAAAAACTGCATATTCATGGTCTACCACCAGAAAATAAAGGTATGTAAAAAATCATCGTAAAATTCGGTGTTCCACTTTTCCGAATAATTACCTTGTTGATAGATAGTTTTCACTTAACTACAACAAACACTAAAAATATCTCGAAAACACTTAAAAAAAGACAAAAAATATCCCCAGATACGGAATAATTTTGCTAAAAAAAAAAATGCATTCGCTACTCGGCAGACTATCGTGCATCAAAAGATTTCATTGGCTGTTCATATTTCATATAGCATAGATAAAATTCTAGTAGAAGCGTTTTGCGACATTGCCGCACTTAACACATTCTATTATTAGAGAAAATTAAAATGTTTTCAGTTCAAGAATCAAATCATTTTAAAGATACTGTTCTCATACTATATCTACAAATATACAGTATAACTAAAGAATTCATTTAAAGAAAAAAAAAGTAATATAAAAATGATAGGTTACTTAAAACTCGCCCTACGTGTCAAACGCAATTTAGCAACATAGATTGGACTGTGAAACGTTGTCAGTTGTTAAACTTTGACAATTTATAAAATTTCATTAGATGTTACCATTTTTGCCTACTGAAATATACTCAACTTTATTAAAGGTGCATTTACTTACCATTATAATGAAATTTTTTATCAACTATAATAGGATTGACACATTGACATGTCACGTTAATATTGTCACCATTTGCATGGGAAATAACAGCTTTACGAGCCGCCATAAGACCCAATCCTAAATAACTATGGGTGAAAACTGGGATAGAGCCATGTGGCGACACTGCTTGATGAACATTTTCTTTTTCTTTTAGACTTGATGGCGTTAATGCTGAAAACGTCACTTGAGTAGATCCGCCACCCAAATCGAGTGCTGCGACTGTTTTTGACGGATTTGAGTTGATCCTGTCTAAAAAAAAATAGTAGTTATTACTGAAGAAATAATAAAATATATTTGATAATAAAGTTGCTCTATTATTAATGAAATAAATTAGCGCAACGTCAAAGATTTACTATTATTTTATATTGTATTGAAACGATAATCTAAAATAACCGACAAAAATTTATACAGTAAGAGGGAAGTGTATATTATATAATAAGATTGAAAGTTTTATGTCCAGTTGCAAAGTTATGACTTAGGTCTGACCTCACTCCATTTCTTATTTAAACCTCCTAACTTGTTCTAAATCGGAAATTTGAAAGAAAATGTTTAACTTAAGTCACTACAAGATATATGAATAGTTTTTCTTTATACTCACTTAATAAGAAATTGACCGTAAACCAAGAAAATATTCCTTCATCAGTTCCATCCATTATCTCAACGGAATTTTCGTCAGTTAAAAATGGCGACTTTTTAAACAAATCCTTAACAGCATTAAGTAGATTTTCAGCTTGTTCTTGCGGTAACAACCTTAACCCAGCTGTAGCCTTGAGAATTAATGGAGTTTTACCCCAGTATTCTTTGGGAATTTCTTTTTTGGCTTTTTCAAGTAAATCAGCTATTTTTTCTATACCCTACAAACATACATTGTAATGGACAATAACGTGAAATAATTTTACTGTTATCTACCTTTTTGGGCTCTTTGGCAAAGGATGATAATCCAGGTTTATTATATTCAAATAACTCCTTATCCAATACTAAATACCCTCCTAAAAAGTTTAATTAAATAAAACAATACTTCTTTAGGTTCATCAATGACTTACCAAAATATGATTCATGAAATGTATATGCTAATACTCTAGAACCCGTGCTTCCAGCATCAATAACTACCGCATGTACTGGCCTATGGTAACCAAGGAAACTTTTGGCTAATTGGTCGACTACTCTGTGTCCCATATACCATGGTATTTCGTCTGTATATAGAACTGCAATAAAAAATTAAAAACATATAGATGAACAAAAACGTATTGAAAAAGAAAAATAAATTTATGGCTGTACTACTATTGAAAAAATTAAACTTATTTTGGTCCGAAGTTAGATAGACCAATGTTCGTGTGGTAGCAGCATATCTTGAAATTAATTGCTACACTAGCTTCTGTAGAAGTTGCAGGTTTGTTAGTGTTATAAAAGCCGATAAGCGAAACGGAACAAAACAAACATAAACAAATGGTAATATAAATAAATCAAATTGATTTTAAAAATTTCTTGAAGGTTTCAATATTTTTACCATCTCATTCATTCAATACCATTTTGTATTATCTTCCTATGCAGGGTTGCCGTAAAGACACGGATCAGCCTTTTATATAGAACAAAACTTATTCGATGAAAAATCGCTCGAATCCCTCGATTTTACTTTTTTAAGGTGTATTTTTTTAGAAAAGAAATTAATGTTCAGGGTGAATCAAAAAAGTGCTACGTGTATCAACTCAAATTTGTTTAATGAAACATATTACATATCATTGCATTTTATACTCTACAATAAATTCTAGAAATTTTTTATAATTTATGCCCTATACCTATCTTCAACTGTTGTCGAAATGTTTACACTTTAGGCTTTTAAAATCATTAACTGATTTACCTGTATTTATAATTTCCAATCCTCACCTGATTGAAGAAAATCACAGCCAGTATAATTAAAAGGATAATGTTTGGACGGGCATTATTGAAAATAGAATCACCAAACCATTTTTCACTGATGAAAGGTGTTTCTTAAAAACATATAGACCCAGCCAATTTATGACAGCATAAACTAAAAAGTTTGTACCCTCTTTTAATATCTATAAATAAATCTATCGAAGAAATCCTACCCTGGTAATGTAATTAAAGCCGAAGAGATAAGTGCCGAGGGTGATTTAACATGTGGTTACGACAAAAAATACAAGGTTAAAATATTAAACCATTTTCCCATTATTAGGAAACAAAAGAATCTTCTTCTTCTTCTTTTAGGTAGAACCAAGTTCTGTTATCTATACAATGCCTCATCGATCCTCGTTTGAGGTCGAAATCCAGCTGTCTCTCCATCTTTTGGGGGGCCGTCCAGGCGGCCGTTTGGTGTTTGGTTTCTCTCTCATCACGGTTTTTGCTAGTCTGTCATCGTCCATTCGTTCCACGTGATCTCTCCACTACCTACGACGGTTTCGAACCCACTTCACAACATCCCCCACTCCGCTGTCCTCGCGTATTTTTGCGTTTCTTATTCTATCTCTTAAACTTGTTCCCGTGATCATTCTCAGCGTTTTCATTTCTGTGGTTCTCATAATTTGTTTTGTCTTTGTGGTTTCATTTCTTGTTTCTACGCCGTAGGTCAGTATCGGTCTTACACAGACCTTGTAAATTCTTGCTTTGCTCTCAACCGTCATATATTTATTGTTCCAGATTATGTCTCTTAGTTGGCCTGATATCATGGCCGCTTTGTTGGCCTGTGTGCGTACTTCTTCCGTTACTGCCCTGTTACTTGTTATATGTGCTCCTAGGTATTTAAACTTCCCAACCTGTTCGATATGTTTGTCATCAACCATTAGTTTGCATCTTACCGGTTCTTTTGCTATTACCATTGCTTTGGTTTTCTCCACAGATATCTTCATATTATACTGTTTGGCTGTTCGATTGAGATGGAAAAGTATTATTTGTAAGTTGTCCTCGCTATCTGCTGTCAAGACAACATCGTCTGCAAAGCATATAATCTGAACGGTGTTGTGTCCCATTGGGTACCCAATATTTGTGCTTTTTACCTCATCAATGATTTCGTCCATGATTACATTGAAAAGTGTTGGACTTAGGCTATCACCCTGTCTTATTCCTATGGATAGAGGGATTTCCTCTGTTAGAGTGTTATTTGTTTTAATTACCATGGTGTTTTTGGAATTCAGTTCGTATATTGTGCGTATGATTGCTTCGTCTACTTGCTTTCTTCGCAGTAATTCTGTTATGTGTTCCAGTTTGACTCGGTCGAACGCTTGTGAAATGAACAGCGGTTTATCGTATTTGATAGATTTTTCAACCAGCTGTCTGATAATAAATATACCGTCGATAGTAGAGCGGTTATTCCGGAAGTTCTGCTGTTCTTCGCACGCCCCTAACTTGTCTACGATCCGTTGTGACAGTATTTTGGTTAACAATTTGGCTGAACTATTCAGTAGGCTGATTCCCCTGTAGTTTTCGGGTTGTTTCTTTGATCCTCTTTTGTGGATCGGAATTGTGATGCTTTTCCGCCATTCGTTGGGTACTGACGTTGTGCGGAGTATTTTTTGAAATAGAACAGTGAGTTGTGTGACAAGGCTGGGGCCTCCGTACTTTAGCATCTCATTCGTAATTTGGTCGGTACCAGGTGATTTTCTGTTTTTTAATTTCTTAATTTTCAGGTGCATCTCTGCTTCACTGATATTATCATCTGTTAGTTCTGTGATTTCTTGTTGGTTTTCGTCTACGTTGTTTTCTGTAGCTGCCTGGAGTAAGTCCTTAAAATGGCTGACCCATTGTTGGCTGTCGATTGGACTTAGTTGAACGTATTGATTGGTTTTTTTCTGTTCCTCAGCATGTTCCATATTTTCTTTTTCCTCCATATAGGTCGTGTTCCATGTCTTTTGAATAATTTTCCCAGTATTCTTTCTTTAGTTGAGCTATTTGACTGTTGATTCTGTTTCTCACCGTTTTGTACTCTTCGAAATGGTTTATTGTTTTATGCTGTCGGTATCTTGTAAATGCTTGTCGTTTTTCTTTTGCTAGTGTTTTCACCTCTTCTGTGAACCATTGTTTTGTATTGCTTCGCTTGTTCGTGTTCCGATAGCCTCCCTAGCGCTCTCTTGTATATTTCTTTTCAGTTTTTCCCAGGCTTTCTCCACTCCGTCATTTTCTAGAATTGTATTAGCTTTTATTTCCTCCGAGAGTCTCTGTTGATACAATACTTTTGTGCTATCGTAAACTCCGCCTCTAACAGGGGCTGGGCGGATTGAGTAGCTCAGCAACGGTCAGTGCCGGTCCCAAGCCCGAGCAAAGGAGGAGGGTTTGCGGGACAGGTTAGCAGCCTACCCGCAGTAAAACACCAATGTAGCTCATAGTAACATACATGCCTCGCACAAACAAAAAAATAATCAAATAAACTCACTATAATGTCATATATTGTTTGACAACTTGTAAAAAGAATTCGTACAATGACTGTTTCTTTTACTCACAAGAAAGAAGGAGTTAAATATCTAAGAGAGTGAATAGTTTTTTTACGGTCATTAAAATCGTATTTCTTTTAGTTGTAGAAAGAGCTAGATTAATTTATTAACCTTTTGTATAACAAATAAGATCAAGATACTCAGAACTAGATAAATTCGGAAATTAAATAACCTACTTAGAATAGTTACTGAATAACATGGGGCAGCAGTAAATCGTAGCAAAATGGCCATATGCTACCAGAATATACCGTTTGCACGGGTCGACCATCAAAGTTGTCACATTATAACCCCATCGAATGAGCAAACGGAGCAGCAACGGGTAGCTGTTTGTGTTATATAATTTGATTATTATATGAAATATACTTCAATAAATAATTAACAATAGTTTGAATATTGTTAATTTTATAGGGAGGCAGTAAAAGGCTCACTAGAGGCAGATATCTATATTTTTTTCAAAGAGATCTGATTCCAGCTCTAGTAACTCCATTTCCAGATGATAACGATCCTGATTTAACAAGTTTAACCTTATAGTGTCAACAGGGTATATTATGCTGCTCATGTAACGAAATACTTAAAAACAATTTTTCCGGGACGAGGATAGGTAGACGGGGAGCAATAGACTAACCATCCAGATCACTCAATCTTAACCCGCTAGACTTTTTTTATGGAGCCACGTCAAAAATTTAGTTTCTAAATTTAAAACCGACTCGGTAGATACAGTTAGGAATCCGATTCATAATATGAGAAATTGTTTCACAAGTTGTACAAAATATACAAAAGAGATTTTCAGACCGATGGTCTACTGCACGATAGTTACTGAAAGACATTTTCAACATTTTATAAAATAGAATTTGCCTATTTTGTTTCAAAAACCAAAAATTATTTCCAAAACAGTTAAAAATAGGTACGCGTCATATTTTACGGAAAATGTTTGGAATTTATTGTAGAATCTAAAAATGTAATGATATATAATGTGTTTCGTTAAGTAAATTTGAATCGATACAAATAGCACATGATCTATGTTATATTCATTTTCTTTAAAAAAATCTTTTCAAAAAATAACCTCGACGGGTCAGCGATTTATCATCAAATAAGCAGTGTTTCATATAAAAGGCTGATCCGTTTCTTTATCACAACCCTGTATATATTATAAAGGTGTGTATAAATATGGCGAGTTGCACTCATGACTAGCCTCCTTTAAATTTTGGTGACTGATTGATGTCGAGCTCACCACGCGAATTTATCACGAAACCCTTATGCTTCGGCGTCCTGCGTCAAAGGCTATAATAAAAGCATCTGATATACAACATGCCGATTTCATCAAATTTCTCGTGTCGTCGATCTCGCAGCCAAGTAAATTTTTTCGAAAAAGCTTGCCATAAAACGACCCAACTCGATAAAAAAAATCCTGTGGCATCGCACCACAAACAGATAGAAAATGGATCACTGCGAACCTCAGTCGCGTTGCTAACGAACAATAGAAATATGATGATGCTTTTATTATCTCCTTTGACGCCGACCGCCGAAGTCGGAAAAATTCAAAGGAGGCTTGTCACAGAGCGACTTGCCATATTCATACGCACATTAAGCATTTTAAGTTATTCATATTGTAAAAAATTTGAGTTTCTGAAAAACTGTTTATATCATAGACTTCTCTTTTAATTTTTTCTAATTGTCAAACACAATAAAGTACCTTTAATAAATCCGCTATTTTTAAACCAGAAAGCCATATGCTAAACAGCTGAAATTAGCAGAGGAAGTGCGTATTCCATCCCACCATTTGGCACTGTATCTTTAGGCGGCCACCTCGTATTGTCAATAACATTACGTAACATAATCAAAGGACTGATTTACGAGTTGAACTAATTGCATAAAAATAGGTGACTGTTCTTTGTTAAAATTTTTCCACGCGCATTTTCCAACTCCCCATATACTGAACCTTGGCCCTCCGAATACACTACATAACAAGATTATCTCAAAACTTTTCTATCGTTCAGATGAATATTTTAACAACTATATCTAGTTTATACCTCAAAATTTTTTGATCACTCTGTACATGAATATCTTAATTAGTAAGTAAAGATAAATAAAGAGTGTATTATTTAAAATATTCCCCATTTCTCGTATATATTTTTTTAAAAATATACAAGTGACCTTATCAAGATGTAATTATAAAACATATGTTTACTTAGTTAACAAATTTAAAAACAATGTCATTGAAATTTGTGTTCCCATGATTGTCATGCTGACTTACCAACTTTTAACCCTTAACAATAATGATATTTGATAAATTTGACTCTTGTATTTTTAGATTAGATGAAGAATTAGATGTCATAATTATTTACAGGACTGGACTTGAATGCCCTTTTTAAAGAATATTTTGTTTAGGAGATACATCACAACATACGATGAGCGTCGATTAAGCTCAGTCTAAAAATCAATCCAGTCACTTATAATTTAACTGACTTTGTCATTGTATTTAACTGTAACTAGTTAATATCTAGTGTTAGTAGTTATTTCTTTTATTTAGTAATAATTTGGCCCAGACTTATTTCAATTACATTTAAAGATTCATAGAGTTATTTTTCATTCTTTGATGTTTTTTTGAAGGAAGTTCAATTTTATACAAAAATTTTTGTTTTTCTACTTTTAATTTACTTTATAATTGAACTTATCTCAATATCCTTAAATTATTTGAACTAAGTATTAATCAAGAAGTATAACGTACTTAGCAATATTCCCAAAGCCTCGTAGAGTACCTATTTTAGCTCCAATTATTGAAAACCACACTAAATTGAACATAAAAAAATTTTGTATTCTGAGAATGCTTCAAATTGTCTTGAATTTTAAGAAATGAATTACCCATATTAATTTGGGGCAAAATCGGGAAAATGTAGTCATCCATATTGGATTAGCCATATTTAATTTTAAAAAATCAACAGAATCATAATCTACGACCCCCAAACCACTTTTGCAGGAATTCTTAGATTTTATGGAACCAATTTCAGTTAAAATTACAAGAGACCAGTGCAGCAACTTCCCAAACATAGGGCAAAAAGTTCAAATATCAGTAGAGCCATTTAGAGATGATTGGTGTACATACATAGAAAAATATATGCAGTCGAATTGAGAACCTCCTCATCAGCATAAACCAATTTAAAATTTTTACAGGAAACCTGGTGGGGCATTGCCACTTGAAGGGACACTTTAAGAAACTCGGATTGGCAGAGAGAAAAGAGTGCTGCAGATTTTGCGAGAAGGATGACGAAACCTCTATCCACATCCTTTAAGAGTGCAGCGCTTTAGAAAACTCTAGAATGCGTTTCTTGGGAGCACACAAAGGGAGAGCTACCCATTTTAAATCCGTTCAATATTATAAAGTTTCTAAAAGAAATAGGATTGGAGGGCCTACTCTAGTCTGCAAAGTATCCCTAACGATTTGGTGGCAGAAGAGGAACACAATCGATCTCTTGGGTCCCCAAGAGGGTGTTTGACTATTCTTGTAAAATTATTTCATATTATTGTTTATTATATTTAATGCACACTACATAAATATTTCCTGGATCTTGTATTTTTGATCAAAATCAATTAGGATGGTAAAAAAAAACACGCCAAAACGCAATTTGAGTAATGGCGCTGGACACATGACATGTATGACGTCATATTATAGTAAACGAAGCAACGCTAACCGATAGTTTGATTTATACAATTTTTGTATATTTACCGTTATAAAATGGTGCCATTTAATGCACACTACATAAATATTTCCTGGATATCTGTTGTATTTTTGGTAAAAATCAATTATAATGGTAAAAAAGCACGCCGAAACGCAATTTGAGCAATGGCGCTGAACACATGACATGTTTGACGTCACATTATAGTAAACGAAGCAACGCTAACCGATAATTTGATTTATTGAAATTTTTGTATGTTTGCCGTAATAAAATGGTGCCACAATGCACCTCGACGTCCATAAGCACTCCAGAAAAGGTGTTTTTTTCTGTTCCCTGGCTCCTAAAAAGCGACAACAATGATTAAAATTAGCTCATAAAGACCCCAGATTCATAGGAGCTAATTCTGTGGTGCTATATCTTACCGTTAAGCTCTTACAAATTTTTGGTCAACGTTCCATCTTCATCCTTTGTATATAATCTACGTAGAATGCAAATTACTCGTTCTAGGACAAAGGCATTATTATCCTCTTATGAATTATAATGAAAAGCTAAACCCTTGCATACCCATAAGATTAAACAAATCTTTTATAATCACATGCACACTTATTGTTGAATATATCGTGATTTTTGATGTAACTCTCGAGTAATTTCTTTGACTAAGTAACAAGTATTACTTACATTGCCGTTTTTACGTTTTGAATTCCGCAACATAAAAATTAGGATTATATTTCAAGAAAAGTTCAGTCATAAGAACATGTATGTATTACGGAAAGGTTACTTTTATCGGCTTGTAAAAAAGTTATCTCCATTTTAATATTTATAACAAAGTATCTTGAAAAATAACTAAACTATAAAAAATTCATAAGAAATATATCGGGAGTTAATTCGAAAATCGCTCGATAACACCAGTGTCAGTCAACTGGCATCCCGTTTGTTTACTTATACAGGTATATGACGTCACCAGAGTTGGAAACAATAGTGGAGCTCGAAAAACACCTCTTATTTAATTTATGTTTTTTACGGAACATAAACATATTTTATTCGGAAAATAAATGAAATAGACCTTTTTCGCTGAACTATATTAGAATGACAACAATTTGTAACAGATTTTTAATAGAATCAAATAGCCTGTTGTATACAAAATCGGCAATCCCCATATTTAATTAAAAAAAAAATAATGGTAAATTCGTATCCCGTGTCTCAGAAAACTTCCAAACACCAATTTTGGAAGAAATCGAACAATATTTTTTTATTCGCCATATTGGATTTTACGGAGCCGCTCCGAAGTAACCAGTGTGCATACATAAAAAAATGAAAAATATATAGCGGTCTAATTGATAAACTTTTGAAGGCGGTTAATAAAAGCCCGATTTTTCCAGAGCTAATCTTGCGAAAAACATTTCTGGGTACATTTTTTCCCACACGATAATAACATTTCAATATTTAAAGTCATATTTTAGAATTTGTTGTCCTAAACATCATAAATAATGAAAATTTGAAATTAATTTGAATTAATGCTCATGACAAAACATTTTTGCTCTAATTTTATACGAATACATTGTGTGCATCCATGGGTATAAGAAATCTGTTATAACCACCGCGTGGATAGTATAGTAAGCATTATAACATCGCGCCATCTAATATCAGCATTTTAAAACTTTTGTACATATTGGATTGGAAAATGAAGAAAATAGTTTTTAAGTCTTAGTTACCAATATATTTTAAAAGATAAATAAATAAATTTGGGCTACTGTACTCGGAAAGAGCACGTTTTTACTCATCTAGAATGTTCAGTATGCTCACTTAAACAACATATTTTCCCCACACGTTTTCAAAATCGGAATAAACCAAATGTACATCTCGCTCACCCAATCCTTTTTGACATTGTTTCGCAACAATTTGACACATGGAAAATACCGTTTTTTTTTAAGTTACACGGTGCTCAATTGTATGTAAGTTTTCTTAAAATTATTGATTTCAGCTGAAACATGCTAGTTGCAACATAGCAGATTATAATATATAGAAACATTAAATGAAAGCATGTTTCAATTACAATTAGAACCATCGTGCAAAAATGCATTCGAATTTAGGAATCCCCTCCTCGTTCTATACAAATTTTGCTGCGCTCGTATAACCGCTAGAACGACCTGGAAAACTTTTCTGGAATAGCTTTCAGAGCCCTGGTCACATTCCTTTGAATCGTCTCGACGTTCTCGCTTCATCGTCATTTTCAATTTAGGGAATTTATGTATGTATGGCAACTTTTGGGCCAAAAATTGTGTGATGAGTATTGAGGAATGGGCTGGCGCATTGTTGTGTAACAGAAACCAGTCACCGGTGCGGTACAATTCCGGTCTCGCGCGACGAATCCGCTTCAAAAGTTAATCCAGGACACTTTTGTAGAATTGTGCGTTCACTGTTTGGCCCGGGCACGAATTCGCCATGGATGATCCCGCGAGAATCGACAAGCCAAATGAGCATCATTTTGATTTTGGATTTTGTCGCTCGAACTGTCGGCCGTTCTTGAACCGCGTACACCACTCGTAAACCTTGCTGCGGCTTAAACAGTATTCAGCATACGCGATTTTGAATAAATCGAATGTTTCCGAACCACTTTCTCCCAATTTGAAACAAAATTTGATTGCGGCACGTTGCTCCATAGCGAAAATTGTAACGCAATGGCAAAAACACGTCTACTTCAAACGAACACAGCTGGTCAATAAATGAAGTTACAACGCTCACATCTTCACTGTGGTTAATTAAGGCATGATATTACACAGTTCTGCCGTCGGGTAACAGATGTGAATTTGATAAAAAAAATTAGTCCCGAAACTTTTTGAATGAATTACTTACCCATGAATATAAAATTCGAACGCATTTTTAATTGTGAACCCTATATATGATTTTTTATATTCATATTAAAATGGGGGTGGCTTTTTGTGTTCCAAGCACAATCGTTCTTAGAATATTTTTCCATAAAGGGCTTTAATATAAATATACTTAGCCCATCGATATAAAATTTGCATGCAAATATATTAAATCCTCAAAAAAAATTTTTAAATCTTTATATATAATTCTGTCAAATGTCTTAAGTTAATATAAAACTGTTCAAACCAGTCTTAATGGATTTGCAAGTAAAATAGGTCTTTTTTATAAAATTAGTGGATGCATTTTTTTTAAATAAAATTTTATTTCTCATTTTTAAGGAATATTTTTTGGAGTGTACAATGTGTCTCGTGAACGTTCGAAACTTCAACCGCATAGAAAAGGGAAGAAAGTGTCATTGCCTAGGGAAACGATTTAATGCAAAAAGTATATATAATATAGGTAAAAGAAAAAGAGCCTCATGTTTTGGGGTGGTGTCAAAAAATATTTAATAAACCAGGGACAATGCTAAGACGACTGACTGCCAACAATCTGATAGAAGTGTGTTAACTGAGACTAAATCTTGAAGGTTTATAATTATATTATGCCTACTGAAGTGTACTACTGTTGCATCAGACGTAATTTATGTTTATAATTTCATTTAAAATCAAAATTACCAGCAACAAACGATTTAAAAATATAAAATATCTAGTTTTTGTTTCCGTTATTTAATCGATCACCCCTCTGAGCACTTGACCTGAGCAACACTAAACCTAAATTGTCCTTTTCATAACGTGATATAACGAAAAAAACTTAAGCTTTAAAAAAATAATCATCCCCAAAAAATTTACCTTATTATTCGAACATTCATTACGATCGTATCTTATTGCCGATATCAAAACAAACTAAACACTTGTTTACATTCACATTATATCACAATATAAACTTGGATACTTTCTATAAAAGAACTTTATTAACAAAAAATACTTACAATTCTCTTTTCCCCAAACTAAAACCCCAAAAACAATCAGACAAAAGTTCCTAAACATTACTTTAACCAAATTTAATTCTTAAACTGACCAGAAATACGTAATATACATAACTAATTTAAAACGTCAAAAAACTTGAAATCAACAAATAGGAAATATAAAACATCGCTTTTAAGTCGAGAATTTTTAGAAACAAAAATTCTGTCGAGCAAGTTTCTTATAAAAGTTGATTACCTCGCATTATTTTAATCTTTACGGATTTTTTACCTGATACTTAGTGCTAAAAGATTAAAGAAAAAATGGCCCAGATAATTAATTAATAATTAATTACATAAGAATTATCATTTAATGTTAAACGGTTTAATTTTTCTTGTTAAAATTGCTTATTTTTCAAAGAATAACCACAATCACACAAATTATTTAGTAGAAAAATGTTTCAAAATTATTGTCTAAATTAAAATAAATACAAATCGATAATACCAGACACAACAAACAAGTATTTTACAAAGGCCAAAAGAACAATTGTCGCCCAGGTATAAATATTGGAATATTTAAAATAATCGCAGTCGATGTCGTAAATTGGAAAGCAATAAAATATAACAAAAAAAAATAAAGAACCAATGTAATAAAATAATATTGATAACAACAAGGATGAGACAAGAACACTCCTGACAAAGACAAACATAATACTATGTTGCAGTACTACTGAACCGGACAATGCTTCCAAGATACCACAAAGGAAGAGGATTGGTGGATATTGGTAAGCAATTGGATGAACAACTAACAAACCTACGCCATATTTTCACAGATCTGCTGAGTCTTCTGTGGTACACCGGGAAATACGCGACGCAGACGACTTAACACCGCCGCGGTCGAGGAACTATAAACGGACTACTCATCATCAACCAGACCAAGAGGAGCCTCAAGTCTAGCTACAGAAACCCCTTCATGGACAACACCCAGATGAGGTCAACTAGGAAAATGTCGGCAAATTAGCGTCAAACTACTGATTGACGTAAGGGGGCAATGTTTCCTGAAATCGAATGCTTCCTAGCAACTATCCAAGATCAAGTCGACCCAACGAGAAATTAGCTGAAATAAATAATCAAAGACCCTTCTATCCAGAACGACTAATGGTGATATGGATATCGAACATCCGAGACACTCCAGCATATAACAGTAGGGTGCCAAGCATTTGCCGTAATGGAGTACAAAAAAAGAGACATGATTCAGCCGCCAAGATCATGCATTAAGCGTTGACAGAGGAATTCAAACTATTACAAGTAGAGAAAGTGTCATACTATGAATACAGCCCGAAACCTATACTGGAGCACAACGAGTTCAAGCTGTACTGGGATCGAACTGTGCTTATGGATCACAGACTTGCACGTAACAGACTAGACCTCATTTTAGTAAATAAAACATACAAGCGATACAATACTAGTAGAAGTCGCTATCCCTAACAACAATCTAACAGATAAACATTACGAGAAGATCGTCAAATACAGAGACTTGGAGATACAAATTCGCAGACAGTAGGAAATCAATAGCTTCTACTTAATATCAAGGGATTGGGCCTTAGCGGACACCTGTGTAAGGTTATGCAAGGGCCACCCAAAGCTCAATCTTGTTGATATCCGAATATATTTGGAATAATCGATTGATCCCTGAAGGGAATGTGAAAGTCATTTGGATAAGTCTAGGGTTGTTTTGCGTAACTTATAACCCCTCCTTGACCAAGACCGATTTGTGTGGTGACGAGATCAGATAAGATCGATCTGGTAGTATGTCTAAAATGCACACCCATCAAGTTAGAACCAAGGAGTAATTCGGAAGACATGCTGCTGTCTCGTTAGGCACGTTAGAAACCGGCGCTAAAGTTGAAGACACCAGGGACGTCAGTGGCAGGGTATTGAGAAGGCGTACTCCTATCGTACAAGAAACTACAGCCCAAGAATGACAGAAACTACGTCAGCACGTGAGCCAGATAACGTCAAGTACTCAACCGCCGAAGGTGTAGTGGGGAAATCTCAACCATCATTTTTCGTTGTGTTTCGTATAGCATATATTTCAATTTTTATTATTTCATCAACTTTTTCATATTCATTTCAACAATTAGGAATGGTTTTTGATAAATTTATAATTTCTACCATACACTGATCAGTAGTAACATCTTTATCCTGGCTAATCGCACATCCACAAAGACCCTTCACATTAACCCCTATTTCATCCGCAGCACTTTTTCCACGTCTTGCAGGAGTGAGATTTCAAGACTCTATATCTAATTTCATACCGTTGCAATATGTCAGAATTAAGCAAAAATTAGTTTTATTTTAATACTGCGTACGACTTTGGAAATGTATCGTAATTATATCACGTACAGTATTTTTTACCTATGTCAACACCATTGTAAGATGTGATCATACGGCAGACGCAATCATGACCAAGACATCTGGAAACCGTACAAAAGAGATGCTAAAATTGCCAAACTGTCATTTCAATAATAAAAAGCTCCTGTTTAAAGTAAGAGTTATTTCTTTACAGCTCTCAAATAAGCTCTTGGAATTTCTGCACTAGATCTGCCACGTAATCAAATACACACATTTCTTGATTACTAAAGATAAACATATAGCCGAACTGCCGGCCGTACTCGTAAATAATGTCAACGATATATACATACAAGTAAGATAGATATCAATCAATACATTATGTGTAACCCAAACACAGCAAAGAACTTGTGTGCATTTCAGTTCTCATGTCAAGGTTACGGTGTAATTAAACTTATCAAAAACCGTATATACATAGCTCAATGTCAAGAAGCACAAGGTACCTACATTATACTATAAACTTTTCAAACTTAAATTACAGGATGTATTTTGAGTATAATGACGGATTTTCCGCTAATATATATATTATACTGAAAAATAAGGATTATTTAGCCAGATTAAATTGGATTTATTTTTTTCTCTATTGCCGGCAGAGATCCAGTGTTTTCAAACAATATTCTAGGTCAGAAACAATAAAGTAATACAATGTTTTGTAGTGATTCTTGTTCACGTTTCAGCTTGAAAAATGAAAATAGCTATCCACTGCTTATTTTATAGACACAGATGACTACAAAGAGAGAATTTATTCGTCTTTAGTTCAGAAGTTCCTTATTTTATGAAAGTTGTACACTTGACAATGTTGAAAATGTTGCAGCTGCACAACTGTACAATTTTAAAATTAATCAAATGTCAGTGTCAGTGACGCTTTTTGGTTTTTACACAACTGCGTTTCTATAGGCGGTACATATTCCAAACTTAGAGGTAGTACTTGCCCAACTAAAAAGATATCCCAATAAAATTTTAAAATGGTACCTTCAATGTTGATAAAGTTATAATTAAAATAATTAAACAGATTTACAAAAAAAAAAAGTTAATGCATATTTGACCAGAGTATTTTATTCTTATGTGATTTAACGCCCTGAATCCAAATCCGAGGTCGGCTAACCTCTACATCGTCAGGTTTAAGGTCATTTCACGGTCAAATAGAGTAAATTTCGTTAAATAAATGGTTGGAGTTGTGATAGGATCTTCAGTCGCTTGTAATAGAAAGGTTTTAAGTAAATTTATTACAATAGTACAAAATTATTTCTATGGATAATTTTACGCATGTTTATAAATGTACAAGATATGAGGAACTGTATTCTAATAATAAAAAACTTTTATGTAAATTTATTTCTCCACACGGGCTTCTCTTCTTATTCAAAAAGCTATGCGATGTTTTAGCGCCAGATTCCGATGAATTAACAGGTAGTGAACAGTCAAAAAACAATGTTCTTTTAAAGAAGGTAATGGCGAAGACTTGTCTGTAATGCTATCCGGTCGGTTGGAAATAAAGTTGATGAATTGTTGATTATTCTTGAAGAAAGAGTAAATTCACACATACTGCTTGTGACTGAGCATCAGTTGCGGGAGGAGGGCCCGTTGTATTTGCCAAATTATTTTATCTTTTCGAAGTACTCTAGAGCTAATTCTATTCATGGGGGAATCCGGTCTAAATAAGATAATCTGAAAAGATATGTCCACTTCCATGGGAGTTGCAGATTTTCATCATTTATTAGTAAAGGAGTTTGAATTTTCTATAATACATATTCATTGTTTGTCTATATCTCCGAACATACCCCTGTAGAATTAGCATAACGTCAGAACTAGGGTCCGGTTGTTTGAACGCTGAATAACGTAATAATATTTTTATTTATATTTGAAAAAGTGTCGATAAACAGTAGATATTTCATTTCTTGGTACACACATATCGATTTTATGCTATCCTATTCTAGTTGCATTATTTAAACGAGCATTATATGATAATCGGTACGTCAATTCTACCTGCATATTAATGACAGATAGGTTGATACAGCAGTGTTGAAATCTATGAATTTAAGGGTAGAGTATTGAATTGGGTAAAATCATTTTTAACTGGTCATTAACAGGCTGTCTTTTTTAACAATAATGTATCCTCTGATTTAAATGTTGCTTCTGGAGTGTCACAAGGATTGGTACTTGGACCATTACTTTTTTTTATTAATAATAATAATAAATTATTTACCAACTATACGTGTTTCTGGTTCGTTTACTCTGTTCGCAGATGACGCTACCATCCTGTGGCACTCTGAAAGTTCGAATCAGTTGGAAAGCAACATCAATAATAGTTTAGTTAAACTTAATGAGTGGTGCGATACAAATTTTCTTACTATTAAAATAAAGTAAACTAATTTAATATCTCTCAAATGTCAACTGGACAATACATTGTAGCTCTAGGTGTCCAACCATTGAATAATGTCGTATGTAAAAAATTTCTGGGGTTTTCATGGACGATACTCTGAAATTCAAGCAACATATTTTACAATTATCGGAAACGTTATTAAAAGGCTGTTACGCTCTGCGAATTATAGCCAGAGAGTTGGATCAGGTGACAACAAGAAACGCGTATTTTGTCCTAATTCAATCACATTAGCGGACGGGGTGTGTTTCTAGAGTTCATGTTCGGGGCAGCTTTTTAATATATTTGTAATTCATAAAAGAGCCTTGCGAATTATGTTTAAGCTCAGAAAAAGGGAGTCATGCAGACCGTACTTTCGCCGTGAAAAGGTGTTGACATTGCCTGGTGTGTTCATTCTGGAGTCGGCCTGCCTAATTCATAAAAAATTTAGACATGAAATATGGGAATGTTCAAATTACAATGTTCGTAATATTTACATTGCAGTACTCCCAATTCCAAATTCAGCTCTCATCAAAAATTCTTTTGTTTTCAACAGCAAAATGTTTAATCATTTGCCTAGAGAAATGAGAAAGATTGCCTTTAGAATAAAGTAAAAAAAAGTTAGAGTTGCTGTTGGATAAAGCATACTTGGAATTTTTTGATGGAAGATTTTTAATGCATTATTTTTTAGAGATTTAGTGTATTTTTCTTTTACACCGACCGTATATATTTGTATTGTTAACTTTTTTTTTGTTCTTTGGATAATAATCTATTATTGCACCGATCTGGGAAAATTTATTACTTTGTCAATTAATGTCAATGTTAGTTCTATTATTATTAGAATTTTTTTTTAAAACATAATACGTTATTACATGTATGATAACTACTTTCGATAACCTAAACGGTTCCCCATACACTATTTGTTGAATATATGATTGTATTACCTCTTTTTAAATTTAAATAGGTTTAGAACTGCTTTGTTTTTCTTAACAATAAAGCTAAGCTAAATATATCAACTTGAAATATATGCTCATAATCTGATGAAATTTACTGCTCTCTTGCCAGCAATTACAATTCATTTCCAAATAATTTTCGCTACCATTGGACAAATTTTCCATGGTTTTAATCTCCCACACTGCTGTAATGAATCCTTGATATTAATAATACATCTGGTATGTTCACAAAAAATTTCTATGATGGTTGTTTATTTCCTTTTGGGATTTATTATCATCAGAAACCCTTTATATCATTTGTGCAATATGGGAGCTAGCAGAAGTGGAGCTGCGCAACTGTGTATATGACATATTTGCAAAGTTTCAGATGTAGATGAAAACCCAGTTACTCCAATATTTACAATTTTATAACAACATACATTTTTTAGCAAAGAATATCAAAATAAAACAGAATACTACAGATAAGGAGCTCTTATGTAAATTCTCTTAAATGTTGCAACTATATTGGATCTAGATATAAAATTATATTAATAAATTATGGGAAAATATTTACTTAGCAACTAAAAAATAGGACTGAATATTAAGTATTGACAGGAAAAATAAAAACCTTCAAAAATTAGCCCTATAGGCACAGAAAAAGGTAAAGAAATATTTTCTGTAGCTGATTTTTTAAAAATCTGGATTTCTAATTAAATTTAACATTTAAAATTAAAAATAAAATTTATCTACAATTATCTTTTCTCGAAAACTCTTCAAAACAATTTGTAAAGTAATAATCATAATCTTAAGATTTTTTCAAAGGATATTCACTATGAGTGGACTAGTAATTACCGACTCTCCAAAAGTAATTTTTCACAATTTATTGTTTTTTATTTTTTACTACCTATGACTTTTTTTTACATAATAATACCAAATTTTTTATGTCTGCAAATGAGAAAATTAAACTATTTATTTTTTGCACTGGGTAATTTATACAATATACTTTAATCAAATCAAATCCCTACCTAACATGTCCATAACTTACCTAAAAATACTGTTAAAATTGTTCCACTTATAATTAAACATAACAAAGAAGTATGTATAGAGTTAGGGTTAACTCCTTTAGACTTGCGCTTGCTACCAGTTATTCTTTCATTGTGTTCTTTTACCTGGAACAGACGGTATTTTGAGAGAAATAGATTTTTATATATATATATATATATATATATATATATATATATATATATATATATATATATATATATACAGACTTAATTCACCATGACCTTAAATAAAAAATAAGCAAAAGGGCTTAGATTTTTATCATCTATTGTACTTTCTGTCTACTGTATACCAAATTGAGCTAGAGCATTAGTTAAATTGAAAATAAGCTTCTAACAAGGTCATTATATTTAGTTAAATTTGCAGTGTATAATTTATTATATCAAAATGACTGTTAATATTCTTAATATTTAATATAATTGAAGGTATTATGAAAAATAAACTATCTTACAATAGTTATTATTTTTCAATAGAAACTTAACTGGACTATATTTATAACTTAGATACAAAACTGACACAATAATTTTTTTAATTCTATAAAACATTTTTACATCTTTTAACCTCTTAATGTAAAATTAACCTTGGTAAAATTAATTGCAATTATTTAGATTAGATTATATTAATAACAAAGTCCTCACTTTTCTTCTGCGTAGCTCGCTGTTGGTCATGCTTTATTATATATACTTTCACTTTTTATTACTTCACAGTACACATAAATCTAGTTCAAACTGAAGCTAAAAAAATTGGAGTAAAAACTTTTAAACGCTTAAAGCTTCTTATTGATTATACCGCTGACTCAACTAATGTTCTAGACGATAAACAGCAACAGTTATTTGAGAATAATTGCGCAATGTTCTGTAATCTTATCAAATATATACTATCTAAAAACTCATTCAATTTAATTATATCGTTATCAAAGCAATATTATTTACTGAGTTACAATGACACGACAATATCCATAAAATGACAATCAGCTGGTTCCTAAGGTAACAGCATGAACTTAACAATTAGTGCCCTCGTTTCATGGGCCGGAGTAACTTAGAGCTGCTCAGGTGCAAGAAACGCATGTTTTATTCAAGGAGCTAGTGAGATCTACTTTCCCCTTCATTTCGTGCACCTTCAAAATTAATGACAGGTTGCACATACATATATAAAAAAAATACTGAACATGTTGAACAATCTTTGAACCTAACATTAAAAGACAGATGTATATAAATCCCCACAAATCTAAACCCTCGTTCCCAAGATTTTTACTCCGACCCTAAGCGTGATAACATCAACTCAGGGCGAGTCCACTCGACAAGAAAAATTTGAGCCTAGGCGTATGTATCCTCCCCACGGAATATTGCGTTTCGCGTTAAAAATGGGTGTGGTTTTTTTTTTGTCTCAGAGTGAGTCCACACGATACCAAAAATTTCGGCGGCAGCGTAGCGTAATAAGACATATGTCAAATTTCAAGCATTGTGATTTGTTAGATTTAAAAAAAGACAAAGACCGAAGATTTCCCGCCTAAATCCGCCTTTTCCAAGGTCATTACGCCAAATCATGTTTAACTTTTCAGCGGACTGCTTTCAAAATGGTGGAAACTGTTTATTTCCAATATTTTGTATGAAAACATAACCTATGTTTTTTTTTAAACTTTGTTGTTTTATTTATATATTTTATTTAGCGAGTTTTGAAATAATGGATATTTATGAATTATGTTAAATTGTTTTAATTTATTAAAAATGCTTGTTACCGAAGATCATTACTGCTTGGTCCTCAAAAAAAAAACTATTTTTGTTAATTTTTTTATTAATTTTATAACAATTGCAATAATACAGGTGTTCGTTATATAAATTAAAGCTTATGAAATAAAGGCCATTATATAATACAATTTCTATTCAACGACAATCTCTGATATCGAGACGCTAATCCACAGACATGTCCTTAGCTATGGTTACCAGATCAAATAATGAGATTCCCTGACAATATCCCTAACGTTTCTGTAAATATCCGGACATTTTATCTGAATGTTGTATGTTAAGGCAGTGAGATTTTCAAAATTTTTGCAATCAAAGCATCAAATGCCAATATCGAGTGAGTTTTCTCATTAATGGGAGCGTAGGGGACTAAGGAGAGACATAGACTGTCTATATTGTTATAAGCTTTGCCTTTTGTTGCCACCAATGTTATAACTTTGCTAGTTCTGCTTTTAGTTTATCACTGGTTTCGATGAATTCAAATAAATCTTCTAATATTACTTTTTTAATATTTTATTATAATGTTCACTAATTCATAAGGTAACAACAGTTTTTGTTTTTACTTACTAATTTAATGTTACTCTTGTAGTCTTTTGATTTTAGTTCCTCTCATCATGTCCTATTTATATTCTATTCTGTATGTAAATTATATATTTTACAGTAATAGGCGTACTAACAAATATAACTTATAACTATTTATTTACATGATTACTGAAATGAAAAAGTGTGTATTTATGGGACGATGACAATAAACAAAACTAATGGTCTCTGTAAAAAGTAAAGTTTTAGAGTTTCGGAGAATAAGGCATGCTTTTGTTTGAGCCTATTAGAACATAAATTTACTTAAGATATAACTGTTTCTTAAGGGAGTATTAAATATTAGACTATAATTATCTATTAATCCATAAGAGTAACTTAAAAATATACATAGTAATTTAATACTTAATAATTTGTAGTAATAGTTGGTTTACAACAATGTCTTGTGTTAAGGTTCTACTCTAGACACAATTTAACTTAAAGAATATATCATGTGAAGAATGTCATGTTATAAAAGTCCAGCAATTGCCAAAAGAAACATCAAGCAATAAAAAGTATGAAACTAAATTTATTAATATACTAAATTAACAATTCACTCATTTTGTTAACGTTTAATCAATTTATTTTTTTCTCACTAGAATGATTAATAAATATTTTTTCATTACTTATATTTTCCTCTTTTAATTTCAAAAAAATACTGACAATTGCAGTTTTTTCCTGTTTCTTCCTAACAAGGGGCTAAAATTTCAGACATGTCAGGAAAATTCCTGTCGTCTGGTAACCCTACCCTTAGCAAATTTTATATAAACCTATTATAAACAATTAAAAAGTAAAAATTAACATTAATGGAAATTTAATAACAGAAATCCAGTTAGTGTTATACGTAATATATTCTTCTAAAACCTACAAACAATTGTAATTATTAAAACGATTGTTAAAATGACACTTTATATTAAAACTCTCGTCTTTGAACTCTTTGGCAATTCTTTACCAGGTAGAAGTGGCAAACTTCGGAAATAAAACTTGCTTTAAAGAGTCTCATATTATCGCACAAGTAACATGACTAATTTCAAAAACACTGTTTACCGACTCGGAATTCGCACTGTTGCTTTCACATGCTGATTTCATCAGCTAAATATCACAATGTTTTTTCAAACCTTGTAATAAGGGTATAGCTGTACACATTTCCATAGCGTGTTTCCTATTTATTGGCCCAACAACAGCTTTTCAAACTCACCAAGAGTAACAGGAAAATATTTTTTAAAAATCAGGATCACTTTCTCGCATTTCTTGAAGTATGTCCAAGCCTTTCTCCAATGTTTTTCTCAAAAACAGATCGGACCTAGTAACGACGACTTTTCCGTTTTTTTAATAAAGAATATATTAATAATATCCTTATCTTTTGTAATTTTTTCTTTAGTTTTCTTTTTGTACATAACAACATTGCTGCAATTATTTTTTTTATTTTCTTTCATTTTAATTTATACATAAATAAATATTATCAAAAAAATCAGAAAAAAGTTAGGTTACCACAAAAAAAAACATTACGACTGCACGACTGCACGATGAAAGTTCCCCGTGTGGACGAGACATTTTTAACATAAATGGGCGTAATACGCCTACGCCGAAATTTTTGGTATCGTGTGGACTCACTCTCAACCTAACTTTTATCAGTAGTTTTGTTTGTATTTTATCTAAAAATTAAAATAAAGCAAAATAAAACAATGATTGCGGCAGTGTTGTAATCGAGAACAAAACGTTACAAAATGTAAGATTATTGATATATTCTTTATTAAAAAAAAAACAGGAACGTCGTCGCTACTGGATCCGGTCTATATTTGAGGAGAACATTAGAGAAAGACTTGGACATATTACTAATTTAATTCAAGAAATGCGAGAAAATGATCCTGACTTTTTAAAAATATTTTGCTGTTACTATTGGTGATTTTGAAGAGCTGTTCGCTGTAGTTTGACCAATAATTAAGAAACACGATATGGAAATGTGTAGAGCTATACCCTTATTACTAGTTTGGAAATAACATTGTAATATTTAGCTGATGAAATCAGCATGTGAAATCAGCAGTGCGAATTCCAAGTTGGTAAACAGTGTTTCTGAAATTATCCAGGTTACTTGTATCTTAATATGAGGCTCTAAAAGAAGTTTTATTTCCAAAGTGTACCACTTCTACCCATAGATAAAATAGAGGTCAGTGCTTCTACCTGGTAAAGAATTGCCAAGGAGTTCGAAGACGAGAATTTAAATATAACAGTGCAATTCTAAAAATCGTTTTAATAATTTAAAATTGTTTGTAGTTTTTAGAAGAATACATTACATATGATACTAACTGTTATTAAATTTCCATCAATGTTAATTTTTACTTTTGAATTGTTTACAATAGGTTTATGTAAAGTTTGCAAAGGGTAGGGTTACCAGACGACACAAATTTTCCTGACAAGTCTGAAATTTTAGCCCTCTGTTAGCGAAACAGGAAAAAACTGCAATTGTCAGTATTTTTTTTTTAATTTAAAGAGGAAAATATAACTAATAAAAAAATATTTATTAATCATTCTAGTAAGAAAAAATAAATTAATTAAACGTTAACAAAATGAGAGAATTGTTAATTAGTATATTAATAAATTTAGTTTTGTACTTTTCATTGCTCAATGTTTCTTTTGACAATTGTTGGTCTTTTATAACCATTTCATGACATTCTTCACATGATATGTTCTTTAAGTTAAATTGTGTCTAGAGTAGAACCTTATTGATGTAAACCAACTATCTTACTACAAATTTTAAATTATTAAATTACTCTATATATATAAATATTTTTCAGTTACTCTTATCGATTAATAGATAATTATAGTCTAATATTTAATACTCTCTTAAAAAGAAGTTATATCTTAAGTAAATTTATATTCTAATAGTCTCAAACAAAAGCATGACTTAATTTCCGAAATCCTAAAACTTTACTTTTTACAGAGACCATTAGCTTTGTTCATATTGTCATCGTCCCATAAATACACAATTTGTCATTTCGGTAATCATGTAAATAAATAGTTATGTTATATTTATTAGTACGCCTATGACTGTAAAATGATAATTTACATACAGAAATAAGATATAACTAGGACATGAACATAGAGATGAGGGGAACTAAAATTAAAAAACTACAATAGTGACATTAAATTAGTAAATAAGAAGAAAAACTGTTGTTACCTCATGATTTAGTCAACATTTTAATAAAATATTAAAAGTAATATTAGAAGATTTATTTGAATTCATTAAAACCAGTGATAAACCAAAGCCAGAACAAGCAAAGTAATAACATTAGTGGCAGCGAAAAGCAAAGCTTATAACAGTATAGATAGACTATTTCTCTTCTTAGTCCACTACGCTCCTATTAATGAAAACACTCGCTCGATATTCACAATTAATGCTTTGATTGCAAATATTTTGAAAATCTCACTGCCTTAACATACTACATACAGCATCCAGATAATAAGGATATTTACTGAAAAGCCTGGAACAAAAAAGGTTAGCTGAAAAGTCAGGGATATTGTCAGGAAATCTCATTATTAGATCTGGGTACCTATTCTCGTTCTTGAGAGAACAATCATCTTGATGGAAAGTGGGCGTGGTTCTCACGAAAAAGTATGAAACCGTATTCTGGGTAGCGATTCTCCTTCTCGAGAGAACGATCATTTTGATGAAAAGTGGCCGTGGTTCTCACGAAAAAGTAAGAAACCGTATTCTGAATACGGTTTCATACTTTTTCCATCAAGATGATCGTTCTCTCGTGAACGAGAATAGGTACCCTGGTCGGCGATTCTATAAAAATAAAGGGAATGAGAATGTCATAATAAGGATCTTTCATCTTTGTTCAGTCTGTAGTAACACATAAGTATGTCACTGTCCTAAAAGAGATAAGGAAAGGGAATGTCAAAAAATATGCTTACAGAATCGGGGCTCTGGTAACCATATCTAAGGGCATGTCTGTGGATTAGCGTCTCGATATCAGAGATTGTCATTGAACCGAAATTGTATTATATAACGGTCTTTATTTCATAATCTTTAATTTATATAACGAAGAACTGTATTATTGCATTTGTTATAAAATTAATAAAAAAATGAACAAGAATTGTTTTTTTTTAAGACCAAGCAGTAATGATCTTCGGTAACAAGCATTATTATTATAATATTAATAAATTAAAACAATTTAACATAGTTCATAAATATCCATTATCTCAAAACTCGCAAAATAAAAAAATATAAATAAAACAACAAACTTCTGAAAAAAAGCATAGGTTATGTTCACACAAAATATTAAAAATAAACAGTGTCCGCCATATTTAAAGCAGTCAGCTGAAAAGTTAAACATTATTTTGCATAATGACCTTGGAAAAAGCGGATTTAGGCGGGAAATCTTTGGTCTTTGTCTTTTTTTAAATTCAACAAATCAAAATGCTTGAAATTTGACATATGTCTTATTACGCTACGCTTACGCCCAGATTTTTCTTATGTGTGGACCCACTCTTAGAACAAGAAAGTCAGGTGAACGCACCCTCTTCTTTGTCTTACCTTCCGGTAGTGTCATCGAAAAGAGTTTGTCATTTGATAGATTACATTTTCTTTCAAGTTTTTTTAGACAAGTTAACAAGCAATTATTTTACAATTATTGAAAAATATTACCAATATTATCGCAGGTTCTACATTTTGTCTTACGAACTAAATTATGTCGAATTATTTTAACAGTAGTGAACAATTCCATGAGGTTCATTCAACATCCACACGTGAAATGGAATCGAGTAGTGATAATATCTTACCTGGTATTCAGTCCAATTTACAACCTACAGCGCCAGAATATTATCCTTTGAATACAAATCAAGGCGCAATAAGAAAAAAACATTTAAGGCAACACCAAGATTTCCGTGGAGGGAATGCCAAATCCAAGTTCGGTAAAAGTAGTCATGTATCAAATTTAAAGCCAACAGCACAAGAATTTTACCCTGGAAATTCCAATAGTGGAGTAAAACGATTTCAAGAAAAAAAGCCCCATTGGAAAGATAGAAATCCGAGATATAATACTAATTGGAGATCTTCAAGCTATGAATATGATACAGGACAAGAAACAACTAATTTTGGAAGATCAAATAATACAAAATATACTGGGAATTATGAAGGCTATGGATATAAAGGGTCTCATAGTAACTCGGACTTCCATGGAAAATATGAAAGAAATGAAGAAACATATGGAAATAATAAGACAGTTAATTCTTCACCTGTACACCCTAAATATGAGAGAAATGCAAATGAAAACACTGGTACAGCTAGTAATGGATATAAGCCCAAATTCCAGTATGAAAGAAGAAATGGATATGTAACCAAGTCATTTGGTAGATCTAAGCAAGGTGAAAAAAATTATCAAAATTTTAATGGTAATGGGTCTTCTGATAAGTTTACAGGTAATTTTAGTGGACGTACAGAATTTTATAATAATGAAGTAAAGAGGAAAGATAAATGGTATGTTAATAACACAAACACAAATGTTTCTACTGCAGGACAGCGAGAAAGACTGATTGAAATGATTAATAGCCGAGTATTAGAATGTATGGTATGCTGTGAAAAAATTAAGAGAATTGACAAAATTTGGTCATGTTTTCAGTGTTATCATATCATTCATATTAATTGTATAATTGCATGGGCAGAATCATCCAAAGTAGAAGAAAATTGGCGATGTCCAGCTTGTCAAAATGTTTATACAGAAGTACCAAATCAATATACATGCTATTGTGGCAAAATTGTAGATCCAAAACTAAACCCTAATATTATTGCTCATGGATGTGACAATATGTGTTTAAGAAAAGGTAAAAATTGTGATCATCGCTGTAGCATTTTATGTCACCCAGGCCCTTGTCCAGAATGCAGTGTTATGGTATCGAAACCATGTGGATGTGGAATGACGCAACAAGTTGTTAAATGTAGCAGTGATGTTAAAATAACTTGCCACTCAAGTTGCAATAAAATTTTGAATTGTGGTGTCCATAAATGTTTGGAAAAATGTCACACAAGCCCGTGTTCTCCTTGTAAAGAATTTATAATTCAGGAATGTTACTGTGAGAAAACGGGTAGGAAAGTACCATGTGATGCAGAACACTGTGGTAAAATAAATTTTATATGTGAAGACACCTGCGGTAAATTATTACCATGTGGAAATCACAAATGTAAAAAGCAGTGCCACCCTGGACCTTGTTCACCTTGTGAAAGTGACATTAATATAATTAAAAATTGTTTTTGTGGCAAAACCCCATTAGAATCAAAAAGGACTTCTTGTCTTGATCCTATTCCATGCTGTGATAACAAGTGTAATAAACCTCTAATTTGTGGACCACCTAGTATGCCTCATGTTTGTAAAGAAAAATGTCATGCTGGTAAGTGTCCACCCTGCCCTTTAACAACTGTCATCCGTTGCCGATGTGGACATATGGATAAAGAAATGGCTTGTCAAAAGTTAACCACCAAGGCAGATGATGCAAGATGTGAAAAAAAATGCACGAAGAAGCGTCTTTGTGGCAAGCATACATGTAAACAACGGTGTTGTATTGAAATTGAACATGTTTGTCCATTACCCTGTAATCATTTACTTTCCTGTGGACTCCATAAATGTGAGCTTACTTGCCACTCTGGTCGATGTCCCCCTTGCATGGAAACTAGTTTTGAAGAATTATATTGTGAATGCGGTGCAAGTGTTCTATATCCACCAATTCCTTGTGGTACCAAACGTCCTGCATGTAAAAAACTTTGCACTAAGTCCCGTTCATGTGGTCATCCTGTAAACCATGAATGTCATCCAGGACCGTGCCCCCCTTGTTTTATATTATCTAAACAGTGGTGCTATGGAAATCATGAGCAACGAGCAGCAATTCCTTGTCATCAAAATAGTTTTAGTTGTGGTCTACCATGTGGCCAGCCAATGCCTTGCGGGCGCCACACATGCATAAAATCATGTCATGATGATAGTTGTCCTCTTCCATGTACTCAGCCATGTACTGTGCCCAGAGTACTATGTGGACATCCATGTAATAAGCCTTGCCACAATCCTCCTTGCCCAGATAGTACTTGTAAGCAAATGGTGCCTGTTACTTGTCCATGTGGCCTGCAGAAAAGTAGTAAAATATGCATGGACTTGACAGAAGAGTTTAGAAACCTTGAAATGGCTCAGCTTAAAGACAAATTGGGAAATTTATCACTTAATACAAGTTTTGATGTTACTGATATAATGGTGAAAAAGCCATCTGTTTTAAAAATTTTGGAATGTAATGATGAATGCAAAATTTTAGAAAGAAATAGAAGACTTGCTATTGGTCTACAAATCCAAAATCCTGATTTAAGTCAAAAATTAACCCCAAGATATTCAGATTTTTTAAAACAATGGGCCAAGAAAGATAGTAAGTTTTGCCAGAGGATTCATGATAAACTAAGTGAACTGGTGCAACTGGCAAAGCAAAGTAAACAAAAAAGTCGTTCCTATTCATTTGAGTCAATGAATCGAGATAAACGCACTTTCATTCATGAATATTGTGAATATTTTGGAGTAGAAAGTGCAGCTTACGATGCGGAACCAAACAGAAATGTTGTTGCTACTGCTATTAGAGATAAATCCTGGTTACCCAGTATGAGTTTGTTAGAAGTACTGCAAAGAGAGAATGGACAAAGAAAAGTTCCAGGTCCAGTTTTGGGTTATGGTACCACTGGTGAATCTGAAGCAGTTTCTTTAAAAGTACTCACAAGTGCCCAAAAAATGTGAGTAAATTATTATAATGAGACTACTTATTATGAATCATCTGACCAAGCATATATAGAATTTTTTTCTTAAGATTTACTTTAAAAAATTCTCAGTCTAAATGGTATAATTAAAAATAGTTTTATTTCATTACTTTGTTTATTTTTATAATAAAAAGAAGTTTTAAAAAAGTTTGTTTTTTGGTCTTGTGATTCATAAAGTAATCCAATCTTGTAGTGGAAAACTCTGTTTATAACTAGATAACCAAATTCACAATCCACTTAATACTTGACCAATTTACTCTTGATAGGCCACCATCTAATGAAATGACATTATAACAATAATCCTACTAGTTGGATTTCTTGTCAAAAAACCTATGTACCATTTACTTTCTAACTCAAAAAACCCATAAAAAAAGTATGAAAAGCGTTTTGTGTGTTTAAAAAGAGTTTTTTAGACACAGATAGCACATTTGTGAAAAGAGCTGTTTAAAATAATTTCAGTTGTAGTTGCAATGCTGAACAATGATCACAATGATATACACTAATAACCATTTGGATTAGAGAACAGCCATTTAAGTACTACATTTTCATAAAATAATGAAATGTAATACAAACCATTCATATTTGGCGTTTCCATGAAAATTGAACTTAAATTTATTTTGAAATTTTAATGTTCGTTTATTATCCACAATCAATCTTAAGGTGCTTATAAATATGGCGAGTCGCGCACAGGACTAGCGTCCTTTCAATTTTTCCGATTTCGATTAATATCAAGCGCACTACGCGAATTAACACGAAACCCTGACGTTAAAGGAGATAATAAAAGCAGCTGGGACACAACAGTTTCATCATATTTTTCGTGTCATCAGTCTCGCTGTAAAGTAATTTCTTTGAAAAGAGCATGCCATAAAGCCGTTCAACTATATAAAAGAAAATCCGCTGAGTTCACACCAAAAACCGACAGAAAATGGATCACAGCGAGCCTCGGCCGCGCTTCTCGCGAAGAATAAAAATATGATGACGCTTTTATTTTCTTCTTTGACACCGACCGTCGAGGCGCTTGACATCAATGAAAGTCGGCAAAATTCCAAGGGGTATCGTAACAGGCTCGTCACGTGCGAGGCTCACCATAGGAATTAAATACATTTTTTATTGTCTATAGGTTTTATTATTTTTGTAACATAATATGAAATATTAAATATGAGGTAAAAATATAATGTTGCATATCTAATTATCATATTTTTCTATATTTATGTTGCGACATGGTTCAAAACAATGCTGATTACATGTTGAAATTTCAATCAATTCGTTTTATGTAAAAATTGAATTGATTATTCCTAAAAACAATAATGAATAATTAATTTAAACCTATATACAAAAGAACAGGTAACCTGAATTAGGCTCCAACTCATTCTTGTAGAACTAAATATTGGGGTGTGGTGGGCATATAAACAATGGGTTAAACAGAACATAAGTATAAAGTGGTAAAAAATCTTGATACATTAGATTAAATACCTTTAAGCAATCTTTTTCCTCTTTAGTTTTAAATGGGTACCATAAAAAATAAAACACTGATTCTATTTCTCACAATATAAAAGCCAACTGTCGTTCGTTTTAGAACAGGCTTGAATCAAATTGTGAAACATGAGGCATATCGCCAACCAAAAAGTTAGATTTACTCCTCATAGTTTTATATTTAAAAATTTTTAGGCCCTTGATATATAATAAAAGGACAATAGATTTTAAGAATGCCTTTAAGTACTATTAAATTAGACAATATTGCGCAATAAAATATAATAGCCATGACGCGATTGAAGTTGCGTAA
This sequence comes from Diaprepes abbreviatus, assembly GCA_034092305.1. NCBI lineage: Eukaryota > Metazoa > Arthropoda > Insecta > Coleoptera > Curculionidae > Diaprepes > Diaprepes abbreviatus. The sequence goes on from JASJET010000228.1 coordinate 10,064,829, forward strand.
TTTTCAATTTTATTGCAGTTTGAGTTGGGTATATCACTAAGTTTTCATTATAAACTTGCTTGTAATCAGACAGTTTTCAGTTTATGTTTTTAATTAATTGTTTTTTTTATGTGTTTACAATTCATTTTAAAAATTTATCAACATTTTTGATTTAATATAAAAAAAATACATAAATATTTTTCTAAGTAAACAGAATAAATAAATCGAGGATGATAGAAAAAAAATTTTAATTCAGTTTTAAGGGAGTTTTATGTGCTTTCCTCAAGTGATACTCTTGAAACTAGTACTAAAGTATGTATGTATGTATTATTGTATTAATAGAAAAATTTGCTGTATAAATCAGGCCTTAATATACAAAACCATGATGTTTTACTACAAAACATATTTTATTCGTCATAACTGTAAGAAAAAATTTAAATATTGTATAATTTATGTCTAACCTTGTGCTGACGGAATAGAGTTGGCTTTTTTTACGCGAACGGTAAAGATATTGGTTTCATTAATATATGTAATCGCATTATTTAAATAATATATATTTCTGAGCCCTCAAAAACTAAAAATACAAATTTCACGATATAGCACTTTTTTCCAACAGGAAATTTTTTAATAATTTGCTGAAGTTACTGCTGATAAGGGGACCATCAGGTTTAGGGTCTGAGATTAATAAAAAATATGACATCCACCTCTTTTTTTTTCAATTATTAACAAATAAATTATACAATGACATAATTTGAACCCAGGTTAACTGTATGATCATTGGCCATCATAGCAACTATACCACTGTTGTGCTTGTGAAATAACTTGTAGGTAAGAGCAACGTGATTTTTTTTATACATTTGAAAAACTATTAACGTGTAAGGTTAACATCACGATAGTCAATCTATTTAGTTTACCATGAAATTTTTTTAAATTCTGGTTATAATTGAAGGTTATATTTGCAAAAAATATTTACTTTTTAATATGTATCCCAGAATAATATAGGACACTAAAAAATCGGTGTTGACTTTATGCGCTCAAAGATTCAAAAATAATAATAATAAAAACCATGTCTAGCACTAGACTTATGTTAAAACAATAGTTAGTGAATGAATTATAACATTTTTCAAAATAACTCCACAACTCAATGTCACTACTGTAATTTCAGTTTTTACTTTGTTTTTTTTTTTTATATTGTACTATTTCAATACAGTAATATATCATCCATAGAATTAAATTTTAAAAGTGATATATGGCAAGAGAATGTGCCCAGCATATGATTTTGACCTTATATATTTTTTTAAATAATATCACATGGTACCAAACCAGATGATCCCTTTGTAAGTACAAAAAATACATCCTTGTACATATAGGCGGAAGAGGGAAAAAAATATTTTATACAAGGATTTTGATAAAAAAGATTTTCCGAAAAGAAAAAATTTTTCAAGCATAAATTGAAAATTTTGAAATTTCCAGTGTTCCTGAATTATATAGATTTGTGTTATAATTTTATTTCACTAATTTTAACCTATATTAGGATGATTTTGTACATAGCGTTATTTTATATGATTTAGTCAGTAGTTAAAAACTATACGAAGAATATATATAATAAAATATTTGAAAAAACCTTTAATTATTATTTGGAACATTCCAGAGCTGTGAAAATAACGCGTGATTTAAACTGTTAAAATTTTATTTCTACAGAAACCTGCTTTCTTGACCAGGGTTCTTAAATGGTATTGAAAAATTTAAATATCCTGTTTTTTACTTTGCTTCCAAATTTAATATGAAAATTTATATATGTTGTTATATTTTTAAATAGTTCCATATAATAAGATATCTTTAATTCATGCATAACAGGATGTAAGTAATTCTTATCAAAATGATTGTTCTGCATTTTTAAAGTACAAAATTTCTGAAGGCATTTTTGTTTTAATATAAAAAATCTTTTGGATCCCATTCAAATTAATATTTCATAACTTTTAAATTTCATGTGAATTACGAGTTTCCCAATTTAATCAGATATTGTCCTAGGCAATTTATAAAAAAACTTAGAATATGTAAGCGCGTTTTGTCTCAAAATTTGGCAAATTTTTTCAAATTAATTATTTCATAAATTATTTACATCCTGGCATTCTTATATACATAAATATTGTTTTTAAGTATTATGTTTCTCGTAGATAGGATTAAAATGTATATCTTTAAAATAGAACGCATGGTGATTATAACAAAAAACAAAAAATGGTAATTATGAAAGCATAAAAATTGGGTTATAATAGGAATTTGAATAATATGTTAACCTGTAATATTTTGTTAAAAATTTGTGAAAATAAAACAGCTGATGCTAATAAAATGTTTTATTGTTGAATAGTTGAGTATTTACAGGGTATAACATAACAAATAACTCTGTATAAACTAGAAATAAACAATTCTCGCAGAACTCGTGGGCTGAGAAAATTAAAAAAAAAAAGTAATTAATTTCGAAATTAAATATTACACCTAGAAAAATGCAAAAAATTACTTCATATAGTTTTAATTATAATAGTATTACCACAGTATATCAAAGATAATTAACCTTGCCACCAAAATGTTCGGTGACTTCGAAAAAGTGGCACCACAATTATTCCGAAAATTGCTGTGTCGCAACAAAAGCGGTGGCGATAGGCTTGAGCTTTGTATGACGATAATATTGTGATTTTAAAATTTCGATCAATTTGCATTTAAGATCAAGAAAGAAAGTGGACACAAGTTTTGCATATCCCATAAAATTTACTTTAAGGTAGTTCACTAGTGAAACGGCTTTTCTTAGGAATGTGATCAAATTTGAATATATAGTTTACGAAAGTGCCTTTTATTTAATTAAAAAAAAAACGAAATTTTTTAATCGTCTGCGAGACGAAATATTAACAATTAAAATATGCATAATTAACATGCTGGAGGTCACTACATGTAACAAAGTGCCAATACATTTTGGAATATCTCAAAAACGGTTTTTACCATATTTTTAAAAAACTAATGCAACGTAGATCCAAAAATTATGAATTTTTTAGAAAAAAAAACGGAATTTCTTGATCGTTTTGTTTAGAAAATACAGATTTTTTTTAAGTAAAAATAATTTGAAAATATCTGAAGCGTAGTGAGGTACAGTGATCGCAACTTGGCAACGGCCGATAATTCAAACCCAAGTTAGTCAGGTTAGTTCTTCAGAATGTAACATTTTTTAAAATATATTTCTCGATATTTTGATTTATTTTCTCAATGTGTTGGGATGTCAACATAAAAAACTGTATAGATATGAGACTCACACCATATGAACGTTACTATACACACGTTTACTCTAGGCCATTCAATATAGATATTTGCGGCGCTGCCAGATTTATTATATTTAAAGTTATTACTATATAAGAACGTGTCTGTATATTGAAAGTTAACGTGTGTTGGGTACAGTCTCGTACAAAAACAAAATTCTTTAGGCCTGAGAATCTTAAACTTTTGGTACTTACTTAAAGGCTATATTTTTGTCTACGACTGTCGCGAATGAACTTACCTTAATATTTTTTTTATATAAAACTGCGTTAATTAATTAACTATATTACCGCACGCCAAAAATAACCTTTTTTTCAGAATAGACAAAACAAGGGACATAGATTGCGAGAATATAAACATTTTGTTCTTGAGATATTTCTTATTAAAATATACCTACTTTAGCGGTTAGGTTGTCAAAGGCGCCTTCTTTCTGTGTACAACTGGTCCAGCGAGAGAATACCCATGCGTCATCAATCTACGAACATTTCAAAGATAGTTTTAAGGCCTGTTTATTTTAATTTGTATGCAAATAATAAAAGGACGAAAAACAAAATATTATTCTTATAGTCCAAGACATATGCCGACATTACAGATAGGACAAGATTGAAAGAAACAAACTGGTCATTACATTGTATGAATACAGACTTTCTTTTGACTTCAATCAAAACATTATTTGACTTTCATGGTTCAGAGTTTTATTTACATTGTATTTTTGAGAAATTTTGATCGTTCGAGTGAATTTAAAACAGAAGATTGTTTTATTTAAAAATTATTAATTATTGTTTTATAATTTATTACCGGTAAGTATGTATTATTTTTATTATGATTTACAAGCCAAACGGCTTCGCACTCCCTCCAGGGATTATTCACTCATACCAGGTACTCAAAGATACCAAAAGTATGAAGCTCTGTGGGAACCCTTTCCATGTTATCGGGTCCTAGGTGACGTGGTCTGCTGTATTTCCCATGAACTTTCGGACGGTTCGCGCGGTTGCTAGGAGAGTTGCTTTCTGCATCGGTTTATACAGATGCTCACTAAGACCCAGCCCCCTGATGTCCTGCAGGAGGTTCTTCGGTATCACTCCAGTTGTTGAGAGTATTATGGGAATCGTTTGGACGCTGTTCATTGCCCATTGTCTTCGGATTTGCACCTCCAGATCTCTGTATTTGGCGATCTTCTCGTTGTATTTCGGCCTTAAGTTGTTGTTAGGTACAGCGATGTCGATTAGTGTAGTTCGCCTAGAAGTTTTATCTATTAGTATAATATCTGGTCTATTATGAGCAACTGTCTGATCCGTCAAAACCGTTCGGTCCCAATATAACTTGAACTGGTTGTTCTCAAGAATAAGCTCGGGATTATATTGGTAATAAGGCACTTTTCCTACCTGTAATAGGTTTAACTTTTCTGCTAACTCTTGGTGGAGTATTTTCGCGGCCGAGTCGTGTCTTTCCTTATACTCGGTTGCGGCAAACGCTTGGCATCCTCCAGTTATGTGCTGGATGGTCTCTGATGTTCGACAGCCATATCTGCATTGGTCATTTTCTATTGAGAGATCTCTAATGATAAACTTCCGATAGTTCTTCGTCGGAATAACCTGGTCCTGGATAGCTAACAAGAAGCCCTCCGTTTCCGGAAACATCTGTCCTGAAATCAACCAGTAGTTCGACGCTAAGTTGTCGACATTGTCCTGATTGACCTCATTTGGATGCCGTCCTTGAAGTGGCTTCCGTAGCCAGGTTTGTAAATTCTCTTGGTCTGTTTGGTGGTGAGAAGTAATATCTTGTTCCCTCAACTGTAGCAGTGATGAGTCATCTGCCTCGAATATTGCTCGATGTAGTGTGGAAGAGTCCGCTAGCCTGTGGAAATATGAACGTATTATTTTATTTTTATTATATTTATATTATTTCCAAACTTCAAATCTGTCGTCGGTGTGTAAATGGCCGACACAGGTATATAACTTTAAAATGTTTTTTGCACTACTTTATTCAGTTGTAATAATCAGGCATTAAAAATTAGAATCAAGTAATGGGATTATATTTGTCCCTTTTAGGTAATGCATGGTAAAACTCTTCACAGGCAACCACAACAGCTTGTGCTTAATTTGTGTGTATATTTGGAGTTTGGAAGAGAAACGGTAGTTCTGTGGAATCAGTTTCATCTCTCAGAGAGGTAAAAACATAATTTTAGTTTTGGAAATAAACATTTTCAATTAGGTATCATTATTTTTATAGAGTAAACAAGGGCCTTAAAATTTTAAGAAAAGTCCTATTATACCATGTGAAAAAGGAAAGAAAACAATCCAATGATTTCTTTTCCTGGAAAAAATGGACCTTGTCGAAAAGAAAAAAACCACAGATGAAAGTAGTTTCCTTGGTTTGTATTCAATAATCCTTTATTATTTTTAGAAAAGCATGTTACTCTAAAAAGCTTAAATATTGAACTCGCCGACAAACAGATTGTGTCGCTGATCGTGTTTAAGTATTCTGCTTAAGGAGCTGAGGTTCAAATACAAAAAGGCTGACGAGAAGAGCATTAAATGAAACAACACGCGTTCGTTTCTTCGAAAGTATATGGAAAATCTCAGTAGTTTTTTCAAACGATCTGAGAAATGGGTATTTTTTATTGTTTACTCTTGGTTTGATATGTTATTGCTTTATTTCCGAGTCTTTTCTATGGCTAAATTAGTGCAAGGTTTTAAAATTTTTATTACATATATTTGTTTATTGTAATTTGATGTTTTTTTTTGGATTTACAAATGTATTTCTTGTTCACTGCACTATTTGGGCATTTGCCTATTATGTACTTCGATAATAAATGAATCTATAAATTTGTGGTTTTTTTTAGGCTTTTTTAAGGATTATTATTTTATTCGCACTTTTTTTTAATTTTATTTAATTATTATTGCTGTTGTTTTGAACCTTAAAAATATATTTTTTAAATATTGCGTTCAAAAGAGCTATGGAAAAAACTATAAATAACTTTTCATAGTTTCTACCATTAAAAAAATGTTAATTTAAAGTGTTTTCAGGTAAATCTTATTGCGTCATATTTAATGTTGTTTTCGGTTAAGAACGGAGTCCTAATTCCGCCTCTTTGCTTTTTGTGATAATTTTTTTCTTTTCAATATATCTATTTATTATTATTATTTCACTGATATTTTCACTTACCTAAGAAAATATTCTTTTTAGTTTCGTTCGTCGATGTAATAGGCATTATGAATATAAACGTATTGCCTAATTAATTTCCGTTTAGTTCAGACGAATATTACTGATGAAGCATGGGTATTAGCGTTGCCAACCGTACGGTAATTACCGTATGAATATAAACGTATTGCCTAATTAATTTCCATTTAGTTCAGACGAGTATTACTGATGAAGCATGGGTATTAGCGTTTCCAACCGTACGGTCATTACCGTATATGTACGGTAATTTCAGTCATACGAATCAAACCCATTACCGTACCGTACAAGTATGGTAATTTCACCAATTTGAGAATTTCATTTATAAAGAAGCTTCTAAAAGCAAATCGATATATTTGGTCAATTTTCTTTTATTAGGATATTTTTGAAAAAAATGTTTCAGTCATTTTTTTTGTAATTAGTAATGCCATCTATTCTCATATTTAAAAAATTGTTTATGTTAAAGTTGAACCACCTTATTCACTTAAATGGTCTAACTTTAAGACCGGTGCAAGTTGACAGTAGAGGGTTAAAATTGTCAAATGCAATTATAAGTCAAGCAAAGTTAAAAAAATGAATTTTCTTTATTACTAAATGGGTAAAAATAAATGTGTTTATTTTCTGAAGACAAGTATTCCTCTCACTAATACTTCTATAATATTCCTGTCAAAGCGTTTATTTGTTGATATATTGTTTGTAATACAAATTATAACAGTATCAAAAGCAAAACAAAGCTGGCCTAGAAGATCTAACTTCCATGGCAACTAGATCGGGTCTAAGTCTTAAACCTTCTTAGTGAATCTGGCTGAAATTTATTATTTTATTACAATCTCTAAATAATATAATTATTACGGTACTATTCCAAGCAAAAAATTGTTTTAAGATTTTTAGACGTAAAAGAAAACCTAATGTCAAATTTCTAGTGATGGGTTTAAAAGAAAAATGCAAGGATAGAAAATCGTTCGCTTAAAATATTAAAAACGATAAACACAGTAAATTTTTCGTCTTTTTTTTTTTAATTCAATCAATTACAAGACTGGTACGATAATGTACATTAATTTATATGAGTTCTGTACGGTATTCATAAATCACAAGGTTGGCAATGCTGATGGGTATTCTCTCGCTGGACCAACTGTAGACGTGCCACCTATAGTTTTTTTTAATCTACGAGACATGCTTTCAAATTAGTGAACATGTACAACATCGTTATTATCGTTTTCGGGTGATTGAAAATAGTGATGGCATTGCAAATGTGTTTCAAAATAGATCCAAACAAATTTTAAACCAGGTTACCCCGCGAGAAAATACCCTATATATATATATATATATATATATATATATATATATATATATATACAGGGTGTCCAAGATAAGGATCCTAAGCATGGGGATCTCGGAAACAGTTGGAGTTACGAGGTCGGTTAAATTAGAGAAAAGTTGCGCAATTTAGTGCTAAATTAAACGCAGTTAAAAAAATTTAAAAATTTCAAACACTTCCGGAGATTTCCGGAAAAAAACGAAATTTGGCAAAATCGTTTTTAATTTTTGCAGGCTTTATTTAAAGAGATATCAGAAAATAAAAGGTAGATTCTCATTGCCACTTTTTATTATTTATAATATGGTCTAAACAAAATTTAAATCCGACGTTTCGTTTCTGAGATACCATCAGGAACTTTCATTTTTTATATGGAACAAAAAAAAGTATCCCATGTATTTGATAGCATTTTTTATTACAAATTCAACGATGTATCACCCTTGCATATCGAATACGTAGTTCAAGTACTTTCCATAAGAGCTCCATGAGAGCGAGAGAGAAAGGTATATCAGTTTTATAAAAGCCAATGAACTACACACTTGATATGCAAGTGTGATACACCGTTGAATTTGTAATAAAAAATGCTATCAAATACATGGGATACTTTTTTTTGTTCCATATAAAAAATGAAAGTTCATGATGGTATCTCAGAAACGAAACGTCGGATTTAAATTTTGTTTAGACCAAATTATAAAAAATAAAAAGTGGCAAGAAGAATCTACCTTTTATTTTTTGATATCTCTTTAAATAAAGCCTACAAAAATTAAAAACGATTTTGCCAAAATTCGGTTTTTTCCGGAAATCTCCGGAAGTATTTTGAATTTTTAAAATTTTTAAATTGCGTTTAATTTAGCACCAAATTGCGCAACTTTTCTCTAATTTAACCGACCTCGTATCTCCAACTGTTTCCGAGATCCCCATGGTTAGGATCCTTATCTTGGACACCCTGTATATATATATATATATATATATATATATATATATATATATATATATATATATATATGTTAACAAATAAACCTTTATATGTAAAAATTATAAGTAAAATCCTAGAGTAGTCTCTCGAAAATCAACAAAAATTTACAAGTTCGCCGATTGATACATGAAAATGGTTTTTTATCCTTGTTTTTAGGGTTCAAAACTTCATTTCATTTGTCAGTCTAAACCGCAAATAGTAGGTTTATACTTCTAAAAATTATTAACTATTACTAAAAATTTCCACTAAATTAACACTACAAAATAAAAACGAAGTTTATACTTCAAAATTTAACATTTAGTAAATTTTCGTGTTTTTTTGTAAATATTAAGGATGGCCACGGATTCATTAAAATAAAATCAAGCTATTAGGCTAAAAATGCCCGTAGTATATTCGTCACCATTGTGGAGACAAAGTAGTTTTGGCACGTCAAATTAACCATAGTTTTCTGGGAAAGTGAGGAGGAATAGTGAAAAATCAAGATCAGAATCGTGTTCCATGACCTCGAAATAAGGAGTTAGAATCGAAATTTTCTCAAAAAAAGCGCCATTTTCCTACTTTTCACTCAATACGAATGATTACCTACTTTTTTTTTTATTGTAAAGATTTGTACAGGTTAGATCAAATGTGCCATAAATATGGTTTTTATGCTGAAGAACCTCGTTCTTTTTCCCGCTGGGTTCATATTTTTATGTCCCCATAAATTTTAATCATAATATTTATTTGTCGCATAGTATAGTCTTTAACACATCCTAATTAAGTTGGTAAAACTTGGTAAAAATGTGTCATAAAATAGCTAACTTTTTTGTTCTGGGTAAAATAATCAAAACACTTTGGAATTAAAGGCGATTTTGATTGGTTATCCTTAGTTTTTACCAATTTTTAAATTTTGAAATGAATCACGCATTTTTATTTCGTTTGTGTTAGTTAAGTGGAAATTCTTAGTGTTAGTTGTCAATTTTTGGAAGTATGAGCCCACCATTAAAGGCAGACTTTGTTAGTGAGGTAAGGGAATATTGTTTTTAAAATAAATAAAAATAGTTACATAATTATGTTAATATAATCCAACCAGGCCTAACAGTGTGAGTATACTATCACTTGTAGACTCTGAATTTAATTTTTGAAACATTATTGTTTAATTGCAAAGATAAAAAAGGGAAATGAAAATTAACATTTGGTAGATATGCGAGAATTATTTGGCGTTATTAGAAAAAGATCGCTTCGAGAATGGCGTTGAATGAGTAAATTTTAACAAACTTAATAAGTGAGAAAGAAACTTGTATTTTCGTCATTTGACTGCACAGAAACGAATTTGCATTAGATGTAATAGTTTTAAAAGTATACGAGCTATGGTATTGCAAGCTACTAATTTTAAAGGACCAATCCAAATATCGACTAGATGTGGCGAATTATTCAAATATTGCCAAAATAACTTTCTTGTTCTGAGGATAAAAATATCAACTATTGTAATTACAAATATAGCTGAAAATTTTAAATAACTAGGTATTAAAAGATTACACATCTGCATAGGGCACCCATAGATTTTAAAAAATACTAGATTCAAGTGTTCTCAGTGCGAGAGAGCGCCAATGAGGGCACCACACAGCATTCTAACCTACCACTGATGTTTGTAAGAAAAAGGTGTTTATTGAAGAAATGCAACTCGGTATTTCAGTATATTCAATCAAGACAATTTCAAAATTACTTCCTTAAACATTCAAAGAATTTTTTACAAAGCACATAAAAAAATTATAAAGTGAATATTCTAATCAAATATATATACAAACTGTTTGTTTTTATATTGAAAGATAGAAATTAATCTGTACGAAGCGGACATTGTAAATTAAGATGTAAAAAATGATCATCGAATGCCATGTATCTGACTTGCTGACTTCAGTGATACTATTGGTCCATCATTCACAAAATTTAAGGAGCATCCAGAAGGCAACTGTAAAAGATATGTATCCTATGGTACAGTGATATTTCTTAGGTCAAATAGACTTAAATTTATGTTTATTTTTTAAGTCATCTAGTGATGAATTAAATACACATAAATATTCATGTATTAATTATAAATATAAACATTACAATGTTACATATACAAAATCATATATTAGTTCTTATTGCAGCCCTGCCCTATTTTAATATTCACATGTATTTTATTTCTTTCTGCATTTGTAATATGCTTTCATCTACGTTTTACTTTAAACATTGGTCCATGACCAGGAATAATAAAATTAGCTATATTTAAAATTTTTGCTCTGTTTTGTCGTTGTAAATCTACAGAATCACTTCCTGCACTAATCCAGATACTTTCATCCTGTAAATCCTGTTCTTTTTCAAATAGGTCACCAGTTATGGCATAAACTGTTTCATTTTGTTCAAAAATCACTGATACATCTTGTAGAGTATGCCCTGGAGTAGGAACTACTTTAACTTGATTGTTTATAATATATTCTTGACCACTACTAAAATCAGGGCATAAATAATATTTCTCTTTATGAGATATACTAAATCCTATAATGTGAATAGCTTTGGTAAAAAGATAATTGCATCCTATGTGATCTGAATGTCCATGAGTGCAAATAACATAATCTATATCGTCAGGGACAAGATCATTTTCTTTTAATGCTTCTAATATCTTTGAACCATCCCAAGCAGTCATCGTATCAACAATACAATTCTGAGGTCCTTTCAAAAGTGTACATGAGGAATTTGCTTCCATAACACTATCACCAAGTTTAGAAAAGCCAGAAAAAAGGACTATAATTTCATATTTTGAATTTTCTCCCATAATGCAGTTACCATTACAAAACACCAATCAAAAATACATCATCAGGATATCGATAGAACGAAAATTTTGCAATACATTGTTTTGATCTAACGGAATTCTCCAAGACCAAAACAAGAAACGATAAATGTACCGATAAGGAACACTAACCTTTCTTCCTGGAACAAAAAAGGTTAGCCTTTCTTGTTCTGGGCCGATCATAGACCTAAGAGAAATATAGACTGCGGATACTACAGAAGAAAGTTTGGCTCACACTTCAAAAGAGATAGACCGTTTTCGAGGAGCAGGATCTCTTTCTAATTTCGGTCAGGAGTATCGTGCTTAGCACCGCCATTAGAAACAGAGATGCTGCCCCCTTAAAACCCTATATCTCTTTTTAAGCATGAGCAAACTTTTCTATAGGATTCGTAGTTTATTTTAAGTAATATTAATTTATCTTACGTCTATGGGGCCGACAAGTCCAGGCCAGTTTTTATTTTTTTATACAATTTATATGGGCGCTGCTGCTAGAGTAATTAGGCCAGCTTCTCTTCCCCCATTCCGCACTGACACTTATACCTGACAATCCATCGGGAAGGCTAACACACTTTTTGAAATTGAGACTACTATTCTTATTTAACAATTCACTGGAGGATGCCTCGGCAAAGAGGGTCTGGAATCTACCGACATCGATTCAGTATTTTTGACCTTATATTTAAACGAAAATTTTTAATTACTTATGTAACTGACCATTATAACGAGTAAGATGATTTCTATTCGACCGACTTCAAGTTTTTTTTCTAGTCGAGACTGTTCAGCATATCCTTTTCTCTTTCACACCACCTCCGTTCTTTGAACAAACGGGGCCATCCATTTTCTCGCCTATTTTAGGGTGAGTCCACACGACGAAAAAAATTTGAGCATAGGCGTATTACGCGCCTTCGTGTTAAAAATATATCGTCCACACGGGAGATTTCGTTACGCGGTCATAAGGAGTGTGTTTTTTTGTCTTAACCTAACTTTTATCGGGATTTTTGTTTATATTTTAACTAAAAATTAAAATGGAGCAAAATAAAACATTAATTGCGGCAGTATTTTAATCTAGACAAAGAAGTTACAAAATGTAAGGAGAATATTGATATATTCTTTATTAAAAAAACAGAAAAGTCGTCGCTACTGGGTCCAATCTGTATTTGAGGAAAAGATTGGAGAAAGGCTTGGACATATTAATAATTTAATTCAAGAAATGTGAGAAAATGATCCTGATTTTCTAAAAATATTTTTCTGTTACTCTTGGTGAACTTGAAGAGCTCTTCGCTATTGTTGGGCCAATAATTAGGAAACACGATATGGAAATGTGTACAGCTATACCTTTATTACTAGGTTGGAAATAACATTGTGATATTTAGCCGACGAAATCAGCATGTGAAAGCAACAGTGTAAATTCAGAGTCGGTAAACATGGTTTCTGAAATTATTCAGGTTACTTGTGCGGTAATATGGGACTCTTTAAAAGAAGTTTTATTTCCAAAGTTTACCCCTTCTACCTGGACAAGAACTGCCAAGGTGTTCAAAGATGAGAATTTCAATATAACAGTGTAATTTTAACAATCGTTTTAATAATTACAATTGTTTGTAGTTTTTAGAAGAATACATTACATATGATACTAACTGGATTTCTGTTATTAAATTTCCATCAATGTTAATCTTTATTTTTTAATTGTTTATAATATTTTTTATATAAAGTTTGCTAAGGGTAGAGTTACCAGATGACAGGAATTTTCCTGACATGTCTGAAATTTTAGCCCTCTTTAGGGAAACAGGAAAAAACTGCAATTGTCAGTATTTTTTTTTAATTAAAAGAGGAAAATATAAGTAATAAAAAAATGTTTATTAATCATTCTAGTAAGAAAAAATAAATTAAACGTTAACAAAATAAGTGAATTGTTAATTTAGTATATTAATAAATTTAGTTTTGTACTTTTTATTGTTTGATGCTTCTTTTGGCAGTTGCTGGTCTTTTATAACCACTTAATGACATTCTTCACACGATATGTTCCACCATTTACACTAGTTTCCACCATATTTAAAGCAGTTCGCACATTATTTTGCGTAATGATCTTGGAAAAGGCGGATTTAGGTGGGAAATCTTCGGTCTTTGTCTTTTTTTTTTAATTTAACAAATAAATCACAATGCTTCAAATTTGACATATGTCTTAATGCGCCACGCTTATGCCCAGATTTTTCTTATCGTGTGAACTCACTCTTAGGAACGCTTACAAATTGCGATGGGATCAGTATAACGAAATATCACGAACTTTGCTGACCAATGTTGACACTCCTATGGAATTATTTATTGCCACAGTTACAATCAAATTTAAGGTATAATACGTGCGCAGCAAGGTATTATCTTTTTCGCACCAAACAGCACAAAATACGAAAAAGAGGACGATTCAGTTTCATCATAGTGCTGTCATTATTTATTAGAGCGGTTTTACACATACAAGAATTATTCCAAAAATTATAATAACAAATTTTTGCCGAAAATTCTTTGAAGATAAGTTTTACAATAAAATACCACTCTGATACATTCAAGAAATCTGAATATAATTTTGGTGATAATTTTGTCGTTGCTCATGCGCATTTTCATAACATGTTACGTTCCAGCAGTTAAAAAGGAAGACATAATCTGGGTACCTATTCTCGTTCTTGAGAGAACGATCATCTTGATGGAAAGTGGGCGTGGTTCTCACGAAAAAGTACGAAAACGTATTCAGAATACGGTTTCTTACTTTTTCGTAAGAACCACGGCCACTTTCCATCAAGATGATCGTTCTCTCGAGAACAAGAAAAGCTACCCAGAATACGGTTTCATACTTTTTCGTGAGAACCACGCCCACTTTCCATCAAGTGATCGTTCTCTCAAGAATGAGAATATGTACCCTGAGGATAACCTTAAAATGTCATAAATATGAAAGTTTCCAAACATATATAGGCTGTATTCTTTTGAGTAAATTATCACTGATCAAAGTGAAAAAAGTGAAACTGATAACTTCATGTTCTTTTGAATATGCATTTACTTGTCATTGGGTCGAAGTAATCATGATTACTTCAAGTGACAGAACTGAAAGTGATAATTACTCAAAAGAATATACCTATAATCAAAAAAACACAAAATTAAGAATATTTTGTGCAAGAAACAATAAGTAAATATTGAGATTAGATTGATTACTTAACGCGGGTTGTCAATTCACAAATTTTATTCTGCGTCGATTTTCGCCCACATTCAGCATTTTAGTCATAAAAATATAGAACACGTTCTATATTTTTATGTCGAAAATTTTCACCGAAATTTTAACAATAATTCTTTGATGTGTAAAACAACAAATTAGTTTTATGAAAATTTTCAATATAATTATGAAATAAATTTTGGCTATAATTCTTGTGTGTGTAAAACGGCTCTTACACAAGCAGAAACCTACTTTGCGGACACTTGATAAGGAGCTCCGATAATTCTCTTTTTAAATAATCAATGCTCGTGCAACTCTAGTACGCCCAATGTCTCGCTTAACAGTTGCAAGTTATCTAAGAAATGATTTGTGATTCCAAAAAATGATTTATTTTGCATAGTCTCAATCCAAATGTAATAAGTTAAACAGTAACTCTCGAATTTTTGATTGCAAGTTTTGAAAATACATGACAATGCGTCATATTTTTCATCAATTCGCGACTTGTTTCTCTGCTTGAAACTTTGTATAAAGGAGCACCTTTTTCCATTAAAGTAAGAAAACCTTTACCCTCAACGGTAAAAACCTGCTTATTGTCCTTGATTACAAATTTGATAATAACTTCGGCTATATTTTTTTTTTAATTTGAAGCCGTCCTTATTTGAAAAAATCTTTGACGTTCGGTTGAATCTGAGGTTTTTCTTGCGGTAATTCAATATTAAGACACACATCACCATTAGAGCTAGAAGTACCAGGTTCAATTATTTCATCATTAAGAGGTTCATCGTTAGAATTAGATATTCCAGAGTCAGCTATAATGCTGTCGGAAATTTTCCTATGTTTCGGCTGAGTAAGTGGAGCAGTTTCAGATGTATTTCTTTGTCCATGATATTATCTGATTTATTTTCTAGTAAAATCTGTTTATTATTATCTTTTTCAACGTAGCAACGAAGACTGGATGTATTATCGGATGTTTCCAGATATTTATTGCAGAGATGCAAGTGGCGGAATTTCCCGAGTTTTTTTTTGAAGTAGCTCCAGACTTTGCTCTTCACTTTAGAAGACATTTTTATTATCTGAAAAAGGAAAATAAAAATTAGTACTCGAAGTAAGTCTGTAGTGTTAGAGACTAATTATAAATATTAGCTAGATCATTTTAATAAAATTGTTCAATCCATAAGTGGAGTAAGTATATCCAGCACATCACTATTTGCTAGGAATGAAACTAAACAGTAAAATATTTGACGAAATAAGAGAGGAATACGTCTGAATTTAGTAGGTAATAGATGAATTTAGCTTGAACCATGTTATTCCTTACTTTTTTCTATTATTCGTTAGTCGAATAAATCGTATTCCAAGCAAATAACAATGAAGTAGGTATTTACCTCTAAAGAACTAATGTTAAACCAGTCAATTCACAGTTTTCACAAATAAAATTACAGCAAAGTAGTTAAGTTATTGTAATTATTAATTTTTCATAGTCGTACTCTTTTTCTCATTTAATGAAGTTAAAAGGAAGTTACAAAAACAGTTACACTCTACTTAACCTAGCATGAGACAAACAAAAGATAAACAAACAAATCTGTCATGATTGGCAACTGAAATCTATCCTACTAGCAGCGCCATCTATTAATCTGGTTTCGAACAAGTCAAATTATAGAGAATACAAGTTCTATATCAAAGTCAAAGATTACTCCTCTTTGTCAAAGTATAGTACCGGAGATTTAAAATAGATGGCAAGAATGGAAAATGATGGTTTAATATTTCTCAAACAAAACATCTAAAAAAACATCGATGCATTGATATTTTATAATTTTAAATATCAATAGCGAACATCTATGTTTTTCTACTAAACACAGATGTTTCTAAAACATTGATGTATCATTTGCAGGGCTGTCACTTTGCCAGTAATTCCTGGCCAGTGCTGTCAAATGTTCCACAGAAAAATACTTGCAAGTTTTATATTTATTCCTGGCAATTCCTGGCAAAATGCGTGTGATAAGAAAAAGCTGATATTGCTCAATTAAACTGAATATTAGAGAAAGAAAGATGATAATAAGATTGCCCGTCCTTTAAATTTTAGACTGCAAAACCTTAAAATAAAGAAAAAAATAAATACATGTGAGAAGCTAAAAGAGATAGGCTATATTCTTTTGAGTAAATTATCACAGATCAAAGTGAAAAAAGTGAAACTGATAACTTCAAGTTCTTTTGAATATGCATTTACTTGTCATTGGGTCGAAGTGATCATAATTACTTCAAGTGACAGAACTGAAAGTGATAATTGCTCAAAAGAATATACCTATATAGTAGAGAGATTTAATTTTAAAGATGGGGCATCTTATCGATTTTCATACATATGCCCTCAATTGTATGTACATTTCGCCTTAATATTTTATCAATTTCTGAGTACAAGACATCTATTCCTGGCACATCCCTGGCATGATAGTATTCCTGGCAAAATTACTGGCACAGCTAATTATTCCTGGCAAATGCCAGGAATTACTGGCACATTGACAGCCCTGTTCCTGGCATTTGCCAGGAATAATTAGCTGTGCCAGTAATTTTGCCAGGAATACTATCGTGCCAGGGATTTGCCAGGAATAGAGTCTGTACTCAGAAATTGATAAAATATTAGGGGGAAATGTACATACAATTGATGGCAAGTGTATGAAAATCGATAAGATACCCCATCTTTAAAATTAAATCTCTCTACTGTCTCTTTTTGCTTCTCACATGTAGTTATTTTTTCTTTATTTTATGGTTTTGCAGTCTAAAATTTAAAGGATGGACAATCTTATTATCAGCTTTTTCTTATCACACACATTTTGCCAGGAATAAATATAAAACTTGCAAGTATTTTTCTGTGGAACATTTGACAGCACTGATCATTTGCATCCCTACTGGTCAGTCATTAAAGCAATATCGTCACACACATATAAAGTAACTGTTCTGATCCTGTAATAAACTGAAAATTTCTGAACCACGTTATTCGCCATTTTGGAGAAAATTTACTTTTATTTACAGTTGAAATGTTAATTAGTTAGTACCCCGTTATTTTTAATATTTTCTAATTTTTAATTAAAATGTCCTTAGAAAGTTGAATGTGTCTTGCAAATTTCAAGTAAATTTGAGATTACAGACATGCAAAATTGTTACAGATCTTGTTCATATCTCAATAGTATGAGCATGCTATTTAGAAATGATTTTCTACGGCTAGTTCTGATTATGGGTTTACCATAAAACTTGTGTCCATATGTTCATAACAGCTGATTATCTTAGTTTTAAACAGTTAAATCTCATATAAACGTTTTCATCAAACAACTTATAAAAAATTTGAGAAATAACAATTTATATTTTAAACTTGTATTTAAATAAGTAACAACTTTTATATTTAGATAATGTTAACTTCAACATTCCACTTAATTAGACTGTGTTAAACACTATACTGCACTACAAATAAATAAACATTATAATTTATTAGGACATCTAAATATGAACCCAACAGGTATAAAAACCTTATTTATGGTACATTTGATCGTCAGGCCTCTACAAATCTTTACAAAATTAAAAAAAAAAGTACATTAAAGGTTGAATGTGAGATCTGTCAGTATCGTTAATGGATGTCTTCTGACAGGCCTTTAGTTTTTGTCCCTTGTCTTACACATTTCCCCGATCATTGGCAAAGTTTCAGGTTTTCTTTCAAACTTAGTTATCAGAACATGAAGTCTTGCGATAAAAGGCTGGATGTTTAATAAATTCATTGATTGGATGGTTTATGCAATGGATGGTTTATGTAGGATGTTGGATTTTAGTCATACTACGTAGAGCTGTGGTTTCCACCGCTTCAAGGTTTAAAAGTGCTAGCTTTCTGTAATTACACTATATAGGAGGTATGTATTCCAACTAACGTCGGCATTTTGCTTTGTATATATGAGTTGCTGTTTTCCTCGATATCCCTTTTTCTTTATATATTATACTCCTAAAGTATTTGGCTATTTGTATACGTTTTTTTAACAGTTCTAGAGTGTCGATTTAAGGAAATTTTGTGGTCTATATTTACACCTATATATTTGACTGATGGCTTTGTCTATATTACTTGGTCGTTAAGTAATAGGAAACAAATTTAATGCAAGGAAAGAACAAAGATTTTAACGGCAATCAATAACGTCACAACAATAACAACAATGACACTATTTTTTTGACTTTTGACGGTTAATTTGACGTGCCAAAACAACTTTTTCCCCAAAATGGCGACGAGCATACCGCGGACCTTTTTGGGTCTGACAGCTCAATTTCAATCTGTCATCCATTTTATTTTCTGAAATTCGTAAATATTGTGCAGTGTCACTGATTCAAAGGTTTTTGCAAATTTCTTCAGTTAACATGGTGAAGGTAAATTATGAATATTCTTATCATTTACTTAAAAGTATTAATAGTTTTAATAATTGCATATGTTTGAAAGCCTTTAAGGAAATCAAAGAGGTCATTTTGTCTTCATTCAAATGTAAACGTTATATAGATAACAACATATATAACTTTTAATCTAAAATCTAATTTAAATGATAAGTTTAGGTGCAATACTATAATAAATTAATATATTGTATGATATTATAATTGCCCGCAACTAAATTAGGAATTAGATTCTGCTTGATTTTTTCGCACACGCGACAAATTTATTTGACGACATGTACTTTTTGTAATTATAGTATTCAAAACTAGTTTTTATTTGCCGGTCTTGTTCACAATTAAGTTTTTGTACAATAGTTACTACAGTAAATAATGGAATATGAGACATACGGAGTTATTTATTTATATGTATTATCCTTTCAAGTAGAGAAAAGGAAAGAATATATACAAACAGTTTGTTTCCTACAAATACAACTCTGATCCCCTCTCCATACGCGTTTCGACTACCTTATAGGCTCGTCAGTGGAGCGAACCGAGAGCAACATTCACAGGAAACAACTGCTATATAAAATGTAAATTCCAAAGTATGTCGGTAGGATATTAATTATTTAATATATTTAAATGTGGCAGATAAATTTCTTTATTTCTTACTGAAATTTTTATTTTTAAAAATACAGAGTTATATTTGATGTTTAAGATTTAAAATAAACACATTTCGTCATAATTGTAGATACAAATATATAAGAGAAATTATTTTAGTTTTCAACCAACAAGAAACAAAGTACTATCTCAGATTGCAAGAATACCAGGAAAGGATGGAAGCCTTCCCATGGTAGTGCATATGTCAACCAACGGAAAAAACCTTATACAATAATCAAGTTCGAAACAAGTTTACAGATGGCGGTGCACTACCATGGGAGAGGCTTCCACCCTTTCCTGGTATTCTTGCAATCTGAGATAGTAGTTTATCTCTAACCGCGTTAGAACAGAGTACATTTATCCTTATTGTATAGGGTTTTTTCAGTTGGTTGAGAACTAAAATAGTTTCTCTTATATAATTGTGTTTATACAACTGCAAGTGTATTGTGTCCACTTTTGGTATATATAATTGTATATGTTGTCTGTGAACCTGAAATCTGTTTTCAGTAAATATCCTCTTATATATATATATATATATATATGTATATATATATATATATATATATATATATATATATATATATATATATATATGTGTGTGTAATCAGTCAAATTGAAAATTGTACATTTGCCAATACTTCTAAAAACAAACCAAAATAATAACTTTTAGGTAATTCACACTAATTGCATGAAAGATTGACACTATTGATCCACACAAATTAACAAATCTTCGTTTTCAAAATCAAAATAAAATTCGTACACTTACATAAAAAATTTGAATTTAATACTACACCCAGGTCAATACTTTATTAGCAATCCTTTCTTTCTAATAACATCCTTTAGTCTGTTTATCATAGATTGAACAGATTTTTTGATATTATATAGATATTTTTCCTTCTCTTCTTTAAAATAAGTTATAAGTTGAATTTTACTGGAAATATTGTGTTGTCACGGCTTCTTTCAATTGATGACCTAAGTTTTCTTTTACCTTTTGGGATATTATAAAGTATTCAGTGTCCTTGACAATCTTGATAGTGTTCTCTAGAAATACTAATTTTGCAGCACTTAATTTTAGATTTTTTTTCTTGTTAGGGTTCTTATTCCATCCACATGTTAACAAGCCAAGAAATTCATCGCCTTCCTACACCCCTCCTTTCAAATACTTTGCCCTATAGTATATTTTACAGTTATCTGTATCTGCCTCCGTTTTCCATAATATGCCCTAGATATTAAATCTTTGGTATTTTGATAGAAGCTAAAATTCCTTTTGCTTTATTCATTAGCTGCAAAATGTCGATAAAGCCACGTCTGAAAGGCCTTCAGTATTTTACTTGTTACTTCAGTGAGAGTCCATAACTCTACGGCATAGTAGAAACCAACGAAAGAATCTAACTTTTCTATTTAGTGTGAAGTTGTGATTTTTAAATATAGTTCTCGTTCTATTGAATCTTACTCTGGCTTTCTCAGTGAAGATCCTTATTTCTTGCCAATAATCCCAGTCATTAGAAACCCGGTGGTAATCCTCACCTTTAACACCAATTGTTACGATTTTCTCTCTTTAAATCGCTAACTTGGTCCGCAGAATAAAACACAACACTTCACTAAATTACTTCCAGTACTATATTAACTACTTCTTGACACTTTTACAACAAAATCACAATTATATTTAATTACTACTTCTTAATACCTTCACTATTCAAATACCACTATACAACTATATTAAAATTATGCCTATTTATATACTTACTAACATAAAAATCGAAAACTACCTAGAAATACTATGACTCATCGATATAATATTTCTTTCGGTACATTATAATAAAGATCACTCATTGAATTAATATAATATTCGTATACAAAGGCGCATCAAAAGTTTCTTTTAGTCCTTCGTAACAATATTATACTGTCAATATATGCAAATATCGCCCTTTAGTTCATGCATTAACTGGCGCTGCTGTCACGCACAGTGCCAATAGTCGATGCTGTTCGTCAAAACCAAAAATGTAGTGGAAGCACCACTGAAAATGACTCCTTTCCAAACTGCAAAATCTTTTTCTAAGTACTTTTCAGTCTGCTAATGTTTTAGCTTATTTACCTTGCTAATCCATGAATAGTAGTTATCTGGCTACTTACTTTGAGCTTCTGTTAAATATTTGAAATAATTTGAAGAATAGCAATTTGATTTAAATATTTTCCACAATTGTGGCTAGTTTGGGTGCTAAATTTTTATTAAAAATTTTCTTAGTTCTTTCTAACTTTGTTATTTTTGACTCTATGTTTGTTCTTATATCATCCCAATCTTAAAGTAGTAATTTTTTCCTCATTCAATGATGCTTATTGCTCCTTCAACGATGCTAGGTTTCCCACGTTAAGGATCCATAGTAAAAGAAACATCACAACACAAAGTTAAAAAATTTTGGAGTTCAACGAATTACTAAATTTGTAATAGTACAATAAAATTTTTGTGTGTTTAGATTGAAAATGTATAAGTTTCCTTTTCATCTATCAATATATTTTACAGGCTATGAATTTTTTAAACTATTTATTTTTAAATGTATAATAAATGCTAGTGTGAGCAGCAAAAAAGTTTTGTTTCGATTTCTGCCATAGAGAGGTGTAGAAGTTTCATTTTGACTGACTATTTATGAACATTTTTGAAATATGTATTTTGCTTTCAACAAATCTTTGAAAGGTTTGTAAATATGAAAAATTAAATCATAATTTCAAAATTTTAAGGTTGGTGACGAGTTTCCAAACGTGGATCTCTTCGAAGATTCTCCTACAAATAAAGTAAACATTGCTGAACTCTGTAAAGGGAAGAAAATTATACTTTTTGGAGTTGTTGGGGCTTTTACACCTGGTTGTTCTAATGTAAATTTAAATGTCAATTTGTTTTTTATCTAAATTATTTTCTTTTCAAATTTTAGACCCATTTGCCTGGTTATGTAGCGAAATCGAATGATCTGAAACAACAAGGTGCAAGTGAAATTATATGCGTCTCTGTAAATGATCCTTTTGTGATGAATGCATGGGCTAAAGACCAAAATACTTTTGGAAAAGTAAGACTTTTAGCTGACCCATCTGCAACTCTAACTAAGGCATTAGATTTGGCAGTTGATCTTGAAATGTTGGGTGGAGTAAGTATACAATAACCATTAGATGTGTTTAGAAATTTGTTGCTAAAAGGTTTTTTTATTTATAAATTTGTTTCAGTATCTAATAAATCCTAAAGTTATATTAGCAAAATCTTAGATTAAAACCAGAATAAATTATCTTTAAGAAAATGGCAATGCTGGAAATAAAAACACATTATTTTTTAAGATTCGCAGTAAGAGATATTCAATGGTTATTGACGATGGAATAATAAAATCCTTACAAGTGGAACCTGATGATATTGGACTGACTTGTTCTTTGGCTAATAGAATCAAGTTTTAATGTGAGAATTTGAATTAAAAGACTTCGAATATTTATAGCCTAAGCTTTTTTCATATAATGTGAGAATTTGAATTAAAAGACTTCGAATATTTATAGCCTAAGCTTTTTTTCATATAAATTGCTTTGTAGACAGAAAATACAGATCTAGACGAAACGTTACGTTTATTTTCTTGAGTATAAATTAAGGTATAAACAAAATATAGATTCATCTAGATCTACCTGTATATGTTTGCAGCATAACTAACTGTCTGACAATTTGGAGAACAATGATACGACAGCTTCTCTCAAATTGTAAACCAAGAAAACTGTTTACTTCTTGATAACTTTCTAAAAATTTTTAGATGCACACAAGAATGTTACAATAATCAATTTTGGAAGAAATATAGGCCATCTCTGATTCATTTGCAATATTAAATCATTTGAGAAAATGATATTTTTCAAAAACTTATTAGATATAACCTGCTAATAAAAGATCTTATTAAAATAGATGTTCCTGGAATCATGAAGAGTGCGTAAATTAAACTAAATTTTAATAGGGTACTCACTGCACAAAAGATTTAAAGACTGCTTATGTTTCTTCCAAATATCTTGTTGCATTTCTGGAACTCTTTTGTTTTCTGAATCTAGGAACAGTTTATTTTTTACAGTCAGATTCATTAATGGAATGGAAGCTAATTTATTGATGGTAAATATTATAAGATTGGCATGAACTAACCCCTGTTATGCCGTTACAATTGTGGAACGCTTCATTTGATTCTAGTCCACAGGATGTTACCCCTGTTTCAACATGATTACCACTCTTCTGAAACTTTGTGAGTGGCTTCACGAGTCCGAATACTTTTTATTGCTCAAATTTTCGTATATGCTGCGTTTTCGAACGCGGGAAATTAACAATTTCCGAGCTTCAGGCTGCAAAAATGCCCCATAAAATTTTTGTCTGACAATATGAACTCTCGATTGCACAAACATTAATTAAACAACTTTTAAAAAATCGGCTGATTGGTAATTAAAAACATGTACCTTATATATATATATATATATATATATATATATATATATATATATATATATATATATATATATATATATATATATATATATATATATATATATATTATAAAATGCATTTTATTTTCGAGTGTAAATGGCCACGTAAATAATTTACTGAATATTATTTTAATATTTTTATTGTCACACACATATTTTCTGCACATAATTCGAAATAATAATCTTTATTTCGAATTATATTTTTATTATTTAAATATTTATATTTGCAGTTCTAAACTTATATTTTACAAGTAGGTATATGCGTATATTTTTATTTTTATTACGAAAAATTAATAAATTTTTATTATTTACCGATATCTTTCAGCAAAAATTTAGTTTATTATGATCAATAATAACTAATGCCAAATCTAAACTACTTTTTACTTATTTATAATTTAGCTTAAATAACTGTATTTTAAACTGTGTAGGTTTTCTATTACATTTCACTTTTTCATTCGTCAAATAAAAAAAATAGAGTATTTTTCCTTTTTTTGCATTCTCCCAACTTGTCATTAGCGGTTCTTACTACCAGAAAATTCTTATCAGGACTCGTTTACTTTGTCTATAAATTGTTAAGGGGTAATAATTCATGCTTATTTTGTTATATTACTGGTTGTGTCCTGGCTCTGTGGAAGGTTGTAGTTTTTATTCAAATAATTATTTTCTTTGAAATGGCTGGGACAAAAGAACACTACATGTAGCAATTTTATGTTAAGAAAATAGATCCCAATAAATCTGGTAGTAGAGCAAATCGTTAAACCTGCAAAAAAGAAATTCTAGGATTAGTATAGAGGTGCACATCACGGGTTTTTTACTAAAACTACTAAGCAACAAGGTGTAATTTAGGCAGGTAAGTAGTGTAAGCAATTAGCTAAATAACAAATTTTTTATAAAATTTACACACGACTTTAAAATTGTGCTGTTATTTTCATGGTATTATTTTTTTCAAAACCTACTATCCAATTTATATGGTTTTTGACACAGTGCTCACTTACTACTTAATGATAATACTGTTTTCGTTATTTTTCTTGGAAGTTTCTATGAGGTTGAAACTAAATTTTGGTTTAGTTCACAACAGACTGAAGAGAATGCAAGTTCAGCTTCATCAACTTTGTCAACTTGTAGCTTTATATCCAGCATCGAAAAATCTCAACCAATCATTTTAGAGTTGACCAAGAAAACAAAAAAAAACGAAACTTGTCCCTCTATTAGCATTTTTGTAACTCGTACACAAGGAACTTGGAAGAGATAGGAAAACTACAAAAATAGGCTAAATGCGTAAAAAAGTGTTCCACTATGCAGAAAATAAATGTCATAAATTGACATCGACTGGCCATGTGGAGCAAGCGCAAAAAGAAATATCGTAGTAAATTTGTTGCATGACGTTAGAATGTGAGAACGGGAAACCAAGGCTGGGTTTGCGACACGATC
This sequence comes from Diaprepes abbreviatus, assembly GCA_034092305.1. Taxonomy (NCBI): domain Eukaryota; kingdom Metazoa; phylum Arthropoda; class Insecta; order Coleoptera; family Curculionidae; genus Diaprepes; species Diaprepes abbreviatus. The sequence continues at coordinate 10,090,540 of JASJET010000228.1, forward strand.
GGCGTCCCGGCGTATTCTTTATGTTTAATGCGGTTGTTTGCCATCCTCCTCGACGCTTATTTTCTTTGTTGTGCGGTGCAGTATCATTAGTTAAATTTCGGAATTTATATTTGTGTATGTTGTCAAGACATTTGTATAGACTTTAATTTAAAACAAAGTATCTGGGTATGGTATTGTTTTGTAAATCGCGTGGTTCGATCCCGGAAATTCATTATTTTCGGTAAGTACCTACGTTTTTTGTATTACATCAATATTTAAGATTATACTGAAGATATTTTAATAGATCGACGATTTTAAAGTTTTGTTTGCGCTAGTGTGTAGTTTTTATCATTTTTTTCAATTCATTTTTTTTTGATCAGAAATTAATTATTTTAAAGTTTAGAACGCACATGGAAAATACTTTACTTAATAATAACATAAAAGACGAGTAACATATAATTAATCCTTATGGTCAGGTCCTTTTTAACATTGTAGATAAGATAAGATTTTATTTAGAATTATGTTTTAATTTCTTTTAAGGCAGTGTTTATTTCATTTGTCGTCTTTTAACCTGAACTTTAAATTGTAATTTTTCAATATAACAACATAAATAAGAGATTTCACAAATCCAGTCCTGTCAATTGACCTACTGCGCAAGTGCAGCATAGCCACATTGAGGGGAGTACAAAGTTACATGAGGAACCAAATTTAGTTTAGGGTATTCTCCTTCCTTTTACCCCTTCCAACTTCCTTGCTCGTACATCAACAGTTAAAAAACATAATATTGGTAGGGAAATAGCACATCTGTAGCCACTACTCTTGTGGATGAAATTCATGAAAAAGAAAAATAAAAATGTTTTTCTTCTTTTTCAAGAGAATGCATAAATATGTCAATTGATGCATGGTCAAATATCCACACCGTAACATGGGCCCCTTTCACGAACTTGAGATATAAAACTGGACTGCTCGCTTATTAAAAAAATGATCCCACCGTGCTCCGTGCCATTAGGTGCAAATAATTGCTTTGGCAACAATGAATTCCCTAAGTTTTTATGATATTGGTGAAAGTGTATTTTTGACATTGACTGAATATTTTTCATTTTGACAAAAATTTATTTTTGATTTTGCTGTTTTGTGGATTTTATCACATTTTATGTAACGTTTTACTAAAAATTTCAAACAGGAATGTGAACTTTAAGGGTTTTTTTATATTTTAAAAAATGTGATTCTTCATCGTAAGAGGTGCAAATACCTCATCTGGTAAATTGGAATTAATTTAATTGGTAAGTTATAAAGCATTCAATAATAATTATATAAAATTTTACCTTAGAATCAAATTGTAAATCTAAGGGTAACAAGTTTAATCTTATGGATATGATATATGATAATTATTAAATGCTATCAATATTTTAGTTTTCTAAGAGAAAAGAATCTTCAAATTCAAGACCTGAAGCAAATTGGTCATGATCATAATTCTTTTATACATTAGATAAGTAACTCTGTTCAGAGCATTTTTCTGGAAATTGTTTTATACAAGAAGATGAGCAAAAAGTTTGTGTTGTGCTTCTTACAAATAAACTGCCTGAAAAAAACTACGAAGCACTGTTTGATGTAAACATCTTGAAGCAACTAAACTTCCACTTAATAACATACACTGGCTCTACAAAAAAAGTCCTGAATTAGGTGTGCATTAACCAACAACAATATCGTTTTACCATAAAGTTAATGTTCCACTGACATATAAAGTTGAATATCGAAACTGATATGGCGTTAAAATTTAAAATGATTATACGCATAAAAACCAATATGCCATATTAAAATAGAAATAAATGATTGCATATAATATGAAATTTTTCAATATTATTAACGATGTTTGGAAATTGCATAAATTTTACTTTTACGTATTTGTTTTGTCTAAAAATAAAATAATAACCTTTTGTTTGAATGTGTTATTAATTAATAAAACAAAAATTCTTGATTTTAGCTCAGATAGGAAATTTGTGTTATGAAAATCCTTAGTCAAAGTAGTGAGAAGCTGTGATTGATTATCATTTCAAAAATTCAATTCTAGGAAAGGTTAATTCCAGATCCTTAAACAGTTAAGTAAATTGAATGTTTGACCTAGTGTAAAAATTAAAAGTTGCTAGTAAATCTATATATTTAGATTAAAAATGATTGTATTAAAGTAAGAATTCTCTTGTATTTACAAGCTTCTTTATATTTAAAGTGTCTTAATAAATATTGTTTTGTTTGCAATTAAATATAAACTGCATTAACACTATCCCCTTTAGAGTTTAATTTTTTTTTATAAAATTGGTTTAGTACATAATGTTACTTTACTTCATTTAAATTAAAGCTCCGTTTTTATGAAGGAAATGTCAACATTATTATGAATGTTGTTAACCCTATATAAATACCTAACATATCAGTTCCCTAAAAGCATCGAGGAGAAAATAATTTTAACAAAGACCTACTTCAAGCTATTTTTAAATGATGAAACTATCTTACTTTGCAATAGATTATGTGGACATTTCGATACCTTACATTAAACAATATACTATATTAATTCATGATAAAAAAATTTTAAAAATAAATGCCTCAATACTTTTTTTCGTTAACTTATACTCTACGTCCGAATCAGGATGTTTCTAAAACAGATATTTCAAAAAAAAAATTAGTCTCGATTTGTTTTTGGCACATATTTCACATTTGAGCAATTTTGCTAAATAACAGTTTTATTGTAAAAAATAAAATATGTAAACAATCAGAAAAAGCATTTTCATTTATTTATAAGAACTGACATTTCATGCTTATCTAAAAATAATAAAAACGTTACATATTTACGCTGTTCCAAAGAAGTTAAAAAGATCTGCTTTATTGGAGTTGCTTTAAACAGAAAAATTATAATTTTGAGGAAACTAAAAGTAGAAATTCTAGTTAAATATTGTTTTACAGAAACAATTATCCTGCGCTGCGATTCTATAAGAGTAAAGGGAAAGAGAATGTCATAATAAGGATCTTCTATCTTTGTTCAGTCTGTATTAACACATAAGTATATCACTGTCCTAAAAGAGATAAGGAAAGAGAATGTCAAAAAATATGCTTACAGAATCGGAGTTCTGCTCTTTTTTATTGAATATACTCGATTAACCTGTCAAGTAAAACAAGGAAGAGCGATTTATCGTTTAAGATATAGTATAGAAAGAGATAGTTATTGTCTAAACCTGTTAGTTAGAATAATAGAATTGACATTCATATACAACACATTCACGCCAATGTAAGAAACTAGCAGGGAATTCAATGTTGCCATACAAATCATTGCACCGAATGGTGACCAATAAGGGGGGGGGTCAAAAATTATTTTCATGAGCAGTCCAGTTTTATATCTCAAGTTCGTGCACATGCAGCATACATAGGCTGTATTCTTTGGAGTAATTATCAAATTATCGAAGTGAAAAAAAAGTGAAACTGATAACTTCATGTTCTTTTGAATATGCTTTTACCTGTCATTAGGTCGAGGTGATCATGATTACTTCAACTGATAGAACTGAAAGTGATAATGACTAAAAAGAATAGCCCTATACACTCAACACCCGTCCCAAACACTCTATAATAGTTTCCAGTAATCTGGACACATCCTCAACTACTCTTATCTGAACAGTCATATCTATTACTTTCTTAATTTAAACTTTGTGTCTCTATCTTATATACAAGAACTAGCTAGGGTTTCTTTTTCTATCCGACATCGAATGTCCAATATTTTGAGTTAAAAGAATAACTGGGCAGCGATTCTATAAAAATAAAGGGAATGAGAATGTCATAATAAGGATCTTCTATCTTTGTTCAGTCTGTAGTAACGCATAAGTATGTCACTGTCCTAAAAGAGAAAAGGAAAGGGAATGTCAAAAAATATGCTTACAGAATCGGGGCTCTGAATCCATAATTGTTTTCTTATGACAATGCCAAAAAATTATCATAAGAACTCTAAATAAAATGAACCTTAACAACATTGCCTTATTTTCTTGCAAGTCATTAAAGAACCAATATCGTGCAGTTACAATAATTCAAAGGTTTTTGCAAACTTCTTCAGTCAACATGGTGAAGGTAAATTATGAATATTCTTGTCTTTTACTTAAAAGATTAATAGTTTTAATAATTGCATAATATGTTTGAAAGCCTTCAAAGAAAACAAACAGGTCATTTTGTTTTCGATAAAATGGAAACATTTTATAGATAACAATATATATAATTCTAATCTAAAATCTAATTTAAATAAGAATTTTAGCTGCAATATTATAAGAAAATAGTATATTGTACAATATAATTGCCTGCAACCACTGTAGGAATTAGATTCCGCTTGTTTTTTTTTCACACACCTGACAAATCTAATTATTTGCTTTGCAATTTTGGTATTCAAAATTTATTTTTATTTGCTGATCTTGTCCATAATAAAGCTTTTGTACAATAGTTACTACAGCAAATAATGGGATATGAGAAATACAGACTTATATTCAATGTTTAAGATTTGTAATAGACACATTTCATCATAATTGTAGATGTTCTGTGAACTACAAATCTTTTTTGTTCTTGCTAAATATCCTTTTTTTTATACATATACAATCAGTAAAATTGAAAATTGTACATTTGCCAATACTTCCAAACACAAACCAAAATAATAACTTTTGGGTAATTCACACCAATGAGTGTCACCAATTAACAAAACTTCTTTCCAAAATCCAAATGAAACTCACATAATCACATAAAAACAAGTTAAATTTAATAATACACCCAGGTCAATACTTTGTTGGCAATCCTTTCTTTCTAATAACATCCTTTAGTCTATTTGACATAGATTGAACTAATTTTTTTTATGATATTATATAAATATTTTTGTAAGTTGGCTTTTACTGGAAATAGCTTCCTTCAATTGATGGCATAAATTTTCTGTTATATTAGGATTAGAACTCTGTGGTAATGTTTCAATAACTTTTGGGATATTATAAAGTATCCAGTGTTCAATGTTCTTAGCTTTTTTTGTCTTAACAATGTTCTCTAGAAATCCAAATTTTGCAGTGCTTAATTTTAGATTTTGTTTATTCTTAACATTCTTAACCCTTCCAGATGTTGGCAAGCATATTAATTATCATCACCTTATTAGCTGCAGTTCTAAACAATTGTGTAATGATCATTAAGAAGCCCCTCTGTCTTGGAGGGGCGGGCGATATCACGAACAAAGACAGTACAGTAAAAAAAAACAAGTTGTTTGCAGTGGGGGGAAGAGAAGAATAGGGACATCCACCTTCATCTATTTTGTCTGGATTCGAAGCTCTTGGTGGGGGTGGGCAATCACTCCCCTTGAATCTGTGCATGTTAAGGACTAGGTTCTAATATTTTTAAGTCTGGAAATTCGTCGCCTTCCTACGCCTCCCCTTCCAAATGTTTTGTCCTTTAATAATCTGTATCTGTCTCTATTTCCCATAATATGCTCTGGATATTGAATCTTTGATATTTTGATGGAGGCCAAAAATTCCTTTTACGTTATTCATTAGCTGCAAAATTGTGATAAAGCCACATTCCAAAAGCCTCCATTTTTTTATTTCTTGCTTCAGTGAGAATCTATGACTCTACAGCATAGTAGCATTGTGTGAAGTTGTGCTTTTTAAATATAGTACTCATTTTATTGAATATTGGTCTGGCCTTCTCAATATAGATCCTTATCTTTTGTGAGTGATTCCATTGTTCATTTATGTTGGTACCAAGATATGTGTACTTTGTCACTCATTCGAAAGAATTTAGTTCCTTTATTTGCATTAACATCAATTCCATAACTCTGATTGTTGTTACTCTATCCACAAGAGACTCATCCATCTAAGATATCAGCGAATATAACAGTATCATCTGCAAGGTTATTTATTATTTCTCCATTTAGCAGAATTTCCAGATCAACTTTAAGGCTTCATTAAAAAAATTTTTGCATATAAATTGAAAAGCATTGGAGACATTCCAGACCTACGCTTCGCAAAATTTTCTATAGGAATAGTCAAATATAGATTTTCATACATAGTACCGTCTATAAAATGTAAATTTCCTGATCCTTTGTCCATCATAGAGCCGCAATTGTGCGTTACGATAGCTCGCAAAACCTTTTCCTTTATAGATCATCAGGCCTTCTCTATAATCGATGCTGTCCGTTAGAACCGAAAATGTAGTGAAAGCCGCACTGAAAATGACTTCTTGCCAAAATGCAAAATCTTTTTCTAAGTACTTTTTAAAGCTAATATTTTAGCTTATTTACCTTACTGATCCATGAGTAGTAGTTCTCTGGCTACTTAATTTGAGCTTCTGTTAAATATTTGAAATAGTTTGGGGAATAGCAGTTTTATTTAAATATTTTTCCACTATTTTAGCTAGTTTGCGTGCTAAATTTCTATTAAAAATTTTCTTAGGTTCTTTCGTTGTTCCTTCTTACTTTTCCTTATATCAGTTTATGACACTGCGAACAAATAATAAATATATTTTGCCTATTGGGGGACAAGCCTTCCCATTCTTAAAGTGGTAAATTATTGCTCCCTCAATGATGCTTATTGTCCTTTCAACAATGCTAGGTTGCCCACTAAAAATGTAGAGTTTCTCTTTCATCTTTTCTGTATATTTTACAGATTATGAATTTTTTTAACTGTTTATTTTTAAATATATAATAAATGTTAGTGTGTAAGCAGCAAAAAAGTTCTATTTGGATTTCTGCCATAGAGAGTGGTGTAGAAGTTCCATTTTGACTGACTATGAACATTTATGAAATGTTTATTTTGCTTTCAACTAATTTTTTTAGAAGGTTTGTAAATATGAAAAATTAAATTATAATTTCAACATTTTCAGGTTGGTGATGAGCTTCCAAGTGTAGATCTCTTTGAAAATACTCCTACAAATAAGGTTAACCTTGCTGAACTCGCTAAAGGGAAGAAAATTATACTTTTTGCAGTTCCTGGGGCTTTTACACCTGGTTGTTCTAATGTAAATTTAAATGTCAATTTGTTTTTATTTAAATTATTTTCTCTTAAAATTTTAGACTCATTTGCCTGGCTATGTATCAAAATCAGATGAACTAAAACAACAGGGTGTAAGTGAGATTGTATGCGTCTCTGTAAATGATCCCTTTGTGATGGGTGCATGGGCTAAAAGCCAGAATACTTCTGGAAAAGTAAGACTTTTAGCTGACCCATCTGCAGCTCTAACTAAGGCATTAGATTTGACAGTTGATATTGCACCTTTGGGTGGAGTAAGTATACAATAACCAGTAGATTTGTTTAGAACTTTGTGGCCAAAAGTTTTTTAATTAAAATTTTGTTTCAATATTTAATAAATCCTAGAGTTATATTAGCAAAATTTTAGGTTAAAGCCAGAATAAATTACTTATAAGAAAATGACAATGTTGTAAATAAAATTACATTACTTTTTTAAGATTCGCAGTAAGAGATATTCAATGGTTATTGAAAATGGAAAAATAACATCCTTACAAGTGGAACCTGATGGTACTGGGCTGTCTTGTTCTTTGGCTGACAAAATCAAGTTGTAATGTGGGAATTTGAATTAACAGTCTTCGGATATTTATAGCCTAAGTTTTTTTTTTCATATAAATTGCTTTGTAGACAGAAAATACAGACCTAGATGAAACGTTATGTTTTATTTTTCTTGATTAAAAATTAAGCTATGTACAAAAATCTGATTCATTTAGATCTACCTATATATTTTTGCCACATAACTAATTGTCTGACAATTGGCATAACAATAATATGACAGCTTCTCCCAAATTCTAAATGAAAAAAGCTGTTTACGTCTTGATAAATTTCTAAAAGTTTCTAGATTCACAGAAGAAAAATGAAGAACGTTACAATAATCAATTGTAGAAGAAATATGAGCCGCCTCTGATTCATTTGCACTATGAGAAAAGGATATTTTTCAAACAATGATTTGATATAACATGCTAATAAAGGATCCTATTAAAATAGATGTTCCTGGAACCATGGGGAATGTGTAAATTAAAATAAATTTTAATATAATAGTCACTGCACAAAAGATTTATTTAAAAGAGCGTAAAACGTGTGGTTTGACTCAGAGATTGACTATATTCCTTCCAAATATCTTGTTGCATTTTTGAAACCGTGTTGTTTTTTACATCTAGAGACATTTTATTTTATATACTAAAATTTTATGGCCAGATTTATTCATGGAATGGAAACTAAAGTTATTGATGATAAATGTTACAAGCTTGGCATGAACTAACCCGCATCTCTTGTTATATTATCATTGTGGAATGTTTCATTTGATACTAGTCCATGTTACCCCTATGTCAACATTATTACTACTCTTCTGAAAATTTGTTAGTGTCTTCACTTTGATGAGAGTCCGACCACTTTTTTATTTAGCGGAAATTCTCGTATATGCGGCGTTTTCGAACGCGAAAAATTGACAATTCCGAACTTTGGACTACAAAAATGCCGCATAATATATATATATATATATATATATATATATATATATATATATATATATATATGCGCAATACCAATGTGCTGTAATAATAATTCAATTTTTAGAATAAAAGTTGGAAGTAATATATATATATATATATATATATATATATATATATATATATATATATATATATATATATATATATATATATATATATGTATGTATGTATTTTAAAAATATTGAAAAAACTAAAGAAAACATTTCTGAATACACTAGCCGCCATTTTGTTGAATACACTTGTTAACACTTTTTAAAAAGTGAAATTGGACTCTAACTAATATCTCAGGATTATTAAAAAGGTTACCAGCCTTTACTTCCAACAATGAAAGTGACCAAATCCTCTATGACTGTGTTTGCTTTTATGACTTTACTCAGCATAACAATATTTGAAACACCGACAATGTAATATTGGATTTGATTTTTTCTAATTATTGTGTAATAATGGTCTCTAATTGTAATTTACCTTTAACTAATGCAGATAGACACCACCCTCCTCTACTAATTAATTTCTCTGTTGATTTTGTACACGACATAGCATCGGAGTCGCAATTTATTAACTACAATTTTCATAAAACTAACTATAACCAATTGAATAACCATTTTGAGCTCACTGACTGGAGCTTTTGGAGTTACAGTGACATCGACGGCGCTATAGAGATGTTTTACACAATTCTTTATGTTGCAATTGATATGTATGTCTCAAAAACTAACAGACTCAATCTTAAATACCCTAACTATTTTACAAAAGCTACTATTCAGCTCATAAAGGAGAAAAATAGAGCTTACTCGAAATTTCGTCATACACGTCAACTAACTGATAGGACTGCGTGGAAAACATTAAGATCCCAATCCAGAGCTTCAATCAAAAAGGACTATGATACTTTTTCATCCACTCAACTCAAAATAATATCCTGAAGAACACCAAAGCTTTCTGGTCTTATATCAAACACGACGAAACGCGGCTGCGCATCCTTCACATATGAAGTTTAATAACACACAATTCACTGACCCACATTTAATTGCGAATTTATTCGCCGACTTCTTTCAGTCAGTCTATACTCCAATAAGTTTGACCCTCTCAAAGCCTATACATATTCGTTCAATGAATAACGTAAATCTACAGAACATAGATATTAATAGCTCTACTGTATTTGAGAAGCTTATTGAACTTGATGAAACCAAGGGTGCTGGACCAGACCATATTCCAAAAATTCATAAAAAACTGCAGTCCAACTTTGACTTTTCCACTTAGTTATATCTATCAACGTTCCCTAAATCAAGGTTTATTCAATAACATATGGAAGTCAGCTTATGTTACCGTGATTCACAAGAGTGGAGATAGAGCTGACGTGAGCAATTATCGTCCGATATCTGGTCTAGACTGTATGGCAAAAGTCCTTGAATCTACAGTCGTCGACAAACTCATTTTTAATCTAAAAAATATTCTCTGACCGTCAACATGGATTTTTGCGTCATCGCTCCTGTGAAACAAATTTGTGTATCTATTCCCAATATCTATCATCCACTATTGATTTGGGTGGTCAAGTCGACTGCGTATACCTCGCTTTTAAAAAAGCCGTCGACCACAGTATTCTCATCGGTAAATTAAAATCATACGGTGTGGGTGGTCCTTTATTGGCATGGTTATCGAGTTACCTTCATAACCGTATACAAGTAGTTAGAATAAACAATGCTCTCTCCAATGAAATCAGGGTAACTTCGGGAGTGCCTCAAGGTTCACACCTGGGTCCGATTCTGTTCCCTCTTTTCGTCAACGACCTTACGGATGTGTTTGGGGGTTGTCAATTTCTTCTCTATGCAGATGACTTAAAAATTTTCCGAAGAGTTATAAGTATTAACGACTGCTTAGTTTTGCAATCTGAACTTCGTAAAATAAATGACTGGTGTACTGAAAACCGGATGGAGTTAAACATTTCTAAATGTAAAATCATTTCGTTTTCGAGGAAGAAAGTGCCAATATCACATACTTTATATCAGACACTCCAGTCCCTCGAGTAAAGTTAATTAATGATTTAGGTGTGATTTTTGATTCAGAATTGAGATTTAAAGATCACATCAATTATATTTTATCAAAATCTTTTAAAATGGCTGGATTCATAATGAGACTCTGCTGGGAATTTTCAAACACTGAAGACCTAAAATCCCTATATTATTCTCTTGTCCGAAGTCATTTGGAATATTGCTGTGTAGTCTGGTCACCATATCAAGGAACTTGCATAAAGCGCTTGGAGCGGGTTCAGTCGAAATTTGCAAATTTCTTATTGTATAGACTAAAAATTGATAAGAGTCTTGTATCATACCAGCAGCGATTATCAATTCTGAGCATGACCAGTCTAGAAAAACGCCGAATATTCTTAAGTATACTCTTTGGGTTTAAGATAATTGCAAATATTATAGACTGTTCTGGTCTCTCGGTACTTATTAATTATCGGGTTCCTTCACGAAGCACTCGTCTCACCAAGGAATTTTCGGTTAACAGGAGCCGAACACATGTCGGCAGATACAGTGTTATGAATAAAATTATGCAATATTTTAACATTTATGTCCCTTTTAACACCGAATTTAACGGTACAGTGATAACGTTTAAACGAAAACTAAATTTACTCATATCTGACGATGTCTGACATTCAGAGATACCGTGATGATTGCGACTCTAATTGTTTCCTGTGTCGTCGAGTTCAAGTTTGTGATTGAGTATATACATATTTTTTTTTAACTGTTATTATATTTTTATTAAACTAGTTTAAATTTTCAATGTACTATTCTATTTTAATTTTAATCTGTAACTAGCTCTGACAACAGTGTACTGTACTGTAAATAAATAAATAAATAAAAAATGCGCATCAATAATTCTTCATAGGTGTCTTGTATACGTGTTACTGGTGCCTCATTGCCTCTTCCAGTCCATCGGTTGGGACATCGGTCGTGTAAATATGCTAATGCCTATACAATAATTCTTGCCGAAATAAAATTTTCCTGAAGATGGTAATGTGTTTTGCAAAAAATTTAGAAAAATATTTCAAGTTATCCTGTCTGGAATCACAACAGGACCAATGAGGTCACGATCAATAATACGTGCCAGTCACAGAATTTTTCTACCAAAATTAGGATCACGAATTCCTTTATTTTGAATAAATTATAATAGTTTTAGGGATATCCAACTCACGTTCTAAGCGGCGAGTATCAACACTTTGTTCGTCTTCAACTTATTCCAAAATTTCCTCTTCTCTTTCGACTGTTTGAATACGACCCCTACCTTTTCAGTTTTTTTGTCAAAGCTGCTCGTTTCTCGGAGATGACGCTTAATATTGACAAATGTTTTATGGCGCTTAGGAAATCTCTCCTTGTAAACCCCAACACTTCGACGCCTATCTCCTTCAGAAAACCCATACAACAGGAGCATGTCAACCTTCTTGTAGTGGGTGTAGTTATTCATGTTTAATAGTAAAATAGGCTAGAAATTTAGAATGTGAATCTTATTTTAGTCGACTTCTTAGACAGTGGTGGCAATTTATCAATATGTCAAATTATTAAATGCCATAGCAACGAAGTCACTTAAAAATTATTGTTACGGGTATTTTTTATTATTACAGTTAATTGGTGTATGTGTGTAATTGAAAATATTTTTTCCTGACGAAACATCTCGCCGAACGGAAATTTTTCAAGAGGTAAAAAAGCTTCCAAATACATGCGATTATCCGATAGAAATATCTAAGTTGTCACAACTCTGGTGACATAAAAAATTAGAAGCAATGTTTATCAGTGACGTAGCTTTTATAACACTTACACTATTTTATAGCAGGTCGCTATACCACTAGAAACGTCATGGTATTAGACCACACGCCAGATTCAGTAAAATTTATATTATATTTTTATTTGTTTTCTTAAAATTTTGCATGAAACTAAGTTGGCATTAAAATTTGTATATACAGGGTGATTCAAAAATCGATCACGAAACTTAAGGGGGTGATTCTACTTGACAAAATAAGGGTAGAGCTTCATATAATTTTTTTTCAAAATGTCATTCGTTTTCGAGTTACAAGCCGTCCAAGTTCAAGTTTTTATTTTTTGTTTTTTGAATTACTCGCTTACAGGAAAACCGATTTGACTAATATTTGAAAGATAGGCTAAGTCTTCTGCGCTTCATCATTTTAGTAACAATTCACATTGATTGTTTGCCGCTAGAGGGCACTTTACCTACATTGAAAATTTTTTTTTTGTCATAATTTTTTAGTGTTGACAGCTACAGTAGTTTTTGGCATAATTTCTGAAAGACTGATGCCAGGACTTTAAAAAAGGTGCTCTTTATTTACATCGCTAAACCCAACGGTTTAGACGTAAATCACCCTTAAAAATTAAGTGGTAAATTTACTTTTCTCATTTCATTACCACCAGCTACCAGGTAAATAGCTATCAAAGTATACTAGAGCTGTGAGTTTAACATCAAATAAATTCGCTTTTTAAACTATTTAATGTATAATCTTAAAATAACTAATAATGGCTAATCAGTAAATATTCATATTATGGATTATTGCGATATACATTTAATTGATAAAAATTAATGAAACAGTACTAAACAAACTAAAAAAGATTCTCAAAATGTCCCCCATTTTCTTCCATACATTTCCTAACACTCTTCAAAAAATGTCGCCTAACTCGATGAAAAATTCCTGGTGTTTCTTTAATAATTTGGCACTTTTCGATTATCCTGAAGCGAAGATCCTCGACGTTGATTACTGGAATATCGTACACCAATTGTTTCAAATGACCCCAAAAGAAAAAATCCATAGGATTAAGGTCTGGTGACCTCGCTGCCCATGCCAATGGTCCACTTCGTCCTATCCATCGCTCAGGATATGTTGCATTCAAATACTGTCGGACACGTATACTAAAGTGGGGCGGAGCTCCGTCTTGGAGGATCCACATGTTGGCCCTTACTTCCAATGGCACATCTTCCAGATACAATGGGAGACGATTTTGGATAAAATCTAAGTATACGTCACCAGTTAATGGGCCATCAAAGAAATGAGGACCAATAAGGTAATCTCCTATTATCCCTGCCCACACATTTAGTGAAAATCTACGCTGATGTTTCGTTTCTACCACATTGTTTGGGTTCTCGTAAGCATATGTGTGGATGTTGTGTAGATTTGTTATGCCATCATGAGTGAAACCAGCTTCGTCAGTGAATAATATGACGCCAATTAATCTATTATCGTGTTCATACTTAGCTAGGATCTGATTGCACATTTCCAACCGTCTCGGCCGATCATCGTCATAAAGAGCCTGCACCTTTTTTGAATGAAACGGGTAGAGTTGTTCTTCTCTTAGTATCCTCCATGAACTAGCCTGACAGAGCCGCACTTCATTCCCAATTTTTCTAGTACTAATACCTGGATTATCTTCAATAATTTCAAGCACTCTTTCTTCTTGTTGCACGTTTCTAGCAGTTCTAGGTCTTCCCCTATTTCCATTATAACTTTTAAAGGAACCACATTCCGCAAGCCTCCTGTGCACACTGGAAAATGTTTGAGCATGAGGGATATTTCTTTCCGGATAACTCTCCATATAATATCTTCTTGCCAACTCTGCATTACCATTTGCTTTTCCATAACAAAAATGGATATCACAATATTCGATATTTGAATATTGGTGATTAGCCATTATTAGTTATTTTAAGATTATAAATTAAATAGTTTAAAAAGCGAATTTATTTGATGTTAAACTGACAGCTCTAGTATATTTTGATAGCTATTTACCTGGTAGCTGGTGGTAATGAAATGAGAAAAGTAAATTTACCACTTAATTTTTAAGGGTGATTTACGTCTAAACCGTTGGGTTTAGCGATGTAAATAAAGAGCACCTTTTTTAAAGGCCTGGCATCAGTCTTTCAGAAATTATGCCAAAAACTACTGTAGCTGTCAACACTAAAAAATTATGACAAAAAAACAATTTTCAATGTAGGTAAAGTGCCCTCTAGCGGCAAACAATCAATGTGAATTGTTACTAAAATGATGAAGCGCAGAAGACTTAGCCTATCTTTCAAATATTAGTCAAATCGGTTTTCCTGTAAGCGAGTAATTCAAAAAACAAAAAATAAAAACTTGAACTTGGACGGCTTGTAACTCGAAAACGAATGACATTTTGAAAAAAAATTATGTGAAGCTCTACCCTTATTTTGTCAAGTAGAATCACCCCCTTAAGTTTCGTGATCGATTTTTGAATCACCCTGTATATATATATATATATATATATATATATATATATATATATATATATATATATATATATATATATACATATATATATATATATATATATATACATATATATATATATATATATATATATATATATATATATATATATATATATATATATATATATATGTATATATATATATATATATATATATATATATATATATATATATATATATATATATATACAGGGAGTAAGTGGACAGTATTTAATCACATTTATAAAATGTATTTATCAGTGAAATAATAAATGAATTTATTGAAAAGGAAAAAATTATCACAAAACTTAGAGGCGAAATTAGGACTCCTACACACAAACTATGAAAAATTATTTATAATTTTTCCTCTAGCTCTTTTGAACGCAGTATTTGAAAAAATATATTTATAGGGTTGAGAAAGTAGAACAAAATCATATAAAGTTAAAAAAGTGCGAATAAAATAATAATCCTTAAAAAAAAAGCATAAAATATATCAAAAACTTATTTATTCATTTTTTATCCAAGTACATAACAAGCAAATGCTCAAATAATACAGTAAAACAAATATTTTTAATAAAAATTTTAAAACCTTATATAAAACAAGTCTTGGAAAAGACTCGGGAAATAAAGCCATAACATATCAGATGAAAAGTAAAAAATGCACATTTCGCAGGTTAAAGCCGCATTATTATTAAAATCTCAGAAGATCGTCAGATATTTTTTGAAGTAAACAATTTAACGTAGCCTTATATGCCAGTGACCTGCAATTGTTAAAGTTAAGAAGAATAAGTTTTTTATAAAAAACCATGCATATATAAGATAATTCTCAAACCAAGTAAGTAATGGAAAACGTACACTATAACATTTAAATAGTTAATTATTAAGTCGATCAATGATGGTTCTTCTAGACTAGCTGTTAACATATTTTTGACCCATTCTGTAAAAATTTCCCTGTTCATTTCACCATAATAATCCAAAGTCAAAGATTTGGAGGCAAACAACAAACTTGCTCCACGAACAAATACGCTCGCATCGTTTACCGTCATATACTTGAAGTTTGCATACACTTCAATATTGTTATCCTGCCAAGAAAACATTTTATTGCCTTTAGAATAACTCCAAGTTTTGTCTAAGAAAAGTACTTCTCTTGAATAGGAACTATTGAGATTTTCCATATACTTTCGAAGGAAACGAGATCTTACAGAAGCAAAGTGTTGTTATGAACGACTATTATAATGTGGCGAAAGAAATAGTATATCGATGCGTCATACTTTTAGATAGATCTCAAATTTTATGCTCTAGATTTATACAGGAATTTCTATAGGTATATAAATAGAGATATTATTAGTGTAGTAGAGTTAGTCGTATAGTCATATAGTTGTATAGTTAAGAGTTGTATAGTGATATTTGAATAGTGAAGATTAAGTAGTAGTAATAAGAGAGTTGTGATAATCTAAGTATTGGAAGTATAAGTGAAAGGTGTTTGTTTGAAGGTGTTGTGTTTTATTCTGCGAACCCAGTGAACGATTTTAAAGAGACAAAGTCGTAACGATTGGTGTCAGAAGTGAGGATTATCATCGGGTGTCCGGAAAATTCCATTGGAAATTAGAAGAGATAGAGAAAAACAGATTTCATTATTGGATTTGTTATCAAGTAAGAAAATAAGATTAATTGTCGATAAAATTATAGAACGTTCTGTTTTTAAACTCAAAAAGATATCGAAAAACTGATTTCAATATCGAATTTGTCATTAATAAACAAGCTTAGAATCGAATTTTCGACAAAATTCTAGAACTATTTGAAAACTAAAAGGAATAGCGAAAAACGGACTTCACAATCGAATTTGTCATTAAGAAAGAAGTCTAGAACCGAATTTTCGACATGGTTCTAGAAAATTCTATTTAGAAACTAAGAGATAGCAAAAAACGGACTTCGCTATCGGATTTGTCATAAGAAAGAAGCCTAGAGCCGTATTTTTGACAACATTCTAGAAGATTTAATGGTAAATACTAGACAGCAAACAACCGAAATAGAGCAAACAAATTAAACATTGGCTGTTTTTATGAAACTTATAGAACAACGTCGTCTTAAAGACAAACAAAAAGAAGAAGAACGGCGACAAAAAGAGAAGCAAGAAAAGTTGATCGCCATCAAAAAGAGAAGCGAGAAGAAGATTGCCGCCAAAAAGAAATGGAAGAAGAAGATCGCCGCCAAAAAGAAAAACAAGAAGAACAACGTCGTCTAAAAGAAAAACAGGAAGAAAAGGACAGTCGACTAAAAGAAGAACAATGCCGTCTAAAAGAAAAACAGGAAGAAGTACGTCGCCAAAAAGAAAGACAAGAACAAGAAAAAGAAAAATGTCGCCAAATAGAAGAACGTCGTATTAAAGATGAAGATATACTTCGCAAATGGATATATGAGGCCTTTATACAAGGATAACAACAAATCGGTCAAATTGTACAAGGACAAACGCAAAAGTTTAAGGAAGAGATAGGCGAACGAAAAGACATAGGAGAAGAACGCCGAGAAGTAAATAGTATAGAATCGACCGTGAGACAAGATATAGGAAATGTATGCCAAGAAATGCGACAAGAAGTAAAAGAAATCGTAGATGGGATGGAATCAAAAGTAGATATTATATATTCTAAAATGAAGGACCTTCCAGGAGAAGTCAATAAAATAAAGAAGCATGGCCCATCTGATAAAGTAATAACCACCGGACAGAACATTAAACATTCAACTTACGATGGTCAAACATCTTGGATAATGTACAAGCGCCAATTTAGAGCTACCGCTAATGCAAATAACTGAACTACGAAGAAATGGCTACGGCATTAGTAATTGCACTTCGTCCAACAAAAAGACTATGGGATCTTTAGTGCTGCGCTGAAAAGACGATTTGTATATCAGCATCGGCGCCAGTTATATCAGTCACAGCTTAAGTCAAGGCTCCAGAGAAATTGAGAAAGTTTGCAAGAATATGAAACAGATATTCGACGCCTGGTGCATCTGGCTTACCCTGGAGCTACGGAAAAATTCAGAAATGAGCTTACAATCCAGTATTTTATTGATTGATGGTTGAATCAGGGATCAGGAAATACAGCTTATGTTGCGTATAAGCAAGCTTAATTATTGTAATGAAGCGTAGAACAGAGCTTTGGAAATAGAGGCAGCTTATAATGTATCAAGGACAAAAATAAGAACTGTTACCATAGAGAAAAACAAGGACTTACCGAACCAAACCGCGGAGACAACGTTATCTGAAATTCTTAAGAAATTAGACAAGAGAGATGATAGTTCACATTACAGAAGAACTGAACACAATAGGTGATATTCCTCGTTACACCAGAAATTAGATCGAGTGCTACAGATGTGGACGGACCGGACATATGAGAAAAGACTGTCGGGTGGAATTAAGGTCCAGCTTACCATCCAGAGATCCCACAGAAGAGGATAAGGAAAAAGTGCAACAGTACAATTTTAACAACAAATATAGACCAGAAAGACTCGTAACAACGCAGATACCGTTTTAAGAAGCCCATGTAAGGAAGAATACAAGCACTGCAGCAAAATAGAAGAAAGAGAAGAGTTTCGTATTCGGAGAGTAACTTGTAACGTTGATTCAAAGTGAAATGCAGCTCAGATGAGAAACGATCAAATTCAACTTGAAGAAAAAGTCGATGCTACTCCTATTATCATAACTGTTGATACTGGTGCTGCAGTATCTCTGATAAAGTCCAGTCTTGTTGATAAATCTAGAATCCTACCATGGTCCAGAAAAGTAATGTTGAGAACTGTAACTGGAGACGTAGCTGATGTGGTTGGAGAAATGCGAGTTGAGCTTCAATTTGGAAGTCTAAAATTAAACCATTTTGTATTAGTTGCCGACATAGAAGATGAGTTTATATTGGGAATGGACCTGATTCGTCAACATGGATTTTCCTTGGATAACAATCTTAACATTCTAAAGCTTGACACCGAAGAATTTATTCTGTAATAGAATAGTGATAACGAACCAATCAGAGACATTGCAGAAGAAACAACCAGAATAAGGGGAAGCACGGAGAAAATCATTTACGGAAGACGAGGATGACTGCTGGAAGCAACGTAGGATTAGTTCAACATTCCAACAAACTGGTAGCGAAAGCATTAGTCAGTTCATATGACATCAAAGCAAACTTGGCAGGGTTCCAACAAGGTGATACAGTTTGGTTATGGAATCCACAGAGAAAGAAGGGCAAATCACCTAGGTTAAAGCCATACCATGGAGATGAGTTCAGTATATAAGCTTTTTAGAGTAACATGCTTTTCCAAAAATAAAACAAACATTAAGATTTAGGAAGTAAGTACTTCTTAAATATTACAACGGATTTTTATCAAGAAGTTACGGCTAATTCTATTCAGCATTAAGATTGTTAAATATACACCAATAATACTATCTTCAAGGTTAGCTTATATTATAACAGTACTTTCTTGGTACGTATTGTACAGTGTATTTCGAACATCAGTTTTGGTTCCTTCAGGAATATCTGTGAATAACTTACTAAGATTCTTTTTCCTTTTTTCACATTCATGATTATCTGAAAATATTAATACCAATTCGTCCCAAGATTTAAGTTTCAAATTCCTATTTGAATATTCAGGAAATTCTTTATCCCATATCGCCGTTCTTTTTACTACTTCGTTACTAAATTATCCCTTTTCAATTTTTTCAAATACGTACATACACCAAGATTCCCACATATACTGGACACAACCAAGGTGTCTGTAGTATCTCGACTGCCGCATGGTTAACGAGAATTTGACGGAATGCACACGCGCGTTGCCTGTTGATGGAACTTATTGACGCCTAGTATCTTGTTAACGCGCACGTATTTCGCTTCATTTATACAAGCCCTATGCCAAACTGTATCTTCGAAAATGACAAGTGACAAAGACCCGATGCAGGCACAACGAACACCTTCTGGTTCAACAGATCGCGCCGCTCACTGTTAGTTTGATACATAAAGCAGTATTAGGGTATGCTGTGTGATTTTATTGAACTGGATTCTTTGGACTGTAAACTGATGATTTGCAACTGATATTCAAGAATATTGTAGAAATAATAATAAACAACAATTTCGGGTGCCGACAGTGCATAAACATCCAAAACACTGAAGAATTCGAAGATACAATTGTGAATTGAAATCGATGTTAAGAAAATGTTTCAAAATCAAATGTTGGAAGATGTAAATACTCTATATTTCTATATTCCATCACAAACCGGAATGTTTCAATACAGCTTCTAAACGTTTTTTACAAGAACAGTAGCTAGTGTAGAATCAAAAATGGTATCTAGGTGCAATTCCAATGTCTCCCTTGACAAATAATGCTCCAAACTCGTTCAATAAGGAGGATGGAAGAAACAGAAGTAACTCCCTGCAAGACACGAAACAGGAACAATTCTATAAGCCTCTAGCCTACAGCAGGCCATGCATCTAATGGTGGCGCTGCTAGCCAGGAAAAGCTAAGGAGATAGGACTTGTGAGGAGGAAACGAATATAGGCTCTCCTCTATATATCTTCGCCTCAATTTAAAACTTACTTTATGGAAATGCAAATAAAGCGTCGTACCTTTCCTTTTCGCTTCTCGATGCAGCATTGTTATTGTTTTTTACTCAAACTCGAGGTTATGTGAGCATCACGTGTTCCACGAGTCAAGTGAAATGTGCAGATGCCTACTTTGACGCATCGCGCCTGTTGTATTTCGGGAACATTGAAGCTCACGCTTCTTCACCTTCCCAACGTGGAGTGTCTTCTCTTTCTATCATCCTTTGCGTTCAACAAAGTCATAAAAACAGCAACAGCCTTCGAGAATGTTACGAAAAATAAGATTGGTTCACAAGTTACCGGGCTTACGTTCATAGTTTTTTTTTAAATAATTACGAAATATTTATGGCCGAACCAGACAAAATTCAAAACTAATCAGTAATAAAATAATATTTTTACTCTTTTTTCTCCAATATGTTTTGCTATGCATATTAAAAACACCAAGTCTGAAAAAAATAATTTGTAGGTTATTTACCCTGCTTAATTCGCACTCCGCTTTATTCGGAGTTACTCATGGTTTGATGCACCCGAGTTTAAAACGCTTGAGAGTGAGTCCACACGATAAGAAAAATCTGGGCGGCAGCGTAGCGTAATAAGACATATGTCAAATTTCAAGCATTGTGATTTGTTAGATTTAAAAAAAGACAAAGACCGAAGATTTCCCGCCTAAATCCGCCTTTTCCAAGGTCATTACGCCAAATGATGTTGAACTTTTCAGCGGACTGCTTTAAAAATGGCGGAAACTGTTTATTTCCAATATTTTGTATGAAAACATAACCTATGTTTTTTTTTAAACTTTGTTGTTTTTATATATTTTATTTAGCGAGTTTTGAAATAATGGATATTTATGAATTATGTTAAATTGTTTTAATTTATTAACAATGCTTGTTACCGAAGATCATTACTGCTTGGTCCTAAAAAAAAAACAAACTATTTTTGTTAATTTTTTTATTAATTTTATAACAATTGCAATAATACAGGTGGTCGTTATATAAATTAAAGCTTATGAAATAAAGGCCATTATATAATACAATTTCTATTCAACGACAATCTCTGATATCAAGACGCTAATCCACAGACATGCCCTTAGCTATGGTTACCAGATCAAATAATGAGATTCCCTGACAATATCCGTAACGTTTCTGTAAAAAGTAAAGTTTTAGAGTTTCGGAGATTAAGGCATGCTTTTGTTTGAGCCTATTAGAACATAAATTTACTTAAGATATAACTGTTTCTTAAGGGAGTATTAAATATTAGACTATAATTATCTATTAATCCATAAGAGTAACTTAAAAATATATATAGTAATTTAATAATTAATAATTTGTAGTAATAGTTGGTTTACAACAATCTCTTGTGTTAAGGTTCTACTCTAGACACAATTTAACTTAAAGAACATATCATGTGAAGAATGTCATGAAATGGTTATAAAAGTCCAGCAATTGCTAAAAGAAACATCAAGCAATAAAAAGTATGAAACTAAATTTATTAATATACTAAATTAACAATTCACTCATTTTGTTAACGTTTAATCAATTTATTTTTTTCTCACTAGAATGATTAATAAATATTTTTTTAATACTTATATTTTCCTCTTTTAATTTCAAAAAAATACTGCCCATTGCAGTTTTTTCCTCTTTCTTCCTAACAAGGGGCTAAAATTTCAGACATGTCAGGAAAATTCCTGTCGTCTGGTAACCCTACCCTTAGCAAATTTTATATAAACCTATTATAAACAATTAAAAAGTAAAAATTAACATTAATGGAAATTTAATAACAGAAATCCAGTTAGTGTCATACGTAATATATTCTTCTAAAAACTTCAAACAATTGTAATTATTAAAACGATGGTTAAAATGACAGTTTATATTAAAACTCTCGTCTTTGAACTCTGGCAATTCTTTACCAGGTAGAAGTGGCAAACTTCGAAAATAAAACTTGCTTTAAAGAGTCTCATATTATCGCACAAGTAACATGACTAATTTCAAAAACACTGTTTACCGACTCGGAATTCGCACTGTTGCTTTCACATGCTGATTTCATCAGCTAAATATCACAATGTTTTTTCAAACCTTGTAATAAGGGTATAGCTGTACACATTTCCATAGCGTGTTTCCTATTTATTGGCCCAACAACAGGTTTTCAAACTCACCAAGAGTAACAGGAAAATATTTTTAAAAAATCAGGATCACTTTCTCGCATTTCTTGAATTAAATCATTAGTATGTCCAAGCCTTTCTCCAATGTTTTTCTCAAAAACAGATCGGACCTAGTAGCGACGACTTTTCCGTTTTTTTTAATAAAGAATATATTAATAATATCCTTATCTTTTGTAATTTTTTCTTTAGTTTTCTTTTTCTACATAACAACATTGCTGCAATTATTTTTTTTATTTTCTTTCATTTTAATTTATAATAAATATTATCAAAAAATTAGAAAAAAGTTAGGTTACCACAAAAAAAAACATTACGACTGCACGATAAAAGTTCCCCGTGTGGACGAGACATTTTTAACATAAATGGGCGTAATACGCCTACGCCGAAATTTTTGGTATCGTGTGGACTCACTCTGAATCGAGGGCAGTAAATAATTCAATGAAGAGAACGGACAAAATCAGAGTTGACCATCCTTACTAGTATTTCATTCTCTTTTAATATATAACAGTTCGATTTGCCTAAAGAATGCAACTATAGTATGACGCCACACCACGTATGTCAAAAGTGTTAATTTGACAAGATATCAAAAGGCTATCCAAATCACGAAAATGACTTGTAAAACTGGACTGCTCATGAGAATAATTTTTTGACCCCCCCCCCCTTATTGATCGCCATTACGTGCAATGATTTGTATGGCAACATTGAATTCCCTGTTAGTTTCGTATATTGACGTAAATGTGTCGTGTATGAATGTCAATTCTATTATTCTGACTAATAGGTTTAGACAAAAACTATCTCTTTCTATAGTATATCTAAAACAATAAATCTCTCTTCCTTGTTTTAGTTAACAGCTTAATTAAGTATATTCAATAAAAAAGATTGACCGAGATAATTGTTTCTGTAAAACAATATTTAACTTAAATTTCTGTTTTTAGTTTCCTCAAAATTATAATTTTTCTGTTCAAAGTGATTCCTTTAAAGCTAATTTTTTTTAACTTCTTTGGAACACCGTAAATATGTTGCAATTTTATTATTTTTAGATAACAAAATGAAATGTCAGTTCTTATAAATAAATGAAAATGCCTTTTCTATGACTATGTTTACATGTGAAATATGCGCCAAAAACAAATAAAGACTATTTTTTTTTAATATCTGTTTTGGCAAAGATTGTGTAAATCAGTGGGAATTTTTGTAAATAACAGTATAATTTACATCCGTCTTCGGACGTAGAGTGTAAAAAGTATTAAGGGATTTATTTTTTAAAATTTTATTTCATGAATTATTATACATGTATATTGTTTAATATAAGGTCTCGAAAGGTCCATATAATCTATCGCAAAGTAATAGAGTTTCGTCATTTAAAGACTAACTAACTTCCATTAGGTCTTTGTTAAAATTATTTTCTCCTCAATGCTTTTAGGGAACCGATATGTTAGGTATTTATATAGGGTTACCAACATTCATAATAATGTTGACATTCCCTACATATAATGGAGCTTTAATTTAAAGGAAGTAAAATAACATTGTTTACTATCTCATTTTTATATAAAAAAAATTTAACTCCCAAGCGGATAAAGTGTTAAAGCAGTTTATATTTAATTGTAAACAAAACAATATTTATTAAGACACTTCAAATATAAAAAAGGTTGTAAATATAAGAGTGGATTTCTTACATTAATACAATCATTTTAAATCTAAATATATACATAAAGATTTTTACTAGCAACTTTTAATTTTTACACTCTGCTAAATTTTCCATTTACTTAACTGTTTGAGGATCTGGAATTAACCTTTCCTAGAGTTGAATTTTTAAAATGGCAATCAATCACAGCTTCTCACTACTTTGACAAAGGATTTTACGACACTAATTGCCTTACTATCTGAGCAAAAAGCAAGAATTTTTGTTTTATTTTTTTTAAAATAATAAATAAAAACTTATTTTAAATTAATAACATATTCAAACAAAAATTTATTATTTTATTTTTAGACAAAATAAATACATAAAGGTAAAATGTATGTAATTTCCAAACATGCTTAATAATATTGAAAAATTTCATTTTATATGCAATCATTTATTTTTATTTTAATATGGCATATTGTTTTTTAAACGTATAATCATTTTAAATTATAACAGTATACCAGTTTCAATGTTCAGCTTTATATGTCAGTGGAACATTAACTTCATGGTAAAACGATATTATTGTTGGTTAATGTACATCTGATTAAGAACTTTTTTGTACAGCTAGTGTATGTTATTAACTCCAAGATATTTACATCAAACTGTGTTTCATAGCTTTTTTCAAGCCGTTTATTTGTAAGAAGCACATCACACACTTTTTGCTCATCTTCTTGTACAAAACTATTTCCAGAAAATTGCTTTGAATAGACTTAATCATCTGGTTACATAAAAGAATTATAATCATGACTAATTTGCTTCAGCCCTGGAATTTGAAGTTTCTTGTCTTTTAGAAAACTAAAATTGATAACATTTTAAAAAATTATCATACACCATATCCATAAGATTAAACTTGTTACCCTTAGATTCACAATTGGATTCTAAGGTAAAATTTTAAAGAAGTATTATTGAATTCTTTAAAACTTACCAATGAAACAAATTACAATTTACCAGATGGAGTATTTGCACGTCTTACGATGCAGAATCGCATTCTTTAAAATACCAAAAAAAAAACTTAAAATTCACGTTCCTGTTTGAAATTTCCAGTAAAACGTTACATAAAATGTGATAAAATGCATAAAATAAGCAAAATTAAAAATAAATTCTCGTCAAAATGAAAAGTATTCAATGTCAAAAATACACTTTCACCAATATAATAAAAAATATAGGGAATTCATTGTTGCCAAACCAATTATTTGCACGTAATGGCGCGGAACATGGTGGGGCTATATTTAATATAAGGGAGGTATTATGCATGAGCAATCCAGTTTTATAAGTCAAGTTCGTAATCCAAATAGATTCTATATTTGTTATAAGTTTCTTTTGGATGAAACAGTTACCTTTTTGAGAAAAAATCACAGATTGTTTGTTAATGATTGCATAGTATGAATTGCACTGACCGATGTTAATTACAGAGGCTAAGGCTAGACTAAGAAATTAGAGGGGTCAACTTCTTTAGGCTAGACCAGCGAATCCTGGAACAAAAAAAGTTAGCAGCGAATAGTCTGCTGGTGGTTTTAAAACATTGCCTTATGATTAGTTGGAACTCGATTTCTGATTGGCGGAAGTGGGGAGTTATCAGTTACACTTTTTTCACTTTAATCAATTGATAATTACTCTAAAGAATACAGCATATATCACCAACAAATCATGGTTACTTTAACAAAATGACGACTAAATGTATATTCAAAATAATATTATCACTTTCACTTTAATCATTGATAACTGACTGTATATAATGTTGCTAACGTCTTTACTTCAAATTTTTTGATTCAGTAGTTGTTATAGCCTAAGTTATGATATCATTATCTCCAACGCTCAATAGCAAATTTTTCAACTTTAAGTCAAAACCCTATGTTATTTTGCCTACTAAACGTATTTTATCTTTGTGTTCTTCGACCTTTCTAATTGGAATGTTACGCTTTATAATATCTCTTAACCAGTATTATTCGAAGCATGGTTGTAGTGTTACTGCGGCTGTATTCTTTAGAGTAATTATCCATTGATCAAAGTGAAAAAAGTGTAACTGATACTTTCATGTTCTTTTGAATATACATTTACATGTCATTGGGTCGAAGTGACCATGATTACTTCAAGTGATAGAAGTGAAAGTAATAATGAGTAAAAAAGAATAACCCTCGCGTCTCTGGATAGACCCATACAGCGTTGCCAACCTTTTGATTTATGAATACCATACCGAGCTCATACAAATTATCATACATTACCCTACCAACCTTGTAATTGATTGAATTAAAAAAAAAGGTGGAAAATTTATTGCGTTTGTCGGTTTTGGTATTTTAAGCGGGTGATTTTCTATCCTTGCATCTTTCTTTTAAACCCAAAACTCGGAATTTGGTTTCTTTTACATCTAAAAATCTTAAAATAATTAATATTAGTGGGAGGAATACTTGTCTTCAGAAAATAAACACAACATTCTATTTTTACTCATTTAGTAATAAAGGGAAATTATTTTTTAACCTTTCATTTTTAAGGTTCTAAACTCTACTGCCATCTTACACTGGTTTTAAAGTTAGACCATTTACGTGAATAAAGTGGTTCAACTTTAACAAAAACCATATTTTAATTACCGTACATGTACGGTAATTACCGTAATGTTGGCAACTATGGACCAATCCTATTCTATTGTTTATTTTTTACGACTGGCGTCATTTTTAGGCGTGGACTTACCTTTACATTTTTGCGCGTCATCACGGTACGCATGCGTCAGGGCATGCGCATGCTGTGGCGCTGTTCATCGATCGCCATGAGAATCTAATTTTATTTCCGTCATCTGCGAAGCTGCGTGGTCCGTTGTCGTGAAAGAAAATTGTGTTAAAACTGCGAACTTCGATCTACTGCTGCGAAATTTGGTAACTACTAGTACTACGGTCTACGAAATCTTCGTATACCTATTTTTGAATAATACGTTTGCTGCGAATATCGTTAGACACAAAATATCAATCTCCTAAACCGACGCCCTTCTCCGACATTTTGTTTTCTCCTTATGTCGCAAAACACCCGATGCACTTACACCGTGTGATTTGCGGGCACAGTTCTGCAACAAAAAAAATTTCTTCAGTTTTTTTAGTTATACATATTATTCTCCGTTAAAGCAAAAAAAAAAAAATGACTACCAATAATCAGCTTTCTACGTTACACATCATCCATTTCCTTAAGAATATTCGCCAAACTGTAAATAATTTAAAGCATGTTATCAACGACATATATCTCCGATTTTCACAGAACGACGATCTTCGAAATGGGCGACCGCGACAGAAGTTCAGAAAGAGGTGCACGCGTTTACGTTGGAGGCCTAGATGACAATATCAAGAAAGAAGACCTCGAAGGTGAATTTGAAAAGTTTGGCAAGCTCAACAACGTTTGGATAGCTCTTAACCCGCCTGGCTTTGCTTTCATCGAATTTAGCAACCTTTCAGATGCTGAAAATGCATGCGATAGTCTCAATGGTGTCGATTTTCTTGGCTCTAAATTGAGAGTTGAAATTGCTAAAGAAAGAAGAGGACGAGGCTTTAGGGGTGGCAGAGGCCGTGGTGGTCGAGGTGGGGGTTTCCGAGGCAATGATAGAGGTTTCAGAGGTGGACGTTTTGATGGAGGCAGAAGAGGTGGGGGCGGCTTCAGAGGAAGACGAGATGATGGTGACCGATTTGGAGGCAGAGATTTTGGGAGACGAAGTGATTCTTACTCCGGTGGTGGTGGTCGTGGTCCTGGAGGACCCCCAAGGAGGTTTGATGGTGACTCAAATTACAGATCAAGATCGCCCATGGGTGGCCCAAGGCGTTAATAGAAAGTCATTATTGGGCTTTATTTAGACTATTAAGACTTTTAGGTTAAGTTTCTTTTTCATTAATACCTAATTCGCTTTTGCTAGTTTTACATATTTATATTTTTTATGTATTTTTACATAAAATGGGACTTGAACAAAGAAAATTCATGATATGGTAAATGAGCCATTTAAATCTGTTCGTTCCATTCATGTAAAAATTAACGAGAAAAAGTACACGTACATAATAGCACTGTTTATTGTGTATAGCATAAAACATATATCTATTGTAAAAAGTCTCGATAGTACATTTTAAATAACTTTGAAATGTTCGTGGACTCTAGCAAGCTAGTCCATATAGGGCGGTATATTCCAGGATTTTTTTTTGTTATTGTTCAGTAAAACATCTTACACTTTAAGTTACTTTTGAGGGCAAGTTGTAACAAATAATGGTAAACTATGATCTGAAATATCTGTTTTTAATATTGCAGTGAAATTTTATCTTCATCAAAAATTGTGGTTTTTTTCATAAAATAGATAATAGTTTAAAATATTTTGTTCTCGATGTTGACTGGTATTTTGTCATTAGTTTTAGAGTAAAGTAATAAAAGTGTAATAAGTATGTTGGGAGTTTTTATTATAAAAAAATGTAAGAATAAATAACTTACTGTTTATTTTTTAACCAAGAAATTCTTGTGAAAATTACATAATTAGATTAGGGTGTTTGCTTTCAAATTTTTATATAATTGAAACTCGAGCAAATAATGAAATTCTATACTAAAAACTATAAAGTATATCAAAGTAAGTTGTCCAAAAATTAATAAAGAAGTACAATATTAGACACATCAGGGTTTTTTATTATGACTCTTAAAGTATAGTAGAATCGGTTCAGTATTTTGTGAAGGTTCAAAAATTTCTCTCAGTTATTTGTCATAGTCGAAGCATCTTCTCAAAATTTTTTTGAGGAAAACATTTTCTTTAGGTGTTTTAACAAGTGTGTTTAAAATTAAGAAAAGAAATAGTGTCGTAACTTTTATTGCTTAATAAGTGTGTAAATAATTACCTACAATAATCCTCTATGACAGGGTTCTAAATATAATAATTTTTTTTTTACCTTAATTTTAAACACATTCTAAAAGAGTTTTTTTATGAATTTGGTAATTCACATTCCTTGTTTCAAATATATTCTTATTTTAAAAAATTAACCCTGTAGACTTAAAACATCATTAAGGGGCATCTCGCTTTGCATACTTCAAAAAAATTCATTTTTGTGATTCCTAATATAGATATGAAGCAATTCTTGGGCTTGATTAATATTCTTTTGAAGTATGTGAAACAACTTTTTTTTATTGATTTTATACTATATACGTTCTATAAAAAAATGCCCTTAAACATGGTGTTAAAAAAGGTAAGTCGCTAGCGTTAGGGGTTTAGCTGTGTTGGTTCATCTCAATAATACTTTTATAATCGGTATGTTTGTAGCTATTGCCGTTAGTAAAATTATGAATTTTCATACAAAACTAAACGAAATAAGTTTTTTTGAAACAAAAGCAATTTTTTTTTATATTTGATGCCAAAAAAATAATATGAATCTTTTGCTTTAGTTTTAGTACAGAGCCTAGCCATACATATCTAGAATAGGCGGTTAAAATTTGCAGAGCATTGTTTCAATGGCTTCTCAAGATTTCTCGACGCCGCATGCAAAAATGTTTAGAGAAAAAGTTTTTTTTTATGAAAAATGAACGATGTCTTTTGCCTCTCCGTGAAGCTCATATTCTTGTAATTTAGCATCTTTTCGCTGGATTCTGGATTTCCTGGAAGTTTCAGAGCTGCGACGGTTCTGAAACGATCACGCATGCCATAGGCGGAGTACACGCACGCTCAGTCAAGCGTTGGGAGGCCCCTTCAATAATGCTCTCGAAAATATAGGACCGCTTGGATCTTTATAAAATTTTCTGAGAAAATTCTTATGTGCTCGAAAAAAAAACGATTTTTGAAATTGATAAAGTGAGCTGCCTCCTTAATAATTAACTTAATACCCTTTTCTAAAATAACATTTTATAAAAGTTAAGCTGTCGCCACCCCAAAATACGATTCAATATGTGTTTCATTATTTTGACCTTTTGGTGCCCGTTTGTTAAATAATAGTTAAATGAAGATTAGATATCTGATTAAATTTATGTAAACATATTATTAAGTAAAAATACGCCTACTAACTTTAAACGAAAAAAAATGTTATGGAATTAAAAAAAAATTAGGAAAATAGAGTCATAAATTCAGACAATAAAATTAAATGCACGTGGGCAATAACTAGAGAAATTGCAGGAAATATCAGCCAACGCTGAAAGTATTGCCAACAAATATAATGAATATTTGTCATTCGTAATATTTTTAAAAATATTGCTAGTCTTCAAGACTGATCTTTTTCCATGTTATTTTATGATTTCTTTGATAATTTGTTTATTTATTTATTCAAAGTATTCTCATTTAAAAATTATACAGGAATAATTCTAAAATAACCCTATTAGCACAATTTTAAAAAATCATTGCCTACATTTAAGAATCTAGCTGCTCACAATAAGAATACACATTATTATACATTCTGTTCATCGGGCTGTACAAAAATTATCAAGGGCGAATCCAGAAAAATGGATGTATGATTATTCAAAATATTAATAATGAAGCATACATTCTTGTCTTGCGCTTAGTGATCTTATTTTATTATAATTTAAATATGAAGATGTTTAGACTGTGGTAAGATTAATTCTATTTCGATTTAACTCGTACCTTGCAAACTTTATGAATCTTTGCTGAACGCTTTCAAGACGATCAATATAAATACTAAAATAAGATGACTAAATAATATTAGAGAATTATATTACTTGATCTGACATAGCTAATATAAATAATTCTAAGCCAGGGTTCCTACGCATTTGTAAATATAAAATTCCCTGACTTTTCCAGACATTCTTTCAAATTTCCAGGTAAAAATTCAGCAGGCATATAAATTACAGACACCTATTTTAGAGAAATCCCATTCACATCCTACTGCAATAGTATTTTAGTTCCTAGCCTACTGAAAAGAAAGGAAAGGATATTTTTCAATATCAAGACACGTTCTATTTTCAGCACACCATCTGTTTATTTCATTCATGTCACATTGAAGCAATTTTTGATCCAAAGAGGACATTATCTTTGAATAAATCATCTGCAAAGAAAAGAAAAAGAGGCTTTAATGATTCTTTTACGTTATTTGTAAAAAAATTAAATTGAAGAGGACCCAGGTGGGAACCCTGTGGTAGAATCGATGTGACACAAAATTTATCCGACAAGCAACCCCACATTAACAGGTTGATATCTGCTAGAAAGATAGGATTTAAGTCACAAAAATAAAGGTCCCAAGATACCATATTCCGATAGTTTAGAGAAAAGGACAGCACGACTTAACTTTATTAAATGCCTGACTGAAGCCCAAATAAATAGCAGTTACCTCAGTCTTATATACGATGGCACTAGAAATGTAATTTTTGTATGAAAAAAGGTTAGTGTCAATTGATCAATTTGATGTGAAAGCATTGCTGAGGTATTAATAAGTTTTCAAAAACACTTCATTGTTTCTGCTCGATGCAGTGTTTAAATACCTGCTATGACTGAAAGTATATTTAAGGTCTATAGTTTCAAACATCACTTTGTCTCCAGATTTCATAAGATTTTTTTCATATTGGTAGAAAATTGCCAGATTTTAAAGATTGTGTAAAAATGAGATAGAGAGGAATATAAAGAGAAAACAAACAGTATTTCAAAACAACATCTAATTGAGATAACACCCTCTCTATCTCAGTAGGAGTTACAAGTATGGGTGAAATGCAATTGAATATAGAGGAATCAGAAAAATTATTTGTACCTTTGGGATAGGATGTATAAACAGGTTAGAAATGCTACCATCATCCGCTGGACCTGTCTTCATTGCTTTAGGACAATTACCACTATCTGTTTTGGATTTGACAAAATTCTAGAATTATTAAGTTTATCAGTAATTGAAATCTAGGTATGCTCAATGTAATTGTCATAATTGGTTTTTGTTGAAGATTCACATTGATATTTCAAACTAGAAAATATATTGCTGATTGCTTAAATTTTTTGGGATCTTTCCTAAAATTTCTTTTTTCAATTCATAAGAAAACCAAGTGGGAAAGTTTGTTTTATAGGTATAAATTGTTCAAAACCTATAAATATGTTATAGAAATTATCAACATGAAACTCAATATTATTATAAATTATCAAATTCCAATACATATTGGACGATTTGATGAATCTTAGTCGACAGACGGAGAGCACGCGGTCAGATATTCAGAAATGGTTTACTGCTAATAAATTAGTCCTCAATGAGACCAAGACCCAGACAATGGATTTTTCACTGAGGGCTTTGAATCTGAGTGAATCAGCTGTAAAGTTCCTGGGCATATATCTTGACCCTAAACTGACATGGGAGCGACATGCTGAACATCTTGTAAGTATTCTAAGTAGAAATACATTTATAATACGTAATCTGAAAAACATAGTGTCTAATGATGTTCTTATGAATGCTTACTATGGTCATATCCACTCGCATCTTAGCTACGCTGTCCTTTGTTGGGGACATTCATCGCATGCTTCCAGGGTATTTGCAATACAACGGCGTTGCATAAGGATCATGTCTGGTCTGGGGTTCAGAGAATGTTGTAGGGCCAGTTTTATCTCCCTTGGCATCCTTACGTTGCCATCTCTTTATATCATGAATTGCCTTATGCATATCAAAAAGAATGCTGATGGGTATATCTGCAATAGTGATTACCACAACTACAACACGAGGGGCAAGAATTGTTTTACTTTGACTTATAGTAGAACTGCTAGAGCCAGGGATGGTGCGAACCACTATGGGCTAAAATTTTTTAATGTGCTTCCTAATGTTGTTAAAAACCTCGGTGCGCAGCAGCTTAAGTCCAAAATGAAAAACTATTTGAAGAAAAAAGCTTTCTACAGCATTGAAGAGTTTCTTTTAAATAATTTCAATGATTTAATATGACAGGAAAAGCACAGATGATTCCCTCACTGTACTTGTTTTACTTGTAAACTTGACTTGTTTAAAAAGTTTTGTGTTTTTTAAATTTTAGACTGATTTGTTCTTGTCTACTTAATGTTTTACTATATGTTATTTTATATTTGACTTGTGAAAATACTTTTTGTATGTATATCATGAATAAACATTATTATTATTATTACATAGACGAATAAAACAGTTTAAAGAATGGAAATCTGCATTTTTCAAATCGAAAGTACCACGCACTATTAGAAATTAACTTTTTATTCGTATTAGTTGAATAAAATCCACGCTAGGATGATGAAAGTCAATCAATACTGAACCGTCGTAACTGGTTACCGTTTCCACTAATTACAAAAGAACAAGTCGAAAATTTTATTATTCACATTTTTTTAATTCCATTATACTGAGCAAAACCGAAAAAAGCCATATTATTTTGCCTGGAAGAAGACCCATATAATCATCAGTATGTGGTCAAGTCAATATTAGGGAGATTATAATCACCCACAACAATAACACTTTAATAATAAAATATTTAGCTCACCCCGAGATTTACTGATATATCAATTATATCAAACCTGAGGTGCAAGAACAACAGGAACAGCTAAATGACGAAGCCCAACAGGACAACACTGAACTCTTTTATCAGAAATTGTCAACGGAAATGAGTGCTGCGGTTTTGGAGTATGATGGAAGCAATCCGTTAAGAAGACCGGCACTGCCAAAAATTAATTCATCCAAAAAACTGGGTGCCATGTTAGACATCATGAACAATCGGATTTTACCAGCTTATGTTTCAGATGCCTACACTCTGGAGTCCTTACATATGACCATCTACTGTGCCGCGACTGCTATAGCTAGAGCTCTGGAAATTAAAGTTACAACAGAGCGTCGATCAGCAAGGACAGAACCCAACATACCACCATGGGAAAGACGTCTAAACAAGAAAATAGAAAATCTTCGAATAGATATAGGACAGCTGACGGAGTACATCAGGGGCACAAGAACTAGTCGACTGCAAAGGCGAGTTGAAGAAATCATGAATCGTGTCCGATATCATTCGCGACAAGATCCAGCGAATGTCACTGCTCAACAATGCCTTGACTCGCTGAAACAGAAGCTCTCTGTTATTGCAGGACGGCTAAAGAGGTACAAGACCAGCAATAACCGAAAACGAGACAATGCGCTCTTCCAACGATCAGAAAAGACTTTCTACCGTAAGCTAAACTCTCCACCTAATATAGCAGATAATAGATATCCCAATAGAGAGCAGGTAGAAGAGTTCTGGGGAAACCAACTTTCCACACCAGCCGATTGTAACATCTCAGCTGGCTGGATCAATGAAGAACACCAAATCTGCCAAGATTACAGCCAGATGCAGTTTGAGCCATTTACCACCGAAGAAATTTCAAGAATAATCAAGGAATCCCATAACTGGAAAGCTCCAGGTCTCGACGGGATCCAGAACTACTGGCTCAAAAAATTATGGTGTATGCACCATCAGCTGGCTGATCTTATTAATGATGTTTTTCTTAACCCAGCAAAAATGCCATTGTTCTTGACCGAAGGTATTACGTACCTCCTACCAAAGGACCAACATAACACACATGACCCAGCTAAGTATAGGCCGATTACCTGCCTACCCACACTGTATAAGGTGATCACCTCCTGCTTGACCCAACGCATCTATGCACACTGTGAGCAAAATAACATCATTGCAACTCAACAGAAAGGATGCACGAGGGGAGCAATGGGATGCAAGGAACAATTGATTGTTGACTCTGTCATATGTAACCAAGCCTGTACCAACCGAAGAAACCTCTTTGCTGCCTACGTGGATTATAAGAAGGCCTTCGACTCGGTGCCACATGAGTGGCTCAAAACTATATTGAGAATGTACAGGGTCGATAATAATTTTGTTTCCTTTTTAGAACGCATCATGTCAACCTGGAGAACTAGGATCCAATTGCAAGTGCCATCCAGCGACACCATCGAAACTAACACCATTCCGATACGAAGAGGAATATTTCAGGGCGATTCACTTAGCCCATTGTGGTTCTGCCTTGCAATGAACCCACTATCACGCCGTTTGAACTCCACCAGATACGGCTTTAGTGTTAGAAATAACAACGAAGAGGTAGTCAGAGTGAATCATCTTCTATACATGGA
The DNA here is from genome assembly GCA_034092305.1 of Diaprepes abbreviatus. Taxonomy (NCBI): domain Eukaryota; kingdom Metazoa; phylum Arthropoda; class Insecta; order Coleoptera; family Curculionidae; genus Diaprepes; species Diaprepes abbreviatus. The sequence goes on from JASJET010000228.1 coordinate 10,125,758, forward strand.
TGATCTTAAACTGATGGCTGCTACCAGAAACCAGCTGGAACAAATGCTTAAAATTGTGGAGGAGTTCTCCGGGGATATCGGAATGCAATTTGGACTTGACAAGTGCCGTATTTTGAACATCGTTAAAGGGAAGATACAACCGGGGGCTTTTGAAATGCAGAACGGTGAAACTATAGCTGCAATGGAGGAAGACCAAACATACAAATATCTAGGTATGAAACAGGCTAAAAGAATTGACCATGGCACTATGAAAGCTGAATTGACAACCGAATTTGTCAGGAGGGTAAGGCGGGTACTACGAACTAATTTAAATAGTAGAAATTTGTTTAAGGCGCTCAACACGTATGCTTGCTCAGCGCTGAGCTACTCCTTTGGAATTGTAAAATGGAGCAGGACGGACATCCAAAACCTACAAAGAAAAATAAGGACACTCCTAACAAAAGCACAAAAACATCACCCTCGGAGTGCCATTGAACGTACAATGCTTCCAAGACACCAGGGAGGAAGAGGATTGGTGGATATTGGTAAACAGCTCGATCAACAAATAATAAACTTACGTTCATATTTCCACAGGTTAGCGGACTCTTCCACACTTCATCGAGCAATATGCGAGGCAGACGATTCGACACCGCTACAGTTGAGGGAACAAGATATTGCTTCTCACCACCAAACAGACGAAGAGAAGTTACAAACCTGGCTACGGAAGCCACTTCATGGACGGCATCCAAATGAGGTCAATCAGGACAATGTCGACAACTCAGCGTCGAACTACTGGTTGATTTCAGGACAGATGTTTCCGGAAACGGAGGGCTTCTTGTTGGCTATCCAAGACCGGGTTATTCCGACGAAGAACTACCGGAAGTTCATCATTAGAGATCCCTCAATAGAGAATGACCAGTGCAGATATGGCTGTCGATCATCGGAGACGGTCCAGCACATAACTGGAGGATGCCAAGCGTTTGCCGCAACCGAGTATAAGGAAAGACACGACTCAGCCGCTAAGATACTCCACCAAGAGTTAGCAGAAAAGTTAAACCTATCACAGGTAGGAAAAGTGCCTTATTACAAGTACAATCCGGAGCCTATTCTTGAAAACAACCAGTTCAAGTTATATTGGGACCGAACGGTTCTGACGGATCAAACAGTTGCTCATAATAGACCAGATATTATACTAATAGATAAAATTTCTAGGCGAACTACACTAATCGACATCGCTGTACCTAACAACAACAACCTAAGACCAAAATACAACGAGAAGATCGCCAAATACAGAGATCTGGAGGTGCAAATCCGAAGACAATGGGCAATGAACAGCGTCCAAACGATTCCCATAATACTCTCAACAACTGGAGTGATACCAAAGAACCTCCTGCAGAACATCAAGGGACTGGGTCTTAGTGAGCATCTGTATAAACCGATGCAGAAAGCAACTCTCCTAGCAACCGCGCGAACCGTCCGAAAGTTCATGGGAAATACAGCAGACCACGTCACCTAGGACCCGATAACTTGGAAAGGGTTCCCACAGAGCTTCATACTTCTGGTACCTTTGTGTACCTGGTATGAGTGAATATTCCCTGGAGGGAGTGCGAAGCCGTTTGGCTTGTAAGTCTAAATAAAATTTAATATTAAACTGCATTAAAATGGGATCGAAACTTTTGGAAGCGTTTCATGAGCGCCCACATTAGGTCTTTGAATGCATTCAGTATGAAAACTTTGACTCATTGATATTCTAAAATAATATAGATTAATTAATTATTGTGAGGTATATAAATATTTATCAAATTAATACTTACAAAAAGCTAATCTAAAGTTAATGTCATAACGTATATGATGCGCATTACCTTCTTTATAACTGCTAAATTTATACTATTACATTTTACGCATTTTACATGAAAACTACTTACCAACCCAAAAATTTGCACTTTAACATGTCAAAGATATTGATAAATCACAATTTTTACACCACAAATCATTAGTAATACATTTTATTGCTAGCACTGGTTTATTGATATGAACATAAACAACTCGTGGAGTAAAATTTTCTTTTAATTCAGTTTTTTTTGCATTTACTATAGTCTGATGTCATTGTTCATGTTTGAGACTTACAAATTTACCAGCATCTTAATCATGAGACATTTGAGTATTAGAAGTAAACACTTTACTATTTTGTGAACTTACTTTTTGTGAAATAGTAGGGTTAGACTACCTCGGAAATAAACATAAACAGTAAAAACACAATGCTGCCTAATCATACACTAGGGACGACCAGCTAATTTAAATGAGTCAAATGCAGTTTCGTATTTTATTATTTTTTTTTTAGAATATTTTCTATTTTAATGTCTTGCAGACTATTTAATTTTAAATTATATTATTTTTATTAGTATTTTAATTTAATTTGGTAAATATTGGGTACTACACTTCATATGACTCGCGTTGTAGCAAATGGACCTCCTTAATACACCTTAGCAAGGTTTCTATTTCAATATAACTGAAAAGAAAAGCAGTTCGATCATTCATTTTTATTTAAAATTAATACAATAAATTAAAACAAAAATTTTGTAACTTATATAATTTGTATCTTAGGGTAAAAAAAGATGAGGTCACACTTAATCTAGAATAAGATTCTATACATAAATAATTACACAATAAAATACTTATGAGTTACTAGTCAGACTAGCCATGAGCAGTTCCATTTTATGGAGGAAATTTTTCCCTTCCATTTTATCCAAACGCACATCTCGAAATTGTCCCCCTAAGTGCTCCCATTTTCTCTCGGTAACAAGCCTACTAGGGAAAAAATCTGTTCTTGGAGAATGAGCTACTGACACTTGCATTCCGCTGGCTTGGGGCTCGCATCGTACTGCAATAATTCGGTCGCCTGTTGGTGAAGCTAGCAGACAGGATGCTGCATTGCCTAAGGGTTCTACAGGACCACTACCTAAAAAGGGATGACAATAATTTTTCCAAATTTTAAAGATATAAATATTTTTCCTTTAATTTTAAAAAGCTATGCCATGGCGGGGGCTCTGGAGAAGGAAAGTTCGGTGGTGTGTTTTTTAAAAACTCATAACGTCAGTTACGATTTGAGATTCGTTAGAAGGGGCGGTACGTTTGGAAATCTGTTGGAGAAAGTTACGAGACGCGTATAACCGGGGTGTTCAAGGGTTTTTATTTTTGATTTTTCATTTATCTTCGGGAAAATTAATGGAAAATCCTGTTTTATTTTACAGGGAAGAAGGGCGACTTTAGTTCTATTTTGTTTAAACAATTTAAATAGCTGTTTTTCGTATTTTTAATCTCTTGATTAATCTTTAGAAAGCTATTTATACGGAAGGTTTCCAAAATTGCGTTTTTCATTAACGCGGTTAACATTATGGCCTATAAGAGCTTATATTTTAAGTACTTGCAAATTGTATCACAATATTAATTTTAAGTTTCTCTTTGTAAATAATTTCGTTTTTATTTACTTTCAGATTTAAGTGGTTTCAAAAACTTTTTTCGTTTAATTTGATAAAATCCTTCATACGATTAACATCGCGGGCACGCTGATGTGGGAGCTCTAAAACAAGGGGATTAATTTAACCAGCTAGTTAGCGGCTTTTCCTGTGTCTCGAAGTTATGTTTATGGTATTGGTAAGCCGTAATAACCTGAAATTGTTTAGCACTAAAACTGCAAGTGCCTCAGAGTCTTTGTCACAGTGAGATTTATTTACAGGGTTATAGAATAGTTATTAACTAATATGGGACAGCAGTAAATTGTGTGCAAAACGGCCACATGCTACCAACTTTTTTAGATGAGTCAAATGCAGTTCCGTATTTAATTATTTTTTCTAGTTCAATGATAAATGCCTTGCAAACTATTTATTTTTAAATTATATTATTTTTTATTAGTATTTTAATTTAATTTGTCAAATATTGGGTCTTACACTTCATATGATTCATGTGGTAGCGACTGGACCTCCTTAGATAGAAACTACCTAGAACTTATTATTTCAACTTTTTTGACTATAATCAATATCTCAGCTTCTTTTGACGTATTTAAACACTTGTAGTTAAGTACTGAATATTGACAATAGTCCACAGGATGTAACCGCCATTTCAACACGATTACCACTCTTCTGAACCTTTAGGAGTAGCTTCATTTTGACGAGTCCGACAACTTTTTTATTTGCGAAAATTTTCGGATACGCTGCATTTTTGAACGCCGGGAATTGATAACTTCAGAGCGTCGCGCTAGAAAAATGGCGCATAAAATTCTGTTTGGTAATAAAAAACACATTTTGATACAAAAAAGCAAGTATACACAATGTGTACTTGTTTTTTATTACCAACCAGCCGATTTTTTCACAGTTATTTAATTAACGTTTGTACAATCGAATGACCATATTGCCCGACATATTTTATGCGCCATTTTCCAGTTTGAAGCTCGGAAATTGTCAATTTCCCGGATGCGAGATTTTTCGCAAATAAAAAAGGGCTCATAAAAGTGAAGCCATTCACAAAGTTTCAGAAGATTGGTCATCACGCTGAAATATGGGTTACGTCCTGTGGACTACAACTGTCTCCAACTATTGGGGCCAGTTTGGTATTTACCCCCTTTATAATTTCAAATAGTAGGTTACCTTTTAACGTGAAATATCTGAATTTTTTTTGCTGATTTACTGAAATTTTTGCGGTCAATATATACAATTTTTGCAAGGTTAGAGTTATCAGATTTGATAAAAATCAAACAAGCTTTTCACTGGAAGAAAGCTTCGTGTTAACCAGCCTTGAAATCGACCAATAAATTTAATTTTTGTTCATACGTTTTAGCTGTTATTTCTCTCAAATTATCAGACGGCATTCTAAAAGATAAAAGTTACAGTATAATTACCTAAATGATTTGAATTGCCCAATGCTTGCCAACCCATGGTCTTTGCCAAAGCTTGTACAGCTAAAATTTGATGCTGATTTATGTGACAAAATATTAAATCTCGTAATTCTTGTGGTTCGTAGCTCATATTCATAACTTTACCATCCCTAAAAAATATATCCTTAACGCATTGTAAACTTTTAATGTTAAGGCCATATCAGTATAAAACCAAAATAACAAGTAAGCTATCTTGACAAAAATTCAGGGTGCTTGTGACCTCGACCGGCTTTGTAATGGAATCAAATAAATAAACATTACAAATACATTTACATTTTAAATTCTAATTAAATACATTGCACATGAAGTCTACTCTAGGTTTAGTTTAAAATGGTGATTAAAACTTGTAATGAATAAATTCGTCAAAACTATAAAATGCATTTTGGATTAAAATTTGTTTTATACTATATTTAAAAGGATTATCTGGAGAAGCTCTCTCAATGACATATGCAAAACATTAAAGAATTTTATTGCTGGACAACCGGGCCAATTGCAACACCTTTCCAAACGAAAATATGCAGGCATCAAGTTGACCCTGTGCCTTGTATCCCAGCTGTGGACCTCACTGTGCCTTCTGAAACTGTTTTTATATTTTTTGACATACAATAAGTTACCCAGTATATACTGCGAAGGCATTCTTAAAATTTTCAGTTCCGAGACTGCTGCTCTACAGTCCTGTCTGCAGCTCATACCCCATATCACGTTTACAGCCTTTCTGGAGTCAGCAACTCCCCATTTGTGTTTCCCAAGTTACGTGGGGAAAATAGAAAATACCACTGCTTGGTTTTATTTTCATTCCGAAAACCACTCCCTGGCACCAGACCGTGCCTCTCTCAATTTCTTCAAAGCCCTTTCCAGAGACATCTCCGAAACCAAAAAAGTAGTGTCATTGGCAAAGAGCGTGAAATGTGCAGTATCTCTGTCCAAAGGTAATTAACTTATATAGATTGAAAAGAGTATGGGCCCCAATACCTGGCCAAGGACTCTCCTCCAACTCTCACAAACTGAACTCTACTTTCCAAGTAAAATTTTTCAACCTTCCAGCTGCTTTCATTAAAGTTATAGTAATGTAGCTTTTTTTATGAGATCATGAGCAACGCAGTCAAACGCCTTGATTAAGTCGTAGAATACGATAGCATTATACCATAGGCATGTATTCTTTTTTAGACATTATTAGATAATATTAATATAATTATGAGTCTATATTTATGTATTCTAAAAACAGCATACAGGGTTTTTATTTGACACTACACTATTGCCACCTCCGAAATGGTAAAAGCTACGGTCGGTTATAATTGGAAAAAAGTTTAGATTTTTATGGTATTTTGTCAAAACTGTTAACGTTAGAAGATAAATTTACATACAAAACGCATATAATTTTCATTACCTGCAAAATGATACTATTCTCAGTATCATAAAACAGCAGTATTGAGTTTGACAGGTGAATTTCGATTTCGAGATTAATTTTAGCCCTCCCCTCCCCCTTCTAAAATTCATCCCAAAAGACAGTTTTTTAAATATCTCGAGTTATAATTAAGATAACTTTACTTTGTTTCAAATAACAAGTAACTCCCACTATGTTTTGTAAAGATATCTCTACATTTTGAAGTATTAAAAAAAAATTAAGGATGTATTTTAGGCAGTTTTCACCTCCTTAAAATGAATCTCCGCTGACAAAAAAAGTGTTTCTTATTTTCATGTCCTAAGTGTTTATTAGAATGTCATCAGAATCGGAACCGGATACTTCGGGTATCTTCCTTCCAAGTACGAGCCACACACTGTCAAGGCGAGAGGAGGGTGATATTTATGACTTAAGCACAAAAATTGATAAATCGCAAAGTATGGAAAATGACAAATAAAACATTAATAACCTTTAAAATGCGTAGATTTTACGCAGAAATATCACAGAAACTAAACGCATCTTGACTGTCCCATTCTCCCTTTTACTTGCTGAAACAAAATACTATGAGACCTAAACCCAAAATTAATATTTTTGTACCTATTTTCAACTTTCGTCTGAAAATTGTCAGCAGTATTTAAGTTATTTCATTTAACTATCGACTACAACGTCTTCATCAGTATCTTCGATGCTAACATCTTCACTGATAACGCCGACAATTCTTTAGCAGAGGTATCTTCAGAATACATTTTGGCCCAAGTTCACCTTCCAACTGCTTCCTCAAATAATTCACATCCTTTTATTTGCACAGTCAATAACAACACTTGGAGGAAATCGCAATATTTACTGAATCACTTCTTTGTTTCATCTCTTTTCTTGTTAACTTATTATTCTGTTGAATTTTTGATTTCGCCAATAATACAGATTCAGGAGTACAGTACCCTTTTTTACAACTTCCACGAATAATTCTTTATTGTCTTCTTCCAGATATGTTATTAGTTTATCGTTAGCTTCCATAGTTTTTTGCGTTTCTTCAATAACGCCCTTATATAACGTAAAAGAATCACTTCCAATATACTTTCCACAATAGAATTTCAAGTATCTCTTTCCTCTTAATTGTAAAACCTTAATCTCAGAAGCATTCACATATGCAAGAGCATTAGTTTTTCACAAACGTGTTTGACAACCATCACAACTAAATATTTTAGTTTCCTCACTTGTTTTATAACAAATATCACATTTCATGATCTTCAGGAATATCTACCCAGAAACACGACATTCGCGTTGTAAATAAATAAAACGCCTTTTTTTTAACGATTTCGTAATTTTTCGTCCCAAATTTAGAATTACTATTCAACTAACACTTCTAGGAATTAATAGATTAAAAAACATTAGAAAAATTTCAACAAATGTTCACCTTAAGCCCAAGAACTTTTTCTAAAACCTCTTTACATCAAGCGAATTAACAGCTAACAATATTGCCAACGTAAAACAATTCTCTCAGAAAATATCGAAAAAAGATGACGTTTCAAAGAGGCATAGTCAAAATGGGGTTGCGAGTACAATCTTTAGGGGTGATCGGAAACTTTATCCTATCCTGGTACATCATTCTGAAAAATAGTTATTTTCGCGTGGTGTAGTAAAAACAAAACAATGGCTGTAGTTTCATGACAAATATTGTAAAATTACAAATTTTAATGGATATGCCAAAATTATGTTTTTCTTAATTGAGAGGCCAGCGGTCCATGATATTATCATCATACAGAGCTAGAATCTATCGCTGCGGCTTTCGCGACGACACTGAACCGCTCGAAGTCGAGATAACCTCATGGTTATTTTGGTTCTGCTGTGACCTAATTATAATACAGATAGTGAATTTTTAAAAATTTGAGGTTCACAAAAGTCAAGACTGAAGATTTAGATTGAAGTTACAGTAGGTTAAGATATGAGGTAAATACATGGCAAAAAAAAAATGACAGCAAACATTTAACAGTAACATACCTACAAATACATTTTAAACTTTTTTCTCCAACATGTATAACCAATGGAGTTCGACACACGGCATCGTAACCGTGTGTCGATATATTTATCTTCACGCAACTCTGAGTTGGGCTATTCAACGTATTCCAGTGAGAAGAAATTAATGGATCTTTGAATTCCTTCGCTATCGTATCTAGTACATATTCTGTGCGCATGCGCATGATAAAATGTTGAGCTTGTTTCACGATTTGTTCAAGTAAAGTTTCCTGTTTAGTCATTTCCAAGAGTTCATAGCGATCGGCTGCCATTGGACCTTAAAAAAATATATATATCTAGGTACAAATTTGGAACAATCATTTTATATAAAAAAAAAATTGGTTGTCGTACTAATTTGGATTTTAGTGAAATTTGGCAAGAATCTTTTGGATGTCATTTAATTTTTTGAGTTTCTCGGATTCGGTCCACAATTGCTAAAACACTGAAAAAATGTAATTTTATACTCTAATGAAGATACTTTTTTATGATTTTGAGCTGGTTCTAGTACCAGGTTTAATAAATCTAATAAGCGAAGGTATTTTAGACATCATGTTATCCACTTATATAAAACTTATTCGCGTATCTTAGATAAAAATGATTTAATCCCTCCGTTATCTAGAGCCGATTGGAGACGGGTAATAGTTTTAATTTTTGATGTTTAATAGTCTATACTATTATATAAATAAGAAAAGGGGTTTTTATTTGTTACAGATAACCAAAAAACCTACTCAACCAATCAGAACCAAAATTAAACCCATGTTTCTCGACATAACTGGGAAGTTTTAAAGCTATATTTTATCTTGAAGAACATGAGCTTCCATTAAAAAGATAGTGCTTCAAAGCGTACTTAGTTTTTCTTAAATCTATGGTACTGATTTTTAAAAAACTGCCTTACCTGCCATCATTCGTTTTTTAGAAGGACCCAACGGTCCTGTTGCCGGATGCGGAAAAGGGTGATGAGTATTTTTATGGTGGACTTCCCTTAAAAGTTGATGTAATGAATGCTCCAGTACGTGATCATGCTCGCTTTTTGATGGAGTGGGTTTTTCTACTTTCTGTAAAAAAAAGATAACAGAACTGAGTAACATAATGCGGTCCTTAAAAATGTTTGACTAAATAAAAGGGTTTGAAATTCTGGGGGCACAGAACCACACTGGACTATCCAGCACTAAATAGTAAGGAACAGTTTAAAGTATCAGTTTGTCATGTGCAATTTATATAAAATAATTTATGTAGAAAACATTAAATAGATATACCTTATCACCTGTAGTAGAGTGCCTTAATGCAATAATTAGCTGTATACCAGGCAAAACAGTTGCCATAATTTGGTTGCCAACTACCATATGGGGAATTGGTGCTTGCAGCTGCACTGCTTCCTTTGCTAGTTGATTGAATAACTCTTTGCAAAAAAGAACATTCTGAGCAGCCTCAAGTTTTTGTTGCCAATGCATGTCAGGATTAGAAGATGGCGCGCCTGAACCAAGTAGGTTTATGCTTGCTGAACAAAGATCTTCTTGATCTAAAATATAATTTAGAAAAGTAATCAATAAATACTGTATATCTCTAAATACATATCAAATTAAAAAACAGATCTTTTGGAATATATGATTCAAATTTACTACAATGTAAATAAAATTTTTATAAAAAAATGGAAGTGACTTCTAAAAAAGCGCTAAAATTTCTATACGAAATTGAAATTTTTGAAGTCGGCCCCAAATTAATACCTGACAAAATGTGATGCACATAAGAAGATTGAAAAATACTTTATTTGTAATTATTTTCTTACAGTAGCTTTGTATCTCATGGTAGTTATTTGTTTCATTTAGTAATAATTTGGCACAAAAATACCAATTTCATATAAGAATTTATATTATTTTTCGTTTTTCTAGCTTGAGATATGTAAGGTTTTTAGTCTGACACATTTTATCCTTCATATTGAGTTTTAAGAAATTAATTTAAGATTCATAATATAAATCCTAAGAACCTCCAATATAAATTTGGACAAAAACGGAAAAATTTAAAAATTTTTTCCACCATATTTTATCTGCCACATTATATCGAAAAAAATTACCTTCAGATTCGTAACCGACGATTCTGGAAACCCCTAATACCAATTTTAAAAAAATGTATATATTAAATTTTCAATCTTCCATATTAGAACCACCCTTTGGAATTCCAAAAAAAAAATAATTTTAAGCTCTTAATCTAATTTTAATCTACACCCTCACAATTTCCCAGTACCATTTTTCGAACTAATCCTGAAATATAAATTTTTTAGACCACCATATTGCATCCGTCATTCAAATCTTCTTAAAACAATTTTAAATTCTTTATTGCACTCTCAGACATCCTTCAGCAACAAATTTTGAACAAAACTGAGAGACGTAAAATTTTTAGACCGCCATATTGGATCCGCTGTTTGGTTAAAAAAAAAAAAACGTCGTTTGGCATGACCCCGAAAACTCCCCCATACCAATTTTGGAGAAAATCGGACAAAATTAATTTTCTTTTCCACTATACTATCAGCCCCATCTTGGATTTTACTGAACCAATTTCGGCGGTCAAATGTAGAACCTTCTTCTTTTAGAAGTCAGTCAAAAATAACAAGTCGATATGATGGTCGACCGAAAAATTACTTCCCTTGCTGTGCCACTATTTTCCCTAAACCTACCTTTTTGACATAATACTTCAATATATGCAACTCCTTGTAGTTCAGATGGAATGGACACCTTAAGAGCACTGCTGGGCTTTATAGGTGGTGCTCCACTAGGCAATGGACTAGTTGGGGGGCTGTTTGGTTTTTCATCTTCCTCGGCTTTAGTAACCTATCACAAAAGTGAGCTTACTGAGTTGGTGCCAAAAATGATACCTGCAGCTAATCAAGGCTTATACATAATTTAATTTTGACCAAGTATTCCTGAATTAAAATAGTAAAATTTGTTGAAGCAAATTTGGCAAAAAAATTATTAAATGTTGGTTGATGTTGATGATACACTCTGGCAATATTAAAAATATAAAAACGCCTACTACGTTATCAAGAGAGTGATTTTATTATAATTTCCAAATCAAAATTTGTATGAACACAAATATGAATTTGATTGTGGGATGCTGTTTCATTTTTAGGCTTATCTCTGTATAATTTTGTAATAAACAGCTATAATTGTGTCCTTGATCTTAGTTGTGCTAGTTTTGAATGTTATTCAATTGATAAATGTGACGGTTCGGTAGATTGTGATCCATACTGTTGGACCTTAGATCTTTCAGTCAGTTTTCATATAGCTTAGTATCTAGGTTTTGCTAACACCTTTATTACAATTTTAAATCTGTAGATCTTGTTCTTATGAAAAATTATTATTTATTGTATAATCGGCTGACAGTTCTCAATAGCAAATTGATTACTATGATTAACGTCTTCAGCAATGTTGCTTTTCAGTGTTTTGATGATTGTTTCTGTAAAGTGTAGTTACTTTGATGAAAAATTCCCTTCTGGGGTTTGAAATAATTGAAATATGTAATATTCACTTTTTACACTGTATACTGTAAATGTTGATAAGTAAAGAAACAAATAAATAAATTTCTGTCAACTTTTTTTGGATCATATTGGTCAAATCAGAGATCATTACAGGGACTGACTAGATATAAGCTTTTCAGATTACTAAATTCCGAATATTTTTATAGTTTTTTAGCTTTATTAATTTTTTGATTATACAATAAAAGGACAACAAAAATATAATATTGACAATCAACAAAAAACAAGGATTCAAAATAATTTCAATTCAATTAAATATATGAAAAATAATGAATCCAAACACTATTAGAAGAATTATATCCACTGATTGACTGAATGATATATTATGTGTATATATATATATATATATATATATATATATATATATATATATATATATATATATATACCTTTGACAACATCATTTCTGATATTTGAATCGTCTTTGCATTAGTGAAATGTTACTCAGGTGACTATTTCTACATCACCATTACAATATTTATAATGTATGCTAATATTCCTACGGTTGGTTTACTGACTCAAAAAATACATTGCAATGCAAAAAGGGTTTTCTTCCATTAAACTGAAACTTAATGAGGGCAAAACACAACATCTGACAATAACCTTAAAACCTGAGGCACTACAGGACCAGTACAAGTTTCATGCTTTCATTTAGATTTCAAAATTACTTAGTAGGTCTTCCTTGACAACCTCTCAAAAAAATTATCTACAAGCCTATTCCTATTCAAACAAATATGGTGCATATGGTACATTTTCCTTTTTTCCAGTCATAGCTGCAATATGGGATTTCAGTTTGGGGTCATTGTGAAAATTATCTGCAAATTTTCAGGATACAGAAAGTAGCGATCCAATAATCCCAGTACATAATCTTTATTTTGAGCTCCCTGTTTATTTTCAAATACCTAGTTTATGTAAAAACAAATATAACTAAATTTATTATTCACTCTGACACTCCCACTCATCTGACTTATAACAGACAGGACATTAATACAGGGTATTTAAGATTAGGTAAATCAGTGAATAGTTTTATAGGCTGAAATTTTGCAATAAGTTATTAACATATATAATAAATCTACAAATTGGAAGATTTAAATCCAGAGTCAAAATTCTGTTGACTTCTAAAGCTTTTTATCAGATACGAGAAATGTTGAAGTTTAGCATGGCCGACTGTTTTTTTTAAATATAATTTTCAACTGTGATAAAGTCATTTTATATACAAATATTTTAACGTTGTTAGTTCTCTTTACTTCTCAAATTATATTAAAAAAAAATTAAACTGCATTTCAATATAATACACTTGGATCATAAAGATAAATATCTACCTCAAAAGTTCCAGTCTGTAAATATTTGGATCCTGCTGTTCTGTAACTTAAATCTCCTATAATAGTATTAGAAACTTTCTTTAGTCTCCAATTTTGTCTTAATCTCAGGAGTTCAATGTGAAAATCAGGAGTTGTGCGGTTTCTAGCGGCCTCATTCTGTGATGTTTTTAGCTTTTCAGCTCCCGCAAGTAAAACATTAGCAGCACCTAAAGGTAAATAACAGAATAAAAAATAATTATTTTGGTAAACTATCCAAAGGTGTAACCACAGTAAAAAAGTTTACAATTACAGTTAAAAAAATTATTCAAATCAAACAATGTGCCAACTCAGGTAGCAATCATTATATTCTATTTATTTTTTGATTTTAAATAAACAAAACTTATTATTTCCATATACATATTAGGAAACATATTACCTGCTAATGCTTTTTTTCTAGCATAGATCTGAACCATTGGCTTAGTCTCCAAAGGTTCCTGTTGTACAGGGTCCAAAACCATGTATCGTTTATCTTTTGCAACAGCTAAAACATCAGCCAAAACGCATATTTCTTGGTGAGCATTTCTTAATTTATTTCTAACAGAGTCCCACGGCCATAGGGACGACTGAAAAGCATCTTTGCTATCACTTTCTGATTTAGTATCATCAATAATATCTTCCCGTTTAATATCTGTATCTGAAGTTTTACTAAAGTCTATCTTTTGTGCATATTTAGCAAGGCTTTCAGACAGTGTTAATGGACTAAAAAATAGAAATATTGCTCAAGAAAAAAACTGGCTTGAATATGACCAATAATTATAAAAAATATTGAAGCTATGGTGGAAATTGCAGAGTGTAGCATAGAAAATTATAAAATATACTGGTAGTTAAATGCTTTTCTAAAAACTTATCCTTGTTTTGTTATTTTAATTCCGTTCTTTACTTCCCTTAGTAGTTAAATTGATTACTTACGGTTGGTAAATTTCAGCCCCGTCGTAAGTGATTTCCTGGATTTGATTTTCTATAGGGGCTTCAACAGATATATTAACGCTGTTAAAAGACATATTGATAATTAGTTTTTTAAATTATAATATATATATTTCCAGTAATTCCCTCTTAGTAATTTTTATACACATCAACAAAACATTATCAGAAACGACGGAAAAGCGGTTATGTCTTAATCTTCTTTTCTTTTTTGATGGTCCTTATTTAAAAAACGGCTACAAGAACCACTAATAAATGTAAAGAATACAAATTTAGTATCTTGTGATAGGATATCCATCCTACAATCCATTGTAATATAATAAATTTTATCGTTGCGAAACATATTTTATATATTGTCCTCGATTCAAGCGTTTTCAATTCAGCTGCATCAAACCCTGAGTAGTTCCGAGCAAATCTGAATAAAGCAGTGAAACGGTTATTTTTTTGTGACCTTCACACACGAACTTGAGATATAAAACTGGACTGGGTAGCTATTCTCGTTCTTGAGAGAACGATCATCTTGATGGAAAGTGGGTATGGTTCTCACGAAAAAGTACGAAAACGTATTCAGATTACGGTTTCTTACTTTTTCGTGAGAACCACGGCCACTTTCCATCAAGTGATCGTTCTCTCAAGAACGAGAATAGCTACCCTGCTCGTGTTCCATATCTCTCTTATAAAAAAAAATGACCCCACCGTGCTCCGTGCCATTAGGTGTAAATAATTGCTTTGGCAACAATGAATTCCCTAAGTTTTTATGATATTGGTGAAAGTGTATTTTTGACATTGACTGAATACTTTTCATTTTGACAATTTGCTGTTTTATGGATTTTATCCACGGATTTCTGAACTAAATGGATGACAGGTGGTAATGGAGCTGTCAACGGAAAAATGTCCGGAGTATGCTCGGCGCCATTTTGGGTAAGAGTGACGTTTTGGCACGTCAAATTAACCGTCAAAAGTCAAAAATAGTGTCATTGTTGTTATTATTGTGAAATAATCTTTGTTTTTCCTTGGATTAAATTTATTTTAAATAACTTAATAACCAAGTAATATGCACCAAGCCATCAGTCAAATATTTAGGTGTAAATATAGACCACAAAATTATCTTAAATTGGCACTTTAGAACTGTTAAACAAAAAATGTATACAAAGGGTCAAATACCTTAGGAGTCTAATACACAAAAAAAAAGGAATCTGAAGAAAAACAACTCATATATACAAAGCAATATACTGACTTTAATAGGAATACATACCTCCTATATACAGTAATTGCAGGAAGCCAGCACTCGTAAAACTTGAAACGGTAGAAACCTCTGCTCTATGTAGTATTACTCAAATCCATCGTCCTAGCTATCCACCAATCAATTATTGTATGAATTCACTTAACATCTAGCCGATTATTGTAAGACTTTCTATCCTGACAAGTAAGTTTGAAAGAAAACATGAAACTTGACCGGTGATAGAGGAACTGAGTACGAGCAGGGGCCGGAACCATAGGCCAGCCCGAAGACCCCCATTAATGATACTATTCAACCCTTAATATACTTTTTTATTATTTTGTGAAGATTTGTAGGGGCTTGAAGACCAAACGTACTATAAATAAGCTTTTTATTCTGAAGGACCTCGTTTGTTGGCTTGTATGGTTCAAATTTATATGTCCTAATAAATTATAATCAATAATATTTATTTAATTGTAGTGTAGTATAGTGTTTAACACAGCCTAAGGAAGTAAAATGTTGTATTTAACATTATTTGAATATAAAATTGAATGTTACTTATTTTAATAAAAGTTTTAAATATCTTACAAATTGTTACTTCTCAATTTTTTTTATAAGTTGTGTTGATGAAAACAATTATGTTACACTTAACTGTTTAAAGTAAGTTATGGACATACGGACACAGGTGTTTATATTAAATCCATAATTAGAACTAGTCGTAGGAAAACAATTTTTAAGCAGCACGCTCATACTATTGAGATATGAACAAAATTTAGTGTAATAATTTTGTATGTCTATAATCTCAAATTTACTTGAAATTTGCGAAACATTCAACTTTCTAAGGAAATTTTAATTAGAAAATACTGAAAATAACGGGGTACTACCTAATTAATATTTCAACTGTTTTTTCAAAAAATAAAACGTTTTGAAGAAACGGTTCGTCAACATATTGCTTTTTTAAGGACTAGTTATTTTTAACAACCAAAAATATAATAAAAATTATTAATTTATTTTTACGACCGACCAATAGTATGACAAATATCCACACATAACAATCAATTGACACCAATTGGATTAGTTGAGTAAGGTTATAACGTAATACTGTCATTTTATCTCTTTCTACCATTCGTTTCGTTCAATTACTTATGTCGCTGAAATTTCGGAAAGGAATGCAAATTGCTTCAAACCTTGTCAGTGGGAGGTAAACGATTACGTTTAGTCGTTATAATTTTTCAGTGGCGACAGCGTATTCATTGTTATTATAACTTCACCTTACCCAAAATGGCGCATAGCATGGTCCGGACATTTTCTGTGTATTTGACGATCAGTACATATATATATACGTGCGTGATTTTATCACATTTTGTGTAACGTTTTCCTGAAAATTTCAAACAGGAATGTGAACTTTAAGGTTTTTTTTGTATTTTAAAAAATGTGATTCTTCATCGTAAGACGTGCAAATACCTCATCTGGTAAATTGGAATTTATTTAATTGGTAAGTTATAAAGCATTCAATAATAATTATATAAAATTTTACCTTAGAATCAAATTGTAAATCTAAGGGTAACAAGTTTAATCTTATGGATATGATATATGATAATTATTAAATGCTATCAATATTTTAGTTTTCTAAGAGAAAAGAATCTTCAAATTCAAGAGCTGAAGCAAATTGGTCACGATCATAATTCTTTTATACATCAGAGCATTTTTCTGGAAATTGTTTTATACAAGAAGATTAGCAAAAAGTTTGTGTTGTGCTTCTTACAAATAAACTGCCTGAAAGAAACTATGAAGCACTGTTTGATGTAAACATCTTGAAGCAACTAAACTTGGACTTAATAACATACAGTGGTTCTACAAAAAAAGTCCTGAATTAGGTGTGCATTAACCAACAACAATATGGTTTTGCCATAAAGTTAATGTTCCACTGACATAAAGCTGAATATCGAAACTGGTATGGTGTTAAAATTTAAAATGATTATATGTTTAAAAACCAATATGCCATATTAAAATAGAAATAAATGATTGCATATAATTTGAAATTTTTCAATATTATTAAGGGTGTTTGGAAATTACATAAATTTAACTTTTATGTATTTGTTTTGTCTAAAAATAAAATAATAACCTTTTGTTTGGATATGTTATTAATTAATAAAACAAAAAGTCTTGATTTTAGCTCAGATAGGAAATTTGTGTCATGAAAATCCTTTGTCAAAGTAGTGAGAAGCTGTGATTGATTACCATTTCAAAAATTCAACTCTAGGAAAGGTCTTAAACAGTTAAGTAAATGGAAAGTTTGACTTAGTGTAAAAATTTAAAGTTGCTTTATATTTAAAATGTCTTAATAAATATTGTTTTGTTTACAATTAAATAGAAACAGCTTTAACACTATCCCTTTTAGAGTTTAATTTTTATAAAAATGGTTTAGTACATAATGTTACTGTACTTCCTTTAAATTAAAGCTCCGTTATTATGAAGGAAATGTCAACATTATTATGAATGTTGTTAACCCTATATAAATACCTAACATATCAGTTCCCTAAAAACATCGAGGAGAAAATAATTTTAACAAAGACCCAATTGTCATTTTTAAATGATGAAACTCTATGACTTTGTGATAGATTATTATATGGATCTTTCGACACCTTATATTAAACAGTATTCATGAGAAATAAAATTTTTAAAAATAAATGCCGTAATACTTTTTTTTATTAACTTCTTACACTCTATGTTCAAAGAGGGATGTAAATTATACTAATATTATTTACAAAAGTACCCACTGATTTCCAAAATCTTTTCTAAAACAGATATTTAAAAAATAAAATTAGTCACGATTCATTTGGAGCATATTTCACATTTTAACTATTTTGCTAAATAACTAGTTTTATTGTAAAAAATAAAATATATAAACTTTGATAGTCATGGAAAAAGCATTCTAATTTATTTGTAAGACCTAACATTCCATTCTTGCTATCTAAAAATAATAAAATTGCAACACATTTATGCTCTTCCAAAGGAATTTAAAAAAATTGTCTTTAAAGGAATTGCTTTAAACAAAAAAAATTTTAATTTTTAGGAAAGTAAGATTAAAAATTAAAGCTAAATGATGTTTTACACAAACAATTATCCTGGGCTTTTTTTTTATTGAATATACTCGACCTGTCACCTAAACCAAGGAAGAGCGATTTATCATTTTAGATATACTGTAGAAAGAGATAGTGTTGTCTAAACCTATTAGTTAGAATAACAGAATTGACATTCATACACGGCACATTCACGCCAATATAAGAAACTGGCAGGGAATTCAATGCCATACAAATAATTGCATGTAACGGACACCAATAAGGGGGTTAAAAAATTATTTTCACGGGCAGTCCAGTTTTATATGACAAGTTCGTGGTTTTAATGTTGTAAATTTGCTGTTTTTATAGGGTTACCAGACAACAGGAATTTTCCTGTTTTTGTAACTGAAAGAGGAAAAATTTTTATGGCTAGCGGCACTTGCCAAGAGTATCCTTTTAGAAGTAGATACATTTTCAGGGTTCGTTCAATTGCTGGAAAAGGCCCAACCACCTTGTTTTGCTTTGGTAACGTGCATGCGTGACGCGCTAGATTTTACAATTAGGCGGGAGGCCCACATTGAAAATCTCACTATCTATATAAACGAGATAAAATATTTAGACAAAATATCAGGAAATTTACTGAATAGTCAAGGAGATTGTCAAGATATCTCGTTATTTGATCTGGTAATCCTACATTTTTGAGATTAAAATTTGCGGATCTAATAAAATTTTGTCTAGGATATTAACAAAATATTTATTAAACCCGCAAATGGCAAATATATGATGTTAAAACCAGGACCGAACTTCGAAAATCTATTTGCCGTTGTCTAGATATGGAAAGTAAGGAGGGTCTGTCTGGCTCAGTCTACAGAATTAAAATAGGCCACGACAGTGCCCTTAAATCGGTCAAAGTCGGCCAATACTCGCTTAACATAGATCCTCCTTTTAGTGAAAGAGCAGAACAGTTTATACAGTCTCATTGTCTGTTTCATAACCCTGATATAAGGAATGTCGCATACTTTCATATTATATATAAGTGCTTTTTTGGCTGGCAGTTCCCTGTGAGAATTTCTAATTACCATTTTGCTCTGGACATCGCCAGATATCTTTTGTTTGTTGTTCTGGGTACCTGCCTGAAGAGTTCACAGTTTATGGTTTCATCCCGTCGTGTTTTAAAGTGGTAATGGAAGTAATGTTTGTTTAGTTTTTGTCATTACTGATTTAGTCAGAGCTGCCAGTGGATTAGACTCGGCTGCTTGTTTCGCTAGTAAATCAGGAATGCTGTTTTCATCGGACGAACTATGTCCTTGGATTCAGCTCAAGGTGACCTCATTTTCAGCTGCAGCAAAGGCCTCATGGTATTCCAGCTCAATGCTAGAAGTTCACGGCTTTTTTAGGGTTAGCAGAGCCTGTTTGTAAATATTTGTACCTCCTTTCCTGCTATGGTGATGCCAGCGAGTTCTTTACAAGTTATCCTGGCATATTTATACTCATTTTTCGCTTATCGAGAATATTCGTTTAATTAACCTTCGCCATTTTGTCAGGCAAATATTTCTGAACGAAGAAAATATATAATTTTTTTTATTATCGCCACAAAATTGTCTGACTAAAATAAGACAGAGTATCTAATTTTACATATTTTATTATATCAAACAATAATCGTAAACTAATTATTTTATTTACAAGTCACAGTTATGGGGCCATCTAGGAAAAGGTATGCTATCTTTAATATTGTCAATTCCTAAAATAAACTGAATATATCTTTCAAAACCCAATCCAAAACCGCCTGTGGGGACGTTCCCAAATTTCCTCAAATCCAAATACCAATCTAAGTTAGAGTGCCCTGAAGGTATTCTTGATTTCAATTTGTCATAGTCGTTTTCACGTAGACTTCCACCAGCTATTTCTCCGATTTGGGGGGCCAATAAATCAAATGCGGCAACCTAAAAATATTAAATTATATATACATATATATATAGGCTTTTCTAATTCTTATATTTATACAAATCCATTGTAATATAAAAATTGTTAGTTAAAAAAAATGCTCTCAATATGTACTTAGAGAAGGGTATCTCAAAAGTAGGAATCTTGATAATAAAAATATTTTTTAAAATGATACATCTATATATATACACATATTCTCTACTTACATTACTGGAATCAATTTCTCTCATATAGAACGGCTTTTCTTTTTTGGGCCAATTAAAGACAAAAACAGGAACAAATCCAAAATATTCTGTTAATGCTAGTTCATGATCTTTTGAAAAGCCACCCTTATAATTTAAATTTTTATTTAATTTTTTGGTTAGAATATCTACTGCCTCCAAAAATGAAATCCTAATAAAATTTTTATCAATCCATGAATAGTTAACTTTCTTTTCTGTACAAATCTCAATATCATCAGTATGCCTCTCTAACAAACTAACTGTTACATTTTTAATTAATTGTTCTACAATATTTAACAGATCCTCCAAGTTTTCCAAAAATGCTTCTTCAAGTTCCAGCATATAAAACTCTGACAAATGATACCTTGTTTTAGAATTTTCTGCCCTAAAAGTAGGTCCAAAACAATAAACTTTTTTCAAAGCATGGGCAGCAGCCTCCAAATGTAACTGACCTGAAACTGTTAAAAATGCTTTTTTATTAAAATATGCCTCATCTAAAGCAACATTATCCTTAACCATAGACTTTAAAAGTGTAGTATTTTCTGGCAAAACTTTGAATACTTCTCCAGCTCCCTCACAGTCGTTTGAGGTTAGAATTGGTGTCTGTATGTTTATATAGCCATTTTTGTCTAAATAATGATGCACTGCTAAAGAAGAAGCATGTCTTAGTCTTAAAATTGAACCAAACTTTCTTGTACGGGGCCTAAAATGTAAATATTCCCGTGTATATTCTGGTGCATATTGTTTTCTAGGTGCAAATGGGTATCCCTTTGTAGTATCACATTCTCCAAGTAGACTTATGTCAGTAGCAGCTAGTTCAGTTTGACCTATAGGAGTCTGTTTAAGTATACCAGACGTTTTAACAGAAGAACCCACACTTAATTTGGTTCTAAAGTTAGATGGCAAGACAATTTGTAGATTCTTTGGTGTTGACCCATCGTTTACATCAAGAAATGTTACATCCTTTTGTTTCC
The DNA here is from genome assembly GCA_034092305.1 of Diaprepes abbreviatus. NCBI lineage: Eukaryota > Metazoa > Arthropoda > Insecta > Coleoptera > Curculionidae > Diaprepes > Diaprepes abbreviatus. The sequence continues at coordinate 10,147,313 of JASJET010000228.1, forward strand.
TTAACGATTTTATCCAACCCTAGAACACTCTATTTAAATACTTAAAGTTGTGTTCATGTTTTTTGTTTACCTGTACAGAAATTTGCTGCCCTACTTCGCCACTTTGTAAAATATTTAATACACTTTTAGGGGTACTATAGTGTCGATGGAATGATTTTGTTAGGTGATAAATACTTCTTTGGTACATATTCTATAAAATAAAGAATTTATTTTCGGTTTTCAGATGTAATCTTAGGTTAAACTGTCTAAAGCCGTAACATATTTTATTGTAATAAAAATACGACGAATACCGTTATAAAATATTTTTTTAACTATTCTTAAACAAGTTATAGCTTCTTCTCTAGCTATTTCTTATTATAAAGTAGTCTCAGCCTGCTTATCGACAATTTCTGTAATATTGGGGCACAGAGGTACATACACGAACTTATATGTCAAGTTTGTGGGTACATATATGAAATATATATACATCTCGGATATCGAAACTCTATGGACTACCTTTTTTAAAAATAGGTTATAGTCACAAGTTTCTTCTCCTGTATGGTTTGGCCTTAACTTTTAAGGCTCTTTAACCAACTACTTGACATGTAGTAGGGTCGTTTCTCCGAAAATTTAATTTTCTTCGTGTCAAAAATATTATACTTGAAATTTGTAATCTAGAACTCAATAATTCTCAATACATAAATATACGCTGGAATTTTTCGTCATACACCAAAACGTAAATTCCGCTAATTTTGCTCTTACGAAGTTCAATATTTTTTTTGATCATCAAATTTTGATAGCAAACAATCTGTGCTATAATATTCGAGCAAACACTGTTTCCCTACTTATTTAATTTATGACTCTATTGGAAGCGGTATGAAATGCTTCGAGTGTGTACACGGAAAAGAGAGGGAGAGAAGGCGAATACGGTGTTGTGCTATCTCTTTTGTTCCCTCTCTTTACGAAAGAAGGTGCTTCCAAATCTATGGATGCTTCCCACTTAGGGTGAGTCTACACGACAAGAAAAATTTGGGCGTAGGCATATTACGCGCTTTTGTGTTAAAAATGTATCGTCCACACGGGACTTTTCATTACGCGGTCATAAGGCATGTGTTTTATTTGTCTTAACCTAATTTTTATCAGGATTTTTGTTAATATTTTGTCTAAAAAGTTAAAATGAAAATAAAACATTAATTGCGGCAGTATTTTAATCTAGAAAAAAAGTTGCAAAATGTAAGGAGAATATTGATATGTTCTTTATTAAAAAACAAGAAAGTCGTCGCTACTGGGTCCGGTCTGTATTTGAGGAAAACATTGGAGAAAGGCTTGAACATATTAATAATTTAATTCAAAAATGTGAGAAAATGATCCTAATTTTTAAAAAATCTTTTCCTGTTAATGTTAGTGAATTTGAAGAGCTCTTCGCTGTTGTTGGGCTAATAATTAGGAAACACGATATGGAAATGTGTATAGCTATACCCTTATTACTAGGTTGGAAATAATATTGTGATATTTAGCTGATGAAATCAGCATGTGAAAGCAACAGTGCGAATTCCGAATCGGTAAACAATGTTTTTGAAATTATTCAGGTTACTTGTGCGGTAATATGGGACTCTTTAAAAGAAATTTTATTTCTAAAGTTTGCCACTTCTACCTGGTAAAGAATTGCCAAGGAGTTGAAAGACGAGAATTTCAATATAACAGTATAATTTTAACAATCGTATTAATATAAAATTGTTTGTAGGTTTTAGAAGAATACATCACATATGATACTAACTGGATTTCTGTTATTAAATTTTCATTAATGTTAATTTTTACTGTGTGTCTGAAATTTTAGCCCCCATTAGGAAAACAGGAAAAAACTGCAATTGTCAGTATTTTTTTTTTAAATTAAAAGAGGAAAATATAAGTAATAAAAAATATTTATTAATCATTCTAGTACGAAAAAATAAATTAATTAAACATTAACAAAATAAGTTTCGTACTTTTTATTGCTTGATGTTAGAACCATTTCATGACATTCTTCACATGATATGTTCTTTAAGTTAAATTGTGTCTAGAGTAGAACCTTAACAGACGATATTGTTGTAAACCAACTATTACTACAAATTATTAATTATTAAATTACTATACATAAATATTTTTAAGTTACTCTTCTGGATTAATAGATAATTATAGTCTAATATTTAATACCCTCTTAAGGAGAAGTTATATCTTAAGTAAATTTATGTTCTAATAAGCTCAAACAAAAGCATGCCATAATCTCCGAAAATCCAAAACTTTACTTTTTACAGAGACCATTAGCTTTGTTCATATTGTCATCGTTCCATAAATACACACTTTTTCATTTCAGAAATCATGTAAATAAATAGTTATGTTATATTTGTTAGTACGCCTATGACTATAAAATAATAGTTTAGATACCGAAATAGAATATAACTAGGACATGAACATGGAGACGTGGGGAACTAAAATTAAAAAACTATAATAGTGACATAAAATTAGTAAGAATAAAAACTGTTGTGACCTTATGGTTTAGTGAACATTTTAATAAAATATTGGAAGTAATATTAGAAGATTTATTTGAATTCATCGAAAACAGTGATAAACAAAAAGCAGAACCAACAAAGTTACAACATTGGTGGCAGCGAAAAGTAAAGCTTATAACAATATAGACAGCCTATTTCTCTCTAGTCCACTACGCTCTCATTAATGAAAACACTCGCTCGATATTCGCATTTGGTGCTTCGTTTGCAAATATTTTGAAAAATCTCACTGCTTTAACATACCATATACAACATTCAGATAGAATGTCCAAATATTTATTGGAAAGTCAGGTATATTATCAGGAAATCTCGTTATTTGATCTGGTAACCATAGCTAAGGGCATGCTTGTGGATTAGCGTCTCGATATCGGAGGTTGTCGTTGAATAGAAATTGCATTATATAACGGCCTTTATTTCATATGCTTTAATTTATATAACGAACAACTATATTATAGCAATTGTTATAAAATTAATAAAATATTAACAAGAATTATTTTTTTTTGAGTACCAAGCAGTGATGATCTTCAGTAACAAGCATTTTTAATAAATTAAAACAATTTAACATGGTTCATAAATATCTATTATCTCAAAACTCGCAAAATAAAAAAATATAAATAAAACAACAAACTTCTGAAAAAAAAAATAATAGGTTATGTTCATACAAAATATTAAAAAGAAACAGTTTCCGCCATACTTAAAGCAGTACGCTGAAAAGTTAAACATTATTTTGCGTAATGACTTTGGAAAAGGCGGATTTAGGCTGGAAATCTCCCATCTTTGTCTTTTTTTAAATCTAACAAATCACAAAGCTTGAAATTTGACGTATGATGCTTACGCCCAGTTTTTTCTTATTGTGTGGGCCCACTCTAACGCGTTGGTGAACTATTTGTTTTCCGTCTGTATTTGTGATTTGTTTTAATAAGCAGCTACACAGATTCATCTCTAAGTTTTACAAAAAGTCATTTCACAAAGATCAGAGTTTATGTGACCACAGAAATTTAGACTAAAAATTGTTATATTGTATATTGAAAATGCACGGTTAGAAATGACATATCAATCATAAGAAACATAACAGTTAATTTAAGGAAATATGAAACTTTAAATGTTGGTAAGCATTCAGCATAGTAATACAAATAATATAACAGTAACTTGAAAATCTATAGAGGCCATGTCTTCAACAATTTTCTTATAACATTTCAGTTGCATGGCTTTACTGTTTGTGCTGAATATTATAGTTTAATTTGGTCGCAGAGGCTATAGAACATGTCATGCTTGTCACATCTATATTCATTTCTTTCACTGAGGTATCAAAAAGTATGTCTGAGTCAGAGTTTTGGCTTGACTCTTTAATTGCTTGAGTTATATCAATACCTTCCTACAAATTAAATTTCCTCATATTTTTCATTAAAACAGTATGTAATTTAAATATTTTTTAAGTTTCTTAATTTAACAATAATATATCAAATTGTTTTGACAGTATTATTTAGTTATTAGCTATATATATATATATATATATATATATATATATATATATATATATATATATATATATATATATATATATATATATATATATATATATATATATATGCTGTGACCATACCTATTTTTAAAGAAGCTGCTTTATTTTCATCCATTAAATAGGAATCTCAACCTATGAACTTCGCTTCTCACATCTATATTCAGAGGTTGCTTATAGCATATAAACAGCTTCAATAATTCGGTTTTTATAGCATTTCATTTTGTAAGCTAAATCTTGCAACTTCAGTGGAATCGAATGGTTTTCATACAACCCTATAAGAGTCATCTTGCCCCAAATGAATCGCCTTTTTTTTGTTGCCATTGCACACAAGTTTCAAAACAAAACGTTTACTGTAGAAAAATACACGAGATATTAAAAATTACCCTTATATCTATGGCGCTTTTTTTAATATCGTTTCGTGTATTTTTTCCACATTTTGTGTTGATCGTGTAATAAATTGAAAATGTTCGGATCATGCTATGCGCCATATGGGGGAAGGTTTGTTTACAACAGCAGTGAATACGCTGTCGCAGAAGAAAAATTATACGGGCTAAATATAATTGGTTATCTCTAACTAACAAGAGTAGCAGCAATTCACATAGTTTTTCGAATTTATATCGACATAAATAGTTGAACGAAATGGATAGTAGAAAGAGAAAAAATGATAGTATTATGTTTTAAACTCACCCAACTGATCCACTGATCCAATTTCGTGCTAATTGATTATAATCTCTGGATATCTGCGATACTATAGGTCGGTCGTACAAATAAATAGATTAAAAAATGTTATTATTTTCGGTTGTTAAAAATAACTCGGCCTTAAAAAAAAACATGTTGACAAACCGTTTCTTCATAACGTTTTGTTTTTTGAAAGAACAGTTATAATGTTAATTAGGTGGTACCCCGTTATTTTTAGTATTGTCTAATTTTTAATTAAAATGTCCTTAAGAAAGTTAAATGTGTCTCGCAAATTTTAAATAAACTTGAAATTATAGACATACAGAATTATTACACGAAATTCTGTTCATATCTCAATAGTGTGAGCTTTCTATTTAAAAATGTTTTCTACGGATAATTCTGATTATGGATTTAACATAAACACTTGTGTCTATTTGTCCATGACGGCCGAGTATCTTACTTTTAAACAGTAAAGTCTAACATGATTGTTTTCATCAACACAACTTATAAAAATCTGAGATAAAACAACTTGTACGATATTTAAAACTTTTATTTAAATAAGTAACATTAAATTTTACAATCAGGATAATTTTTTTGACCTTTACCCAATTTTTGTAGCTTTCCATATCCCCTCTAACTTCCTTGTTGTGACACATAAAACTGCTGTATAGTTTTTTCTTCACGTATTCCTATCAATTTTGGCTTTAAATCCTAAGACAGTTCACCAGTTCATTCCATTTCCGGTGCGCATTTCGAATTAGAGCAACCCTTCAGGAAAAGTTATGCCGGTTTGTAAATTTGTCCGTGGAGACCTTCAAGCATTCACCGCGTTCGTTACAGGGCAAAGGGAGAAGGCGAATAGGGGATCATGTTATCTCTGGTTTCGAAACTTTTGTTCTTCACCCTCGTTGAAGCAAGTGCCGGCCAATCGGGGTTCGGAGCAAAAGAGAGTATAATCTTGTAAAAAGCTATCTTTATTTGCCGTGTAACATGCACGGAGTATTTTATGCTGCCACTGATGGGGAGTCTAGTATTGACCCTCGTAAAAAAAAATTGTAAATTTTAAAAACGAGGCATAATCGGTAATTTTCCTGATGAACTAGTCAGTTGCCTCTTGAAATACAAGCCATCAGATAAAAAGTGATTCGGGCTGCGATTCTATAAAAGCAAAGGGAAAGAGGAATAAGGATCTTCCATCTTTGTTCAGTCTGTAGTAATACCAAGGAAGTTGGAAGGGGTAAAAGGAAGGAGAATACCCTAAACTAAATTTGGTTCCTCATGTAACTCTGTACTCCCCTCAATGTGGTTATGCTGCACTTGCGCAGTAGGTCAAGGGACAGGATTGGATTTGAGAAACTTCTTATTTATGTTGTTATATTGAAAGATTACAATTTAAAGTTCAGGTTATAAAACGACTAATGAAATAAAAACTGCCTTAAAAGAAATTTAAACATAATTCTAAATAAAATCTTATCTTACCTACAATGTTAAAAAGGATCTGGCCATAGGGATTAACTATATGTTACTCCTTTTTTATGTTATTATTAAGTAAAGTGTTTTCCATGTACGTTCTAAACTTCAAAATAATTAATTTCTGATGAAAAAAAAATGAAATGAAAAAGTGATAAAAACTACACCTAGCGCCGATCGTGTCGCAAACCCAGCCCTGGTTTTCCGTTCTCACATTGCTAACTTCATGTAACAAATTTACTAAGAAATTTCTTTTTGCGCTTGCTCCACATAGCCAGTCGATGTCAATTTATGACATTTATTTTCTGCATGCGGAACACTTTTTTAGGCATTTAGCTTATTTTTGTAGTTTTCCTATCTCTTCCAAGTTCCTTGAGTAATACGCAAGTATGTCACTGTCCTAAAAGAGATAAGGGAATGTCAAAAAATATGCTTACAGAATATGGCCTTCGGGTCCTCTCAAATATTTTACGTTCAACTTTAAATCTGAACATAATTGACCTAAATTCCTAAACAAGTAGTTGCAATTTTTTACAAGGCTTTAGTCTCAGAACCTATCAACTTTAATATCATATCCATATCCACTGACAAACATGAGCAAGTTAGAATAATAAAACAACTATATTTTTTTAATACATTTATTTCATAATAATTTTTATTGTAATATACAATTTAATACAACTAATTATTGATCATCTATATTTAATTAAAAAATCACTGGACAGATGTATATAACATATTCGGTATTGTTTTTACAATAACATTTATATCTTGGCTAATTCATAAGATGTTTGCTTAACAAAAAAAAAAAGGCAAAACACATACATATAAGATTTTTAAAAGGAATAATATAACAAGTATTTTTTTCAAAAAAAAGCTGGTGTCTTCGACATTGTCAATGTTGAAACTGCTTTAGATGTGTCCAGGAAGCATTATTATTGACCTATAAACGAAAAACAAACAATGTAGCTTACAATAGTATATATTAAAAATTAAATTAAGTATGAATATTTGTCAATAATTATTATTTAACTGAAATACTACGCTGCTTATTTTGTCATATACATTATGTATCGAAATGTGATAATTTTAGAAGAATGACATCTTAAAAGTGACCCCCTTGTTTCCGAACATGGTCTGAGTTGACTATTATATCTATTATCGAACCAGTAAAACTGGAAAATTTTATTTGTGGTCAAGTGACAACTATTCCAGGATGTATATTTTGATTACTACATCGTCAACCTGCATTTTTCAAAGTAATTTAAATTGTTTTTCTTTTATTAAAAAACTTTTTTTTCTCTTATAGTTAGAAGGTTAGAAGCAGGCAGACAGCATATCAAAAGGAGTTTTAGAGTTGTGTAACCACAAAGCATGAACATTAAATATCACTTTGAGGCTCTCTACTCGAAAATTTTATAATTTTGTTACAGTACATTACAGATCTAAATTCAAATAGTACACTGTTGTCAGAGCTAGTTACAGATTAAAATTAAAATACAATAATACATTGAAAATTTAATCTCAATCACAAACATACAACTCGACGACACAGGAAACATTAGAGTCGCAATCATCACGTTATCTCTGAACGTCAGACATCGTCAGATATGAGTAAATTTAGTTTTCGTTTAAACGTTATCACTGTACCGTTGAATTCGGTGTCAAAGGGGGCACAAATGTTAAAATAATGCATAATTTTATTCATAAGACTCTATCTGCCGACATCTGTTCGGCTCCTGTTAACCGAAAATCCCTCGGTGAGACGAGTGCTTCGTGAAGGAACCCGATAATTAATAAGCGCCAAGAGACCAGAGCAGTCTATAATATTTGTAATTATCTTAAACCCAAAGAGTATACTCAAGAAAATTCGGCGTTTTTCTAGACTGGTCATGCTCAGAATTGATAATCGCTGCTGGTATGATAAAAGACTCTTATTAATTTTTAGTCTATACAATAAGAAATTTGCAAATTTCGACTGAACCCGCTCCAAGCGCTTTATGTAAGTTCCTTGATATGGTGAGCAGACTACGCAGTAATATTCCAAATGACTTCGGACAAGAGAATAATATAGGGATTTTAGGACTTCGGTGTTGGAAAATTCCCAGCAGCGTCTCATTATGAATCCAACCATTTTAAAAGATTTTGATAAAACATAATTGATGTGATCTTTAGATCTCAATTCTGAATCAAAAATCACACCTAAATCATTAATTAACTGTACTCGAAGGACTGAAGTGTTTGATATAAAGTAACTATGTGCTATTGGCACTTTCTTCCTTGAGAACGAAATGATTTTACATTTAGAAATGTTCAACTCCATCCGGTTTTCAGTACACCAGTCATTTATTTTGCGAAGTTCAGATTGCAAAATTAAGCTGTCATTAATACTTATAACTCTGGAAAATTTTTAGGTCATCTACATAGAGAAGAAATTGGCAACCTCCAAACACATCCGTGAGGTCGTTGATGAAAAGAAGGAATAGAATCGGACCCAGGTGTGAACCTTGAGGCACTCCCGAAGTTATCATGATTTCTTTGGAGAGAGCATTGTTTATTCTAACTACTTGTATAAGGTTATGAAGGTAACTTGATAACCATGCCAATAAAAGACCACCCACACCGTATGATTTTAGTTTACCGATGAGAATACTGTGGTCGACTCGGTCGAAGGCTTTTTTAAAATCGAGGTATACGCAGTTGACTTGGCCACCCAAATCAATAGCGGATGATAGATATTGGGAATAGATACATACATTTGTTTCACAGGAGCGATGAGGCATAAATCAATGTTGACGGTCAGAGAGAATATTTTTTAGATTAAAAACGAGTTTGTCGACGACTATAGATTCAAGGACTTTTGCCATACAGTCTAGACCAGATATCGGACGGTAATTGCTCACGTCAGCTCTATTTCCACCCTTGTGAATCACGGCGACATAAGCTGACTTCCATATGTTAGGGAATAGACCTTGATTTAGGGAACGTTGATAGATATAACTAAGTGGAAAAGTCAAAGCTGGACTGCAGTTTTTTATAAAGATGGGTGGAATATCGTCTGGTCTAGCATCCTTGGTTTCATCAAGTTCAATAAGCTTCTCAAATACAGTAGAGAATTTTAACCCAAGACTGTCTTTGTGGGATAGAATTTTGCCCCATGCAGCTCATTTTTTTTTTATAATTGTGGTTCTATAGCGGCGTTACTTTTCTGGTACCATATAATCTCAGTAGTGGTTGACATTAATAGCGAGTGGACGGACAGCGGTCCAGCCAGTAGCAATGTAGATTAACTGTATAATAGAGACCCCCGGAAGTCTAAAAATTTGGTTTAATTTTTAACCAACTTCAACAAGTGTTACTCTAATTCTTTGCGTAATTTCTTTTTAAACTGCTATATTTTCGATGTATTTAAAGGCTACCAAATATCTAAATAAGTAATTAATAGTCACGAAGTACCACAGTGTACGAAAAACAAAAGTTCTGTTTAAAAGGATGTTAACAAATTACAGAAATTATGAATTTACATATTTAACGCAAAATGATTCAAGCCTTATTTTCACTTCAATTTCTTAAGCACACTACAGTAATTTGTCGACTAACATTAGACAAATGATAATGTTTAATAAAATTACAGTGATGTCCGACTTTGGCGGACCCATTCATAACAAACTCTCAGTTAAAATAAATTTAATATATTATGTTTCACTGGGCTTTTCATGTTCATAATATTGTACTTTATACAATAGGCAATATGAGTTTGCCCAAACAAACAAGACTTTCTATAGTTCTACACATTCGAACATTTTTTTGGAATTAAGAAGCTTAGAAGTACAATTTTTTTTGAAAATGTGTACCTCTCTTACCTAATAAACAAATATCCAGAGAGTCCCCGCAAACAAGAGAGTTGGTGGGTTACTTCCTCAAACTTGTATGCCATTTCAGAATTCTGGGTATAATGGGCTGGACATTTTAGTGAAAGGACAGACATCAACCGGGAGCAACGTATGACAAAGTCCTCTAAATCTACAATGTAAAATATTAATCTAGTTTTTAGATTTCAACATTTTCAGTACTTTGGTGTACAGTGACTTTTGAGATTTTATAGTGTGGCATCCAGATCATGGGATGGTCATTTTAACATGTTTTCTGTGAATTTTGATCTTGATCTTGGTTTGATTTATTTCCACTAATAAGAATAGTAAGTGATGAAAATCCATCTGAAGATAGCGAAAATGTAAAATTCACAGAAAAAATTGTTACTTTCTTTACCGTCTTTTCTTAATGTGGGATCAGTTAGTATTAATATATTAATTACTGTGTCCATTGTTGTATATGCAGAATAACAGCAATTCCCTTTAGTACATATGAACATTGCTTTCTTTAAGTCAACTGGTAAGGATGGTATATTTGCAGCTTTACGACAAATTTTCGCTGATATTACAACAAGCCAACTGGTGCGACTATTCCGCCCCCGTATTTTTATTGGCAAATAAATACTGTGAAAATGTAGATATGTTTAATTTAAATTCGGGCTGATTTAGAAATGCAATGAAAAAAATATCGTTTTATATAGATTTACGTTTGGGATAAATTGTGATTGATAGTTGATCTGTAATCTTTTTGTATTATCACTGTTGTTTTTAAAATGGATTTGATCCGTAAAGATGGCATTTGTTTATTTATTTATAATAGACGTGTCAAAGTAATATTAAAAATATTCACTTTAATTAGAATCTGGAAAAGTATTAAAATTAATCTTGACATCGTGGCGGATGCGCCCATTAAAAAGATGGAACATGAAAATTAACATGTTTAACGCGTCATTAAGTAAAATATTATGACCCTATTTTTTTAAATTCATTAAAACTATTTTAGAGAAAAAATAATAGTCAGAACTGAATACTTTTTTATTTCTGCATATTTGAACATTTTCTTTTTTGGAATAATTTAAACCCCAAGAAAGGTACAAGTGGACATTTTTATCTTTATCTGTCTTACCTAGTAAACAAATATCCAAACAGTCTCCTCCATAATCAAGCAAGTTGGAGAGTTACCCCCTCAAACTTACATGCCCTTTCAAAATTCTGGGTTTTATCAGCGGGTACTTCAATAATGGGCTGAAGTTTTCAGCAAAAGCCTCAAATGCAGAAAGGTATCTGTCGATGTTAGGATGCACAATCACTGGACGCAATGGCAGACGTCTTTTGCTGGAAGCAACTTTTGACTAAGTCATCCAAACCTACAATATAAAATCTTAAGCTTGTATGCTTGCTTTCAACATTTTCCACTACTTTAGCGTGTATATAGATGTTATTTGTCTATTCATATTTTATAGTGTAATATCAAATTAACAGTTGTAAATCATGGGACAATTACTCTCTGTGAATTTCATTCTTGATTAGTGTTGTGAATACACGCTTATTTTACGACAAAATATTGAATTTCTGATTTAATATTGCCCCGAAACTCCCTAAATAAAATAATCTAAATAATACGGCATAGAGTGCTGAAACGGCAATTCTTCGATTGCGGGGAAACCCAGAGAATAAACAGCACGTTGACGGTTTGATTCGGTGCTTTTAGAGTCTACCTATAGTATTTTTATCTATGTTTTAGAGTCAACTTGTCCTTTTTCCGATTGAGTTCAGCTCTCGGGGGTTACGAGATTGTTCCCTTATTAGGACAAATCGTGGTTCTTAAAGTAGGTTGTCTTGGACAACATAAATTCTTCTGACAGTAAAGAACGTGCACGTCTTACATTACTAAAATAGAAATTAAAATCACCGTCGATGAAAAGGCGAGGTTAGTGGCGCGTACGAATTCTTACATTCACGGGAGAGGTAAATAATTCGGGATTAGGAGACTAAATCTTGTTTAGTAAGGGTCTTGCCAATAAATCAAAGCGATCGTACGTTTGGTTTAGGAAGAGTGTAATATTCGGCAGAGCTAAACAACAAAAGATTTCTTGCCAGTCCTGAAGGGTTTAGTAATCCCGAAAAACGCGTCCTGATAATTACCAGAACGTGAAAAAGTGGAGAAAACCTGATATTGACTTTGCAACTAATAGTCAACTTCGTGTTGGCTATAAAGTTATGAATATCGATCTTGACAAATAAATCCCGAACGCGACAGTGTAGAGAAAATAATCCCGAACTTGACTTGCGAAAAACAGTACTGAAAAAAAACAGTGAATAAAAAGTTAACTAAGTCAAGGACGTGTGTCGCTTGATAACCTCTTCCTATTCGGCTTATTCCTTAGAAGTGTTCCTTTGATAAAAAAAAACTTAATTAATTTTCGTTAACTCTTGAGCTTCACTCATTCCTCTTCTATCCCGGTGAGCGAGAAGAAAGGTTAGGCGGCCAGAGTTTTTATTCTAGACGGGAGGTTTGGCGGGACTTCACCAACAACCCCTGTTTCTGTTAAAACTTAGGTTTTACACAAATAATTGATAATGCAGAAATTCTTGAAATAAATTAATCTCGATGGAAACGAACTTCCACGTTTCCTGAAGGATAAAATTAATTCCATAAACCCGGTAAATAGGTCCATATTCTCGGAGATGGGTACAAAAATAACGAATAATGGCGAGATACAGTCACGTCTCGTTAAAATCAAAAACTAGGTAAAAATCGCGAAAGGTAGTTGAAAGAGATCCTTGGAGAAAATTAACTAAAGTTCGGTAAATTAAATAAATAAAAAAAACATTCGTACTCTTCATCCGTTAATACGACAGTAGATTCACCTCCATTAACGAGAATAACAAGTGGTGGAAGTATTTCAATATCCATCTGAGGAGAGATCTCAAGTAAAATTCCCAGAAAAAAATCGTTACTTTCTTCACCGTTTTTTTAAATTACTAGTATTAAAATATATTAATCACTTTGTCCGTTGTTGTTCATAGTGTTGAATAATTTTTGGAATAAATTTTATTCTGCATAATTATTCTTGATCAATATGGACCGTACAACGCTGACGAGTCCTATGTAGGACGAAACAAATGATTAATATATTGGAAATTTTATGATTTCTAGTGTTTCACTACAAAAAGTAAATGTCACTAATTCAAATAAGATTTTCAATATCCATTATTTAACATATGAAATAAACGTATTAGAGCAGAAAATGGACTGTGGGTTCAGGATAGTGACCTACTGTATAACCTGCATTCTAAAACACAGGAACAGAGTAAGTGATTGAAAACAGGAATAATCAGGGTTGGATAAGTATTAAGTTTTGTCGTGGAAGAATATTAAAATTGTTAATAAAAATTAATCTCGACATCGTGGCGGATGCGCCCTTTAAAAAGACGGAAGAAATAACTATATTAACACTGTGGTGAATGCGCCATTAATAAAAACTGAAAACCTTTTTATTTCTGCATATCCGAACATTTTTTTTTGTAATAATTTAAACACTAAGAAAGTTACAAGCGGAAATCTTTATAAAAATGTCGACTTATCTTACCTAGTAAACAAATATCAAACAGTTTCCCTATAATCAAGCAAGTTGGAGAGTTTCCCCTTGAACTTACATATCCTTTCAAAATTCTGAGCTCTATCAGCGGGTACTTCAATAATGGACTGGAGTTTTCGTCAAACGTATCAATCACTTGACGAAATGGAAAACATCTTTTGCTGGGAGTAACTTTTTACTAAATCATCCGAACCTACAAGGTGATATCTTGTTTGTTTGAAGGTCATAGACAATGATGTTTCTTGCGAAGTAGTAGATATCTGTTGGACTTCCATTGTCTTTATTTTTGTTGAATATCACGACGTTTCGGCTAGTAGTTATCTCTAGCCGTTTTCAAATGAAACTAAATAAATCTCTTAGCTATATGACTATTTGTACTAAAAGTAAATGCAGTAGAGTGTGACTGAGATGGGTGCAGTCATGCCTGATATGGCAAAATCCCATTTTTTTTTTATGCTGCATTTAGTTTTAGTTTACAATTACTAAGAAGTGGTTTCCACACTTCTCTTATATCTAAAGATAGTTTATTAAAACAACTCGGGCAGACAAGAACGACAACAGCCATCTCAAAGCCAGAGAACAATTGTTAATATATCTGCCAAGGAATTAACCTCAGCGGGAAACTCACTATATGCCAACGGTTGCTCCAAAAGAGGTTCCCATTCTCGATATAATTAGCGCCACAGACTCAGCGAACATCGAAGACCCTTTTGCAGATGAGTTCAGGTGGAAAATAAGAGAAACTCTACAAAAGTCTAGAAAAACCGAACCAAACATCAGCAAAGACGAGAAAACTGCCCTAGCTAACCTACAGAAGGACTCCAGTATTAAAATTCTACCAGCGGATAAAGGAAATGCTACAGTCGTAATGAATGCTGAGGCATACAATCAAAAAATTGACGAAGTTTTAAGGAAAGGAAATTATACATCTCTTGCTAAAGGTCCCACATCTGCAAATGAAGGACGAATCTATCGCGTTCTTAAGAAACATGAACGGTATATTCCTGAGAGGATCCGGACTCAGTTGACGCCACACGATTACAGGGAAATACATCGTCTTGGGTTAAGAACTTTTCGTAGAAATTATACGTGAAATAGAAGTACAACCAGAAGACCATTTTATTAGCTTTGACGTGGAAAGCCTATACACCAACGTTCCAGTTACGGACTCACTAAAAATCATAAGAAAGAAACTTGAAGAAGACCAGACCTTAGCAGAAAGAACATCTTTACCACCGCACGCCATTATGGACTTGTTGGAAAGTTGTTTGACTAATTCCTATTTTCAAGAAAAGGAAAAATTCTACATCCAGGATGATGGACTACCGATGGGATCTTCACTCTCACCGGTGGTCGCAAATATTTTCATGGAATGGTTCGAGACGTTTGCAATTGAATCCACAACTAGGAAACCAAAGTTATGCCTCAGATACGTAGACGATACTTTTATAATTTGGAGTGGAAACGACGAAGAACTTCGAAACTTCCTTTTTCATCTCAACAACATCAGACCAACTATTAAACTCACCATGGAGAAAGAAGTAGAAAATAAATTACCATTCTTAGATGTCTTGGTTGAAAGAAATGGCAGACAAATTCGAACTTCGGTTTACAGAAAAGCCACGCACACAGGACAATACCTTAATTATTCATCTAATCACTCCAACAACACCAACCAAGGAATTATAAGAAATCTCGTAGTTTGAGCCTTAACTCTCTGCAACTCCAACGAGAACTTGATGAAAGAGATTGATTACATTAAAAATGATCTGACAGCCAACGGATACCCAGTACATCTAGTGGATAAATTTCTTGAACAACGCAGAAATAAGACAATATCGACAACGAATGAAGAACGAAAACCAGTAATGAACATCCCCTATGTTAAAGGCATTTCAGAAAAAGTTAGAAGGATAGGAAAACGATCTAAAATCAACGTTGTTTTCAATTCAAATAACTCTCCGAGAAGTCGGCTCACTAGAGTCAAACCAACAACTCAAAGAGACATGAAGAACTGTGTATCAGATACCATGTGAATGTGGCAATTCCTACATTGGCGAAACAAAGAGACCTCTTGACGTAAGGATCAAAGAACACCAAAAATGCATATATCGAGGAGAAACAGAAAAATCTGGTGCCGCCAACCATGCCTGGGCTCATGGACACCACATAAAATGGTCTGAAGCTAAAATACTACACCGAGAACAACATTGGAGAAAACGGAAATTTAAAGAAGCCGCGGTTATACATCAGAACCCGAGTTGTTATCCTAAACCATCTTTAGATATAAGAGAAGTGTGGAAACCACTTCTTAGTAATTGTAAACTAAAACTAAATGCAGCATAAAAAAAAATGGGATTTTGCCATATCAGGCATAACTGCACCCATCTCAGTCACACTCTACTGCATTTACTTTTAGTATAAATAGTCATGTAGCTAAGGGATTTATTTAGTTTCACTTGAAAACGGCTAGAGATAACTACTAGCCGAAACATCGTGATATTCAACAAAAATAAAGATAATGGAAGTGCAACAGATATCTACTACTTCGCAGGTGATATCTTAATGTGTGCTTGCTTTCAACATTTTCTACAATTTTAGTGTGTATATGCATGTGATTTGACTATTCATATTTTACAGTGTGGTGTCTTCAACAGTTGTAAATCATGGGACCGTTACTCTCTGTAAATTTAATTATTGAATTGATTCGTCTCCATGAACGAAAATAACAAGTGGTGGATATATTTCAATATCAATCTGAAGAGAGATTGCATATGAAATTTACAGAAAAAAATCGTTACTTTCTTCAGCGTTTTTTAAAATTACATATATTAAAATATATTAATCATTTCGTCCTTTGTTGTTCGTTTTGTGGAATAATTTTTGCAATAAATTTTATTCTGCATATTTATTTTTAATCAACACAACGCTGGCGAGTCTTACGCAGCACGAAACAAATGACTAATATATTGGAAATTTTATATGATTTCTAGTGTTTCATTGGAGAAATAGAAAAAAGAGAAAATAGACTGCGGGTACAGGATATTGACTTACTGTATAAACACAGGAACAGAGCAAGTGATTGAAAACAGGAATAACTAGGGTTGGATAAGTATAAGTTTTGTCGTGGAAGAATATTAAAATTGTTAATAATTTTTTTTTACTCAGTTTAAGTTGCTTACTGTTCCCTCATTACAATTTAGATCTGCTTGTCAGAAGGAATTATTTCCGCTAAATAGACATCTTTATGGGGGAAACATGGTTATGACTACCAGAGGGGCGAATGACCTAGGAGTACCTTTACATAACTTCACCTTCTATGAGAGAGGACCATACTATATGGCGATTAAAGCTGTAAGGATATTACCAAGAGAAATCTCGCTTACAGAGTCAATTAATTGCTTTAAGAGACGCGCAAATGAATGGTCGTCTGACAGGTGCTTTTACTCTTTCAATTTTAATGAATAGTTTTTGTAATGTCAATATTTTTAACTTAGTATTTTTTGTTTAGTGGGTTTTCTCATGCTTTTGTTTTATGTGTAAAAAATTTGTTCCTTTTAAATTGGAATATCTTATTTTACAAACTGTAAAACTTTGTTCAGTTTAAATTGTCTCTCTTATTGCTACTTTTTTAAATTATTTTGTGTAAAGTTCCTATCGAAATGTCGATTAGTTTTTATCTTAACTGTAGATAGATCGATATATTTACAATTCTTAATGTTAAACATTTCCCTCTCCGACGTTGCTTTGTTATGTAATCATAATTGTGTTGACAAATAAAGGATATTATTATCATTAATCTCGACATCGTGGCGGATGCGCCATTTAAAAAGACGGAACAAATAAGGATATTAACATTGTGGTGAATGTCTCATTAATAAAACTGAAAACGTTTTTATTTCTACATATTCAAACATTTTTTTTTTGTAATAATTTAAACACTAAGAAAGTTACATGCGGAAATCTTTATGAAAATGTTGACTTATCTTACCTAGTAAATAAATATCAAACAGTCTCCCTATAACCAAGCAAGTTGGAGCGCTATCCCCTCGAATTTACATGTCCTTTCAAAATCCTGAGCTCTATCAGCGGGTACTTCACTAATGGGCTGGAGATTTCAGCAGAAACATCAAACGCAGAAAGGTACCTGTTGAACTTAAGGATGCAAAGCCGCTTGATGAAATGGAAAACATTTTTTGCTGGGCAGCAAATCATCCAAACCTACAAGATGAAATTTTAAGGTATGCTTGCTTTCAAAATTTTCTACTACTTTGGTATGCATATGGATGTAGTTCGACAGTTGATATTTTACAGTGTGGTATCAAATTGACAGTTGTAAATCTTGGGATAGTTATTTTAATGTGATCTTTACTTTCTGTAAATTCCCCTCTTGTTTTAATTCGTCTCCATTAATGAGAAGAGCAAATGATCAAAATCCATTTGGAGACAGATTTAAAGTAAAATTCACACAAAAAAATTGTTTCTTTCTTCCCCGCTTTTTTGTAATTAAGAAGGTTAAAGTAGAAAATGTTTATTTACCTTACCTAATAAATATCTAGACAGTCCTCATAAACAAGGCAGTTACTTCTTCAAGTTAACATGCCCTTTTAGAATCATCAGCACTATCGGGGTTACTTCACGTTCGAGGATGGGCTGGGCTTTTTAGCGAAAAGGCAGACATCTGCCGGAAGCAACGTTTGACAAAGTCATTAGAACCTAAAATGTGAAATCTTAATCTAATTTTCAAATTTCAACATTTTCCAATACGTCAGTATATATAGGAATGTGATGTGAGGCATCGGTTAGATAGTTATAGATCATCATGGAACAGTCATTTTAATATAGTAGTTACTTTCTGTGAATTTTGATCTTGGATGGTGGATGTTGATATCCATATGAGGAGAGATTTAAAATAAAATTCACAGAAAAAAATAGTTACTTCACAGGTCTTTTTAATTACTAATATCACAATGTATTATTCACTTTGTCCGTTGTTGTTCATATTGTTGAGTAACTTTTGCAATAAATTTTATACTGCATAATTATTCTTGATCAATGTGGACCGTACAACGCTGACGAGTCCTATGTAGGACGAAACAAATGACTAATATATTGGAAATTATATATGATTTCTAGTGTTTTTTTGGAGTAGTCATTCAAAACACCAAATTATGATGAGAAGTAAATGCAACTGATTTAAACAAGATTCCCAATATCCATTATTCAAAATCTGAAATAGACATTATAGCAGAAAAAGGACCGTGGGTTCGGCTTAGTAATCTACTATCTATTCTGCATTCTAAAACACAGGAAAAGGGTAAATGGTTGAAAACAAGGAACTATCAGAGTTGGGTAAGTACAAGTTTTCTACAATATCTGTCATCAAACAACATATGTAGGGCGAAACAAATGACTAATATATTAGAAATTATATAGGATTTATGGTGGTTACTCAAAGCCACGAAATAATGGAGAGAAAAGGGAAATAATGCTATTCTGCAGTGTGGCCATCTCTGTGAAAGGGACATAAACATATGCTTAGACAGTAAGGTTGTGATAATGGCACTGAAGTTCAGTGTCGTAACTTCGCGACTGGTATTTGAGTGCAAGGATGTAAATAAATAAATAAATGTTTTATTAACGGTTAAACCAGTTTAAAATTACAGCACTTTATAACTTACAAAGAAACTTCCAGACAAATCCAAAGTATCCGTTAAACTCTTGTAATGTATAGTCTGACTCGTGTTGGTCCCAGGTCACTCAGGTATAGGCGGGAATGAGGAAACGGATTGTCTGGCAAAGTTGGGACCTGCAACTAAACCATATGGACCCCAACCAATTCTACCTGTCCCAATTGCCGTTGGTAATAAAGAATTAAAAATTGTTGCTGGAAAGCAAATTTATTGAATCTTGGAGAAGAGCTCCTGGAATGAAGTATGCCAAGGAACATATAACTGGACCTAGGGACGGCCTACTAGGGAGCTTCTCTCCTTAGTAAGGAAAGAGCTGCGAATTGTGGTAGAATTGTTGACAGAACATTGTCACCTGAGGGGCTATTTTCATAAGAGCGATGTCGTAGACGACCCGACGTGCAGATGGTGTCTGGAGGAAGATAAAACTATGGACCATATCCTCAGAGAATGAAAAGTACTCAACAGACTGAGACAGAGATATTTTGGAGATACAATTTTGTTACCGGAAGCAATTGGGCAAGTTCAATTAACGAGGCTTGGATTCGCAAAGGCGATCGGCCTCGAAAGACCTGCACCTACGGTGGGACGTAAAGGGCCCCATGAGGCCTAGGCATCGATGATCAAATATCACCACCTTCGTTCATTCAAGGGAAATAATACAACCCTCCTAAGTAACTTATTTTAAAAATTGTAAAATTTATAAGAAAAGTTCAAAGTTATAGATTATAAAGAATAGAAAAATGGTTGTTGGCAAAGCGATTCTACATTTTTGAGATTTTGGGATATTATGGAAAAATGAGTAAGTTTGCATTTTTTAAGATGATGTACTTTCTTATGTTTGAAAATTTTTTAAATCACCAAAAACATTGTATAATTTTTTTATGGAAAATACATGTAACAGATAAAAAAGTTTTGTAATTTTTTTTTTTTCCATTTTGTATTGTTGATAAACTATGGGAGATTTTATAATTCTGAACTAAACATAGATATCTTTTATGTAATTGGAATATATATTTTTTTTCAGTATTAACCCATCTGGAATTGTTTTTAATCTGCAGAAAAGCTCATGTTAAAATGATTATAAAAATATGTTAAAAAAATTTCAATTTTTAATAACACTTTTTAAATTCAAGCAGATCTAAGTAAATCATGAACGGGAAGTAAAACTAATTTTACCGAGTTCTAAAAAAATGAAAGGAGAGCTTCTTATGGGCAAACTCATGTATTTTCCATTTTTTGAACTATTTTACAGTTCACGAAATGATCGAAACAAACTGCTATAAAGAAATTGGATGGTTTCAAAAATTTTAAAATGAAAAACGTTCTCCCAAGAAAAATTACAGAGAAAATTTCAGTTTCTTGGAAGACAAAAAAGATATTTATATTTTTTAAAATATAGAATTGTATAGAGCAGCAAAGCGGCTATTGTTTTTATAGTTGATATAAAAAAACATAATTGGTTTGTATCTTGTAAGTCATAATGCACATGTAAAAATGGTCAGTCTTTGTTTAATAAAAATTTTTGAAAAAACTGTAGAAACCACTGGAAAGTTTTTCATTTATACTTAACTAAATCAAAGAAAATAATTTTCATTACAATTTTATTTTCAATAAAAATAATATCGGAAATGTGAAAGTTGGTGTTAAAAAAATTAAAATTATATGTAAAATAATATTTAAAAAATAACTTATTTTAACATTAATTCGAATGTAGTTGAAGAATAAAGAATATATTTCTTAAATCCTGGTTCACAGTTTAGCTCTAGCTAACAGATTACTTTGAAGAGTCATTCATCCTTTCAGCACAGTAAAACATTTTAGAATTTCACAAACAGAAATAATCACAATACAGAACAAAAATAAATATTATATGTATGTCAGGAAAAAAGTTACTTGGAAAACCTAGAGATCGTCAGTTCTTGCAACTTATGAATTTTCATCAGTCCCCTGGGAAGGGGGATCTCTAGATGATATTTAACACCAAGTGTAACTGTAGAGTCCCATCCATAGCTAAAATTCTCTTCTTAACTTGCCACCAAAGGACTTTACTTAAAAATCAAAGTTTATTTATTAATTACCATTTTTTATCGCGACTGGTGTCTGAGTGCAACGATGTACTAAATGGTATGATAAGGAAAGGCTGCACAGTCAGACTCGTATGGGTCCTGGGTCACTCGGGCATACGCGGGAATGAGGAAGCAGACCATCTGGCAAACTCGCGTTTGGCGGTCGAACGGTATGGACCCCAACCAATATTACCTATCCCAATTGCTATTGGCAAAAGGGAATTAAAATCGTTGCTGGAAAGCAAATTTATTGAATCATGGAGGGGAGCTCCTGGAATGAGGTGTGCTAAGGAACATATAACCGGGCCTAGCGCAAGGCGTACTAAGGAGCTTCTCTCCTTGGGAAGGAAAGAGCTGCGAATTGTGGTGGGATTGTTGACAGGACATTGTCACCTCAGGGGCCATCTTCATAGAATTGGTGTCGAGGACGACCCGACATGCAGAAGGTGTTTGGAGGAGGATGAAACTGTTGAACATATTTTCAGAGGGTGCCCAACACTCAACGGACTGAGACAGAGATATAGTTTTGTTACCGGAAGCAGTTAGGCAAGTTCAACTAATGAGGCTACTTGGATTCGCAAAGACGATCGGCCTCAAATAACAATGATCTAATATCACCACCCCTTTTTCATTCATTCATTCAATCATACCATTTTTATGTTGACAGATATAATCAAAGTGAAGACAGGTGATAAAAAATTAATGCAATAATTTCCTCCTACTATTTGCCAATCGACAGAAAGAATTTTGTGTCCTGTGGTGGCAAGTTAGGGAAATAGTTTTACTTGTGGAAGAGACTGTGCATTATACTTAGTTAGGTTTTTGATCAAAGATCAAGTTAATCCATATAAAATTAAATTAAATATGAATTTTTAAGACAAATTAAATGTAACTTGGAAACCTTTGAGATTTTGGTGTCTTTTTGTAGGAGTTATCACCTTGAATTTATTATATAGAATCAAACTCTATATTTTCTGATAGTGTTTCTGAAACACCCTATATTTAAAGTTTAAAAAATATTAACAGAAATTAAAGTGGGACAATGAACAATAATTCTTTAAATTTATTCCTTTATGCAAGTATAAATCTATATTTAAAAAAAATAATTTATAAATTATGAAAAAAGGAAGTAAAACATTTTTTACAGAAAGTTGATACAGAATTTCTCACACATTCTGCCTTTTTTCCTTCGAAGCAATAATAAAAAATTTCTACTGAAGAATATTTATACATCAGAAATCTTTCCTCTGATTCATAAAGTATGTAACAAATTAAAGAGAATGTTTATACTGCTTTATATCTTGTAAATTTTCAGAATTAAAAAGGTTTACTGTTGATTCTTAGAATCTGATATCTCTAGAGTCTAAAAAAAGGGCTAATATAAAGAATTACTGATTCCAATGCATTAGTGAACGAGTGTTATAAAATACTATTTTGAAAAGGCCAGTGTTCACCTATAGCTGTGTTTCCAGTATTCTGAATATTTACCAAAATGGTTTATACCACTAGTCAAATATTTCTAAGGAATACTTACCACTAAATTTAAGAAATTCCAACATATCACAACATACCATGTAGAGGACACAATTTCGTCCCTAAAATATGTTAGTGGTGGATTTGTGGTAATAGGAATGATGGCTAAAGTTACCATACACATCATTTGCTTCTTGTATTGTGGACCTGAAGTTTATAAAAAACAAACACTTGTTAATATCAGTATATAATGACAACTTTTTTTTAGGAATGCACAAGGAGTTGTTCACATATTACGAAACTTAAAAACTTGTAAATTTATTATGAAAGCTTGCAGTAAGTAGACAAATTATAAATCATTATATATTTATCTATTGAAAGGTGGTAGTTTTCTTAAGTTACTAGTAAATATTTCATTTTCAACGGGATATTTACAGACAAAATTAAACAGTTTCCTTAGTTAACGTAACATTTTCACATCAAAATGACCTATAAAAAAGTTTTGTGTCTACATATTTTTCCTATACAAAACGACAAAAGCTTGAAGAAATGCTTATTTTAAACACAAAATTCCATCATTTAATAAAATTGTTGTTCTTTCCGCGTCTATAGTTATTCATTAAATTATCATAAAACATTAAAAATGAAATTAACTGTATACTCAAAAATTATAATTTGTAATTTCAAACACCGATACAAAAACAAGGTTAATGCCAAACCTATGTTATTTCTTTTTTATCTGTACAGCTTCTACTCCAAAGGGCGTGTAGCCAGTTTATTAGGAGAATTCTCTGGTAGTGCATGTTCTGATGAAAATTTTTTATTTTTAAAATCTGCAGTGCTGAATAATTTCAAGAAAAATTATCAGAGAATATTAGAATTTCTGTACGAAATGATGTATTTTTGTCTGTGTCTCCTAATAATCAGTTATATTAACTTTAACATTTTAAAACAGATAATTAAAGTTTACATTTCTGTTCTTGTGTGGCTTTTGCTCCCAAGGACAAATAGCCAACCCGTTAGGGGAAGTAGCAGATGGTCAGAGAAGGAATTTTGAAACCTGAATTAACCTTTTTTATCCCAGGAATTTTGAGCGATTGTATAAAAAACGAACCAATGTGTTTTTCAAATATTCAGTTTAAAAAAAAATATTTTTTTTTTATATTTTTGCTTTCTCAAAGGTGCCGGTTGATGTTAAAAAACTAATAGTTTGATAATTTTTTTGAAAAAACTTCAACTTTCAAATTAGCAAGAAATGAACGAAGTGTGAAATTTATTTTTTTGTTTAACCAAAATTTTGTATTTTCGAATATGGAATAAAAAACCCTATTTTGCACAACTTGAACCATTAAGATATTATCATACTCCTGCAGCTTAAAACTTTAAAAACTGTCAAGAAATTTAAGTTGGAATGATCAAATACAAAATATCCCACTAAAAATATAAAAATATATAAATTGCATTTATACAAAACAACCACCTTCGCATAGAAAAAAGAAACGGAGAAATAAGCTAGTTAAAAGATATCAATAAAATTAAAGCATGTAATTAAATTTTTTCGAAAAACAAAAGGTTAAATATATTTTCATGACAAAATGGTGAATGCAAATAAAATTTCGGTTAAACTGAACAATAGCATGATTGTAAAAAATATACAAGGTGGAAATTGGAAACATTCAAGAACATTTGTTATATGTTTTGCTACTTATATATTTTAAGACTTTTCTGAGTGAGAAGATTTTCAGCAAAAATCTATTATTCTTTTATAAATTTAGAAATACCTCGACGTAATTAAAGAACTTTACAAGCCGTAATTCGAGAAAGTTATAGAAACAAATTTGGTTTTTAAAGTAAAATAGTGTATCATACATGTTGTTAAATTGTACATGCATTTGCCACTTTAAAGGCCTTTCAGGTATAAAAAGTAATAAGTCCAACGCCTTTTGCTTTTATGTAAATATTGGATTTCTATTAATATGAAACAATAACATCAACAATTAGAGAGGCTGCTGAAAACATCGCTCAAAGAAAATCAAAGAAAATAGAAAAACTTAGTCAAGATACGAAAATAAAAATAAACCCAGCAGTTCTTGAAAGAAGAAAATAAAGAAATCAAAGATACCTCTAAAGACACCCAAAAACTGATAATAAGAAACAAGGAAAGATACTAGGAAATGGAAGTAATAATACTAATTGAAAAGAACAGATGCATCAAAAGCTTTAGAAATCAAGGGAAAAAACTATTCGGAAACAGGGGATGATCAGTAAACAAAAAATCAAGAAGACATCTTGCAAAGTACACATCGATTTTACAGTAACCTTATTAATACCATACCAAAGAAGATTCATATTGTGAATCATCTTTGACCACACATTCACCCTAAAATAGCAGAATACACACGACCAATACTCAACACAGACACAAGACCTGGGATACCCTAAGTCAAATGAAAAACAATAAAGCTTCTGGACAGAATTCTGTGCTCATTGTATGATAACGGAGGGAGCAAATATACTTAGAACTAAGCTCTGTGAACTATTCAATAGATACTTAAATGAATCCCTAAAAACTGGAATTATAATATTGATCCACAAAAAGGGAGATAAATCTAAAATCAATGAAAACTGCTAAAATTGGATTCAATATGAACCTTGCTGAGACAAAGGTGATATGTAAAGTAGACTCTCATATCAAAGTGCTCATTTAAAATATATAAAATGTTTAGAACTACATCTATCTTGGACATATGATAACCCTAGCCAAAGAAACCAGTTAGGATGGGTAGCATTTGACAAGTTAAGCAAACTTTAAAGAAAAAAATTTACCCTTGTTCCTTTGGGAACGAGTCTATGATTAGTATGTAGCCGAGACATGGATCGTCACAAAACAAACAATGAATAAAATGAAACATACTCAAAGAGCCATGGGACCTAGACGCTCGATCTATTCCTAAGAGATCGAAAGCAAAACACGTGGATTCGGTAAAAAAAAGTTTTTGGAAACCGTGATGGGGCAGAAATAGAACATTGCGAGGATTGTGGCACGGTTTAAAGACAATAGATGGTCCAATACTACACTGCGATGTAGATCATACATAGGTAAGAGATCCAGAGGACGCTCCCATTACAGTGGACAGATGACTTGAAACATTTCGGATACTGATGTGGATGAGAAAGGCAGATAATAGAAGAACATGGTGGCAAATAAGGGAAGTCTATATATTCAAGAATGGACTGAAGATGGCTAATAAGATCAGATAAGATTAAGTTTCCATATAAGTCCCTCCGTCTATTCGTATGTATGCTTGTCACAGCCCTTTTTTCTTAAAATGAAAAGCTGAAAGCTGATATCTGATACAGTTACAGTTTTTCTTAAATCTCAAAAAACGAAAACAAAATTTTGAAATCAAATTATATTGGGTAGGATTTGGTTAAATAAAACTTAAAAAAAAAACTTTTAAAAAGTCATGAAAATCATACTCCAATGTTTGTATATCATGTAAAAAATAACAAAAGAATTTAAAAAAATATACAGAGTGTCTGTCAATAATTATTAGCGTATTGCCCAACATAATTCTAAGAAAAGAATAAAAAGTTTTTGGTTCAGTACTTGCTAAATTATTCAACTAGTTAATTTGTAGTTTTAAAATATGGTAGAGATCACTTAAGCGAGTTCAACTAGCACTTGACGGTTTTTTTTAATTAATTATGAGTACATATTGTAATTACACTTTGTGAATTAACTTACCTTTAATACATATTCTCCAATACCTCGGCAACTGTTTCGACCTTCCTTGGCCCTCATCAGTGTTGTACGGCTCCGAATAGAGCAACAACAGACAGCTGCTTACTTATTATAATTCTACATTCCTAAAAAACCTGAAACGTAAACAGCTGCCAAGAAAACACCTACACCTATCACATTTTCGGTATGAGTGTGTTCTTAGTTTTAAAAATATAAATGTCCTAAAAAAAATAATTTATAAGGATTAACTAAATCCTAAAAAATTAGTAAAATTTAATCAAAAAATATTCTAAATAGTAGAATACAGGGGTGAACTTTTAAATGCTGAAACATCGGATCTAAAAGACTTTAAAAACCAACTCATTGTTCGCTTTGTCTGATTCTGAATGTGTTCATTGGCACAATTTTATAAAGTTGGCGTTATTTTGGCCAGAAATAACTACTTCCTTATAAAATAATGCAAATTAATCAAAGACAGTGTGATTAAAAGGGCAACTTTCCCTTATCTTTGACACAAAAATCTGACATTTGGTGGTTTAACTGAATAGTTCAATAAATTCAGCATTGAAATCGCAGAATTATACAAATCCGTTGCCAAATGCTGAATAAATTCTTTTAACACGGCTGAAGTAAACATATTTTTCGAAAAAATTTTATATGATTGGTTTCTTAATTTTAAAATTCGGTCCACTAAACTTGTTTTCTTATACATATTATTCAAAATGTACCAATGCACCTAAAAAGGAAAGAAAAGCATTAAAATTTAAAACAAAAATTAGCATCTAAAGTAAGAATATTGCACCTATTTTAAACATCGGTTTTTTAAACTCGGCTTAAAAATATGCGAGTTTGTTTTTTTTTTTTAAATATGACCATTATATAAATTTTTAAACCCTTAAAAAAAAAAGATTTATACTCATCATACTTCACACTACTTCTGTTAGCTGTTGATCCTTCATTCTTTAGTCTTCTTTGACAACATTATACACACACAAATAAATCTTGTTAAATTTATTCCAATCGTTGGTGTTCGGCACTTCTCACTAACACACGTTCCAATGTGATAATTTACTTTTTCCCAAGGAAAGGAAGCATGCATGAACTTACCCTGGAACAATAGAGAAAAACTATTAATTACACAGAAAAAATATTATGAATATATACAGTGAAGTGAAAAAGAAAAACAGAAGTTCAGTTTCTTACGAACGCCAATAAAAAAAACATGGATGGCTTGCACCTCGTAGTCAAATGTCCTAAAGAGTGTTGTTTTTAAAATACAGGATTTTAGTTTTTAAAAGAAATATAGCATAATAACAATTTAGTAAAATTCTATTGATTAAGATTAATTTTGCTCGTTTTCACTATCACTGTACCTTACTAAATTAATTTTTTAAAAATACTATACTGCTTTTTGCTGGTCTTGATGAATTATTAATAATTATCTAATAAAATTATACCAAAGTGACTTCGAGCTAGTTCTAAAAATGAGTGTTGTAATGGTAAATCTTTTCTGTTTTTTCCAAAACGGTTCCCTATAGGCAAACATTGCGATGGGTTACTTTAATATAATTTTATTTGATACTACACAAAAATTTCTCAGAACACGGTAGTGTTTTGTAAAGAAATAAGTAATTTACTAAAATAACAGCCGTGAGTAGGTATAAACAAAATTTTCTGCAGATTTTTTTTAGTTTTTTTTTTATTTTAAAATTTAAACCTTGTAGAATTTCTTTACATACATTCTGAAATCCTTGAAATATCAATCTTTTTAAAAATTTACTAGCAGAAGATCATCAACTTTACGGTATTGAATTATAGGTGCTTTTTGCTAGGAATAGTACAAATACTATTCAAAGAATTGTTTAATATATTGAATTTTTGTGACCATTTCTTGGCCACTATTTTGTCAGGACATTTTGTAAAGATTATATTCTTGAATAATAAATACCATTCTGTATAAGATGTTTAGTTACAGCAGAATGACAATACCAAAGAAAATAATAGATACGTAATTAATTTCTTTGATAATACTCTGTTTTAAAGTAGGCTTGTCAAATACAAGGGCGGATCTAGAGAGGGACTATCTACACACACACATACATATATATATATATATATATATATATATATATATATATATATATATATATATATATATATATATATATATAGACATTCAGTCAAGGCAAGGCAGTTATAGGGTTAAAAATGTAGTGTCCATTCTTCTAACTGGCCTTTTAAAAATACTTTTAAAAAGTGAATATACAAAAGAGTGAGTGATTACAATTGGTTTGTGATGTAATTAACTTTTGTTTAAAACAAAAATCTCTGTTCTTAATGCATCCGCATCAGTTGAAAAAGATTCGAAAGAATCGAAACGTCCTGAAAAATAAAAATATATATATACAATAAGTATGACTACTGTATATATGTAGTTTCAATATAAAAATGAACCATATTCCCAAGAAAATAACCCACTAAATATATATATATATATATATATATATATATATATATATATATATATATATATATATATATATATACATCGATATTCCAGCTTCGTGAAAAATTTGTATGCCCCCCCCTCAAATTTTCTGGATCCGGCCTTGCCAAATGTGAAACGTATAATATTATACAGGTTGTGCAATTTAAATGATAGCACTATCATTACACCAATCTACCCGAGGTTGGTTATATCAGCTAAAAGTTGCCTCTTTTGGGGAATTTTTGATAATTTCAGGCGTTATTAAAACTTTTTTATACGTTTAATCTTTGAGTTGCCAGTATTCATTCAATTTTTGTAAATATGGACATGGACAATTTTTAAAATATTTTTTTGCTCCATCAACTTATCTTGACACTTTGGCATTAAATATCTATCATTGCTGTTGAGGTTCGGATTTTGCTTGTATTGTAAAGATACCACGATAATTTTTTATGTTAATCTTAATAAAATAAAAAATAACAATAATTTATTTGAAAAGAGAAGAAATAAATACCGTTTACACATCGGGATGGGAGATGCGTTAGATTTCAGAATCGCATCTACTAAAATTAATTATTTATTGGTTAACTGAAGGATACATTTTTTAAATAAAATCCAACAAGGTCATTTTATATAAAATATAAATTATAACATTTTTTCTAGAATCAAAAGTTAACGAGGTATTTTAAAAAATTACTTTTTCAGATCATCCAACTATCGCTAATATCTACAAAAGTATAAAAAATTGACAACTCTGCCAGCGTCTCCCAAATGTGTCTCAAGAAATGTAACTTTTCTCTGATTTAACCGATTTCAAACGTATTATTGTTTTGGAGATAGTAACAATAGTAGCATTTAAAAGCTTACCAATATTAACGATTTATATATTCAAATTTTTATGTTTATTTGAGCTTTGTATTATTGCTACACTCAAAGTATTGAGAGAATTCATCAGTTAGACAGAGAAATGATGGAAAAATGACATCGATTATGTGATTTAGGAAGTTCGAAAGTTCCTTAGATTATTGTTAGCCATAAGTCGCTGAAAATATTTTATTGTAGTGCTTTGAACAATTTTGTGTGTAAATTAATACAAAAATAGTTAATTTGTCAAATACTTTAATCTTTACGCTATCAATTTAATGTCCTAAAGTGGAATAATTTTATATAACATGACGAAGGAAATTTAAAGTCCGGTCCTTAAGTTTATATCAATGTGATACCAATTCATAAAAGTTACATAAACCAGAATTCCTCAGGCCTGTCACTAATGTCACACGTGATTAATAAGTGTATTCAGTGATTTCACTAAAACTTATTAATGAGCTTTTAAAACTTTATTTTTTATTCCAAAGAGAAAGACCACTATAGTTGCTGGTTTAGTGTTTTCTTAAATACCAGTATTTTTGAACACTGAAACATAGATAAAAAAAGTGAAAATAGCATGTAAATTAGTTAAGTCAAATAATTATGACAACTTTTAAAACTGAATATTAAATATATATAAAAAAGTTGATGCTGGTAGCCGTTACTATGTGGTATAATCATCGTCGGAAAATGTTTAAAACGGAACTACTATGTTTTATACCACTAAATTTATTTAGAAAATAGTGACTGCAGTTTCAACTCACAGAATCATTTTCAAACTGAATTACAAAGGTAGACTAAATATTCAATACAGAAACATGAGAAAATTTAACAATAAATAAAAACTACCTGAGAAATTACATTATTACAAAGGGGAGGTACTAAATTTTGGGAACTAATTATTATTTGGCGACAACAAATAACGAGGAAAACCCAAGTTCTGTCTGGTCATTAAGCAAATTTACATTTTTATTTTTACTATGTTTATATATTTCTGAAGATTTAAGAATATTTAACTCTTGACCCTTTGTTGAATAATGTAATATGTCAGTGTTGCTTGAATTAGGAAAACTGTGGTTATGTTCTAAAGAATGGTTGGCCAGGCTCGAGTCTGTTTTTTGTAGTCTATATGATCGGTAGTGTTCTGAAAAACGAGTTTTAAAGCTTTTACCACTTTGTCCAATGTACAAGCTATCACACTCTGAACATTTTAACTTATAAACTCCTGATTTATCAATTTATTAATTTTATCTTTAGCATTGTAAAGGATAGTGGACAGATTGTGTTGAGATTTAAAAGCTACTTTTATGTTATGTTTGGAAAGAGTATTAGCTATGTTTTTTGATAGGGTACCACAGTATGACAAAAATATATAAGATGAACTATCTTTATCATTTTTTATTTTGGGATATATTGAATTAAAGACTAGTTGTTTTTGTTTTTTAGTTATTAATTTCTTTATAGTTTGTTGGAAGAAATTGTTTGATATTGCAATCCTTTCAATGATGAAAAGAGTCATTAGATATAGTATTACCTGTAAAGGTTGATTTTCTAAAAATTGTAAAATTCCACTGATTATTGAGTATGCCTCTCTCGAAAGAAGATCTTCAAGAGAAACTAAATATCATTGAAAGGATTGCAATATCAAACAATTTCTCCCAACAAACTATAAAGAAATTAATAACTAAAAAACAAAAACAACTAGACTTTAATTCAATATATCGCAAAATAAAAAATAAAAAAGATAGTTCATCTTATATATCTTTGTCATCCTGTGGTACCCTATCAGAAAACATAGCTAATACTCTTTCCAAACATAACATAAAAGTAAATTTTAAATCTTAACATAATCTGTCCACTATCCTTGACAATGCTAAAGATAAAATTAAACTATTTGATAAATCAGGAGTTTATGAGTTAAAATGTTCAGAGTGTGACAGCTTGTACATTGAACAAAGTGGTAGAAACTTTAAAACTCGTTTTTCAGAACACTACCGATCATACAGACTACAAAAAACAGACTTGAGCTTGGCCAACCATTGTTTAGAACATAACCACAGTTTTCCTAATTTAAGCAACACTGACATTACATTATTCAACAAAGGGCCAAAATTTAAATATTCTTGAATCTTTAGAAATATATAAATATAGTAAAAATAAAAATGTAAATTTGCTTAATGACCAGACAGAACTTGGGTTTTCCCTGTTATTTGTTGTTGCCAAATAATAATTAGTTCCCAAAATTTAGTACCTCCCCTTTGCAATAATGTTATTTCTCAGGTAGTATTATTTATTGTTAAATTTTCTCATGTTTCTGTATTAAATTCTTAGTCTACCTTTGTAACTCAGTTTGAAAATGACTCTGTGAGTTGAAACTGCAGTCACTGTTTTCTAAATAAATTTCGTGGTATAAAAACATAGTTGTTCATTTTTAAACATATAACCTTATTTTAAGACATAATACAACCTTAGAGTATCAGTTCAATACGAATAAAAACTTAAATTTGTTTGCGAAGTATACATGAAAAATAAAGTATCTTACCTTAGACAACTCTGCAGGCTGCTCTAATCCAGCTTGTGTCCCGAACATTTTAAAATTTTCATGATCGCACTTAATTGCAGTCCCTGGACAGATACAAAAAACAACTGCTTTTTGCAACAATTAGTCCTAGGAAACAACAATCAAACAGAAACGAAAGACACTGCATTATTGACCAGATTTAGTTCCATGTGAAATTCAAAAATCAACTGATTCAAGAAAGAAAAATTATGATTTGCATTTTAAAAAAATGAAAACGATCTATTCAATCCTTTCTGTACGTTAGACTAAAAAAGACTGGATAGTTTAACACATGCAAGTCTTCCTTCTCTTATGCCACCCTGAAAAATACGCGACTCGGCTTTTTACTGTCCTGAAACAAAGAAATTGTATTATTAGTTACAAAATATGATTACATTGTATACAGCGTGTGTGTTAAGAATTGTTTGTCAGTAAACCTATTCAACAATAACGCTAAAGAAAAATAATTTAACTATTTATCTTTGCTTGTTACTGCATTCATAAAAGATGTTCCCAAATTGGTGTCCAGAACATTATCAACGTGTCATATCAACAACTCCTTATATTTTAGGAGTTATTGCTAATACTCCTAATACAAGGTTTATAATGATATAAACCTTGTAATGATGTCTTTTAGTAATCCAGAGAGCTACACTTTTATTTAAAAACTCATTACTTACTTAAAATATTTCTAATCATATACATAGATAAAGCTGCATATTTAGAAAAATATTTTTTATATAGGATGTTCCAAAAACTCATGGTATAACATAGTTACATTTCTGAATTATTGAACTTCTAAAAATTACTTTTTTAACATATTTGGAAGAAATTTTAAATTGTGTTATATTCAAAACTAACTATAATTCTCGAATTTGATTGATTTTTTTTCAATTTCTGATATATCAGGATAGAAAAGTGTAGAAACTGGCATATAGTTATAGAATGTTCCATATATTGTACACATTTCAAAATTTTTAAGAAATCAAAAAGTATATAGATCGTTTCATGTGTGTGTGTGTGTGTTCACAATGTATTAATATAATGTATTAATAAAGTAGGTAAATGATGATGAATATAACTATTATGAAGTTGCCATTGAAGTTATGATGTATTCTAATATTCACCGTGATGAATTGAATTTAACTGTTCACGTGCTTTCCTTGTTTAGAAAATGATCTTGTTTCTAACACAGCGTTCCGATCCGATCGAACCAATCCGATAGAGTAATGTCCGCTTGAAATTCGGGTAATAAACGGTTCAGATTGGAGTTTCTACCGAGTGCAACCTTTTTATTGTTGCAATGTTGCATTCGATATAAACTTTAATTATAATTGGATAAAACTGCATCGGATCAGTCAGACCGAATCAGAACGCCAGGTTAGAAACGGTTATGTAAATAAAAAAAAATCAATTTATGAGCGACGGCTCCACAAGTGAATATTTAAATTCATCTCTGTTTAACTTAACAATATTATAGTTAGTTACCTCCTTGTCCATCCCAACTTGCACGATAACTTTATCTTCTTCCTTTCCTGATGATGTCGTTTCCTTTCTTCACGATTCTACTCTCCAGGGTACGAACAAAATTGGGTTTCGAAGTACCCACAACAGCCGGCTGTTAAGCCTTTTCCAGACATCCGATTGTCTTCAAAAGCTGACTGTACCGCGCTTCTAAACTACGACGATGTTTAGGAAAACCCGTGAAGAATCATTGTGCGCGCCACGCACTTTATATCTTAAATTTTCACCTGTAAAACAAGCATGGTAACGGATGACTACACTCATCATCTCCATGATCTTAATTTTCGACTTGAACATATTGATTATTCGATATCCACAAGTTCTAGAGTCATGGAGATGCTGCGCATAGTTAAAAAGCCATTAATATTAAAACATATTAATTTTGATTTATTGAATATATCCATGCCCATCTTCCAAGTAAAAAACGCGCGGATTGTCTGGCAAAATGTATCTGAAACAAACAAAAATACTTATAGAAGACACTTTGAAATTAAGATTTTAAATGAAGACCATTTTGACAACACCGTGCATTCAATATACGTGGAGATTCACAAATACGTATGCAAAGACGTGTATAGGCACCTCAATTAAAATGATTTTTGTCCCAAGGGGCACATTTTAATTAATAATTATGACTTATTTTTTTGAAAATTTGTATCGACTTTTCGTTTTAATAATGATTGTATAAAATACAAGGGTATCATATTAATGAGTATATAATCTACCTTCTTTCAGAAAATAATTAGAAACTAGTCAGCGCCAATTGGGATGTTGACTGTAATCAAATTAAAATATAATTTTGCCGCGAAACGGTAATTACCACAATAGAAATCCTAAAAAACACAATATTTTTCTTTATTTTTAACCAACTTTATTTTTATTTAATAATAAAAATGTAATTAAATCTCCTTCGGGTCACCTGACAACAAACACCAATCAAAGTGAATGATGTCACTCTATACTAACGTTATCGCTGGCATTCCATCCTGATACGGTTATTCCTTTGAGTCATTATTACTTTCAGTTCTATCACTTGAAGTAATCATGATCACTTTGACCTAATGACAAGTAAATGCATATTTAAAAGAACAAGGTAATCATTTTTTTCATTTTGATCATTTGATAATCATTCTAAAGAATACAGCCAACGTCATCGCTGTCACGAACTTGACATATAAATTTTTTGGTTTTATGTCACATTCGTGATCGCTGCCAAGGGCTACGTTGCCTAGGTCATATTTTATAGTCATTTTCATGTAATTTCTTCGAAATATACTTACTTTTCCCTTTGAAAACGATTCTAAGAAATTTTCTTATGAAGAAAAATTTATTAAGGCAAATAGTTCGAATTTGCCGAGAATTGATTGTTTTATGGTGACCAATTTCTTCGTAACAAACAGCAACATCTGCTCTGAAGACCTTTATGTAAGTAATTTATCAAGAATTGTTATTTCAGTAAACTGATAATGAATACTGTTGTGAATATACGCTCATTTTACGACAAAATATTAAATTTCAATTTCAGTATTGCTCCAAAACTCCCTAAAAAATCTGAATAATACGGTATACTGTGCTAAAACTACAATTCTTCGATTGCGGGGAAAACCAAAGAATAAACGGCCCGATTTCAGAGTGCGACGTCATCACTGCTACAAAAGCGAGAAGGCAGCGGCGTAATTAAGGAGATAGCGAACAAGTCGAGTGGACTAATGAAGCCTAATATCTTAGAGTAATATTAGACAGAGGATTGTGCTGGGAAAAGCACAACACTGCCACAATAAAGAAATTTAAAATGACGAGAAGACAATTCTACCTGCTGCTGAATAGAAGAAGCAAAGTGGGTTTGAGAAATAAACTTAATAATAATAATAAAAACAGTGCTTAGGCCAGTATTGACTTACGGATCTGCAGCATGAGAATATTCTGCAGAATCACACATTAAAAGGCTGGAAGCCCAGGAGAATTAAGAATGGCCTTAAACGCCCCGTGGTTCGTCAGGAACGAATAGATAAAAAGAGAAATGAGATGGTTCCCTTTACGGGAAGTCCTAAGACTAAAGGCTGCAAAAGTCTTTCAAAAAGCCGAAAAGCATGATAATCCACTGATAAGACAAGCAGTGGATTACGACCCAGAAGTGGCCGCAAGAAAACATAAAAGACCTAGAATGCAACTCTAGGTAAAGAATCCAGGAAGAATCCAGAATATCAGGTAGAAGAGAGAAGATAGGAAAGAAGAGGAAGAAGGAAGTAGAAGAGTGAAGAAAGAACTCCGAAGAAAAGGAAGAAGCAAGACCGAACGGTAAGCAGATCCCGTGGAGGAATCCCAGGATAGTACCGAAGAAGAAGGGAGCATGAAGCCCAGGTCAGATTAATATTTCAGGTAATGAGAGAAAGATGAGCGACTGGGAGCGAGATCTACCTTACATTGAATGCGAAATGTAAGGCGGTGAGAAACAATAGGTACAACGGCACCTGGAGCGGAAACATCAATAAGTGACGACCGGAGGTTTATAGGGTTTCGGCCCGGAAACCAATGGGACACTCACAGTGCACTTCTGTAGGCTATAGCCTCACTATAGCAAACAGAAGGAGATCGTGGGGACCTTAAGTCCAGGGTGGGTTTTAGCCGGAAGGAATCCGGTACTACCTGCACACTTCGTGTAGGTGTCTATGCAAGATTTCCCGTCCTCCAAAAAACGAAAAATCGTAATTAAGCTCTACAAACTCCGGAGCTCTGGATACCCGGCTTGGATCTGCGAAATTGTAGACTCATATCTACAAAAACGTGAGTTCACAGTCAAGGTAGAGCAGGAAATATCGCAACCTAGAAGACCAGAGGCAGGAGTACCACAGGGGTCGGTACTCTCTCGGCACCTCTATAATATATTCACTCACGACATCCCCAGGAACACGAATATGGCCCTATTCGCAGACGATACTGCCATCATGACAAGATCTACCCATCCCATGAGGGTCAGCAGATACCTACAGGAAGAAATGAACTTAATCAATGACTGGTTCATATACTGGAAAATAGCGGTCAATCGTGATAAGAGCCAAGCACTCTTCTTGACGAAAAGAAGGAGACCACCGGGCGAGACAATAGATATTGATGTCGAAGCCGTCGAATGGGCGAACTAAGCCAAATATCTTGGAATAATACTAGATAGAGGACTGTGTTGGGAGAAACATACCACAGCCACGATAAAGAAATATAAAATGGCAAGGAAACAACTATACCCCTTGCTAAACAAAAGAAGCAAAATGAGCCTAAAATAACAAACTGACGATAATCAAGACAATACTTAGGCCTGTACTGACATAGGGATCAGTACCGTGGGGCCACGCTGCTGCAACGTACATCAAAACGTTAGAAGCTCAGGAAAACATAGTCCTGAGAATGGCCTTAGACGCCCCGTGGTTCGTCAGGAACGAACAAATACGTAGAGAGATGAGATGGACTCTTTCACGAGAAGTTCTAAGACAAAAGGCTGCTAAAGCCTTTCAAAAAGCAGAACTCCATTATAATTCACTGATTAGATTATCAGTGGATTATAACCCGGAAATAGACGCCAGAAAATACAAAAGACCTAGACTACAGCTCTAGGTGAAGCAAATAGAAGAGAAGGAACAGAATAACGTAGGAAGAAAGAAGAAGGAAACTGTAGAGGAACCAAAAACCAGGAACAGGAACAGGACAATCAAGACCAAGAATAGAACTCAGAGGAATAATCCTCAAGGGCTGCACCAACACACTAGGGAGCATACGCGCCTAGCTCTATTCACAGGCATGAGCGAGATCGAGTGAAAGGAGGGCGAATGACGTTAGAAAAGACCAACCTTACATTGTATGCGAAATGTTAGGGAGTGCGAAGCAATGGGTGCACCGGTACCTGGAGTGGAAACACCAAGGAGTGAAGACCGGAGGTTTATAAGGCCAAGGCCCGGAAACCGAAGGAACTCTCACAGCGCACTTCTGTAGACTATAGCTTCACTATAGAAAACAGAAGTTGATCGTGAGGCCAGTAAGAATCCGGCACTACCCGTGCACTTAGTACGGGTGTCTATGCAATATATCCCATTAAAAAAAAACGTAATTAAGGACTTTACGGGATGATCTTTTGGAGTCAACTTGTCCTTTTTCCGATCGAACTTAGCTCTCGGGGGCCACGTTGACTGTTCTATTTTTTAGGCAGCTCGTGGTTCTTAAAGAAGGTTGTCTTTGACAACATATATTCTCCTGAAATCGACACCGTCGATAAAAAGGCAAGATCAGCGTCGCGTACGAGGTACTGAACCGACGCGTCCTGACTTAAACACAATTATCAGAACGTGACCAAGTGGAGAAAACCTGATATTGACATTGCGACTAATAGCCAACTTCGTGTTGGCTATAAAGTTATGAATAACGATCTTGACAAATAAATTCCGAACATGACTTGAGGAAATTAGTACTGAATTACAAAAAAAAAGTAAAAAAAGTTAACTAAGAGTCAAGGACGAGTGCTACTTGATAATCCCTTCATAATTGGCTTATTTCTTATAAGTGTTCCTTTGATAAAATAAAATTTAATTAATTTTCGTTAATCCTTGAGCTTCACTCATTCCCCTTCTATCCCCGTGAGCGAGAAGAAAGGTGAGGCGGCTAGGCTTTTCATTCTAGTCGAGAGGTTTGGGGGGACCTCACAACCCCTGATTTGTGTTAAAACTTACGTTTTACACAAATAATAAATAATGCAAAAAAAATTCTTAAAATAAATTAATCCCGTCAGAAACGAATTTCCGCGTTTCCTGAAGGATAAAATTAATCCAATAAACCCCGGTAAATGCGTAAATAGGTCCATATTCTCGGAGATGGGTACAAAAATACCGAATAATAGTGAGATGCATTGACGTCTCGTTAGAATCGAAAAATACTTAAAATTGCAAAAGGTAGTTGAAAGAGACCCTTGGATAAAATTAAGGAAAATTCGGTAAATTTAAATTCAAAAATAAATTTAAAAAACGTACTTATCATCAGTTAATACAACAATACATAATAGTAATAATCGGTATTTATAAGCTCAAAACTAAAATAAAATGAGTAGTGCCGGGCTAACTGAAGCCACATTTCCCTACTATTTTCCGACCATGGAATGTGAATAAATTATTTTTCAGGTGTTTTAATTATAGTACTTGTACACTGAGGCACAAACAACATTTAAAATAACTTAGAACTCATATCACAAAAATTACGAGAAAAATATATATATTCTTGTCAGTTTACCAGTGTGACGTCACATCGGTCAAGTGACAAGTGTTAGCGTTATGGAAGGAAAATTTAAACAGCATTTAAATTTTATGATTTTTAAAGTACTAGTTGTATTAAAAAAAAATAAATATTTTCGGCTACATTAGATACTTATTTTAAATACTTTTCTAAAAACAGTCAACATACCAATTAGATCATACCGAAATAATTTGCAAACTGCTACCTGATTTTTTATAAAATCTGGTTGATGCTGACTGGTTTTCTTCTACGAAAAGGTCTTATAAAATGCATTTAAAAATATTTTCCTGATATTTACTTCCTTTTAATTTATATATATTTTTTCATTTAGTAATGTTCGTTTCCCTTCACTTTTATTTCATGAAGAAAAGTTTGAAAGTAAAAGTTTTTTTCTCTATATTGTTAAAAAATTTCTCTACCTTTTTAAAAGCATATATGATTTTGCACCGACTTTAATTTGTTTGAGAGTTTAAAACTTATTAAGATTTTCCGTAAGTAACAGAAACATTTGAAAAATTAACTCTTATGTAGAAAGTTTTGAGTTTGCAATTTTTTTCGCCAATTTTAAAAACCCAGTTTTGTCGTATAGAGATTTTTGGTAAATTAAAGATTATAATAGTATTAATATATTTTATAAATAAAAATGACACTTTAAATTCTAGCCAGGAACTGCTGGACATTATAATTAATACACTGCATGCAATTTCGAAGTATTGGCGAGAATTGCAGAGTAATATACTCTCCACTAGTGTTAAAAATATTGGCGGGAATTCACCCTCTACGTCAAGGGATTAAAAATAACATATTATATTTATTGATACAAAAAAAATAAACAATAGTAATAAAAATAGGACTTACATTAGTTAGCATCAATGTTCCCCCTGAAGACATGCTCTGCTCCAATTTTTAATAAACGAGTTTATGATCCAGGAATTTTCCGAGGCCGCCGTAACCATTCCTGGACCGAAAGAAATTTTGGCAACCCGTCGTGTCTCCTCCTCTTTCACCGGCCGTACTCCACCCAACTCTTCTGATGGGACGGCAAAGAGCCTAAGAATAAGACTCAGGGTGTAATAGTCCCTATGTTTCCTCGACTGCATGTAAGCCGCTACTGAAGAGTATCCCAGGGTACCCCCCTCCCCGATATCCTCACTGGGACTCATCCAATAGTGCGCCGAGGCTTTAAACACATCTGACCATGCAATGAGGGCCAGGGAGTTACTCCTACGTGAAATTGGATTTGTCCGCGTCGCGATGGAATTAACATAATTTTTCGCGTCTGAAAGTAAATAAAAATTCTTAATTAGAAAAATATAAACGGGATTGTTAGTTATAAAAAGGCAAGATAGCGATGCCAAGTTATTTGAAATTTTATAATTTTACATGGTCATACATTGTTCACAAAAATAAAACAAAATAATATTTCAGTCAGTATTGAATTAAATGTAAATAAAAATAATGATGTGGTTCACATTACTTAACATTTTTTCCCAAAATCACGCTACAATGGGATTTTTCAAAATTTTCAAAAAATCATTAAAAATAAATCTTTGTAATTTCGTACGAAAATATCGATTTTTTTTTGTTCGTATTGGCATTACTATTATTATAGAAAATTGATGTGTACAATAAGAAATCGATAAAAAGAAGCAATTTCAATTAAAATAGGATAGTTGTGAGCACTGAAACAGTAAAAATTATAAAATATACAAAATTTAAACCGATAATTTAATAAATGTGAAGGTGGAAAAACAATACAAAATAATTATACCAGGGCAAGTTTCTTTTAAAAAACTATTCAAAATTTTTATATTTTTAACAATTAGTATTTAAATTGTTATAAATGTAATTTTTTTCCGGAAACTCATAAGTAGGCCAGGAAGATCAGACTGATAGAAAATATTTTTGGAAATCATTCTTCCGGATAATCAGAGACTCTCATCTTTAGCGTCTCGAATTTTGTTTGACAAATATAGAGGAGAAGGTCCGAATATGGACCATGCTGATATTATAAATCACCCTGTTATTGGCTTCAACCTGTACCTAATCTTTACAATACTGATACGCGAACAAATCTCTAACTTCGGCTATTTAAACATAGGTGACGTAGAGAAGCAATCGGCATGTTGAGATTCTGATGGTTGTAAATATTTATTCAAGCGCATAAGTATCTTGTTTTCGTCAATAATTTTCAAAATTTCAAGTTAAAAATTGATCAGTGTGTACCTTCGATCATACTCTAGATATAAACAACAATAGATTTGTCTGAAGGCTATTTATGGTCGGTGGGGGAGACGCTTTTTTGATGTTTGACAGACATAAACATATTTACTTATCTTGTCTTTCAGTTTAATTGCTTGTCGTGAGTTTTTTCGGTGTTTTTAAGTGTTAAAAATTACTATAAATGCGAAGTTTACAATTAATATTAACAAAAAGAGGATTTAAAAACTTATTTTTATCGGTAAATATTGTTAGATTGTTTACATATTGAAAATAACCATAATAAAAATTTAGGCAACCATATATTCATACTTTGTTTTCAGAATTGACGTACCCAGGGGTATGTTCGAAGGACGTACCGATGATACTCGTTTAAATAATGCAATTAGAAAAGGATAGCATAACATCGGCATGTCTGTACCAAGAAATTAAATATCTACTGTTTATCAACACTTTTTGAAATGTAAATAAAAATATTATTACGTTATTCAGCGTTCAAACAACCGGGCCCTAGTTCTGACGTTATGCTACTTCTACAGGGGTATGTTCGAAGGTGTGTACTATATAAATGTTACTCTTTAAGATGTTTTACTGGGTTTTGCCTTATATAGTATTTAAATACTTTGTTTATATGTTGAGATTTATGTGGTTTTATTTGGAATATGGGTCACTTAGTTGTCCGAAATATGAGCCAGGCTCTTATTCGGACCACATTCAGTGTAGAGTTCTAGAAAATTAAAGTATTATTTTTTAAAGGTAAAATGCCCCCAGCAAGGAAAAAATTGTTTCAAAAAATACAAGGAAGCAGTGGGATACCAAGAATATGACAAGTCCAATAATTTTTGTTAAAGAACACTCATTACTTTGCAGACAGGCAACAAAAACATACGGTGTGCCAAGAACTACTTTACAAAGGCTTTAGAAAGTCGATGGAGATCCTAACCGCATCTGCTCTTGGAAGAAAAACGGTTTTAGCTGAACTCTCTCTAGAACTTTGCAAGGAACTTTCTACGAGAAGACTTCGGGAGCGGCCAGAGGATCACTTGTGGTAGCTAACATCTTCATAGAAGCTTTCGAAGAAAACGCCTTGTCATCTGCTCCTCTAAAACCTAAATTTTGCTGCAGATATGTTGATGATACGTTCGTAGTTTGGCCGCATGGCGCAAATAACCTCCACAATTTCTTGTAGCATCTAAATCAACAACACCCTAGCATAAAATTAACTATGGAAACTGAACCAAATGGTGCCCTCCCCTTTTTTGACACACTAGTGCAAAGGAAAGAGAATGGCAAATTAGGACATTCTGTGTACAGAAAACTAACACATATAAATCGATATTTCAATGCAACGTCATATCATCATCCTTCTCAAAAATACTCCGTCATAAACTCTGTGGTACACAGAGCACTTTCAATATGTGACGAACAATCACTAAAATCAGAAACAGAAAAACTTATTAATGCTCTGAGAGGCAACAGATATTGCGCTGAAGACATGACGTTCTATTAATAAATACAGAAACCCATCACCTCAACAAATTGTCATAAATGAACCTCCTATGGACAGTGTTGTCTTACCTTACATACACGGAGCCACCGACAAAGTTGCCAGATTGCTTCGAAAATCAAACATTCAATTTTAAACATATGTAAGAAAGTTGGACAATGTTTGAAGTCACTAAAGGACGCAATACCATTTCAAACAGAAGGTGTTT
Organism: Diaprepes abbreviatus; assembly: GCA_034092305.1. Classification (NCBI taxonomy): domain Eukaryota; kingdom Metazoa; phylum Arthropoda; class Insecta; order Coleoptera; family Curculionidae; genus Diaprepes; species Diaprepes abbreviatus. Next base: position 10,190,601 of record JASJET010000228.1, read on the forward strand.
ACAAGATATCTTGCTCTTGTGGTAAAGTGTATATAGATGAAACAGGATAGTCTATATCCACTAGGCTTAAGGAACATGAAAGATGTATAAAAAGAAACAAATTGTACAATTCGCAGTAGCTGAACACCAGCATTGCTCAGGTCACACTTTTAATGTAAAAGAAATTAAGGTGCTAGCATCAGTACCTAGTTTCTTTAAACGTAAAATTAGAAAATCAATCCAAATTTGTAAATATCCAAATAATATTAATAGAGATGCGAGTTACAGTCTACATCACACGTGGAAATCGATTGTAACGCTGGATCGTGGTTCGCTGAACACCAGTTGGGTATAAATACTGGGCAGTTGCTCCACGATAGTAATGCCTCGTGTAATCGTAGGCGAAACGTTGGATAATAATTCCAACTTGACACGGCCTAAACCCAAGAACCATGATTTTCAACTTGACCAAAGCCGTGAAAGCTTTCGTTCTTTATTCTCCTCACAAATCTTAAAAATTGACACTTTCAGTATTTTGACAAACACACAATTAATGTTAACGATTTTTTCAAAAATGTGTTTGTAACTTTAAAGTAGATGTTCCAAGCATTTCATTTCTCAAATTACAGGTTAATTGGTTTAAAAATAAAATATTTTCGAAAAACAAGATCTGGCTCATATTCGGATCCTCTCCTATAGTTTTATTAACAAGTTACACCCAAAAATAGGTTTTCTTCTTTAATTCAAAAACTGTTATTTCTACTTAAAAACGTAACATTACAAAGATATAAACATTAAAAAAACCTTTTAATTACTTATTGTTTGTCAAAATCCTTTCGATGATTGCCGAGATATGGGCAAAAACATTTCCAAAATTTACCTGAGCGCAACATACCTGTGAAGAATGCCTATATAGATAGTAATACCATAAAACTTTGAGAAATAGTATATGTCTCAAACTTCGAAGATATTATTGCAACATTATATATATATATATATATATATATATATATATATATATATATATATATATATATATATATATATATATATATAATTTTTCCTTTATTTTGTCTTTTCTTGGGTTTAGGTTCTATTTTTAATAAAAACACAAAACAACACTAAAAATATTTTTATATAATTAACATTTACAACATCTACAACTTTAAAAAAACAAACAAAAACATTCTAAAACAGTATTAAAATTTTTAAAATTCTTAAAAATATTTAATTTTACCGGTACATACCTTGACATTTTGTTATTCTATTATTAAATAAATTTTAATTTTTACACCATCTACTGAGGATACATGGAATGCGAATGTGTTTTGGTTTTTTTATATTTTTAATATTTTACAATGCACTAAAAAAACAAATAAGGTATACATTTAGTTTTATGTTTAAGAGGATATTCAATTTTTGAGTTTTTTTTGACGGGATCGAATACTTAATATTTTTGTTTAAATTAGGCCCGTGTATATGTGGCTCAAATTTCCCATATCTGTTCTGTCATTAACAGTGTTTTTGTCTTTTTTAATTTCAAGGTATGTATCTGTAAAATTAAATATTTTTAAGAATTAAAAAAACAATTTAATACTGTTTTAGAATGTTTTAGTTTGTTTTTTTTTTAAAGTTGTAGATGTTGTAAATGTTAATTATATAAAAATATTTTTGGGAGGAAAAAGTTTTGAAAATGCCTTGAATAAAGGGCGAAACGTCAATTGTTTTGTGTTTTTATTAAATATAGAACCTAAACCCAAGAAAAGACAAAATAAAGGAAAAATGATATAATCTATGGTTCAAGAATCAATAATCAAGAATATATATATATATATATATATATATATATATATATATATATATATATATATATATATATATATATATATATATATATATATATATATGAATTTCCGCTTCGAAAAGTATTTTATGTATTTCTCGTTAACCGCTCCTTTTCGATTCCAAACAAAAAAATCTATGCGATGAAATAAATTTTAAAACGACTTTAAAAAATTATATCTTTAATAATGATCTCCTTTAGCTTCTAAGAAATAACCTTAATAAATTAAAAATATGTTTTCCAGAAAAACTTCTATTCGGTTTCTTCTTAAAGAAAATAAATATAATAAGAAATTTGGCGAAAGTCAAAAAAATTTTTTGGTACTTTGGTACAATAGAAAAAGGACAAGCCGGGTCTGAAAATAAAAAAAAAAATTGAAAGGGAGTCTGAGTTATTGTTATTATTATTATAATTTAAAAATGGTCAAAGGATAGAAAAACTTATTTTACGAGTCTTATAGATCAATGAAAGGAGAACTTCTCATGAGGGGACACATATATTTTAAAAAAGTGCAAAGATTTAGATGTCCTCAAACATTTTTTTTTAGTTTTCAGTGAAAAAAAATAGAAATTTAGCTTCAACTCGACAACTAAAATAATTTTAAATAAATTTAAAAACTATGAGATTCCCCACCGAAAATAACCGAACAAATTTTCAAGATCAATAAGAAATGTATTTTTGGTGTTTGTTAAAAAAATGTTCACCATATTCGTGATATTTGATGCAATTAAAAAAAATATTTTGCCATGTATATATATATATATATATATACTTTTGAAAATAAATGCTGATTGAACTTTAAAAAATTGTTTAATACTATTTTCTGAAGCTTTCCTTTCATTTCAACATTCAACAAAAAGCCCCCTTTTGCATTTGCATTCATTGACTTCGAGAAAAATAACTCAAAAGTTTCTGAGAAAATCTAAAAAGGTTATTTTTATTACTTTCCGTACCTTTTTTTCTAACTAGGAATTTAAAAAACGATACTTTTGGCTTTCACAAGAACTGCCCTACATGAAGGGATAGGGACAAATTTCCCACATTTTGAGCATTTCAACAAGAAAGGGTAGTTGAAAATATGGTTTATTGAGTAAAATTATTGTAAAGTGTGGAAACTAGGAAAAACTTGTGATAATTTGGAGAAATTTTTTATTCGCATTTTGCGACAGTCATATTTATATTTCATTGTTTAAAATTGTCTATAAAATTAGCAGAAACTTCGCGAAAATGTATTAAAACCATTTTTTTATATTAACAATTATTTATCCTATTTTTTGCGTGTCCAAGCGGAGGGGGATATTTCTTATTTTTAAAAATCATTTCGGTGTTCTAAAGTTGGGATAATTCTTTTGAAAAAATATCGAACATAAACTTTTCTAAGTCTTGTCAAAATTTATTTATTATATTTTCACAATGATCCATAACGGGTTCTTGTGAGAGTCAAATTTATATTTTACTTTTTAAGATTATGTAAAGTTTGCGATATTAGCAAAAACTTAGGGAAAATGTATTAAACACCATTTTTTTTTTAAATTGTACTTTGTACTGAGGGGTATTATTTTTTATTTTTAAGAATCATTTCGTAGAACCCAGAACTTGAAATTTTACTCTCGAAAAAATATTATGAAACACCAATTTTATGTCCTTTCAAAATTTATTTATTATATTTTCACAATGATCCATAACGGCTTCTTGTGAGAGTCAAATTTATATTTTACTTTTTAAGATTATGTAAAGTTTGCGATATTAGCAAAAACTTAGGGAAAATGTATTAAACACCATTTTTTTTTTAAATTGTACTTTGTACTGAGGGGTATTATTTTTTATTTTTAAGAATCATTTCGTAGAACCTAGAACTTGAAATTTTACTCTCGAAAAAATATTATGAAACACCAATTTTATGTCCTTTCAAAATTTATTTATATATTCTTTCACAAGGGTTTCTTGTGAGAATAAAATATATATTTCACTTTTTAAAATCATAAATTTCGGATTTTTCAAAATTTGGGTTAACACGTCTAAAAAAATATTGAAAATACTAATTTTTTTATGTTTTCACAAAATTTATTTAGGTTTATCTTTTTTCGCAAGAATTTGAATGTGGTTTTTTAAGGAATTGCAATATACATTTTATTTTTTATGATTATTGTAATTTTATAACACTAGCAAAGACTTCGTATATCAAAAGGCCATTTGTTTTTAAATTAGTATATATTTATTATATTATGCGTGTTATAGAGGGAAGCTTTTTACAAGGGGGAAATATGTTATATTTTTAAAAGTCATTTCGAAGTGCCTAAAACTTGGAGAAAATACTTTTGAAAAAGTATTAAAATAATAGATTTTTTAAAATTTGTACTTATATTTTTTTATGGAGAGATAAAAGGCGATCTTTTTGTGGAAGTCATATATTTTTTATTTGTTGTATTACGTCAATGTGCAGAGATTAAATAGTGTATTAAAAAACAGTTTAGTTTTTTTAAAGGTATTTTTTTAATATGTGTATGCTTTAGTATGGGGATTAAACTACTGAAAAAGTGTAAAAATCTGTATATATATATATATATATATATATATATATATATATATATGTAATCGAAAGTTTTCGGGTATCCCGTGTATGTGCTGAGTCCTTCTCAGGACTGTAAGGCAGTTGCCATACACGGGATACCTGAAAGCCTTCAAAGCATACATATATATATATATATATATATATATATATATATATATATATATATATATATATATTTATATATTTATATATTTATTTTCTTGATTCTTGAACCATAGATTATATCATTTTTCCTTTATTTTGTCTTTTCTTGGGTTTAGGTTCTAAACCCAAGAAAAGACAAAATAAAGGAAAAATGATATATATATATATATATATATATATATATATATATACAGGGTGTCCAAGATAAGGATCCTAAGCATGGGGATCTCAGTACCTGTTGGAGTTACAGCTTAGGTTAAATTAGAAAAAAGTTGCGTACTTTGAAGCGTATTTACATGCCGTTGAGAAACTTTAAAAATTTTCATGGCCAGCTGAGATATTGGGGAAAAACGAAAATTTGACGAAATAGATTTTATTTTTTTGTGACTTTATTTTAAAAGATATTAAAAAACTAATAAAACTTTTTCATTGGCACTTTTTAGATAATACGTGATGGCGTTTTTAAATTTTATATCCGACGTTTTGTTTTCGAAAAACCATCATCAACTTTATTTTTTTATATGGCCCAAAAAAAAAGTATACCCTGTATCTGATTCCATTTTTTATTACAAATTCAACGATGTATCACATGTCATATTTTTTTTGTTAGACAAAAAAAAATGCGATTTTTCTATTTTTTTAAACATATTTTTAAGTAGGCTTTGCAAACAAATAATGCTTTGACACTTTGACGTAAATACCTGTTATTCTGTCACATATGACTTAATTTAATGTTTATGGTAAGATAAAATAATAATTGTTAAGTTGATTTAGAGTTATTAAGTTGTTTGTAGAGTTCTTGTCGTTGTTGTTACTGTTGTTATTGTTTATTGTTGAATAATTATTATTGTGTTATTATCGTCGAATATGCCGGGTGGCCATTATAGTCATGAAGAAAAGTTTGACATGCTGACCTGCTACATTTTGTGCCAGAAGAATACTATAAATACTGCAGCAATGTATCTAAATAAATTTCCAGATAGAAAGCAACCATGTAAGTCCATTTTCTTACAGTTGGCGCGAAATTTAAAACAATATGGATCATTTAAAAAGCCAGTTTCATCCCGAAAAAAGGATTCTTCCGAAGAAACCCAAAATAACGTATTACAAGCAGTTGTTGAGAACCCTGACATCTCTTGCAGGCAAATTGAAAAAAATATAGGAGTAGCCAAATCCACTGCTCAATTTATTTTGCGTAAAAATAGATATCACCCCTATAAATTTAGGATTTGCCAAGCACTTAAACCAAGGGATCTTGAACGACGCCGGCATTTCTGTGAGTGGTATACACGCGCATGTGAAGATGATATCAATTTCCCTGCAAAAATAATATGGTCTGACGAAAGTCTAGTCACTAATAATGGTGTCTTTAACCGCCGGAATACTCATTACTGGGCGCAACAGAATCCGCGTGTTCAAAAAATTTCAAGACATCAGGAGCGTTTTGGGTTTAATATGTGGTGTGGAATTTTCGGTACCAAAATACTAGGTCCATTTATCTACCATAGTTCGTTAACTGGAGAACGATACCTTCAATTATTACAAAATAATTTAGAAGACTGCTTGGAGGATTTACCTCTGGCACAGGTTAATACCTGTTGGTTTCAACAAGACGGTGCTCCTGCACATAATTCTAGGCAGGTTCGCGAGTATCTTACGCAGCGATTTCCTGGAAAGTGGATTGGAACCTCCAGTGAAGTGCCTTGGCCAGCGCGATCTCCGGACTTAACCCCTATGGACTTCTTTCTTTGGGGGTTTCTTAAAAGCCAAATATACCATCATTCTTTTGAGACTGAGCAGCAGTTACGAGAATGTGTAACTAATGCATTCAACAGTATTACACCTGACATGTTGCGTGATGTTTTAAATTCTACCATAAGAAGATCATATTTATGTCTGGAAAATAACGGAAATCTGTTTGAACACCTGCTTTAAATTGAATAAAAAAAATTGTTAATTTATTTGTTGTTTTAGTTATTTTTAAATAATTTATCATTCTTTGTATATCATTAAAATAATGATTATCTTATGGTTAAATTTATGGTAGATTAAATTTTCTTGTTTCTAAGTAGTACTATGCTCCATTCAGCTTCATTGCTCTGTAAATAGATATTAACTAATATGTGAGATCAATAACTCATAACAGGTATTTACGTCAAAGTGTCAAAGCATTATTTGTTTGCAAAGCCTACTTAAAAATACGTTTAAAAAAATAGAAAAATCGCATTTATTCTTTTATCTAACAAAAAAAATGTGACATGTGATACATCGTTGAATTTGTAATAAAAAAGGGAATCAGATACAGGGTATACTTTTTTTTGGCCCTTATAAAAAAATAAAGTTGATGATGGTTTCTCGAAAACGAAACGTCAGATATAAAATTTAAAAACTCCATCACGTAGTACCTAAAAACTGCTAATGAAAAAGTTTTATTAGTTTTTTAATATCTTTTAAAATAAAGTCACAAAAAAATAAAATCTATTTCATCAAATTTTCGTTTTTCCCCAATATCTCAGCTGGCCATGAAAATTTTTAAAGTTTCTCAACGGCATGTAAATACGCTTCAAAGTACGCAACTTTTTTCTAATTTAACCTAAGCTGTAACTCCAACAGGTACTGAGATCCCCATGCTTAGGATCCTTATCTTGGACACCCTGTATATATATATATATATATATATATATATATATATATATATATATATATATATATATATATATATATATATATATACATATACAGATTTTTACACTTTTTCAGTAGTTTAATCCCCATACTAAAGCATACACATATTAAAAAAGATATCTAAAAAAAAACTAAACTGTTTTTTTATACACTATTTAATCTTTGCACATTGACATAATTTAACAAATAAAAAATATACGACTTCCACAAAAAGATCGCCTTTTATATCTATAAAAAAATATAATTACAAATTTTAAAAATCTATTATTTTAATATTTTTTCATAAGTATTTTCTCCAAGTTTTAGGCACTTCGAAATGACTTTTAAAAATATAACATTTCCCCCTTGTAAAAAGCTTTCCTCTGTAACACTCATAATATAATAAATACATACTAATTTAAAAACAAATGGTCTTTAATATACGAAGTCTTTGCTAGTTCTATAGAATTTACAATTCACACACAATCCTTGTGAAAAAAGATAAACTTAAATAAATTTTGTGAAAACAAAAAAATTAGAATATTCAATATTTTTTTAGAAGTGTTAATCCAAATTTTGAAAAATCCGAAATTCATAATTTTAAAAAGTGAAATATATATTTTATTCTCACAAGAAACTCTTTTCGTGTCCTCGTGAAAAAATATATAAATAAATTTTGAATGGTCATAAAATTGGTATTTCATAACATTTTTTAGGGAGTAATATCCAAGTTCTGGGTTCTACGAAATGATTTCTTAAAAATAAAAAATACTACCCCTCAGTACAAAGAACAATTAAAAAAAAATGGTGTTTAATACATTTTCCCTAAGTTTTTGCTAATACCGCAAACTTTACATAATCTTAAAAAGTAAAATATAAATTTGACTCTCACAAGAACCCGTTATGGATCATTGTGAAAATATAATAAATAAATTTTGACAAGACTTAGAAAAGTTTATGTTCGATATTTTTTCAAAAGAATTATTCCAACTTTAGAACACCGAAATGATTTTTAAAAATAAGAAATATCCCCCTCCGCTTGGACACGCAAAAAATAGGATAAATAATTGTTAATATAAAAAAATGGTTTTAATACATTTTCGTGAAGTTTCTGCTAATTTTATAGACAACTTTAAACAATGAAATATAAATATGCCTGTCGCAAAATCCGTATAAAAATTTTTTCCGAATTATCACAAGTTAAAAAAGGCATGGAAAATAATAGAAACAACCTTTTTAGATTTTTTCAGATCCTTTTGTTATTTTTCTCGATGCCAATGAATGAAATTGTAAAAGGGGGCTTTTTGTTGGAGTTAAATATGTACTTTCATCTATTAATTTTTGTGCCTAAAATGAAAGGAAAGCTGCAGAAAATAGTATTAAACAATTTTTTAAAGTTCAATCAGCATTTATTTTCAAAAGTTTTGTATTTATAATTTCAGTTTTACACTTTAGAGTTTAAATAAAATATAGGTGGTCCCATAAAAACTCCCCTTTCACTTCCAGACAATAAAAAAAAATATTTTTTATATTTATTTACACTTTCAAATAATTTAAAACGACAAACCAATTGAGCGTCCCCTAATGGCATTATTTCTTTTCATTTTCCTGCAAAGAATGATCAAAACAAGACAAAAAAGGGTATTAATATTTTTACGCGATTTTTTGCCAATTTCCAGAATATAAAAACTACTCTTTTATTTTCATTTATAGTCTAAGTATCACACCCTATTAAAATAATTTCGTATGTATGTACTTAGATTATAACTGCAATATACTACAGGATTATTTTAACATCTAGTTACATAAGCAGGAGAAGGTGCAAATAGGCAAATAATTTTGAGGCAAACAATTCTTGAAAAACTTTCGGAAACTGAATAATCCATATATAAATGTACTAAAAGCTTTAATTTATAAAAAAGTATCGGCCTATTTGGAAATATAAAAACCAAAAAAGTCTAAAATTTACTTACACATAGAAGGAGCAGAGCAAGACCTTATGTTAGGACGAAAAACGGTAAAATTATATTAAAATACACGACGAGAATATCCGTGACCATCCCGAGATGACCTCCTCTAAGTCGAACGCGGGCCCGTGCGAGAACTTTTCCCGCAATACATTCGATACGAAGTTTCGGTATAAAATGAACAAAGAAATTAGCACTCAAAATAAAAATGGTCCCAAAAAACTCCACATCGAGCTCGGGTTGGTATAAAAACAGTTGAAAAAACAATGAATCACGCTCGTTTGCTTAGGTAATTGAAGGTATCGGTGATATTTCTACCTGAAATTTTGTTAATTTTTGATAAATATGAAATTTTCTAGATCTCGTTATTCCTATAATGAAAAAATACTGTAAAATTATTTATTTTAAATTTTACTAAAGGAAATATTTTTCACAAACATTTTATATTATATTGGAAATGCAAAAATTAAATAAATTGTTTCATGCGTCCTGTTTTATATTTTACGGATTTTTGAAATTTCTAAATCAATATGTCTTTTATTTATAATAATAATAATTGTTATTGTACAGAGCGTCTACAAAAACGAAAAATTGTCCGAATGTACTTAATTTAACTAACTAAAATATTTTGGTGGGTGAAGAAAGAATTAAAAACATGTAAAGTAATATTAAAAAACGAGCATTCATTTTTTTGTAGATTCTTTCCGGATAATATTATTTAAAGTTGTGCTAGAGGAAAATATTATTTTATTTTTGAAGATTTCTGACGCCTCTTAGTGAAATCGGCCGAAATGTACTATGACGCAGTTCTTGACTTTCTGATCAAAAGTTTCCACGGGCTTGAAGCCATCTAATGGCCAATTTTGGGATACAGTGATCTAAGAATAGCAAGTTGGGCTAGGCGATGAGTCCGCATCATTCACTTGAAGTTAAATATCTAGGAACTTAAGCATTCTGGAGAAAAAGTTTTAATACAAAAATTGTAAATAATTCATATATGTTGCAAATAAGGAAAATCTGGAAATATTTCACTTTTACAAAAATATAAGTAACATGGTAGTCTACATTTTATATTTTTTTAAAGGTCAAATATATCTCTAGAGTAATTCAGTAAAAAATCAGCTTATAACTTGGAAATTAAGCATTTTGGAAACAATTTTTAAGCAAAAATGTTGTTAGAAATTGAACGCATCTTAGGGTGACCTTTAGGTTGACTTTGAGAAATACCCTTTTTGACCACGATTTTGTTAACTTGTTTTGTTGTCTGTCTGTTTTGTTTGTTCGGTATAAATTTTGCAATCGATTTTAAACTAATTTCCCAATGAGCTAGTGACTTGAAACTTTAAACATAACTCAGAACTGGATGACAATGCAATAATAATTTGCTTTCTTGTCTGTCTGTTTGTTTGTTTATCTGTTCGGTACAAATTTTGCAATCAATTTTAAACTAACTTCCCGATGAGTTAGAGACTTGAAACTTTAAACACAGCTCAGAATTGGATGACAATGCAATAATAATTCGCTTTCTTGTCTGTCTGTTTGTCTGTTTATCTGTTCGGTACAAACTTTGCAATCAATTTTAAACTAACTTTCCGTTGAACTAGAGACTTGAAACTTTAAACATAGTTCAGAACTGAATGACAATGCAATATTAACTCTCTTACATGTCTGTCTGTTTGTTTGTTTATCTGTTAGGTATAAATTTTGCAATCGATTTTAAACTAACTTCCCGATGAGCTAGAGACATGAAACCTTAAACCCAGCTTAGAACTGGATGACAATGCAATATTAATTAGCTTTCTTGTCTGTCTGTTTTGTTTGTTTGTCTGTTCCATACAAGTTTTGCAATCAGTTTTAAACTAACTTCCCGATGAGCTAGAAACTTGAAACTATATGTAATTGCTTTAATTTTGTTGTGTATTTTGAATGACCTCTAGCATGGTTATATTTATATGTTTTTTTCAAAAAGTAGATTATCTTCAAATTCTTATAGAATGTTGTTTTCCTAATGTATGATAAATAAAAAACCTGGAATAAAAGGCCGTCTTTATAATTAAAGCATGATTAAAAGATAATAAACATCGTATAACATTTGGTTTTGAAAACCCTTGTCGTCAAAATAAGTTAATATAACATAAAGTTCGCTTTGGATATAGTCTTTCTCTCTAAAGGGGCGGAGTCAAGTGTCGCGCACACATGCCGAAGATATTTCGCGTGAACGACCAGTCTACAGCACGTGTGCGCGAGGTGAAGCCCCACCTGACCCCTTTAGAGAGAGAACGACTATATTCTTAAATGTTTACGTCCCTCCCACACCAAGCCCAAGTCAGTGCACGTATGGGATCCTATTTATGTTTTCCTAGTCATGCTGTTGACATATGGACACCTTTTAATTATTTCGTGGAGGATGTTTGACATGAAAAAGGGGTGTGTGTAACTGAGAGAGGGGATTTGTTTGAGTCGGTACACAGGGACTCGGGGTCTATTCCTTTTATGTTTATGGTTCCACATGATAAATACCGCAAGTAGACCTCATGGAATCGAGACATGGTAAGTTGTATGCGACCAAGTCGGAAGGTAGACGCTTTAATCCCCAAGCTCTCCAACTCACATAACTCGATGATGGCGAATTCTCACGCATGTGTAAAGTAAAAATTAACAGTCAAAAATGGCTATAGGAATTTCATCGAACAGAACATAACCGTCAAAAGTAAAATAAAACAGTGTCATTGTTGTTGTTTTTGTTGTGAAGTTATTAACTGCCATTAAAATCTTTGTCCTTTCCCTGGACTAAATTTACTTTATATTACTTAACAATCAAGTAATATACACCAAGCCAACAGTCAAATATTTAAGTGTAAATATAGACCACAAAATTACCTTAAATTGGCACTGCAGAACTATTAAAGAACAATGCAATATGCCGACGTCAATTGGAATATATGCCTCCTATATACAGTTATTGCAGAAAGCCATCATCAATCAACCTTGAAAAGGTGGAAACTGCAGCTCTACATAGTATGACTAAAATCCATCATTCTAGCAGTCCACTAGATAAACCATCCAATCGATTATTGTATGAATTCGCTAAACATCCAGCCTCTTACTGCAAGACTTCCTGTCCTGCCAGCTAAGTTTGAAAGACAACCTGAACCTTGACCAATGATTGAGGAACTGTGTAATACCAGGGACCAAAACCAAAAACCAGCCTAAAGACATCCATTAATAATACTGGCAGATCTCATATTCAAGCTTTAATAAACTTTTTTTTTATTTTGTAAAGATTTGTAGAGGCTTGAAAATGAAATGTATTATAAATAAGGCTTTTATGCTGAAGGACATCGTTCGTTGGCCTGTGGTGTTCATATTTATATGTCCTAATAAATTGTAATCATAATAATATTTATTTAATTGTAGTGCAGTAAAGTGTTTAACACATTATTTGAATATAAAATTTAATGTTACTTATTTAAATAAACGTTTCAAATATCTTACAAATTGTTTCTTCTCAAATTTTTTATAAGTTGTGTGGATGAAAACACTTATGTTATACTTAACTGTTTAGAAGTAAGATACTCGGCCGTTCTGGACATATGGACACAAGTGTTTATGTTAAATACATAATCAGAACTAGCCGTAGAGAAACATTTTTAATGGCACGCTCATACTATTAAGATAGAAACAGAATTTCGTGTAATAATTCTGTATCTCTATAATCTCAAATTTACTTGAAATTTGCGAGACACATTCAATTTTCTAAGGGCATTTTAGTTAAAAATTAGAAAATACTGAAAATAATGGGTACCACCTAATTAACATTTTAACTGTTTTTTTTTTCAAAAAATAAAACGTTTTGAAGAAATGGTTCGTTAATAAATTGTTTTTTTTAAATGACGAGTCATTTTTAACAACCATAAATACAATAAAATTTTTTAATCTATTTATTTTTACGACCAACCAATAGTATTGCAGACATCCAGAGCTGATAATCAATTGACACAAATTGGATCAGTTGGGCAAGTTTAAAACATAATACTATAATTATAGCTCTATCTACTACCCGTTTCGTTCACCTACTTATGTTGATACACATTTGGAAAACTATGCGAATTGAACTACCCTTGTTAGTTAGAGACAATCAGCGACTTATAAAAGATAACCGATTATATTTAGCTCGTATAATTTTCCTACGGAGAAAGCATATTCACTGTTGTTATAAGTGAACTTTCCTCAATATGGCGGATAGCATGGTTCGGACTGCGATCAGCACAAAATGTAGAGAGATATTTTGTAGAGCTAAGCTCTATTTTTGTAGAAGGCAATTACATTTTCAGGGTTCCTTCAATGGCTGGAAAATGCTCAACTACCTTGTTTTGTTTTGGCAGAGTGCATGCGTGACGCGCTAGATTTTAAAATTAGGCGGGCGGCGAATATTTTAAAAATCTCACTGCCTGTAATATACCATATAAAACATTCAGACAAAATATCAGGAAATTTACTGAAGTCAGGGACATTGTCAAGCTATCTCATTATTTGATCTGGTAATCCTACATTTTTGAGATTAAAATTTAATTGAGGTATACCTTAGACAAAATATTTATTAAAACCGCAAAGTGTAATCTCAAAAATGGCAAATATACGATGTGAAAAGCAGGACTGAACTTACAAAATCTATTTAGCCTTCTCTGGATCTGGGAAGTAAGAAGGATGTGCTAAGCTCCACAATACTTAGGCCTCAATAGACCCGTTGTGCATCCTCCTACAGAAGTCTCTCAGCCTACAGAATTAAAAGGCCACGACGTTGCCGAGCGGCAGTGCCCTTAAGGCCAGATTCTCACTATAGGTCCGCTCTCGATACGTATTCGGTCCGGTAAAATATTCTTACAGGAAAAACAATGAACCTTTTTTTCGATATCCTAAACTCTTTTTCATTCGAACCGAGATCGTATCGAGAGCGGCACTACAGTGAGAATCAAGCCTAAGTCGGCCAATACTCGCCTAACATAGATTCTTCTTTTAGTGAAAGAGCAGGACAGACCAATAGAATATTTTCTACAGTTTCATCTTGTGTTTTACAACCGCGATATACGAGAATGTTGCATACTTTCATATTATATATGCAAGTGTTTTTTTAGCTGGCAGTTCCCTACGAGAAATTCTATGACTAATTACCATTTTGCCATGGACATCGTCAGATATCTTTTGTTTGTTGTTCTGGGTTCTGTAGTTTAATACCTGCTTGGAGAGTTCAAAGTTTATGGTTTCAACTCGTCGTGTTTTAAAGTGGTAATGGAAGTGATTTTTGTTTAGTTTACTGATTTAGTAAGAGCTGCCAGTGGATTTCAGTAAAGGCCTTATGGCATTCCCGTTCCATTCTAGAAGAAATGCGTGGTCTTTTAGGGTTAGCAGTGCCCGTATATATATTTTTACCTTGGTGTTCCTAGTGTGCTCTGTATAGTTACCCTGAAAAGTCTTTTAATTAACCTTCGCCATTTTGTCAGGTAAATATACATGAACGAAGAAAATGTATAACTTTTTTTATTATAACCACGAAATTGTCCTACTAAAATAAGACAGAGTATCTAATTTTACATTTTTTATTATATCAAACAATAATCCTAAATTAATTATTTTTTTTACAAGTCACAGTTATGGAGCCATCTAGGAAAAGGTATGCTATCTTTAATGTTGTCAATTCCTAAAATAAACTGAATATATCTTTCAAAACCCAATCCAAAACCTCCTGTGGGGACGTTTCCAAATTTCTTCAAATCCAAGTACCAATCTAAGTTAGGGTGCTCTGAAGGTATTCTTGATTTCAATTTGTCATAGTCGTTTTCATGTAGACTTCCACCAGCTGCTTCTCCGATATTGGGGGCAACCTAAAAATATTAAATATATACAGGCTCTTCTGACTCTAATATTTAGACATATGTATGGTAATATAAAAATTGTTAGTTAAAAAAAAATGCTTACAATATGTACTTGGAGAAGGGTATCTCAAAAGTAGGAATCTTAATAAAAAATATATTTTTTAAAATGATACTTCGGGTATAATTTTTACTATTTGAATTGGTTGGAATCTTATTTACAAAACAAATTATTTACGAAGTATATATATATATATATATATATATATATATATATATATATATATATATATATATATATATATATATGTTTACACGGCTTTTACGGATTCGTCCGTGTGAGATGCATTAGCAGTGGTTATATCCACATTATGCTGTTGTAGTGCTGAAATCACATTCAGCAAACGTACAACTATATGCAACTCCGTATATAAGTGAAGTAAAATGCGAAACAGTGAATGCAAACTTCGCTCCATCATATCCTTTCTGTGATAGAGGTTGCACAGTTAGAATAAACTGTAATAAAACACAGTTCATCCTATTCCACCACCATCGAGATGGTGGCCCACCTGTACCACCGCACCGAGAAGAAAGTCAAAGCTTACCCTCCCCGCCACAGTGATACGGCAGAGATACATGTTTCCTCTCTCACTAGACTCATCAGGGTACCGACATGCACGTTTGCTGAATGGGATTTCAGCACTACAACAGCATAATGTGGATATAACCACTGCTAATGCATCTCACACGGACGAAACCGTGAAAGCCGTATAAACATATATAAGCTATCCGACGAGAGGTCGGCGAAGCTGCGTTCAGTGTTGCATGCTTCCTTCTGATCTGTCCTTTGCACAGCCAGGTGCATGTCGGTACCCTGATGAGTCTAGTGAAAGACGAAACATGTATCTCTGCCGTATCACTGTGGCGGGGAGGGTAAGCTTTGACTTTCTTTCTGGGCCAATTAAAGACAAAAATAGGAACAAATCCAAAATATTCTGCTATTTCTAGTTCATGATCTTTTTAATCTTAGAATTTAAACTTTTATTTAATTTTTTGGTTAGAGTATCCACTGCCTCCCAAAAATGAAATCCTAACCAGTTTTTATTAATTCACGAATACTTAGCTTTCTTTTCTGTGCAAGTCTTAATATCATCAGACACTTATATAACAAACTAATTGTTACATTTTTAATTAATTGTTCTACAATATTTAACAGATCCTCTAAGTTTTCCAAAAATGCTTCTTCAAGTTCTAGCATATAAAACTCAGACAAATGACACCTTATTTTAGAATTTTCTGTCCGGAAAGTAGGTCCAAAACAATAAACTTTTTTCAAAGCATGAGCAACAGCCTCCAAATGTAACTGACTTGCAACTGTTAAAAATACTTTTTTATTAAAATATGCCTCAACATTGTCCTTAACCACAAACTTTAAAAGTTTAGTTATTTTGTGGCAAAATTTTGAATACTTCCCCAGCTCCGTCACAGTCATTTGAGGTTAAAATTGGTGTCTATATTTATATAGCCTTTTTTTGTCTAAATAACGATGCGTTGCTAACGAAGAAGCATGTCTTAGTCTTAAAATTGAACCAAACTTTCTTGTACGGGTCCTAAAATGTAAATATTCCTGTGTATATTCTGATGCATACTGTTTTTTAAGTGCAAATAGTTCTCCCTTTATCGGCAGCCGCGAATTGCGGACTAACTACCCGATTTTTATAATTGGGTACTTGAATTGCGTACCAAACCAAAAAGAACCCTTTTTTAAAATCCATGAATTGCAGACTAAGCTTCATTTTATATAACTAAGGTAAGAATAATATATATTTTTTATTTTAAATAAGAAAATTATAA
The DNA here is from genome assembly GCA_034092305.1 of Diaprepes abbreviatus. Taxonomy (NCBI): domain Eukaryota; kingdom Metazoa; phylum Arthropoda; class Insecta; order Coleoptera; family Curculionidae; genus Diaprepes; species Diaprepes abbreviatus. The sequence continues at coordinate 10,207,494 of JASJET010000228.1, forward strand.
GTTTTTACAGAAATTAATTTTAAATCGGTTTATTAAATAACTAAACTAAAATATTACATACAATATATGAGATAGTTTAGGTTAGTTCTGATTTTGTTCGTCTTTGGTCCTCAATTCATGGGTTATATATAATTTTCCAATAATTGTATAATATTACATGTAAATATTCCTTCAAATAGATTAGGTAATAAAATATTATCAGGCAGGTAGATTTCAGATGGACCTTTCGTCTTTGGTCTGCAATTCATGGGTTATTAAAAACTATCTGAAAACTGATTAGGGTTCTTGGCCTGCAATTCATGTATGCCTCCCTTTGTAGTATCACATTCTCCAAGTAGACTTATGTTAGTAGCAGCTAGTTCAGTTTGACCTATAGGATTCTGTTTAAGCATACGACACGTTTTAACAGAAGAACCCACAATTAATTTGGTTCTAAAGTTGGATGGTGAGAAAATTTGTAAATTCTTTGGTGTTGATTCATCGTTTAAATCAAGAAATCTTACATCCTTTTGTTTCTTTAACGGTTTTATCCAACCCTAGAACACTCTATTTAAATACTTTAAGTTGTGTGCATGTTTTTTGTTTACCTGTGCAGAAATTTGCTGTCCAACTTCGCCACTTTGTAAAATATGTAATACATTTTAGGGGTGCTACAGAGTCGATGGAATGATTTTGTTAGGGGATAAATACTTCTTTAGTACATATTCTATAAAATAAAGAATTTATTTCAATTTTGAAAAGCAATTTTAGGTTAAAGTGTCTAAAGTCGGAACATATTTCATTCTAATAGAAATACGACAACAATTACCGTTATAAAAGATTTTTTTACTATTCTTAAACAAGTTATATCTTTTTTTCACTTCTTTTCTGGCCATTTGTTATTATTAAGTATTCGCAGCCTGTTTTGCGACAATTTCTATAATATTGGGGAACTTATATGCCAAGTTCGTGGGTACATATATGAAATACATATACATTTTAGAAATCAAAACTCTATGGACAACCTTTTTTTAAAGTAGGTTATATCCACAAGTTTCTTCTCTTCTACGATTGGCTTTAACTTTTTAGGCTCTTTAACCAACTACTTGATATAATAGGGTCGTTTTTCTAATAACTTAATTGTCTATGTGTCAAAAATATTATACTTGAAATTTGTGGTTTAGTATTTAATAATTCTCAATACATAAATATAAGCTGGAATTTTATATCATACACCAAAACGTAAATCTCGCTAATTTTGCTCTTACGAAGTTCAATATTTCTTTTTGACCATCCAAATCTGAAAGATAACGATGTGTGCTAGAGTATTCGAGCATACACTATTGGAGGCGAGCGTGTATACCCAGTGCTGTCAAATGTTCCACAGAAAAATACTTGCAAGTTTTATATTTATTCCTGGCAATTCCTGGCAAAATGCGTGTGATAAGAAAAAGCTGATATTGCTCAATTAAACTGAATATTAGAGAAAGACAGACTATAATAAGATTGTCCATCCTTTAAATTTTAGACTGCAAAACCATAAAATAAAGAAAAAAATAACTACACGCGAGAAGCAAAAAGAGATAGTAGAGAGATTTAATTTTAAAGATGGGACATCTTATCGATTTTCATACACTTGCCATCAATTGTATGTACATTTCACCTTAATATTTTATTAATATCTGAGTACAAGACATCTATTCCTGGCAAATCCCTGGCATGATAGTATTCCTGGCAAAATTACTGGCACAGCTAATTATTCCTGGCAAATGCCAGGAATTACTGGCAAATTGACAGCCCTGTGTATACCACAAAAATAGGGAGAGAAGGCGAATACGCGATTGGGCGATCTCTTTGGCTCCCTCTCTTTGCCGTGTAACGCCTTTTAGGGGGAATTCATAACGGGCGCAGAGCATTGCATTCTACCTCCAGTAGTGTGTTCTCCAAGGCTATAATTTTTTTGTTTGAGTTATTTTCAGGTTCTCCTATTTTAATCATTGGCATCATTGTGGATTTTCAGCGTTGCCACACCTCGCTCGATTGAGCGTGATTTCGCCTTTTTTTTTCCTGATTCACTCTCTCGTTCCTCTTTATGAAATCTGGCTTGTTTTAATACTTTTTATGTAGAATTATAGTTGTCGCGACTGATTTTTGATGCACTTAAAAGTTTTGCTATTTTGGTGTAGATGGCAGCGGTTATTTTATTAATGTTACCTTGGTTGCCTAGATACCGAACATTTAACAAAATAGCCTAGGCCTGGAAGGCTAAGTCCTTTTTTAAAGGTAAATCGATTGATCAATCTATGTGCTAAAAGCTTGGAGCGTTTATTACTGGAGTCAGCATGCAATATTCTGCGTGTGATTTTATTCTCCACCCTCTCAGAAGCATGCGCCGGCCAATCGCGGAATGGAGCAAGAGAGATAGTATGATAGTATTTGCCCTATCTCTTTGCAGTGTAAAGCAAACAGTGCATAAAGCTGCATCGATATTAGTAAAAATTTACGTTGTGTGGCATGCGGCAAAACCTTTCATATATAATTTATGCGAGTGTGGACTATATGCTGCCAACAGTAGTGTATGCTCGGAGACCCATAGAAAAGGGGAAGAAGCCATCGGCTGTGTGTTTTTTTTTAAATGTTTTCCACATACAAAATTTCTTAAACAAAAAAATATTCCTGATATTCAGTTACTAAAGAAGCAGATAGAAAGTCAACGTTAATAAATTCTGTAAGAACATTACCTGTAGTTTCGTAAACTGTTTAGCTATTGTAGTCAAGGTGGCGCCACTGCTAATGTTTGTGGTCTAACCTTTTTTGTTCCAGGTTGTTTATATCCTCTAAAAATGCAAATTGAAAATAATTTTTTCTTATGTTTTCCTTTTCAAACGTCTTGATTTCTAATATATAAAATTGTTCTACTACATAGCATAAAATATTAAAGTATAGAAAAACCCTTTAATTTATTAACGAGTTCAGACCACTACAATAAAATATCAGAGACTTTGGGGTTAATACAGCTCTTAACAATTTATTGATCTAGAGAAATTCCAAACTTCCTATATTACATAGTACCGATGTCATTTTTACGTAATTTGTATGTCAAATCGAAGAGTTCTCTCTTACTTTGAATATATCTACTTTTTTGTCAGTTAGAAAATTTTTATTTTTTAAAATTATTTAAAAAAATTGTTATTTGTTCTTCTTGACCTTCCTAGTTTAACTGAAAATTGATGGATAAAAAATCTTTAGGGAGTAATAGGAATGACCTCCGAGAAAAAATAAGCATAAATGATGACAGCTTAACAAATACCTATTACTAAATCCAAAAGTGTTTTAATACAATTTTGTGGGGGTGAACTCAATTTTATTACTTTTTTAAATGTGTATCTAAAGAAACGGAGACTGCATATTGTATTAAAAGATTAAATAATAATCATTAACAAAATAGTTCTGGATTTATAATATTGTAAGGCGTTTTAGAAAAAACGTCCTGTCATCGTTTGTGAGAATTAATTTATAATGACGCTAAATTTAAAATTCATTAAAAGAACACTTCTATTAAAATGCATGGTAATTAACCAATATATTTGATTATCAAGTTTTTAAATAGAAAATCAAGGCTTTTAATATGTCATGGATATTCATTCACATTACAAAGTTTTTTTTGTTTGATCTACAATTTCTCTCTGGGGGTAGAGTAGAATATTTAAACTAAAACGCATTTAGAATTGCGAAAGTCTCCGTAGATAAAAAAGTATTTTTATTAATTTTTTATAAGGCTATCAATTAACAGGTAAGTGTATTAATATCCATATGTAGTATATTAGTTGGTAGGTGTTTGTCAAGGTGTGCCGAGGTCTGTGCATTGGGTTGGAACAAAACACCAGGTTACAGAACAAAATATAATTTATTGATAATGATATAGAGATACATTAGCTACAAAAGATAAATAATAATATACAGGTATTGCGCGCCAGTTACGGCAGGCATCTTATGTGCCGTTTAATGAGCACAGTCGTCTCTCTATCTAAATATTGCAAAAAGTATAAATAATAAGTTACATATAAATTATAATAAAATAACTACATAACATAAACGTATTGAAAATAAGAAACACACAAATTAAATAATGATTTAAATAACAAAAAATCTTATTCTCTCATCGGTCCACAAGGCACACAAAGAAAACAAAATGAGAAGATGAAAAATAAAAAATAATAAATAAAATTCAATCACGGAATGTTAAGAAATCAAGACCGATGACTGAAACTAAACCTAACTTGCACATTCACAAATAAATCAACATTCGTATAAAAACACGCCTCTAACTATAATAAATTTAATATATTTTAAAATCACACAATATCAAAATCACTCCGCCTCTCGGCGAGAAATTATCTGTAATATAAATAAGACACTGAATTAAATAAAATGTCTGAGTAAGGTTGTCGGCAACTTTTAAAGCGTCGACTTGGCCGAAACAGGATACACTATAGCATGAGGTCGTTGAGCGCAAGGAGTTGGGTGGTAGATAGTCTATTAAATACAGGAAGACGTTGGTCATCCAAAGGTCCAGGAGAATGAAGTTCGGGCTCGCTGCTAAAAAACGAGCCCATTGACGAGGTGGGCGATTGACTGAGACTGCATGGTGGACTAGGACTATCCAACGACAACGAAGGACTCAACGCCGCAGGACGTGGTCGCTGGGCAGCCATTATAGCTGCAGGTGTTGGAGCTTTATTTTGTAGCGCCTCTTCTTGATTATGTACAAAGTGACATCTTGGGCCATAGGGACAAAAACCAACCGTGTGGTATGTTCGACAAAGCTCCGTTTTATATTTGGGATGCCTTGCCAAACTGCGCAACTCCGCGAATCCGTGCGCGAATTGGCATTTGTCGCCGTATTTACACACACCGAACTCTTCGAAGGGTCGACACAATTCCGTTTTGTAACGTGATGTATTTACATTGGTAGCAGAAAGAGCGGCTTGTGGTGTCATTCCGGGTGCTGGGGCTGATTGGGTGCGTTCTAGTCTTCGATGTTGTTGCGTCAAATTCCCCAAGAGCATGGCCAAATTTTGATTTGTAGTGACAGGTGTTGAGGTCATCCTGGTCAGTGTCAGGCGCACGGTGGAGCCTACAGCCAGGTGTGCACCCGAGGCACTATCGGGGCTTATCCCATTCTGCAACAAATAAAACAACTATTATATTATATGTTACAAAGGATTATATTAATTACAACTATATATCATTGAAGAAAAATGTTTTATAGTCATTTTGTGGCCTATTTAGTGAATGAAGAATATCAAAAACTGTTTTGTTTTCCTCAATTCAAAGAATTCAGGAGGAGTAAGCAGTTAAAATATAAAAAGACAGAACTTTCTGGATATAATATACTAAGCCTAGCAAATAAGTCTTTTCGATGATAATAATAAGTAGACGAGCTTTTTTGCTCTGTTCTTAACACTCGTTTTTTCTTACTTAAGTAGTACAAATACTACAGTAAAGTTATTAATTTACAGGTTACGGGGCAGTACGGCGCACTTCAAGGTCTTTAATGTCATAATTTAAGCTGGCCTTTAATTAACTAATTCTAAAGTTTAATTACTCATGATCTATGTAGAAATTTCTGAAAATTCTTTGAAAAAATAAATTTTCAATACAAATTTTAAATATTCCATTGCAGAGTAAATTAGAATCACATGACATTTTATAACAATAGATTAAGTTTTATCGTTGCAAACATGTTTAGGACTCCATGATAATTTACTTAGCCTATCTAGAGCCTATAAAATTGTCTAAATATAGATTCGCCGTCATTGTTCTGGATATTTAAGAATGTTAATTTAAATAAAAATTTAATAAAAAACGTGAGAAATTTCCTAGTAAGGTGAGTAAATCAAAATTCTGAGATTGTTTTATGTTCAAGTCTTGATCATTAGGAACAAAACAAGGATTCTCAAAATATTTAGCTGATTTTTTTCTTTTGAAGTTTGCAATGCGTTTTCAAAATTAACATAAGAACATAACGAGATCAATTTTAGATAATTCTCCTAATTAATATACTTATTTTGTCAATTTTCAAACACTCTGTTGGACGTTGATCAATAATAAATTACGTCAAAACGCTGAAAACATTTGTATGGATGTTTATTTTTCTGAACGAAGTCCTTGCATAGTTACAAACTCGAATAAAACCTATTCTTATCGGACAAGAGATCTCTAATAAAATAAAAAGTATAAACAAATTATTAACCGTAATCAAAAGAAAACGAAAATAAAGTTTCTCTTTCAGATTTATGCGGCATGAAACCCATTCAACGTTCACTTTCTTTATTCTGAAGATTGTTACCAGCCATAAGGAAAAATAGACAAATCATGCAAAAAGGCGATGTTATAGTTAATCTGCCGTTATTGATTGTTGTTTGCTATTTGAACGTGTTGGACTAAGTCAGACAAATTAATTAGTATTTATTACACCAGAAGAAGCTTTATATATTATTATTTATTTTTGCGTTTATGTAATTAAAAAGGAAATTCACCCAACTATAAAAAAATGAAGGTTTTAGTCTGTAAGATTATTGGTCTCTAAAATAATATTACAAGCAAAGCTCCTAAGTAACTCGTCAAGGTCTGAACCCGGAACGTTATGGTCCTTAAATATTCCGATTATTGAGATGTCAACTTTACTACTTTTTAGAAGATTAAGTGAGGACTTTGATTGTTGTTGCGTAGATTACCGTGAACTCAATTTTATTACTTTTTTAAATGTGTATCCAAAGAAAGGGAGACTGCATATTGTATTAAAAGATTAAATAAGAATCATTAACAAAATAGTTCTGGATTTATAATATCGGAAGGCGATTTAGGAAAAACGTCCTGTCATCGTTTGTGAGAATTAATTAATAATGACGCTAAATTTAAACTTCATTAAAAGAACACTTCTATTAAAATGCATGGTAATTAACCAATATATTTGATTATCAAGTTTTTAAATAGAAAATCAAGGACTTTTAATATGTCATAGATATTTATTCACATTACAAATTTTTTTTTTGTTCGAACTACAATTTCTCTCATACCAGCATTTTAGCCTGATTTTATTACTTTCAATCCCTGTAAGTATATTTCTATCTCAATAATGTTAAAAATAGCCGTGCACACATTTCGTAAAAAATATTCTTTTAAAATGTTTTAATCATTTAATGGTAAAAAAAACAAAACCAGCAATCAAATTTAAATTAAAATAGTAGGTAATTTTTAGTTAAGGTCCCAAACTATTACTGGAAATTAGTTTCTCAAAAATTGTATTTTCAACTTCACGTTTCTGAGGTTCCCGAGTAAAAAAATCATTGTTTGCCAATTAAAAATTTAATATACTCATATTTCTGTATACACTAACTACCTTTAAAAATAAAATAAATTGTTTTTTCTACAATTCCACAGTTTAAACTCTCGGGATTGATTTGCGCTTCCAATGGCAAATTTTCAAAAAAAAAAAATGCATAAGACATTAAAAGAGTTCTGATTATCCTAAAATATGTCTCAAATTTTGCGCCCTCCCATGTTATCAAAGGATTTCGAATTCTTAACAAATAAAAGATGGCGGCATTTTCATTACCACTCGGTAGAGTCCACTTATTTACTCTGTATATTTTATACAAATATATTGGTACGTAAAATTCATGGTAAATAATTAAGACCTCGCGTGTCAATAGTGGGAAAAATCTTGAGAAAACCGCAATTACAAATAAAAAAATTTAAATGTTCGACTAATTAACGAAATTATGCCAAATTTGCGGCTAAGAAAAGATTACTGTAGTAAAAATGAAATTGGCTTCTTCTACTTAGTAGATCAATTGACTGGAAGGTTTCATGGTTGGTATTTTAGTGGCGAAGACATTCCAGGAGTAATAATGTGTAGCCAGACCCTATCGTCACATTTGGATAACAAAATTCAAGACTAGGGCTCCTAGGACTATGAATGATAATTTCGACAATCTCTCAAACATTCGTTGGTGGAAGTGGAGCCTTTCTAGAAAATGAATTGTCAAAATTAATCTAGTTTTGGCAATAACACTAATAGTATAATAATATGTTGCTTGAAAATCGAATTTAACTCAATACAATTAAAAATTGTGTGAAATCTGGAAAGACTGACCGAGTCAATGATGTTCGACTAGTCGGAGAAATTCATAAATTCAATCGGTCTAAACAGAATAAAAATTCGACTTGTTTCGCAAAGTTTCAGAATTTTTGTTTGGAAAATGACTTTTTATATGGTTACCTATATTGGCTTTTGTAGTGGAATACTATATTTACAAAGGTCTATTTAGAAATGATGTATTGCTTGGCTTCATTTTCAAGTGTTGGTGTATGGCTTGAGTAATATAATTTGTTCTCTCAGCTGAACTAAGTGGACTAGCCTTGAGTTGGAAGGGTAATAATTTCTCAAAATCAGAATTCTTGTGGGAGATCTAAATCTTCAGCTTAAATTCTATTGTCCCCTACAAAATTTACTTTCACCGGAAGTAACTAATAAGGTGGTAATGGTAAAGAATCAAGGGAGTCAATTTATTAGTATTCATCGTTCTTTTGAAAATTAATATATCAATGTGCTTCTCCGTGAATTAGATAAGTGTAAAATCAATTATTCTTAATTATTTATGTATATTTTGCCAGTCACAATATAATAAGATCGAAAAAGTTCGACGTAGAACATTTTAATCCTCAAAACACGTTGCTAACCGGGATAGAGCATTAGAAGGCCCATTTAAAACTCTGCCCTGCAAACATCCAATTCGAAGAATAAATGAATTGATGCTTATATTAATAATAATTAAGGTATTGATTTTATAGCTGTTGTTTGTATTGTATTATTTATTATACGATAATCCAGAATCCAAACTTCATAAGTGCTAAACAACAGTTTACGTAACGGCCAGAAATTGGTAACCAACCTAATCTTTATATACCTTCTCTTTGTATATCTCTCTTTCCATATAGATAACATAGCATATTGGCATTTACATTTTTAGCACTTAATTAATGTGGTAGAGTCAAGTAGGATCGAGTCTTTTCAGTATTAGACGCAGTTGTTCTTAATTGTTTAGAACAAGATCTTTAATCATATCCTGCATCATTCGAATAATAGTTGTGGCCTTCAATCTTATGCGGGTTTAGTTCTTTTGTTCATTGTTCGAAATTTATTAATGTCTTGAAGACCATAACCTGCAAAATGACCAAAGTCTTATTGTCTTGATAAGTTTTTGGTCATGGTCAAAAGTTGAAAAGTGCAGGGTTGAATTAGGTTTTATACTAGTTTAATTAATGAATTTATATAACATACTGTTATTGTTTTCGCAATGTTTTTGTGTCCATATTCAAACTGATTTAATGGTCATGTGCACTCAGACCCTTTGCGCACCTCAAAGCCTTCTAATCTTTCCTCAAAACCAGTCATAGTGTCTCCAAATGGGTTCCTGCAAACTTGTAAGGTATTCTGATGTTTGTTTGTTTACATTATATTGTCAAAATAGGGATATATTTTTTATTTAATTAAAGTTATGAAAATCCGTTTAGAGACAATGTATCTAAATATCAAGATATATGATTTTAGGAGCATGTAACATTTTTCTGAAGTACTCAACTGAAAATTTTTTCAATGGTTAATCAAATGAAATACACAGACCTAACCTCGACATCATGAAATACGGCTGATAAGGATAGAAAACAAGGCCAACATATTTTTAATTTTAAACTAACAACATAGTTTATAAAATTTTGTCAGTTTTTTTTTGGTGATATATTATCTTTGTTTGGATTCGATTCTATTCGATGATATTTAAAAAAAAGTAAAAATTCAACTATTTCAGTTTTACTCCACGAGATTAAATATTCAGATTACGCGGAATACTGGAAGAAGGCGCTGTTTGCACTGTACTTTATATTTTGTCCATTTCGCTTTCCACATGGCTAGATGCGTTTGTCTATACTGTACTGACAAGGTTAGAAACCGGTCTGCAGGTGGCGGTGCACTACCATGGAAGAGGCTTCGACCTTTTCTTGGTAGTTCTTTGCAATCTGAGATGCTGCTTTGTGTTTAACCGTGTAAGAACAGAAGTCTACCCTTATAGTATTTGGCTGATAATTAAACAGTTTCTCTAAAATAAATGTATTTATACACCCTGCCAGTATTATATATTGTATTCACTGTTGGTATATGGTTTAGTTTTGGTTTGATTCTCAGTTAGATCTTCTTTGGATTTTGGGACAGGCAGACCTATCGACTTCGGTTAACTAACATGAGAGCCCCATAAGTCCCCGCCAGGACTTGTCTCTTATATTATAGAATAAAAAATATGAGGTCCCATGTTTGCGTGTCGATTAAGTTCTAACTGGTAAGGAAACAATCAAGTTCATGATACAATGATTTATTACTACTACTAGTCTCTTTTAAAGTGAAACGTTTACAAATAGAAAATGTATTTTTTTGTAAACCTCATAATGGCCCAATGATTAAGTTTGGTGATTAAAAATGCTAGTAATGTTATATTATGGCGAATGCGCCAGTCGAACCAGGTAATTATGATTATTTCTAATGTTCCTCGTAATCTATAGTAAATGTCTATTTCATATTTTAAAGAATAGATAGATAATACCTAATTTTTTTTATAAAAACCGGTGAAACAAATATTTTCTATCAACGTCACTCTAGTTCTCTACGTAGACGTGTTTCGAGGGCTACGGAGCTTTAAAGGAAAGATATATATTCAAATATCGTTTATGCCAAATCATGGTGAGACAATTTTTAAATGATAATCATTTTCTATGCATACTGCTATTGCTTTTGATTGAATTCCACTGACAAAATCGGAAGGCGTCTGAAGAGAGAACTAGAGCGAAATTCTTAGAGACAAATGAATTTATCGGTTTAAAGCAGAAAATGTAACATTTTACATTAATAATTTTTTATATGATACAATATTTTTTGGACCGATTACAATTTTGGGGTGCCGAAAATTAATTAAAGTAGATCGACAGCATATTATTTGGAAAATTTTAAAAATTGTTTTATCTATTGAAATAGATAAATATATATTTGCTCATGTTATTAAAAAATAAGTTTTGTATATTTGAATTAATCAAGACAATATCTTACACAAACTGAAAGATCCTGTTTTCTGGTCCTAAATGCAATGCCATCAGACCTTTTAATTTCCAAGAATTTTTATCTAAGCTGAAGGCACAAGGCAATGAATTATTTGAACTACCTAGAAATTTCTAGAGAGAAATTTGGACAGCGTGCTGATGTCAACTTTTGCAGAATTTACCTGATGTTAAAGGGTTAAACTAATATTGATGACATCGTAATTACCACGTAATTTTATTTATCCCTTATTATCCATCCAAGATCTTCAGATTACCTGGATTATTATCCGTTACTCTTTATGGGAATGCATTAGGTAGGTTGAATTTTCCAGAATTTATTTGGCGACAACCATCCAATTTCTGGAACTTGATAATTTGGCAGGAAAAATTCAAGAATCATAAATTTATTATAGTTATTGGGTTTATAAATTTTATAAGGGTAAAGTACGATCAGTTTACGTTTTCATTCACGTGACGGGCCAAAACAGTTGTATAAAAAATAGAACTGGGAAACACTGATAGTTATTCATATTCATGAATCATCATTGTTCTTTCAAGTGGTCTAAAAATAAACTTTACAGGAAGATTTCTGCGTTTTTGGAATACTGATAGGCGGTAGCAAAATTTCAAGCTATCGAAATCAACTGTTTTTGTAAATCTGCTTTAAAACTGTGGCGAGTAAAGTAAGAAGTCTCTGAAATAAGTCGTATTAGAAGTTTTTAAACATGATAGCCTGGTATAACATAGGTTCACATTAATAATTATTACGGAATAGTCGGTAGAATGAGATGTGTATTGATAATCACAAAGAGATGAGAGAAAGGTGAAATTACCAGAGATTATATAGCCATCACCAAAAGCTCTGTTAAATTCTGAGTTAAATTTGACTTGACAAAATTTGTAGCTTATTTTCTTATACACCTAACAAATCTGTTTTCATTGTTTTCTCTATTTGTGGAGAACCATCTGTATCGAACTTTCTGATAAAGAAGACTAAATTTTTGACTCAGGTTGATGCCAGGAATTGCAGCTAAGTTTTCAATAAGTGTTATCTGGTAATAGTTAATACTGCTGCAGTTTAAGCCCCATAGGGCTTGTTCTCAAAACTCATACAATCTTAATCTCCAAATATATGTCACATTCTTGCGGATAAATAATTGTTAAAAGTCGTTAACAAATTATAGCTTGAAAATTTTACTGTATTTCAAATAAAGTAGTTTTTTTGTAGGTTGTTAATAGTTGTCGTAATATTCCAATAAACATTACACTTTTACAGTGTTGCCATGTAAAAGCTTCTAATGTAATTTATGTATTATATCCACCTTATTAAAATCTTTATAGTTATTGTATATAAATTTGGTAGTGAGTGTTCCCTTATTAAAAATTATTTTAACCTTGTCTGTATTTTACCCAAAATATTTTCCGATATTTTTTGCTCTTGTGATTTTCGTTAACAGTAAGGTTTCTAAGTTGTTATTTGTAGATGGGTAAAAATTAAAAAAATTGAATTCAAGGATAAAATAAATAGCTAAAAATCTAAATGTAATTTGCCTCAATTAAGTCATATGATGTTCCGTAATAATAGTGATAAAAGTCGCCTACTTACTTTACCTAGGACAATTACCGAGAAGGTAGGTAGGTTTTTTATTGGAAGTTTTCATGCACCTAAACGATTTTAAAGCTTGCTTTTTATAAATAGCTTCTGTATTACATTTTCCTTAGGTACATGGCGGCTGTTAAACAATAAGTTTAATTTCGAACCTAAATCCGCTAATAACAATTCAAAATATTATGGACATATATGAGTAGGTAAATTATTTTATGGCCAAGTATTTTCTGTTTCCAAAATATCCTTACTATGAGTTAGTACGAAGGGACCTAATCCAAAAATTTTATGTACATATTTAAACAAACAAGCTCATTAGATAATAATTTATCTTCAATTGGACACAAAATAGATAAAAATTTTTTCATAAGATATTTTCCTGCCTACTGTTCATATTAAAAAGATGGTTATTTAAAAGAAACAAATTAATTTTCAATTTAGAAGTAACAAATGATGTGATTACAAATTAATGTGTTTATAAAATATTAAAAAAAACACATTTAGGCCGTTTTTCGCAATACCTGGTCACCAAAAAAAAACGGGCTTAAAAAACTGTTATACAATTGTTGGTTTATTATCTAAGAAAGTTACTGTGATTGGTTGAAGAATGTTCCTTTAAACTGACTTAATCAAAAACCTAAAAGTCACATCAAAAATATTTTATCCAAGAAGATTAGTTAAGTATTCTGATTTCACTTTTTAAGAAACTTTGTATTAAAATAGACAACGAAAAAGCTGTTAAATCAACCTTTCTAAATGACCCCCCGGAAATAAATTTATTTACAAAAAATCGTGTGCGTTTCTCGAATGGTTTTTAGCTTTTGACTGGCTAGTTTTAAATTTAGGAATTTTCATTCGTTTAAAATTATGCTTATGTTCATGAATAACAGCGACTATGTATGTATGACACGTTAGACAACTCTATATTTATTCACGTTTATTGTATTTACTACTGTTTCTGAAACATTACTAAGCTTTTTAACTTCTTGGATAAAGACGTTGCAAGGAAGTTTAAAAACTACTATTTGTTCATTTTAAAAGGTAAGTTTGTATCAATAATGGTTTAACTAATTTTGGTAAGTTTAAAAATACCTGTAAACAAAAAGAAAATAAGACTTCAACAAAGTTTGGGGTTAATTATAATTATTTATGCGACATGACCGAGTTTATAATTTATTTTGGTGTAAAAATGACAAATATTTAAATATAAATAGTTATTTGTCAAATGTCATTGTTAAATCTAGCTGCCGAAGAATTGTACTAAATTTTACATTAAAACCTCAAAACCATGGCTTTGAAGACAAATTTTTCTACTATCTGATGATCAAAAGATTAAGATAGGTATTGATGCTCTGTTAGTTTAAACATGGATTAGCCCAATTGAGATTAGGATATTTTGTGCAAAAAAATAGTATATTCTCATTTTAAACTCAACTTGGCTAATTCAAACATAAAACAATCTAGGAATCATAAGTTTTACCTTTAAAAAAAAAAGAAGAATATGTTAGGTTGAGCTAGTTCTGATTTTTATTTATTGTCGACTTATATACGATTGTCGGTTCCAAAGTTAAAACTGTTTTACTGTGAATTTTAAGATTTGGAAATGATTGGTAAAAATTATTTCCTAATATCTACGTAATGTTTAGATGACTGAAAGCTGTAACTTACAACTGAAAAAAAAACCTGTTGCACTACTGAAAAAGCCGGTTTGCTGTAAAACAGGCTGATCTGCCTTGCGTTCAAAAAATGTAAATAAAGTTGAGGCAGTTTTCTACCTGCCCTTGCGGCCTTTTCTTGTATGTAAACAAAACGAAAACTAGCTTGACAGGTAAATAAGCCGAATGGCACATGTTGGCAAGTTTTTATGTAGTATGGTTAGTAAAAAAAAACGGGATGTTATACCTTGATCAAATTATCTCCGAACTCGTACATCGCATTCTGGGACATTATTGCGGTAGACATAATCCTATATTTTTTGCACAGCCACCTAATATTAAAATTTATATGAAATGGCACAACACAACGATACTGTATGGAAACTCGCTTGAACTTTACGATAAAAAAATACGCGCTATTCCACAACACAGTTACCGCGTGCTATCTTTAACAACTTCGTTCCGTGACTGATGTTTTCTCTTTACGATTACTCGACTGTCGTTTGCCAGTCTCCCACTACGCGGCGTTAGGTGGGGACCGGCAAATATTCTGAATGTTGTGAGCAGCGTTGCCGCTCATTGCTGTTTTTATTTGTGATTTTTCTTTAAAAATAACGTAAGAAAATTCATTGATTAACGTACATACGTTCAAATTACCGAAAGCAATTTCCATAAAATTAAGTCTAGAAACAGAAATTTGTAATGAATTACATTGGTTTTTGTGCGATTTTTGTTTTTACGTTTAATGCACAAATTTTATTGTTTATTGTTGTTGGCATGACTGACTATCTTTAGCACCATTTTATATAAATTTGATTTTAATAGTTTTTAAATTGTAATTTCAGTCGAAATCGAATTTCAATAAAGTGATGCTAGAAACAATTCTGCCGCAAGGCCAAAGAAACTTAAACTTTGCATCGATAGCGATTATTTAACTATCGAGTTTCTGACCCCAAACTTGAAAACCATAATTCTGTATAGGGTTATTCTTCATATTCTGACTAGTTTTGGTGATTTTATTATAGGAGTTAGAAAAAAACTTTCAATATATAAGTTGTTACATTTTTTCTATATTACAAGGATATGTTACTACACTCTATATATTATTAAACATTAAGATGGAGCTTAAAATTTCCTTTTCAAAAATATATATGTTGCCTATGTTTGCTCCATCCGTTTTTGAAATAGTTACCTCAAAATATTAAATATTTCAAAAAGTCACCAGGACAATGTAAATAATGAAACAATTGAAAATTAGTTTGTTCAATGAAGAACATAATATACTATATCGTATTATAATATAAAATCAAGTTAGCTATGAGAAATACGACGGTAAAATATAGCAATTTTAATAAATTAACGGATAAAAAATCAAATAATTTCCTTGTACTTAATAAAATTATTTTACTATAGTTACCTAACTTGATTTTATATTATTATACGACTATAGTATACTATGTTCTTCCCTGAATAACCTAATTTTCAATTGTTTC
Source organism: Diaprepes abbreviatus (assembly GCA_034092305.1). Classification (NCBI taxonomy): domain Eukaryota; kingdom Metazoa; phylum Arthropoda; class Insecta; order Coleoptera; family Curculionidae; genus Diaprepes; species Diaprepes abbreviatus. Next base: position 10,223,378 of record JASJET010000228.1, read on the forward strand.
ATTATTTTTAGAGCTATTGCAACTTTTTGTAATATTTAATATTTTGAGGTAGATATGTTACAAACGGTTGCAGAAAACATAGGCAACATATATATTTTTGAAAAGAGAATTTTAAGCTCTATTTCAATATTTAATAATATACAGGTGTTCCTTTTAAAAAAAGTAAATTTATTTAAAAAATGCAATTTTTCATAAGCATTTGTTTTTACTAGTAACATATGAAACATGTATTGAAAGTTTTTTTCTAATAATCCTGTACAAAACAATGCAATTTTCTAATTTTTTCACAGTGAAAAATATGACAATTTTTATGATTTTAGTGAATAATTATAATAGAGTAAGAAGGAGGAAATGGTTAATAAAAAATTGACGGCACAACCTTCAAAGTAGACACATTTTAAGAAGGAATTTCTCAAAATTTAAACATCACTGCGATTTTTTTTAATCTTCGCAATCTAAGTACCCCATAAAATACATCTCTTTTTTTTAAATGATTAATTTTGACATCACTACTATAATTAATTATCTAAACTACTAAAGATATTTTTTCTTAATAAATAAAAGAAAGACCCCTCATAAAGCTATATAAGGTTGATTTCGATCATACTCTACAATAGATTTGTTTGAAGGCTATTTATGGTCGGTGGGGGAGAAGCTTTTTGATGTTTGACAGACATAAACATGTTTACTTATCCTTTCTTTCAATTTAATTGCTTGTCGTGACTCGTTTCAGTGTTTTTAAGTGTTAGAAATTACTATAAATGCGAAATTTACCATTACTATTAACAAAAAGAGGATTTAAAAACTTATTTTTATTGTTAAACATCGTTAAATATTGCTTACCCGTTGAAAATAATAATAAAAATGATTTAGGCAATCATATATTCATACTTTTATGTATTTAGAATTGACGTACCGATTATTATACGATACTCGTTTAAATAATGCAATTAGAAAAGGATAGCATAAAATTAGTATGTGGGTACCAAGAAATGAAATATCTACTGTTTATCAATATTTTTTCAAATATAGATAAAAATATTATTACGTTATTCAGCATTCAAACAACCGGGCCCTATTTCTGACGTTATGCTAATGCTAAAATGGTTGTAGTTGCTCTATTTCTAATGGGCGTAGCTAAGAGCTTCGCATCCCTAGGAGACGAAATACTGCGCCTTGTCAGATTATGATGATTCGGCTCTTCGCGCCGCCCATTAGAAAGAGAGGGATTATAATCGTATTTAGCTCTATGTGGAGCAGTTTCTCGTATACGGCATTCGTAGTTTAGACTTTATTCGTCTATGGTATGTATTACCCAATAAGGTAAGGAACATAGTACTATGGTATAACATTAACTCCCGTTGAAATTCATATATAGCAGCACATGTTAAGGTACAGGAATCCTGGTGACATTAGAAACGAATTATTGCGGAGATAATTTACTTTTCATTATAATCTGGCGTTGTCATTAAGCGCCCATCTATCAGTACGTTTAGATCGATGACTTGAAGTGGCTTTTAAAAACCATTTGGAAAAAGTTAACTAAACCCGTTTATTTCGGTGATTTGAATCTAGATTGAAAATTAATTTCAAGTTACTTTTAAACTCGTTATTTCGCATGCGTGTGTACCTAATCTCAACAAATACTATTTGTGGAACATTTTTAAGAATTTGTGTCCCAAAACGTAATAAATTTAACTTAAAATTACAACAGGTTCCCTCATTTCATAATACAAAAAAAAAATAAATAAATATTGGTTCATAAGTCCAGCTTGAACGATTTACATTACATTTTGAAGTCGCTTTATTAAAGTCAACCTTATTTCATTTTAGGCTTGACGAATTATTCAAGTCCCTTTCTAGCGGGTTTATTTAAAGTGGTGTTTCAAACTCGCTTGAACTCAAACCCGTTTCAGGTCATCAATATATATACGTACTGATTTATTATTTGCTAGCTTCAGATCGGTGATCATTGTGGACTAAGATTATGAACAAAATATTTATTTATTTTTGTAGATTCTGAAAATTAAGGAAGCTGTACTTCAAGTTTAATTTATTTACAGGATGTAACACAAATTTTTACATCCTACAAGTAGTCTTGATTGGGCAGGCTCAATAATTGGTTTCAAAGTGGCTTAAAATTAATTTTAAACCCTGATTCAAGTTACCGAAATAAATTAATAGGTTTAATATTAGTCTTAATGCCCCTTCACTTTCAGTTTGGTTTAATACTATCGATATAAACGTATTGTATATCAGTGCCATTGCGGTTAAGTTCAATGAATACAAAAAATGTAATCATACCTATGACTTTAATCATAGATATATAAAGATATAGACTGCGAGTCCTATAGAAGCGCGTGGGCTCTCGCTTAGAAAGAGACAGAGTGGAATTTTTATGAAAGAAGCTGAGAACCCCGTATGCGTGATATCCCTCACTTAATCCATTATGAAATATCTTTTTCTGGTTGTCAGGCGAGAGGGGTGTCGCGCATACGGGGCTCTTAACTCTGCCCATAGAAAGAAAGGCACTATTGACCTATATCGCTCTGCCTCTTTCTAAGCGAGAGCCAACGGACTTTTATAGAACCAGCGGTCTATGATAGTAATATGATAATTTCAGTTATTATAAGGGCTATTCTTTTGAGTAATTATCACATTCAGTTCTATCACTTGAAGTAATCATGATTACATCGACCTAATGACAGGTAAATGCATATTCAAAAGAACATGAAATTATCAGTTTCACTTTTTTCACTTTGATCACTTGATAATTACTCTATAGAATACAGCCATAGTCACAGTTTTTCCATACAGATATTATTTTTAGAGGTTCAACTCCATGTACTCAACCTTTAAGTTACTAATATGACATCTACTTTTTCACTGATTGAAATCGTCAGAATTCGAGAAGAAACAATTTTCTTTCCTGTCAATCTTTGGAACGTCCTAAATAAGTTTTTAAAATTTTTTGTTTTTAAAATATCTGTCTCAATTTATCTGCAGTCTTTCTTTTACTTTATTTTCCCCTTGCTTTTTTCTTGTTTCTTCTATCTTTTATAAAATTAGTATGTCTCTAAAAAATCTCTCATATAAGTTGAACACTTCAAATAATTATTTTTTATTCATTTTAATAAGAGATTGGTGATCATATGTGTGAAGCAAGCCTCTCGTAGTTATGATAATTTAACACGTGGCCTCTTCAATGTCGTCAATAATTTCAAAATTTTGTATTTTAAGTCAGCAAATTATACTAATATGTTGTAAACTATTTCTGTTCTTATCAATTTAAGTTTTTATGTTACAGTTTTGTAACCAACTCTTGAAAAGAGTATATAATTACGAATCATGAAATAAACGTTGATTGCTTTTAGAATTCCTCATGAAGTAGATCAGCGAAAATATAAATGTCCATCTCTTGGCACACTCGTGTGACGATCACATCCAGGAACAATAAAATAACATTTTGGTAGAAGTAAAAAAACTGAAAGATAAAAAGAAATAATTCTTAATATATGTGGACCATATGTATCAAACTCATTCCTTTTGTGGTGAGAATAAAATTTACATTTTAATTTGTTCTTTGAAATATCTTTTTCGTTCGTTTTCGTAAAATTAAGTGTACTTTAGCTATTCCATGTTTAGCTTTCCTTTGAGGATCGACTTAGAGCTTATGCAAATGAGGTGAAATACGCGTAAATGTCCTTGCGTGTATGAATCCGTGAGTTAATTTGCGTGCATTTCGCCAAACTTTCGACTGGTGTTAAGCACGCGCGTATTACGCACAAGTCGAGATACTAGAGACGTCTTGTGTTCAATATGCGCGCGAACCTTGGCGTATGAACGTATTAAAAAAATGGAGAGGGATAATTTAGATATGGAGTTATTTATTAACGAACTAGAAAAAAGAATGGCGATATAGAATCTTCTGAATATTTATATAGGAATTTGAAACATATATCTTGGGAAGAATTGGTATTAATATTTTCAGATATTAACGAATCTGAAGAAAAGAAAAATAATCTCAATAAATGATTTTATAGGTATACTGAAGTAACTATAAAAAGTTTTCTCATGTTGACTCAATTTGGGATACAAACAAACAAACAAATCGATGCGCTCTGTACATTCCGCTTTCTTTTTTGTTTGCCTTTTTCCCACTCGTTCACCTCCATATTGAATACTGGTCTGATTCCTTCCCAAATGCTCACGTGTTTAAAGCACACTATTGACTATACGTTCTCGCGTATAAAACAGAGGACTTACGAGCGGGCTTGAGGGAATTGGTGACTCGAACGCTGGGCATCACCTAGTAGTAAGGGTCATTTTTTTGTTAATTTTCAAAATACTACCCACATCCGTGAAAATTTGTAAGTTTAATTTATGAAGAGAACACGAGGAAGCGAACGAACATCTTATCGACTTATAGTAAGTAAGTAGACGAATATCTGGGGAAGGCGACGGCGGACTCACATGGCACCCGAGCAGGGACGACGCGACGGGAAACTGTCAAGTCGTGGGCTTTGATTAAGCCCAGACCCTACAGAAAAGACTACTAAGGGTTGTTCGTTCTACAAATTTCTCAGACTCACAGCTTTCCATATATGCGAGATTACAGAATCTCAAATAGATGTGAAACTGGGAGTCTTGGGAGGGGGCATGTCGTAGAACAAACATCTTACCGGCATGTTTCGACTCGAATTAACTTCAAATATAAGTTTCGACTTATATATAGTAAGTCCGTAAACGGGTGTCTGGGCGGACCCACTGACAAATCCACCGCCGGCGTTGAAGACGAAACACCCATACTTTTAGTGGTCGACATTAGCTTTTAAGTATGTTTCAAACATCGAAGGCATTATTGCGACAACACCTTTAAAATACAAGTTAAAATACAATTTTTGTAGTCACCCCTAAAATGGGTGTACGTGCTTTATAGAAATTGGTGGCATTTATAACATTTTAAGATAATCCTTTATTCATTATGTCTGATCAAGTGTTCGAATATTTTTATAAACTTTATTTTTCAACGGAAATTGTAAAATCTAGTTTATTAGCAATAAAGTTGCTATAACTACCTCGGTACTTCGGTACCGTCAGTAAGTTTCTTCAAATAACATGACAACACTGTAAACTGGTCGACAGACCCGGAGTACTGTGAGCCGAAAATCGTCGCGTCTTCAAGAATCAAACCTAACACAAGTTTAAATTAATAACATCCGCCTATTCTCTATACACTCGACCTTACTGACTGAGTTATTGTTTTTTTTTTGCTCTAACTGTTTATTTTTATTTAATAATTATTTTAGTACTCTGTGACGTACGAGTACCTGAATCCTGCTATGAAAAGTGAATCCTGCTGGTTGGATTATATAAGTAAAAAAAATATTTATTAGTAGCACAAATTGTATATATAACAATAATTATTTACTATTACGTAATTTTGTTCTCGTCATCTTTCCTTGTCCTTGAAATTTTGTTGGCTCTTCTTTATTAAGGAAACCGAAAGAAAATGAACCGACTTTGAAATAACATTAAAAAGTTTGAAATAACAAATAAATAAATAGAAAATATTATAAAATGGAAGATTCTAATTAAGCATAATTGTATATAAGACTCTAATTTATCACTTCAAATTTCTTTGAGGTTATCTATCTTAATTATAACCAAATCGAAATGTTCAGCCAAACCTACCAATTTGTACATTCATTGATTGCGGAGATTGACTTGCGTCGACTAGTATAAGAAATTAAGTAGTTATTTGTTTGTAATTATATTATAGTTATTGAGATTTCTACATTCTGCGGACTTCAAAAATATACTGTTTAGTAGTCCAGTTGTTTTCAAAATATTGACATACAAAATTATTAACATTTTTTAGTTGAGTGTTATTGAAGCGGAACAAACAGTTTTTTGCAGTCTGAGTATTTATTTTCGCTGTTTTCCTTGCCTCACAATACTTTCAAGTATTATAATGTGCGTGAAATTGAGTGATACAGAACGTTAAAAATTTTTGAAAATCCTTCTTAGCGATTTTTTAAAAATAATATATATTTTTGCGCATGAAGGTTCGAAGGGGAAGATGGAGTGCTCCATACGCCGCCTTATGCGTTGTACTTATTTGGATCTATTGTTTTTGTTTGAATTTTATTTCAGAATGGTAAGAAATGACGTTCGTAAACTCCGAAAAGAAGTTCAGCTGCAAAAGTCGAAGGCTTCAAAAAAGTGCCAATCGTTAGTTTCTAGGCCAAGCCTATTACGCGAAAAAAATTCTTTTGAAGATTCATCTCAAGAAAATGATGATTTTAATGATACCCAAATTTTTTTCTGAATCTTGAATTTATAGTGGGTTATGTAAGGAGGTATCATATATGGGCTCACTGTAGCTGCGCTGGAGTAAACGGTGAAGTATCTATTAACCAGACTCCGGGCCTTTTCAGACTGGCGATGTTTTATTTTAAAATTCTAATTTTACAGCATTAACAGAAAAAACAATTAAGTTCTCCCATCCACAATTCAGACCCCAGAATCTAAAAAAAAAGTAAAAACAACATTAACAACCATCCCAGAAAATTTTTCGAGCCAATAATAAATAAAATTTTTGTAAAAAAATTGAACCGACTTCTAAAAGTGCGTTAAAAGTGAAAAATAACTATAAATTTTTATATGAAATTGAACTTTTTGAAATCGGCGCCAAACTAATACCTGACAAAATGTGATTTGCATAAACAGATTAAAAATACTTTATTTGTAATTGTTTTCTTATCATAATTTGTATATATTAGTAGTTATTTATTTCATTTACAAATAATTTATCTCCGACTTCAAAAAGTTCAATTTCATATAAAAACTTATAGTTATTTTTCACTTTTTAGCGCACTTTTAGAAGTCGGTTCAATTTTTTTTATGAAAATTTTAATTTTTTATTTTTATTTTTAGAATTCATTTTGATATCCATAAATTATTTGAACTAAGTACTAATCGAGATTAGTATACCTCGCAATGACTCCAAGGTGGCAAAAAAGTACCCATTTTATCCAAAGTTGTAAATCACCCTTAAAATAAACCACTAAAAATTTTTTGGTTCCTAGAGTTTTCCAAATACCAGTAAAATTGCGTCAGAAAAATATTTAGCCTGTCATAGTAAATCCACTATCTTAAATTTCAAATTAATTTTAGATTGGTAATATAGGCCCCAAAACCCTCCAATATCGATGTTTAAAGAACCTGAGATGTAATTTTCTTAGCTCGATATATTTCTATACTGCACATTGAGTTTGTATACGCCTCAAGAACCCCACAATATCAATTTTAGACAAAATACGAATATATAAAATTTTCTGTCCCTCATATTGTACCTTATTAACCTAATTATTGTAAAAAATTAACTTCATATTCGTAATACACGACCCCGAAAACCCTCTAATACCAAATCTGAAAAAATGGGAATAAGGTAAAATTTTCAACCCACCATATTGCATCCGCTATATTGAATTTCAAAAAAATTATTTTAAATCTTAATGTAATTTAAATCTAAACCCTTTAAAGCCTCCTACTACCAATTTTGGATGAAATCCGGAAATTTAAAATTTCTAGACCATATATATATATATATATATATATATATATATATATATATATATATATATATATACAGGGTGTCCAAGATAAGGATCCTAAGCATGGGGATCTCAGTACCTGTTGGAGTTACAGCTTAGGTTAAATTAGAAAAAAGTTGCGTATTTTGAAGCGTATTTACATGCCGTTGAGAAACTTTAAAAATTTTCATGGCCAGCTGAGATATTGGGGAAAAACGAAAATTTGACGAAATAGATTTTATTTTTTTGTGACTTTATTTTAAAAGATATTAAAAAACTAATAAAACTTTTTCATTGGCACTTTTTAGATAATACGTGATGGCGTTTTTAAATTTTATATCCGACGTTTTGTTTTCGAGAAACCATCATCAACTTTATTTTTTTATATGGCCCAAAAAAAAAGTATACCCTGTATCTGATTCCATTTTTTATTACAAATTCAACGATGTATCACATGTCATATTTTTTTGTTAGACAAAAAAAAATGCGATTTTTCTATTTTTTTAAATATATTTTTAATTAGGCTTTGCAAACAAATAATGCTTTGACACTTTGACGTAAATACCTGTTATTCTGTCACATATGACTTAATTTAATGTTTATGGTAAGATAAAATAATAATTGTTAAGTTGATTTAGAGTTATTAAGTTGTTTGTAGAGTTCTTGTCGTTGTTGTTACTGTTGTTATTGTTTATTGTTGAATAATTATTATTGTGTTATTATCGTCGAATATGCCGGGTGGCCATTATAGTCATGAAGAAAAGTTTGACATGCTGACCTGCTACATTTTGTGCCAGAAGAATACTATAAATACTGCAGCAATGTATCTAAATACATTTCCAGATAGAAAGCAACCATGTAAGTCCATTTTCTTACAGTTGGCGCGAAATTTAAAACAATATGGATCATTTAAAAAGCCAGTTTCATCCCGAAAAAAGGATTCTTCCGAAGAAACCCAAAATAACGTATTACAAGCAGTTGTTGAGAACCCTGACATCTCTTGCAGGCAAATTGAAAAAAGTATAGGAGTAGCCAAATCCACTGCTCAATTTATTTTGCGTAAAAATAGATATCACCCCTATAAATTTAGGATTTGCCAAGCACTTAAACCAAGGGATCTTGAACGACGCCGGCATTTCTGTGAGTGGTATACACGCGCATGTGAAGATGATATCAATTTCCCTGCAAAAATAATATGGTCTGACGAAAGTCTAGTCACTAATAATGGTGTCTTTAACCGCCGGAATACTCATTACTGGGCGCAACAGAATCCGCGTGTTCAAAAAATTTCAAGACATCAGGAGCGTTTTGGGTTTAATATGTGGTGTGGAATTTTCGGTACCAAAATACTAGGTCCATTTATCTACCATAGTTCGTTAACTGGAGAACGATACCTTCAATTATTACAAAATAATTTAGAAGACTGCTTGGAGGATTTACCTCTGGCACAGGTTAATACCTGTTGGTTTCAACAAGACGGTGCTCCTGCACATAATTCTAGGCAGGTTCGCGAGTATCTTACGCAGCGATTTCCTGGAAAGTGGATTGGAACCTCCAGTGAAGTGCCTTGGCCAGCGCGATCTCCGGACTTAACCCCTATGGACTTCTTTCTTTGGGGGTTTCTTAAAAGCCAAATATACCATCATTCTTTTGAGACTGAGCAGCAGTTACGAGAATGTGTAACTAATGCATTCAACAGTATTACACCTGACATGTTGCGTGATGTTTTAAATTCTACCATAAGAAGATCATATTTATGTCTGGAAAATAACGGAAATCTGTTTGAACACCTGCTTTAAATTGAATAAAAAAAATTGTTAATTTATTTGTTGTTTTAGTTATTTTTAAATAATTTATCATTCTTTGTATATCATTAAAATAATGATTATCTTATGGTTAAATTTATGGTAGATTAAATTTTCTTGTTTCTAAGTAGTACTATGCTCCATTCAGCTTCATTGCTCTGTAAATAGATATTAACTAATATGTGAGATCAATAACTCATAACAGGTATTTACGTCAAAGTGTCAAAGCATTATTTGTTTGCAAAGCCTACTTAAAAATATGTTTAAAAAAATAGAAAAATCGCATTTATTCTTTTATCTAACAAAAAAAATGTGACATGTGATACATCGTTGAATTTGTAATAAAAAAGGGAATCAGATACAGGGTATACTTTTTTTTGGCCCTTATAAAAAAATAAAGTTGATGATGGTTTCTCGAAAACGAAACGTCGGATATAAAATTTAAAAACTCCATCACGTAGTACCTAAAAACTGCTAATGAAAAAGTTTTATTAGTTTTTTAATATCTTTTAAAATAAAGTCACAAAAAAATAAAATCTATTTCGTCAAATTTTCGTTTTTCCCCAATATCTCAGCTGGCCATGAAAATTTTTAAAGTTTCTCAACGGCATGTAAATACGCTTCAAAGTACGCAACTTTTTTCTAATTTAACCTAAGCTGTAACTCCAACAGGTACTGAGATCCCCATGCTTAGGATCCTTATCTTGGACACCCTGTATATATATATATATATATATATATATATATATATATATATATATATATATATATATATATATATATATATATATATATAGCCATATTGGATCCGCCATATTGAATTTTTTATAAATATTTCGGATCCATTATGTGCGACCCCGAAAACTCCCCCACACCAATTTTGGAGAAAATCAGACAAAATTAAGCAACTTCCGGAACATAACGTAAAAAAATTCATTCAAATCGGTGCCGCCGTTCCAGGGAAATCGGTGTACATACATAAAAAAAAAACATACTCGACGAATTGAGAACCTCCTTCTTTTAGAAGTCGGTTAAAAATAGAATACAAAAACTTTATAATAATAACATACAACAAAGCAGCAATTGATCACTGCTCCAAAAATATGTCACCCTACCATATATATCTGAAATTACTTTCTAATCAAAAAAAATTTAAAACAACATAATATTCTGATTGATGAAAAACCATCTAATAATTTAAAAGGCTTTCACACTAAATTAAAATCAGATATTCCCTAGGAAGAACAAACAAATGTTATTTACAAAGTTTATGCCGAGATTGTAATCAGGTATATATTGGTCAAACAAAATAGTACCATTGCCCTAATTTTAACAATGTCCAAATAATAGACAAAGAACACCTAATACCATGAATTTCACAACTGCCACGAGTGATCTCGGAAATATTTTTGACCACCCTATTAAGACAAAATTGCATATGTTTACAAACTCTTTAAAAAGCCTTTGTTAAACTTTAATTTTAGTTTGCTTAGAGCAATATAACCGACAGTAGTTTATAAATACTACACCTAAGAAAAATGGAATAAATAATTAAATAGTTTATTTAGTTAAATAAGTTGTTCACTGTAAATAGCCCTTAAGATAACAAAATTTTAATTTAGCTTCTAAAATTTTTTGTTAAAATTATAGACCACCCATATGTGTCATTTCAAAAAGTTGGGCAACATTGTTTTTATTAATAAAAATATAAAATTAACGAAAAAAAAACCGTTTTTTTTTTCAACTTTCCTCTCGTGTACCTTTGACGGTATTCATTTTAGAGGAAAGTTCAAGAGGAAAAAAAGTTTTGTAATTAAATTTGCGATAAGATAGCGTCGTTCGGAAATCTCGAAATATATTTCCCTTATTGCAAAATAGCAATAATTAAAAAAAATTAAAAAAAAAACAGTTTATTAATTAATTTCTTTTGACCATTTAAATTTATCCGAAGACCTTCATATTAGAGCAAAGAAAACTTTATGCCATACTAAAATAACATCCTAAAATTCGTTAGGATCAAATCGATAGTTTTTGCACAATATTTTTGCAATCCGATTTCGGTTACAAAAATTGACCATTTTTCAAGTTTATGTGAGTTCAAAATGTCACGTTAATGTATTTAAATTTATTTTCGACATAAAGTAGGGAACTCAAGTTTTCCAACGCGTTTTTCAGAATCAAAATTAGATGATTTGGACGCACTCAGGAATCGTTTAAAGCCATTATTGATATATTTGCTTATAAACAAATAGGTTATCTCGGCGGATTTTCATTGGATTTTTTTTTGAAATACATGGAAAGAACTTGGAAAGACGCTTCTTTTCGTGAAAAAAAATTTCAAATCCGTCAATTGGTTTCCGAGATACAAACTGTCATAGTTGACAGCCTGTTACGGTGAATCTATAAACAATACAGACCTGATTCTTGAACCAAAAACTTTGTCTTGCCGAGTTCTTTTTTGATACAAATAGTTAAATGTTTATGTTATCGGAAACTTGAATAAAAAATGAAAAGAATATCGCCCATGCGCGTGAAAAGTGAAAAAAAAGAGGGGTGGAGAGCTCTTCGAAGATTCAAAATACATATCTGAAAGAAATTTTTATTTTCTCGGCTTTTAATGGAGCGATTTTGATTATTTTGTGTAAATTGATGTACCGCGAATAATGGAGCTCAAATATTATAAAGCCATGTGCCCATCATGCATTCATTTTGTTATAAACAAATGACGTTATTTATGCATCATACTTACAGCATACTGCACCCTAGAGTACTGGACTTTCCAAGCGAATCTTTGTTTATTAATATAATTAAGCATACTATAACGATATGTATTTACTTTAATTATTAAAATTGTTTAAACAGATTGAAAAAAATTTTGGTTTTAAATTATTTTATTCGTAAAATACAGATAAAAATAAAATAGCTATTCTTTATAAATTATGTTCAAAAAGTACTCTTAACACTAAATATTATATTATAAACTTTATAGAGTTCCAAAAGGGTTTTTTACATTGAAATTTTTTTTCCATTCTAATCGGGCTCTCTTGGGCTGTGGAATGTCCGGATCATCATTTTTATTGAAATCTTGACCATCTAATCGTATATCGATATCGAAACAATCCTTTTCTATTTCTCTGTCAACTTCTTCAAATCAATTACATTTTCAGAAATTTCTTCTACGTCAATATATTGGTTTTGTGCATTTTTGCAAGTTTGTCCGTTGCAGTTTGAGCAGTAATCAGTACATTTTAATCCATGCTTAATACAGCCATATAATTTGAAACACTCTTTTATACACTTTACAGCTTATTTTTTTCAGTAGATTATCTGGCAACAGTATATCTGTGGTTTCAAACATGATTTCTGCACTTCCCAACCACAGTCTTTTGTGTCCAATTCATTATTACCAAGCCATTGCTGCACCTGAGAGTAAACTCTGTAGCAATGCTGTGCAGCTCCAGATTCTGTAGGCGAGAGCTGGGTCAAATTAAAGTTTTTCTTTCTACTCTCCTTCTTAAAACACAAGCATCGCAGCTCATTTAAATTTGTATTATTGCTTCTTTCCCACCGTACATTACAACTATGATTTTTAAGCCCGCATTTTTTATTTGGTAATGGGAAGAGTTAGTTTAGTTGAAAATTAAAGCTTCTTTTTTTTTTTTAAGTCTGCGTCATTTAATAAAAGTTTGCATATTTTTTTCCTTGGTTATAAAATGCAAACAGTTGTATCAAAAAAGAACTCGACAAGACAAAGTTTTTGGTTCAAGAATCAGGTCTGTATTGTTTATAGATTCACCGTAATAGGCTGTCAACTTTGACAGTTTGTATCTTGGAAACCAATTAATAGATTTGAAATTTTTTTTCACGAAAAGAAGCGTCCTTCCAAGTACTTTCAAACCATTGTAAAAAAAAAATCCAATGAAAGTCCGCCGATATGCTCTATTTGTTTATAAGCAAAAATATTAATAATGTCTTTAAACAATTCCTGAGGGCGTCTAAATCATCCGATTTTGATTCTGAAAAAGCGTTGGAAAACTTGAGTTCCCCACTATATGTCGAAAATAAATTTATATATCTTAACGTGATATTTTGGACTCGAACAAACTTGAAAAATGGACAATTTTTGTAAACGAAATCGGATTGTAAAATTATTGTGCAAAAACTATCGATTCGATCTTAACGAATTTTAGCGTGTTATTTTATCATGGCATAAGGTTTTCTTTGCTCTAATATGAAGGTCCTCGGAAAAATTTAAATGGTCGAAAAAATTTTATTAAAAAACTGTTTTTTCTACTTATTTTTTTTTAATTATTGCCATTTTGCAATAAGGGAAATATATTTTGTAATTTCCGACCAACCCTATCTTATGGCAAATTTAATTATAAAACTTTTTTTCCTTTTCAACTTTCCTCTACAATGAATCCCTTCAAAGTTACACGAGAGATATTTGAAAAAAAACGTTTTTTTTTCGTTAATTTTATATTTTTATTAATAAAAACAATGTTGCCCAACTTTTTGAAATGACGCATATCAAAATTATCGTTATTCAGGTTATTCTGAAGACTCTCATGCAAAAATCTCCATGTTCCATTTCACATCCACCTAAAAACAGATAAGCCCTGGTCTACTACCATGTTTTCATCTTTTGCAGTTAAAAAAGTTACTCTGAAGATGGTTTAAATAAAACGAACCGAAACGTTAGTGAAATATCAAAAATCTTTTAATTTTACTTAAATTCCTGCAAAGAAATTGACCGCAAACCAATAATAGAAATAATAATTGTTTTAAGTAACACGGTCGACAGGAGCAATATATATTTTAATTTCATTGTTTTACTTGTAAGGTTAATGTTGTATAAATAAATCTTTATTTTGTAACTTTAAATTCAAATTATATAATTACCTGGTCTTACTTCACCTACGGGGCAAGATAGGGAGAATAATTTTTTACTTTAATCATTAGTTATCTTCAAGTTAATCAATAAATGTTAATATGTGATTATATAATACTAAGATTGATAATTAATCAATCTTTAATCAAGCACAGAATATTTTTGGCTTTCTTTAAAAATTCAATACCAAACTTTAGCTATTCCATCTTATCGTAACTTTTTCTACAGAAGAACCAAAGATCTGTATTCTAAAAATCTTAATTTTTAATTTTTGCAGATTTGCAGCCCTGATTTCAAATGAAGGCAAGTTACGAACAGCTTGACTGACGAGCATTTAACCTACAGCTATATTTTGTACATACATACCCGGGGGACTGGTGTCAGTGGTGCCTGAGTAGAGGGACGTACTTGACAACTTAAACCGCTGGCATAATCAAACACGTATGGGTCCCGGGTCACTTGGGTACACACGGAGACGAGACAGCGGACCGGGGCTTCCAAACCCATTATACCTGTTCTAATTCCTGTCAGAGAAAATTGAAACTGTTTCTGAAAAGCAAATTTATTGAATGCTGGAGGAAAGCCTTTGGAATTCGATGTGCCAAAGAACATATAATTGGACCTAATGTGCTGCTTTCTGAAGAGGAAAGAACTGTGGATTGCTGATGAGACATTGTCAACTGTGAGGTCTTCTTCATAGGATTGGCACCGCAGATGATCCGGTATGGTGTCTGGAGGAGGATGAAATTGTTGACCATGTTTTCAGAGAGTGTCCGGCGCTCAACGGATAGAGGCAGATACATTTCCGGAATACAATAATATTACCCGAAGCAGTTAGGCAAGGTCAGGTAACGAGGCTGCTTGGGTTCGGAAAGGCGAGTGACCTCTAATGACCTGCGGCTATAGTGGGATGTAATGGACCCAACGAGGCCTAAGAATCGAGTATCACCTCTCTTATTCATTCATTCATTTATTCATATATACATGGCGGTCCATAAGTTTATAGGTGATTTATAAAGCTAATAACTTTTTTTAACACTGTATTATGAAATGGGCATCGCTAAATGAAGTTTGTTTTACATTATCGACAAAAAACATCTCGCAAACAAATTCCTTCGTTTTCGGTCTTACATTTTTATTTTTTTTAATGTGTGGTTCATAACAGAAATTGAAATGTTTTGCTGTAGAAGCCTGATTTCCGCCCGAATATTGTTCTTTTTATAATATATATATATATATATATATATATATATATATATATATATATATATATATATATATATATATATATAATCAGCCTCGATACTTCCGTGGTATGGCTTCAACCTGTGGAGATGTACTAATTTCGTTTTGGTCTTGACACTTCGTTAGATCCTATAAACAACATCATTGATTCTTTTCAGAACAGTATACGGTCTTCTCAGACTGGCATCAACTTAGGTGATTTACCTTTCTTCCCCTGTAGTTTCCATAACCAAATTCTGTCACCTTGCTGCAACTCTGCTGAATTTCTAACTCGTTCATGAACTTCCGCAACTCATCTTGTAAGACATCCACCCAGTCTTCAATCTCCATACTTTCATTAGTTGAGAAACCGAACATTATGTCGCAAGATAATCTAAGTTCCCTTCCAAATAAAACCTTGGCTGGTGTAACTCTGGTAGTTAAAAAGATTGGCAAATATTTGTCCCAATCTTTCTAATGTTTGTCCTCAACTTTTGAGAGGTGCTCTTCATTGATCCTACTAAATCGTTCAATTATGCCATCTGAATGAGGATGTAAAGCTGTAGTTCTGGTTTTATAGATGCTAAGTAGTTCGCAGAGCGTTTGAAAAAGATTCTATTCTAAATTAGGGTTTTGGTCAGAATATAGCTCCAAAGGAATTTCAAATCGGCTGAACATATTGTTGATTAAGACTTCAGCTACTTTTGAGGTCTTCTGGTTGGGGAAAGCAAATACCTCAGGCCATTTACTGAATTAATTAATAGTGACGAAGATTAATTTGTTGCCTCTATATGTTTCTGGAATGGTTTAGCTATATCAATAGTTATTTGTTCAAAAGGTATTCCAACGTTATACTTCTCCATTTTTCCCTTAAATCTTGCGCTTGGACCCTGGCTAGCTGCGCATTTAGGACACTATTTACACCATGATTTTACGTCTTGACATTAGTTAACCCAGTAAAATCTTCCTCCAAGTTTTTCTAGAGTTTTGTTACCTCCTAAATGAGCACCAGACTGCCTATTGTGAGTTTCATCTAAAACCACTCGAATTTTATTTCTGGGTACTACCAAGTGAGTTTTGATTTCCCAGGATCTCTTTAATAACTGGCCGTCAATAAGCCCAAAGTGCCTTGAATGTAAGTTCTTTATCCGAATTATCTTCCCAACTAGGACGCGTTTCATCATTTTTTTTAAATTGAAGAAATGGCGTCAGATCATTGTCTTCAAGTTGGTCTTTTTTCATCTGAGCTGTACTTAATTCTAGATCAACATCGAAAGTGACTCTCTGAATAAGAAATTCTTCTCTTTGCTGAATTTTGCTACGGTGCTGGCATTCTGGTATCTGTGTTATTGTGCAGTCTTCCTGGTGTATGCTTGCTTTTAAAATTGTATTGCTGCAGTTTTTCCTGGCTCTTTTTCATGTGGTTTCTAGATGGTGAACGAGGCCTTAATTGTACCTGATAGTTCCTTGTCATGTATTCATTTCATCCCCATCTGCAGCACTTTATCTAGTTTCTTATTTGCATCTGGCAATCCTTTCTCCTGTGTCCAGTTTGTTCACATCTGTAGTATACTTTCTGGTTTCTGCTATAACATGAAGTATCAGTTATTCTATATTTAATTTTAAAATTATACTGTTGTAGTTTTTCCTGGTTCTCTTTTGTGCCGTCTTGGATGATGAACGACACCTTAATTGCACCCGACAGTCCCTTTCCATGTGTCCAGTTATCCATATCTGTAGCATCCTTGCTGGTTTCTGCTATAACGTAAAGTATAACTTCTGGTGTTTAATTTCTTAAGGATATCAGATAACATTGTCTCCATCGCTTGATTTGGTGAATCCTTGTGTTCCTTTGGAAAACATTATATATATATATATATATATATATATATATATATATATATATATATATATATATATATATACACAATGTTTTTCCGATCTAACATTTCAATACAATAACTAGTCTACTCAACATAAGGTATATTTCTAGATCTTCGATTCCATTAATAAAATACTCGATAATAACTCTTCTGGGAATTCTTCCGTAGCTCCCGGGTAAGCTAGATGAACAAGGCGTCGGACATCTGTTTCACATTCTTGCAAACTTTCTCTATTTCTCTTATGTCTTGACTTGAGTTGTTACTGGTATAACTGGCACCGAAGTTGATCTCCAAATCTTCTTTCCAATGCAGCACTAAGGATTTTATAGTCTTGTGGGTTATATATACTGGTCCACGGAGTGCAATTACTAATGCAATAGCATCTTTTTCGAAGGTCCAGTTATTTCAGTAGCGGCAGCTTCAAATTTTGGGGGTTTGTGAGCCTCTTCATGCCATCGGTGGTTATTATTTTATCAGAAAGGTCATGCTTCTTTATTTTATTAACTTCTGTCCGAAAGCTCTTCATTTTATATTCTATCCCGTCTATGATTTGTTTCACTTCTTGTCGCATCTTTCCTATGGCTTGTCGCACTTTGCCTTTTTCTTAAACTTTTACATTTGTCCCTGTATAATTTGATCAAATTCTTGCTGCTCTTCTAACATGATCTCTTGTATCCATTTGTAAAGTTTATCTTGATCTTTAATGTGACGTTCTTCTTCTTGTCTTTCATTTTGGCGACTTGCTTCTTCCAGTTTTTCTTTCAAAATACGTTGTTCTTCTTTTTGGCGCTGTTCTTCTTCTTTCTGGCGACGTTCTTTTATACGTTCCATAAAATTAGTCAATGTTTTTTTATTTGTTCCATTTCGGCTAGTATTTTCATAGAAACTTCTAGAATGTTATTGAAAACTCGGATCTAAACTTCTTTCTTAATATAACATTTTTCTTTCTCTCTTCTAGTTCTCGCTGGGTTCGAAAAAAAAACAGTACTTTTCGCTAATTCATATTAACCCTTTAATGACTACTTACTAACATTAACTGTAAAACCACAACTACATATTTATATACACGTATAGAATATACTCGATTTAAAGTCTAGAATTCCACTAGAAATATGACTCACAATGATGACTAATCGAAATAATATTTTTATAAGGACATGTCTGAACTCATTTCTTCTTTACAATATTTCTATAAGAATGCAGTCGAGTTCCCTTAGTGCTTCTTTACAATACATTAACGTTTCAAAAGGCTCCAAATAGGAATAGTGCTTTTGATCTTTTTCTAACCTTTAAAATTGTGGGTATCCATACCGTTGGTTCGGAAGTATTGTGCCACACAAATGAGTATTATAATCGGGAGCAAATCTGGAGAAAATATCTAAAAAATTGTAAATTAGCTGACCATGCCTAAACTTTTAATTGGTCTCGACTAAAAGTTCTTTTTGTATGTCATAAAAAAAATCAAAATCTATACCCACTTTACAAAATAAATCAGAAATTCATATAATCATCTACTAAATTAGAGAATTATTAAAATTTCACTTATTTCATTATTGACGTCAAGATAAATTTCTAAGAATTTATCAAGCACTTATAAGTAGTAGTAAAGATTCTTTCACACTAACTTCCCCGCCGAGTATAATACTAAAAGAAGCTTTTCCAAATTTACATAAGTTATGTAATATGAGTAATGAATGTAAATATTGTGCAATTACGAAGAACTATCAACTACCTAAATATTAAATTGATGTTAAGTACAAGTTACCATTGTTCTTACAAAGCTTGTGAATCTTAATTTAAAAACAGGCCAAGTGTGTGTTGTTCACGCATTTAGTTAGGGTTCCGTGGTAGAGTGTTTTCTTTTTTTTTTGGGTTTTATTGTATTATCATAATGTTCTCTTCAAAACATTAATCTATACATGTTTTGTTTTATCTTTTATTGAAAAACATCTTGAAAGTATGGAGATTAAAGTCTAAACAGTTTTATTTGTATCTCATAAATTAGTGAACCAATTTTTGCTGAAAGTAAGTGGTCTTACTTTGAATGTTTCCATATTTTAAAAATCTACCTTTGGAAGATTCAAGGAAGGGGTGAGAAAATTTGAAGGCTTATATTTCGCGAAAAAGGCGATTAAATAAAAAATATAATAGGACCTATCCAAAGAAATATCTCAATCGATGGGGTAAACGAAAGAAAAGTTTATACCCCAACTTTTGATCCTATTTTTTGTTGCAACTCGCAGCATATATCCGTAAAATGTCACCGCAAAATAAGATAAAATGACGAAGTTACAAGGTTGTGATATATAAATGGTGTTTTATGAAATGTTCCGCAACAGAAATTTCGGTTTAAGCAATGTCAAAGAAGTTGAAGGCCATTAGACATAACCAAACTTGATATTTGCAGGAAAATATAAATAATAGTTCTCAAATATCGTCAATAAAAGTCTGTAGCATTGATATAGTATTAAATATCTGAATTAAGCGTTTTGACAATTCTACGTTCAAACGAGACATCCTAAGTAGATTCCAAGACTGTTGATTCCTGGACAAAAATTGGTTAGGCAGCAACTCTCTCAGAATCATTTGGAATCTTAGGATGCAGACATTGACTTTTTTTTCAAGATAGTGATGAGTGAATGAATGAATGTATAAAAGGTGGTAATATTATTGATTGATAATTGATGCCTAGGCATCGTTGAGCCCTTTATATTTTACCATGGCTACAAATCATCCGAGGCCGATCGCCTTTGCGAATCCAAGTAGCCTCCTTGATAAACTTGCCTAAGGTGCTTCTGATGTCAAAATTGTATCTCCCAAATATCTCTGCCTCAGTCCGTTGAGTTCGTGGGCATTCTCTGAGGATATGGTCAATACTTTCATCGTCCTCCAGACCCCATGTACACATCGAGTCATCTACGACACCAATCTTTTGAAGATGGTCCCTAAGGTGACAATGTCCTGTTAACAGTCCCACTACTATCCGCAGTGGTTTTCTTCCTAAGATGAGAAGCTCCCTAGTAAGTTAGCCGTGCGTGATAGTTCCACGATTCACTAAATTTACAGCAACAATTTTAACTCTCTTTTACTAACGTTAATTGGGACAGTAAGAATTGATAGGGGTTCATATGGTTCAATCGCAGACCCCATTTTTTCCAAACGGTCTGCCGCCTCATTCCTGTGTATACCCGAGTAACTACGGATCCACACGCGTCTGATTCTACAGCTGTTCTTTGTCAGACTATTCAGCACCTCCTTGTACACTACACTAGTGCTAATATCTTATCCCTATTGTCTGAGCATATGTTTATTATCTTATTTCTGTTCATGTTCCTCTCACAGAAATGACAACACTATGGAATAGCATACATTCAGCTGTAAAGATCGTCGTACGTTGTCCTAGGGATCAAAACTCTCTGACACCTGTGCTCCTGTTGAACACTCCTGTCGGGATCCATCTGGAAACCACCAGAATCCATTTCTCGAAAGATTCTGCTCCTCCCCGCAATCCTTTATATTTGGAAAAATATCTCAAGACAGTGGTTATGTTTCAAAAGCGGCGACACATAATTTGTTTGCATTTCTCCATCACGCTTTCCTCAGATACCTGAGTAGCCGCTCGTTCCAGTTCCAAGATGCCCTAGGGATCTGAGACGATAAACAGCCTTCAGGGCTTCAGGGTAGCTCCACTAAGACTTCTAAAGCCCCAGTGGGGGTATAACATAGTGATATCTGATGAAACCGTTGAGATCTTTGTGATTCAGAAACAAAATTAATTACCGTATAATAGGTCATAAGAGCTTTTCGCCCCCCAACAAGGTCTTGGTCTTTTGGAACCAAGTAAGAGTTATTCTTATTGAATACATGCTGAAGAATACTATAATAGTACTTCTTTATTACAATACAATAACAAAATTATATATTACTATCGCATAAATCTTGGTTAGTGTCACAAGAATATCTTTTTTTTCATGATAGTGCGCGAGCTCACATAGCAGTCAAAGTTCAACCCATTCTGCACGAAGGTAGCTTCTTTGAACAGGACTACCCGCCAATAGTCTAGATTGGGCTCCGTCTCATTTATTTTTATTCCGAAATTTGAAACAGCAGAGGACGTCATTTATCAGATGTAATGTTGCAAGACAGGTATCGCCAGTGAGTTGAAGGTAAGGGAGATTACAAAGGCGTAGCGCAGGTTTCGACCGTCTGGGGTAGATGACGTCTCCTCCTTTCTACAATAAGAGATAATATTATTACATATATATATATATATATATATATATATATATATATATATATATATATATATATATATCCGATTTCATAGCGTTCTACGCCTTTCGGTTCCCAGTCTCAATTGTTTTCGGTCTTCTCAATCCCCTGGAAGTAAGGTTTTTTCGGACATGGCTCGGTTAATGCCCATAATCCAGGTAATTTTTGGTCTTTCTCTTTATATTTTTTTCATTTGGCGTCCATTTTAGGATTTGTTTTGGTAGACATTCGTCCGTCATTCTCTCCACATGTCCATACCATATCAGCTGACGTTGTTCGATTTCATCGAGAATAGTTTTCTTTACGCCCATAATCTCTCTAATTCTCTGATTGGTTATCCGTTCGATCCTTGACTTTCCGGCAGATCTTCGCCAAAAATCCATTTCAAGAGCCAGCAGTTTACGTTCTAAAGTTTTATTTATCTGCCATATTTCACATCCATACAATACAACGCTTTTAAATATTGCATTGTATAAAAGATGTTTTCTCTCCTTGAAGATGTTTGTTGACCGTAATAGTAAGTTTAGGCATCCGATAGCTTTTTTCCCTTTAGTTATTCGCTCCAATATTTCTTTTTCAGTTCGTCCACTTTGATTGATCTTTGTTCCAAGGTAGGTATAATCAGAACAAGATTTTACTATGATATTGTCATCCACTTCCAAATCTGTTTCTTCTCCACCGATATACATATATTTAGTTTAACTGCAGTTGACCGTTAATCCATACTCTGGGTATTCTTTAAATAGTTCCCTCGTCATAAATTCGAGGTCTTCTTTATCTTGGGTCACTACCACTTGGTCATCTGCAGATCTTCGCCAAAAATCCATTTCAAGAGCCAGCAGTTTACGTTCTAAAGTTTTATTTATCTGCCATATTTCACATCCATACAATACAACGCTTTTAAATATTGCATTGTATAAAAGATGTTTTCTCTCCTTGAAGATGTTTGTTGACCGTAATAGTAAGTTTAGGCATCCGATAGCTTTTTTCCCTTTAGTTATTCGCTCCAATATTTCTTCTTCAGTTCGTCCACTTTGATTGATCTTTGTTCCAAGGTAGGTATAATCAGAACAAGATTTTACTATGATATTGTCATCCACTTCCAAATCTGTTTCTTCTCCACCGATATACATATATTTAGTTTAACTGCAGTTGACCGTTAATCCATACTCTGGGTATTCTTTAAATAGTTCCCTCGTCATAAATTCGAGGTCTTCTTTATCTTGGGTCACTACCACTTGGTCATCTGCAAAATGAAGCGTAAATAAATGGGTGTCATTATTTAATTCTATTCCCATTCTACTGCATGATCTTCTCCAATTCTTTAAAGCTTCATTGAGGTAGATTTTAAAGAGAGTTGGTGATAGACAACATCCCTGGCGAAGGCCTTTGGTCACATGAAAGCTTTCTGATAAGTTATTGCCAATCTTAATTCTGGAGAATGCTTGGTGGTATAGCTGTTTGATGGCTTGGATCGCTGTATTGTTAATTTGAGATTTCTTCATCACGTGCCATAATTTTAAAGATAAAATTTTCCATAATGAAGAAAATTTAAGCCGCCAATTTAACAACTTTCAGTATATTTTTTTCAATTAAAATTCTTAAAAACTAGAAAACAAAATTTAATAGTAAGTATATGTTCTAAATTCTTATTTTAATCTGTTTGTAAAAGCAACATTATTACTTTAAAGAAATTATTGTTAATTGAAAATCATAAAAAATATAATTGAAGTTATTGAATGTTGTAATATAATAAATATTTTTTTTTATGAGAAAATCATTTTTAACATCAACTTTAGAAATTTTCTGTTCCGTATAAAAATAAATCAAAAATAGATGTAAAAATATCCGAAGCAACCCTTCGATTATATCTGCAGCTAAGAGATCCCTGAATCCTATTAAAATGTTACATATTTTATAAAAACTGATATTTGTTAGACTAATAAATTTAGACCAAGAACGAAAATTAAAAAAAAAATGGCGTATGAAAATGCATATTTCTTAATTATCTGTATTATGTATATATGACAATACTCCTCATTTGTAAAATGATGTACCAAGATTGCAAAAGAACGAGATAGTCATACTCACCTGCAGATAGGGTATTATGTCTATCAACAAAAAATTGAAAGAAATTCTAGTTAAAGTAATTAAGGCTCGGTTGTATGGTGAACACAAATCACTCAGAGGTGAGTCACTCTCCAAATTTCAGAGCATAGTCTGCCTGTCTATCACGGGACTCATCCCGACAGCAGCCATGGATACCTTACCAAACATCTTCCCACCCTTGATATAATAATACAAGACCTATCCTCGAACTGACTGGATGGCAGGAGCTAATCGATTACTAAGTCAGCTAGGAAACCTTGTTTGGTTTAGAGACGAGTCCAAAACTGACCATGGTACACGAGCAGGAATACACAAAAGAATACCCGGAGTCAACACAAGTGAGGTAATGGGCAGCACACCAAGGTATTCGAGGCAGAAATACATTCAATTGATATCTGTCTTCGAGAAAATCTGAAAGGGCAAGACCGTTCTCATTTTCTTCTACAGTCAAGTAGCACTGAAAGTGCTTGAATGTAATCATATAACATCAAAACAGGTCTGGGATTGTTTTCAAAACCTTATCGCTTTGGCAAAACTTAACAAGGTTGCATAAGTAATAAGCTACATTGCTCAACGAAATGTGTGGAAATTTGGACAGATAAAGTTAATTTGTTTATCAGTACTAGTTTAAATTTTTAATCTTAAATTATAATTGTTACAGCACCAACTTTTAACTTTTAAAAATCTACTTCAAACGTCACAAATAATTTATAATAATTGCAATAATATTAAAAGAATAAGAAATAATAGCGTATAAATAGAATAATAAAAGTGAATCTCTTTCATTTATACTTTCCAAAGTCGTTACATTACGTTATAAATTTTACTTTCAGAACGACTAAGCTGATGTTAAATATTACCTATAAAAAAATCTCAAGATCATTGTGACGTTCGGAATTTATACGATTTACAGACTAGAGCTGAGCTAAATTGTTTATAAGTAAAAGTGTTTTAAACTCAAAATTTTGAGCAGGTTAGTTTACGAGAATGAACTTAAATATCCAAAATAATGGGAATTTGTTATGAAAATAAAATCTACTAGCTTTTTAAAATTATGACGTTTAAAAAAATTTAGTAGTTCTATGAATTTTATTTCACAAGAGAGAGAGATAAAAATTAGCAGCCACTTCACCGTTTGACGAATTAATTTTGAGTTGAAAGACAGATGACTTTTTTAAATCATTAGCATTTTCATATTTGATATGTTAATTGCGTTTAATTCCAAAATGAGATAAAATACCTACACTGCATGCTAAAGAAATTAAAAATTGTTAAATACACAAGCTCGTTTACAGTATCTAAATTAATAATTAGGGAATTTTGTTGTGTAATCGATTACTAATAATTACAGGTTTTTTATGTTTGGCACCATACCTAGAGGCTTTATTATAAAAGTTGGAAAATAACTTTAAATACGAAAATTATAGGACCTTTCTATATTATCTTTTCGATTCATTTAAAAAAAACAGTGACGTATCCTAGTTGAAAACAAAAGAAATTGTAATTTTTTGAATGAAACACCTTGTATATTTTCTGCTAGCAGTGGAAGCTGATACATTAGAAAAGTAGTGGTTGCAATTCCAGTGGTGCATTAAAAACAGATAAGTATAAAACCTGTCATAGGCATTGATAGATGAGAAAATAAGTCTTTAAAAATTGAGTTAATATGAAACAAAGCAGCATATTTTAAAAAATTAAACATAAAGATGGTAGTAAATTTTTAAAATATAGCAGTCAAAACAAAATGCACATTCAACTTACTGTGTGAATTGTTTATAAAGAAAATTTCTACGGCGATCTTTGGCATTAGCAAACTTATTAATAACCCGCTGAATGAAATAGGTATACTTGGATAAGATCCCTTTCTTTAGAAAGCATTGCCAAAGCAGAGTCTTTCTTGGCTCATAGTATTCCGTAAAAACGTTTTAGTCTGTTTGATGGTAGAAAAGCACCGTTCTGCTTCAGCCGAGGCCATCGGAATAGTAATTAAAATTTCACTAACTTCACTAAATATCTCACTTAGCTCGATATTTTGCGAAAGAACAATAAGTCCCTAAGTTGATCTAAATTATTCAGTTCCATATATGATGGTCAGTTCTGTACGGAGTTTTTGTTCGATAAAAAAAGGGTAAATTTTAATCGTATCCCAAAATTTTTGTTCGGGAAAACATGTACTATTTTCGACATACTGTTCCGGAAAAACAAGACTGGTTGCTACAAAGTGACCTGTAAAGCTAAATTGGTTTTTTTGCTTGACACATAATTATATCACAAATTTCTTTTGCTTCCCGGGAAAACTCGGGTTGAGTATTTCTAAGTTTGTGGTATGTGCTGTCAAAGGAATGCTCAACATTCAGCAGTAATAGCCCATTTCAAATGATTCTATTTTCTGTTGTGTTGTTTTTGTAAGTGCTGCAGCTTCTATACCATATAACACGACCGAGAAAACTTCTTAGTGGTCTTGTTTTTGTTTTTAAGATGTAGAACAGTTACAGAGTATGCTGTACATTTTGTCAAAGAAGCTTCGTTCTATTCTAGAGCGGATTTCAATACGGAGAGATTTTTTTAAAGCTTGATTATATCTTCTCTAGTTATAAATATCCTGTATATATATTTCCGCTATATATTCTATCAGATTTTTCTTGTAAATTCAACAATAACTTACCATCTTTATTCTCTATTACTTGTGGTTGTTTTTATAGTCTTATTTCACTAGCTTTTCGCGTCGATAAAAAAAATCAAAATCTTTTCACTCTTCTGGGATGAATAATAAAGTGTTAGAGGTAACAATGAATATTATTCTTTGATATTTTATAGTTTTTGTTAATTAGTGTTTTTGAACTGTCCTACAGAACTTTCTAGACTTACTGCTATATTGAAAGATGGTGATGTCGAAAATACTAACAATTATGATCCTGTATAGTTACTTTTTAAACAATGATTTATTATGCCCAGGTCATTTTGGAATCAGGGAAGGGTGTTGCACTACTCAGGCAATTCGATGTGTGCTGGACCATGTAGTTGATGGGTTAGAATCTGGACTCCACACGGTTATTAGGTTGTGTGACTCGTCTAAGGTCTTCAGTTGCATTCTACGTTACTTGGTAATTTATAAGATCTTATCTTTCTAACCGTAAAGAGTAAGTTAATGAAAATATATCTCAACAACAAACTATCAGTAATGGGAGTCAAAGATATATTTTTTTTCATCCAATTCCCGAAAAATGTGTAATTTTCTCTTCTGATACTTTGACAAGGTCACAGTATTGAGAAAATACATATTAAATCGAAGGAAATAGAGATAAGGCCAACAAATGATTTACATTCAATAAATTACAATTAAATTAGAGTAAATTCTAAAAAATAATCATATCCTCAAATAGCAAAGTTACCAAAGGTAAGTGTGTAGAGCAGTCATGTATATGATTTAGTACCTAAATTATCTATGTGCCTTACTTTACTTAGGCAATTAAAGAGTATCGTATCATTTAAAACCGATGTATTTCTCCCTTTTTCATTCATACCTGACGTATGATGCAACTTTGTGGGGTGATAGTGGTGCATCCAGAAACAGAAAATATATTCTTATCGGCAAATTCTGGAAATTCACAAAGATTCAGCAAAATACTGTATAAATAGTGATTCTCATTCACACAACACTAAAAATGCAGATCAGTCGAGCTTAATATGATTAAGGCCTAAAAATCCTAGAAAAACTTATTAAATTTAGACCTTTAAAATAAAGTTTCCGTAAAGGCATGTAAGCAGAACTATCATAAATTTAAGAATAACTTAAAGTTCTTTATTCTAAAAAAAGTTCAATGAATTTTGAAGTTCCAGAGACATATATTCAAATTGTGATATTGAGAGACTTTTCATGATGATCATTTGTTGTTTGAGTTTTTGCCTTTTTTGGAGAGAAATGCCAGTATAAAAATACAATTAAATAGTTATTGGTATTTTGAAAATGAAGTTCTTTTTTCATTAAAGCTTGCCTGATACTTTTAAACGGTTGTTTTCTTTTCACTGCAGCAGGAGAGGGTGTTCTTTGTTTTGGTGTGGAAGAGTGTATTGTGTGGTTTAACTTTTTTTTTAAACTTTGTTTAATAATGCATTTAATTATGCATTCTGTGCTACTTGATAATATGTTGTATTTATACATATTTTTTAAATGTTTTATTATGAATTGCTAATTAATTGTATAGAATGTAGTCAATAGACTATCTATCTAACGTTCAAGATAGTAGGATCAGAAACATTCAAGATATGGGAGGCATCTTAGGGATCCGGATTCGAAGTTATTATGAATAGGTTATGATATAAGCTATGTAATATATCTGAGTTATTTAATTTCTCAGTGTATTTTTATAAAAGAGAATAATATCACGTGCTCATTCTAAAATATAGTATTTTTTATTAGACCGCTCGGAGTCGCAAACCAGTAGTACTATCAAGTCTAATAACTCCCAGTTCATGTAACCATTAAAAATAAATTATTATACATTTTAGAAAACAAACAAATGTATTGTTTAACCAGCACATTAGAGGTTTTAAATGACATTGCTGATAAGAACTTAAAATTAGAACGATATAAACAACAAAATAATAGATAGTTTTTGTTCCCGTGCAATAAATTTTAACGTTATTTCCACCTTAAATACAAACACTATTTTGACATTATAGTTTTTGCGTCATTCATTCGACAATTGAGTGTTGTTATTTACAAGTGTCGGTATGTGTATGTTAATATTAACAGATAGGAAACAATTTGTTATTATTTGAAAGGTTTTAACCAAAAGATATGCAATATTCCATAAAAAGCTTTATTTCTGTATATATTGCTACCATTTATAAACTAAAATTTACCATTAAAAGTTTGGGTGTTTCGTCCTCGACGCCGGCGGTAAATTCATCAGTAGGTCTTCTGGCGCCTCCTCCAGACACCCGTCATTGTGGTTTCCTCAATAAAAGTTGCTCGAATACAAAACACTTCGAAGCTTGTTTTTTT
The DNA here is from genome assembly GCA_034092305.1 of Diaprepes abbreviatus. Taxonomy (NCBI): domain Eukaryota; kingdom Metazoa; phylum Arthropoda; class Insecta; order Coleoptera; family Curculionidae; genus Diaprepes; species Diaprepes abbreviatus. Next base: position 10,252,168 of record JASJET010000228.1, read on the forward strand.
TTTCGGAAAAACTGGTCATTTCGCTACCGTGTTTTCAAAGAATGTCGAAAGTCTTCGGTGAATCGAAGAAAATAAACCGGATACGATGGAGTGACTTTATGAGTCGTGAAGTTAATGAGTCGTTCACTATACAGCTTTAATTTGAAACACAGTAAATTCTTTTTGTTCCCGTACATGAATAACAAACGATATTCTATGCCAGAAGTTGTTGATGAGTTCAGAAACCATATTTTGAGGATACCATCTTCACATGGATAAACATATGCAAAAGTGTTTTTATTGATCATCGTGGAGAATATTTTGAAAAACAATAAAACTATTTTTAGTGATAAATATTTGTTTTTGTTCGTTATTCCCGAAATATAAATGGCTACCATCTGCGCAAAATCTAATTGTTAACGACAAAATTAACTTAATAGGAAACACGTCGGTCAATTAATGATGTTGATAAAATGAAAATACGGAATTAATGCATACTCAATTTTCAAGCCATTTTCATTTAAATTGCATTTGTTTTTATTTTATTTCAATGCATACAGTATAACTAGAGTTATAATAGCGGCAAATGTAGCCGTATTTTTTAAGTTTTTACTATTTCAAGCGCTCAATCTACTATACGAGTTCCATGTAAATAGCACGTAAATGATAAGTTTATTTTATTTATTTATTTATTATGTTATACTTTGCTATGAAAACCTAAAAATAAATTAGTTAAAAAAAAAAGTTTAATTTGCCATTATATAACCACTAAAAATCATTATTACTACACATAAATTAATCTTTTTAAGAATATTTTACAAATTTAAGTTTGTATGACTTATAAGTCATTGTTCTATTACATAAACCAGCGGTTTCCAACCTTTTTCTTCTGGCGAACCCATTCTAAAAACCGGAGTAAATTGGCGAACCCCCTATGTAGTCATTAAGAACATTAAATAACGGCTTATAACGAAAAACTAAAACATAATCATAAAACATTTACAGACAAACATTATTAAAATATACCAAAAAACAATTAACACAAAATGAATACAATAATACGGAACTTGAAAAATACCTGTAATGAGATATTTCTGCCTGTTTGGTGGAACAAAGAGATTAAAAATTTGGTCTGAAAGTTTAAGTCTTAGATTAGCTTCTGCATTTAGCTTGTCTCTGTACTTATCTTTCAGGTTAGTGTTTGTTGAAAATCCTTTTTCACATAGATATGTTGTACAAAAGGGCAATAAAACTTGAATGGCTCTTTCCGCCAAAACAGGATACTCATTTCATACACTGAGCAAAAAATCAATTAAAGAGTGATCTTTAAAAACAATTTTTAGAATAACTCAATGAGTTTTTCTTTCCCTAGTAAAGTTAAAGAAATATCCGAAGTCATATCTGCTTGAAGAGGATTATATATCCAGTTGTTCGATCTACATATAATAGGTTTATTAGGAAAATGGTCCTTGAACGTTAATTGAAGTTGTTTGGGATGTTCAGTAATATCCCTTTTATTATTTTCGTTAAGTTGAATTTCATTTTCTAATAAAATGGTGCTGAGAATACCAAAACATTCGTATTCATTCACCTGCAGATATTGAATCGAAAAGTTGAACTCCTTTAGTATGGTAGCTGTTCCATCATGCATATCGAAAATGGTTATAACTGGGCCTTGTAAAGACATATTTAAATTATTTAATTTAGAAAAAATGTCGGCTAAGTATGCAAGTTTCTGCAGCCAAAGAATATCAGATTCACAAAAGACTTCAATTAAAACAAGCGTGTCAAAAGCTTGCTACGAGAAAGCTATCTAACTTCTATATGAAGTAGTGAAGAAACGTGGAGGCTTCCAAAATCCTCACAAAGTGCACGGAATTGATGAGAGTTTGTAGCACACAGTCATTGATTATATAGAAATTTGCTGCACCGGTAGTACAGGTTTTCAGTGGTTTTGCAAATAATATATCTTCTTGAATGGAATTCAAAAAAATATATCTAACATAGACCAGCAATACTACAGCGTTTGCTACATCGTCAAGCTGTATAGCGAAATAATTCAATTTTAAAATTTTACTGTGTTGTTTGATAAGGAAACTATCTTCATTTAAATTTGTTAGAAAAGAAGAGACACTAGACATTTTATTACCTGCCAATTTTCTTTTAAAATACTTAACAGGTTTATCCTCGTGATCCCGATGTCTTGTTTTAAGGGGTCTACGAAGAAGATGTAGTTTTAAAGTGCTGTTGGCCACCCACAGGTTACACAAAGTGGTTTAGGTTCTGACTCTTTCCATTTTCAAATGCTCAAAGACTTTGTCTCACTCTTCATCGGCAAACATACTCTGTCAATCCGCAACTGTACAGTGCTTTCAATATTGGGTATCTTTTGTCTACCAAAGAAGACAACCACCGATTTAGTTGGGTTTAATTTCGAAACTTTACATATACATTTTAGGTCCCTGTTAAGTATAAGCTTAACCACACGAGAGCGAGAAAAAAAAACAGACTAAATTGGGTATCGTATGCATAAGCAATTATTTATACTCCTGAATATGGCAGCCGTATAGATTATAAATAGAAGAAATCCCAAAATTGAACACTTGATATTACAGGTCTTAACAATGAAGTCTTCCCATTCAACACAACTTTTTGGCTATGACTACTAAAATACGATAAAACCAAACCCACAGCCGGCTGGTGAAAACCGTAATATCGGAGCTTTAAGCAGAGTAAATCTTGATTTATAATATCAAAAGCCTTTGGGAAGTCCAGCAGTACTAATGCAGACACTTTACCATCATCAATCGTATCGAAAACTCCCGAAAGAACAGAAGCACTATTGTAGTTTTTTCTGAAAGCAGACAGTGCTTCAGGAAGAATTTTATTGTCATTGACATTTGCGAGTACACCAAGTTTTCAAGAAATTTGGACAAAACAGGAAATAAACTTATTGGACGCAGGTCCGCATAAAATTCAGAGTTGGTGACTCTTGGAATGGGCTCAAAAATGAATCTTTTCCAGGCATGCGGGAAGTAGCTGCGCTCCAGACAAATATTCATAATATGCATGACTAAAGGCTAAATAAATGATGAGCAGTACTATAGCATAGATCGGGTAAGTTCTCAGATTCAAATGCATTTGATTTAATATCGTATATAGCTTGACTAATTTTTAGGCAACTGAACTATGACAGATGAAAGTAAAATGTATTATTTAACTTGCAAGTGAAAGTTGATAGTGGAAATTCTTAGTGGTAGACCAATATTATTTATTAAAAATTAACGTAGGCCAACAAGGGTCAATCAACAGAAAGTGTAGTATACTTTCCCGAAGGATTTTGGTGCGTTGAATCTGAATCTGGCTTCAGAATTGTTTTATCACGTCATGTTTTTGAGATATCCTAACTTCAAAGTGGAAAACACACTGTTTTTTGCCATATTTGAGGTTACGTCAAATTACAAGGCAATTTTTTTTTTCACCAAACTAGTAGAAGCATCTGAAAGTATGCTCCTTTTTCTTTAAAATCAATTTTGATTGATATGATAATTTGAAATTTGCGTTTCATCGATCTACTTGAATGCAAGTCAAAAATGGAATACAAGCTACCTCTTTGAGTGTACTTTCCTAAATCCTGTTATTTTAATTCTAGGGGTCGCTGATTACAAATCCACCGACAGATTTTGAAAATTCAAAATGGCGGATCCAATATTGCGGACTGTATAATTTTTATAACATTAGTAATGCAGCAATATATACGTATAACATTGAAAATAAAATATAACTCAAAACTGTGTTTTCCTTTCTTGTCAAATTTCTGTCAACAATTTTACTAAATTTATAATTATTGTTTGGTTATCACTGTTGAAAATCTTTTGAATTATGTAGTAAGAAAATTGTTGTAAAAACTAATTAAACTTCTTAGTTGCTTTTGATAAATTGTCAAGAGATAATCTATGGGAAATACTGAGCAAAAGAGAAATTAAAAATAAGATAATCGGAAGCATTTTCAACAAAAGGAGGATTAGGGTAGGGAGGAGGGTTAACCCTAATATTACAATTTTTTTGTAGGCTATATATACATTTGCAGAGAATAGATATTACAAGGGTATTATTTGCTGATGATGTAGTGGTTATAGCACAGCAAACAAAGAGAAGGATTTACGAACAAATTAGGAAATATGGATACAGTACTGACATAATACAATATGAAATTAAACAAAAACAAGAACAAAGTAATGGTAATAGAACATGATCAAGGAAGGATACAAAATAGTTTAAGTGAATATATTTAGGGATAGAAATCGAAGACACAATTTCAAGAGGGTACTTAGAAACACAGATTACATTAGACTATATAGCAAGGAGAGAGCTGAGTTGGTGGGTCACCTACAGAGGATGAAGAATATAAAACCGGTCAAACTAGTTTGCTTATGGATATATAATATACCAAAACTATTGTTGCAAAACGGCTTAAGCAATGGTGAAAACCGTATCGAAATTGAGTGATTGTGGATCATGTTTAAAAGATAGAGATCTGATCTTGGGGACTTATTTGTAAAACTATTTGAGATCTACAATCGGTTTGACCGATGGCAACAACTGGGTTAAAATTCAGGGATTGTGGGTCATCCTTAAAAGATAGACACATGCTGTCGAAGATTTATTTGTAGAGCTATTTGGGATCTGCAATCCCTCTATATATTGCGAATTAGTGGATATCTGTTAGGCTTACATTATCTTTATTTTTAGTTGAATATTACGACGTTTCGGCCATTAGTTATTTCTAGGTGTTTTTAAGTGAAATGGAAAAAAATAAAGGCAGGAACGGGTTAGTCCAGTTAGGTGAAGATAATAATTGTTTAAACTTGATCTAATATGTTTTAAGTTAAACGGATCTGTACTTACTTGTATGTACAAGGGTACCATGTTAAAAAGATATACATTTTTTTTTTTAATTATGAAAATTCATGTTCACTTAAATCTACCTAGTCATGATGCCTGTGCGTAGCCTAGTAATGTTCAATAGTGATAACTTTTATTTTATGTTTTATGCAGTAACAGAATATCGCAAAAACGAAAATATTGTTAGAAAATTATTATTACGGTTATTGTTGTATGTATTTGCCATTAATAAATATTGCGAATCAAATCTATAATCCTAGATTTTGTGACTGGTTGAATTAGACAAGCAAGAGCTGCCTAATAATATCACTAAAATCCTGTATGGTTATAAAATATATTTGTTTAAAATATATAATATGGTATATTGTTTTTGTTTGATAAGAGTTGAGATCAAGTTTAATTTAAGAGCAGAATAAAAAAACATTTATACAATTGAGGTTTTTATTTTGTTGCCTTCATTTTGTATTAGCACATATTAATAGCGTAAAAGGTATCGACTGATAACAATTAAGATTCAATAGTAAATCGATGTTTGAAAAACATCTAGTAATAAATTAATCATTATAGAATTAATTCATCGGTGATAAGGTTATTATTTTCAAATATAAAATTTTGTATCGCGAAGGCCTATTTCGCATTAAAGAATGTCATATAGCTTTCTGATTCACATATGCAAAAGTTTCGCAATTAACTTGTAAGATAAATCATATGAAATTCAATATAAATAGGAAACATGTTGAATTGTGATGAACCAATGCGTGAGGTTTTCGCTGCGGCTTCTACTCTCCAGTTTAAAAGTCGACCCTATTTCTTCCCGAAATTCAAGAACGTATTCATCGCTCTTTGCTTTGATTCCTTCGAAATTGGAATGATTCATTCTGTACAGAAATAATTACTTCTATATAATATAAAACAAAGTCCCCCGCCTGTCTGTCTGTCTATCTGTCTGTGCACGATTTTCTCAGTAACTACTGAACGGATTTTATTCTTGTTTTTATCAATATATAGAATATTTTATGAGGAAGGTTTAGATGTATAATTTGAGGGTTAAACAGTAATATTACAACCACTCCTATGCGAAGCCAGACCGGGTCGTTGTGACATATATAAATTCATTTTAGGCTTTTTTAGAGCTAGAAATTTTAAAATGTTGATGTACTTTTGATGGGTTACTATTCTGTATTTGAAAAAATACGTTAATATTACATACTGTAAGAGCTGAGAGAATACAATACAAAAATGATTCAAGACAGAATAGAAGCTAATTCGAACATGAAGTTATTCCAGAAAAAATTATTTATAGGTCGAGGAAACATTAAAAATAAATCAAGACACGAAGAAGTTATTGTGACAGATAAATTTCAAATTATTGTGTCATTGAAAACTTCTATCACAAACTCTATTCTATGAGTTACAAATTGAATCAATATATTTTTAACGTTGGTTCAGAGGATATATCGAAATAAGTAAAGATGAATTCCTAAATCCTAAAAGCAGATGAAAAATAAGAGATACCTAGAGAAGTTATATATGTAATTTTCCTATTAGGCAGCGAAAAGAAAAATTATATACAAACAGTTTATTTCCTGCAAATACCGCTCTGGTCTTCTTTCCATATGCATTTCGATCACCTCATGATCTCGTCAGTGGAGCTGTATCGGACGAAAGTAATATTCGCAGGAAATAACTGATACATAAAATATAAATTCCAAGGTATGTCGGTAGGATATTGCAACCTGCCACCTACCGACCTCGATGTCAACTGAAAAATATCGCCAGTCGAACGACATCTATGAATCACTGGAGTAGTAAGAAATTTTTAAAAAATCTAAATTTCAGTAAGAAATAAAGAAATCTATCTGTCGTATTTAAATAGTTGTTATATACGTAATTCTCCTTTCAGGCAGAGAAAAGGAAAAATATATACAAACAGTTTCTTTCCTGCAAATACCGCTCTGGTCCTCGCCATACACGCTTAGATCGTTTTCTCTGCCTGAAAGGAGAATTACATATATACCAACTATTTAAATACGGCAGATAGATTTCTTTATTTTTTACTGAAATTTTGATTCTTTAGAAAAAAATACCCCGACAAAGTTATTTAGTGAAATGCCGAAAATCGCAGGAAATGCTTTAATTAATGCATTATTATTAATGCTGCTAAATCAGTGTCTTATCGAAGGTGGAATCCCAAATTTCTGGCAAAATGCAGAGGTGATTTACTCGTTATGACAGAAGATGACAAAAACATAGAAAACCTTAAATGTACAAATTGTAGACAATAATTATAACACATCAATTGTCAAATAAACTAGACTATACAGTTATGATAGGTAGTAGTATAGAGAAAGTGGGAAACATGTTGACAGGGTTACAGGAATTATCTTTACCCATCGGATTAGAAATGAACATGAATAAAGCAAAAATTATGAACACAGTACAAACCATCATCACTTTTGACAACCGTGGCTTTAAAGCTATAAATGAATATATATATATATATATATATATATATATATATATATATATATATATATAAATAAATAAATAAGTAGATACGTTTTTGTCCGTGTAATTTAATATAAAATAGAATAAAATATTGGCGAAGCGGACGTGAAAATTTGTCAATCTAAATGATTCTTGTGTTAAAAAGTACGGAGCACTCCAAAATATGGAAAAACTCCGGGTGCGACAGATGGCGACAGCGCTGTTTCGTCCTAATATGGGACTCGTCAGGCCACCGCATTCCGTACAAACCATCATCTCGCCTTTGCATCCTATAAAGCTGAGTTTACAATCAAAAAACAGCAAACAAGACGACAAAGGCGACATCTCGATGGTCCACTTGATAATACAAGAACCACACAGATTAAGAAAGTTTGTAAAAGAACCGTCATCTGGTGGCACGACGGTGAATTAAAACAGAAATATGTATGTCGAAAAATGCGACCCCTATCCTTTGGGCAGCGCGTTTCGTGTACTCGATTTTACCTATTTATGTTTTAATTCACCGTCGCGCCACCATATGACGGTTCTTTTACAAACTTTGTTAATCTGTATGGTTCTTGTATTATCAAGTGGACCATCGAGATGTCGCCTTTGTCGTCTTGTTTGCTGTTTTTTGATTGTAATTTCAGCTTTATAGGATGCAAAGGCGAGATGATGGTTTGTACCGAATGCGGTGGCCTGACGAGTCCCATATTAGGACGAAACAGCGCTGTCGCCATCTCTCGGACCCGGAGTTTTTCCATATTTTGGAGTGCTCCGCACTTTTTAACACAAGAATCATTTAGATTGACAAATTTTCACGTCCGCTTCGCCAATATTTTATTCTATTTTATTTTATATATATATTTATTTATATATCGGAAACTAAAATAAGACTGCTGAAATTACACGTAGAATCAACCTGAGTTGATCAGACTTAAGAAACCTAAAACTTATCATTCGTACCGAGAATATTCCAAATAGCCTAAAAACAAAGGTCTACGAGGCCTGCGTCATACCCATAATGACATATGGAATGCAAAAAGCACTTTAACGCAAAAAACGCAACAAATTTAGGACTGCGGTGCGAAAGGAGAGGACGAGAGTCATATATATATATATATATATATATATATATATATATATATATATATATATATATATATATATATCTATATATATATATATAACCTCAAAGATAGTCCAAATGAAATGGAAATGAACAGATCAAGTGGCTAGATAAGATCCCAATACATTGATCTTTAAAATATTGCAATGGATGCCAAAGATTATAAAAAGGAGTGTTGGTAGATCGAAAAAAAAGTGACTGGATGATGTTAAACAGATAGCGGAAAAAATATGGTATCAACTCGCACAAAACAGAGAGAGGTGTAGAAATTTGGAAGAGGTCTATATCTAGCAGTGGAAAGATGATAGCTGAAAAGAAACAAAGGAAGAAAGATATTAATATCAGTTTATTTGTTTTGATTGTTGGAAATAATTGTTGTTGCCTACCTTCATATTTTAAAACACAATGTATATTTTATTTAGTATATTATAATATCAGGATTAACAAAAATTGAAGGGCTTAAAAAACGGGCGTTGGCTCAAATACTTGTATTGATATACACTGTAAATTGTCCTATGTCCTTTAGAAAATTTTCCAAATGGTGTGTACAAAATGGCGGTTGCTTTCTGCGAAATAGGGGCATCATTAGTCAAATGCGATTGCTAAAAAAAAATTATGCCTTATAAATATGGGTGGTGGATGTTAATAGTTCGTTTGATACCTACTTTCCAACGCCCTTTGGCACCTGGAAATTTAATGGTGCGTTTTCCAGCGAATTTGCAGAATAATCAGCAAAATGTGGCTGCTAATAAAAATTAATGCCCAGGGGCTAAAATATTTGTAGGAATTCTCAATTTCGAACGTTGTTTAGCCGATTGAAATTTTCAAAATGGTGACTTTAATATTGCACTGTTTTTAACGACATCGCAGGATTATTCGTAAAATGTGACCGCTAACAAAAATTCTTCTTTTTCTTTTTAGCTTTCATTCACCAGTTGTTGAACAAAGGCCCCCCCATTCGCTTCCATTACAGTCTGTTTTCTAGCACTTTGAAATTTTTCAAAAGGGGATGCTCCGAATAATTCGGATCTTCTAATAAAAATTAACGGTCTTAAAATAAATGCTTCGAGGCTCAAAATGTTTCCGGAAATATCCACTTTCAAACTTCGTTTGGACTGTCGAAATATATCAAAATGGCGCGGGTTTTAACGAATTCCCAGAATTATCAACAAAATGCGGCCGCTAACAAAAATTAAAGGCATTTAAATATATCTCGAGGCTTAAATTGTTCGCAGGAATACCCACTTTCGAACGTTGTTAGGCCCATCGAAATTTTTAAAAAGGCGCCGTTTACAGCGAATTCGCAAGGTCGTCAGCAAAATGCGCCTGCGAACAAAAATTAATGGCATTAAAAAATATGCTAAGAAGCTTAAAATTTTCGCTGGAATATGTACTTTTCAACATTGTTTGGCCTTTTAAAAATTCTTTAAAATGGTGGCTTCAAAAAGACAATCCTCTTCAAGGGGCATTAACCATATTACGTAACGAAAAATCAAGTAACAGCCATCTAATAAATTATTTTAAAATATTAAATTTAATTTAATATAATAATTGTAAATGTACTTATTTATTTACCATTTTTTGTAATTGGAGCCTTAATGGTGAAAGGGACAATTTTTAAATTAATTTTATGTTAATTCTTATTTTATTTTTATGTCGGTGTATGAACGATAAAATATTTTTAACAAAGGGTAGGTTTATTGGGATCATATTTCAAAATTATTTTGAAGAATACAGAGTGACTCAAAAAAAGGTTGCCCACCAGAGTTGGCAAAATTTAAATGGTGCTTATTTTGATCAGCCTAATCTTGTCCACTGTTGAACATAGGCCTCTTGTAAGTTTTGTCACTTATTTCTGTCCCGTGCCGCTTGCATCCAGTTTGATTCTATGCGCCTTATATTTTCAGTCCATCTGGTAGGCGGGCGGCCTCTTCCTCGGTAAGTCTCCTGTCTTGGTCTCCATTCCAAGATTTTTCTCATCCATCGATTGTCCGTGTTGTAATTCTCCTGACTGCATCTGCAACACCCATTCTTCTCGTATTTCTGTATTCTGTATTCTATCTCTGATGCTAACTCCTAGCATAGATCTTCCCATGGCCAATTATGTCACTCTCAACTTATTTACGCTTTTCTTTGTTAGTGTTAGCGTCTTTGCTCCATATGATACCGCGGACCAAATAAAGGAAAGTTACTGTTATGTTTCATATACTTATACAAGCCGCTTTTGCGATATTTAATGCCTGCCTTGCCTATTCGAGCTAGATGTCTTAAATTGTTAATAATTTTTTTATTAAAATCTGTACAATTTATTGTAAAGTAAACATGAAGTTACTTGGCTTTAATGATAATAAAAATCAAAAGTACTTTTTTATCAACTCTGCCGAATTTTTTGAGATTATATATATATTTTCTAATAAATTGACTTTCGCGCCAACTTTAAAAAAATGTTAAGTAAATAAGTAAACCTACAATTCTAAATTAGTTATCATATATAGCCGTCCTTATTTCATTCTTTACTTTTTAGTGACATTTTTCGAAGTAAGTTTAATAATAAGGAGTTCAGGTAAGATAGAAAAGGCGATGATTCAAAAATGGAAAAAATGAGATAAAAACTCCAACAACAATTTTTAATGAGTTTTTTCATTTTTGCGCTTGCACTCAACCTGTCATGGAACTATTTTCACTGAACCACAATATAGATACTCTCTACAACCTAATAAGAACATAACCAAAATATTTCCCTCTTATCAAAAGTGATTTGCATAAAAAAATCCATCATCAACAATTTTTGTTTCAATTTTTAGCCTCCTCGCATAAACTTATAGTGGAAATTTCTTTACTACATCGCTTTGAGAGGACTTTCTACAATATATCGCAAACTATAGCAAAATATATCACTCCAACTAAAAAATATGTTCAGTTTTTAATCACCTTACCATAAATCTACCTTGGAAATATTTTTTTGAGACTCTCTCAGAGAACCCCTGAAAACATCCCAAAAACTGCTTTAAAAATCTTTCTAAAAACTATTCGTGAATTAATAAATATATATTTATAGATGCGTCTATTTGATGTCGGTTAAAAATTGCAATTAAAGTTTTTAATGCAGTCATACAAAATATTCAATGTTCTGCCATGGCATGGAAATCATTTAGAAACCAATCAACCCCTTTTAGTTTATGAACACTATTTGAGACCAAAACAGGTGTTGACCATGTGACATTATGGGTGGCGTAGAGCAGAAATAGTTCGAAGAAATATAAATAGAAACCTAAACGTTACGTGAGTCTTATAAGTAGTACTCCTTTGTAAGTTTAAAATTAGAAGTCCAGCTCTTTAAAAACTATTTTAGTAATGTTCATTTTTCAAAGGTGGCACTAAAAATGATCTTTTTAATGTAAAGTTATAATTAATTCTAAAGAAATCAATAGAAATTCTAATCAATTAAGCTCATTTCGTAGGAACTTTGATCAATTAGTTACATCCAATTATATCACGTGGTGCTGTACACAGGCGGATTTTTAAAAATTCTCTGGATTGATTGTCCGTGTTCCATTTTATACACATATTTTCCTGACAATACACTACCGTAAAGTCTGCCCTCTATTAGCAAGAATTATAATCATTTCCGAGCACAATTATTCTAATAGCAAAAAGTGGCGTGCCGTGTTTAAAAGTCCTTGATTTAATTTTCTAACCTGAACGTACGTTTTGTGTATTTAAAAATATATGACTGCAAAATGTAACAAACATTATTTTAATATGGAAGAAGTTGCTCGCTTGTTGTCGAAAAAATATTGTGAAGCAGGATATTGGAAGACTTGCAAAATTTTTTTCTGAGAGCAGTAACAGACTTAAACTAAGGAAAACTGAAAATTTGCGAATTGAAAAATTTACTATTGAACTACTATTTGCAGCTGAAGGGAAGGTGAACATTTAAATCTGCTTTTACTAGTTAATTGTATAATAGTAGCAAGTCGTAATAAAACATTTTAAAAAATATATATGTATAAATAAATACAACATATATATAAATAACGTACAATACGTAATAATCAACATTAAAAAAAATATTTTCACAATGCACCCTTTCACACTAAAACAATCAATAGGTTTCTCGATTTAGATACACAGCATGAAAAAGATCTCCATTTTCGAAAGACGTAAAAGAGATTAAAAAAAAAGACATCATAACCTGAAACCGAACATGTCTTAATATCAGAACTTTAAGGTATGTCTGCGGAGCTGAAAAATTCGCTGACCATGTACAAACCTTTCTTTAGAATAAAAAAACTATTATGGATGCACCACTGTCGTCTCATAATGTTGCTCCATACGTCTGGTATAAATGAAAGAGGGATAAATACAACGATATTAAATTGTTATACGATACTATACTCTTCAATTATCTAAGTAAACAACACAGACATATAGTTTAGGTACCAATTTATCCATATGACTCCTCCAGTGCAGCTGATCGTCAATGTTACTTATTAGTTTGACCCTCTTACAACTGGTAACTTTGCTATTTGAGGATATAATAATTTCTTTGAATTGACTCAGATTACGTTATAATTTATAAACCATGTGTTGGCATTATTTCCTATTTCTTTCAATTTAATATGTATTTTCTCAAAATCAATGCACCTACGAAGTTGTAACATTAGCAAAAATTACACATTTTCGGGAATACCTTGGTTCTGCCTGGTTGGTTTCCTTGCCTTTCTGGGTCTGGGCCTCCTCTCGGCTCGCTGTCCTGTTTCTCTGGTGTGTTATTTTTGGTTGGGTTTTGATTAAGGTTTTCCATGTATTTCAGATTCCAGGGCATCAACCCGATGTTCTAACACACTCCGAATTGTCTGAGTACTGAGTGAAACTGTTGCTACAAAGCTATATACATCTTACACATCAGTAGAAACTTTGAAAGTTATTTCTGATGCATTACTTTTAAAATTTCAATATAATTTCATAAGACAAAGTGCAAAGAAATATACTTCTAATTTGTATCCTTCTAATGAACCTGGTACTTTTGCACAAAAAAAAAATCAGAAAAATTATCAATTAGTGTAGAAATACCTTTTCAAGAATTGTTTGTCCAAACAGCTACTAGACTTTTTCAATCATTACATGAAAGAATTTTTTACTTCCTAAAAATCAACTCGAAACCATACGTATGGTTACAAAATTACCCAAAAAACAATTTCTGGCTCAAGCATTTTTTAATAACTATTGCTCCAATACTGTTTGAGATAACATTGATTGTAGTGAAAAAGGATTGTTTGGAGAAATCTTACTGCGAGCTCTACTAGAAAGTATAATCCATTAAAATTTCTTTTTGCTAAGTGGACCACTGGTATGACTGAAAATCAAGCATTAATACCCAAATAGAGACACTAACACTATCTAAATTACAATACAATGGTAACAACATATTTTTGAGGCATCATTTAATTGTTTGCATGATTAATGGAAAAAATGTAAAGGCCATAACTGACACTAAATATTATCAACGTTGCTGTGTCAATTAATGTCAAAAGACTATTAAAATTTTGACATATTCCCACTACACCCATGGATTCGTGTATTCGAGTGCTTATTTCATACAAGTTACCGATTGGATATAAATGATACATTCGAGGCAGAGAAAAAAAAATTGAAAATTAGAAAAAAATATTTACAAGAAGAATTTCGTAAGATAATGGACTTTATAATAGTCAAGTCTAAGCCTGGATTTAGCAAAATGAACGATGACAATACATCTAGGAAAGTTTTTCACCTTTACGAACATTTTGCAGGGATTAATAAAAATATGCACACGGTTGTGTGACTTGTCCAAGGCTTTCGATTGCGTGGACTACGATATTTCACTAATGAAAATGATTTCCTTGGAATTATGGACGCTGCCTCCAAATTTGTAAAATTTTATCTTTCTGTCCGTAAACATTGTGTTATAGTTAATAAAAATATATCTCAGTCATGGGGTGTTACAGGGCTCTGTCCTAGGATACTTACTTTTTATTACATCAATGATCTTTTTTCCATTTATGTTTCGAAAAACATGTAATTTTCGGAGATAAACAACTTTACTTTGACAAGGCAAAGAAAAATTGTGAAAATACATATTAAATCCAAAGAAATAGAAGATAATGCCAACAAATAATTTATTTCCAATAAATAACAATTAAATCTGAGTAAGTCCCCAAAAATGATCATATCCTGAAATAGCAAAGTTGCTTGGAATAAGAGTGTTAAATCATTTGGTGTAAGCATTGACGACCAACTGAATTGGAGTAATCACGTAGATGGTTTCATTCCTAAACTATCTAGTTGCATTTTATTACTTGGACAATTAAAGAGTAATTTATTATTTAACAATTTAGAATCGGTGTATTTCTATCTTTGCCATTCACACTTGATGTATGAAGCAACATTGTGAGATGATAGAAGTACATCCACTATAGTTTTTCGGCATCAAAAAAGAGCTGTTGGCGGGTTTACATAGCAGGAAGCTCCGCCCATCTGTTTTAATAGGATCTCTTGCTATTACTCTCAATATGACAAACACTTCTGGAAATTCAGCAAATGTAGTTTCAAATTGATTCTCATTCACATAACATCAGAAATGCAGATCAGCTGAGATTAATCCAATTCAGGCTTGGAAAGTCCCGGAAAAACTATAATAAACTTTCCGTACAGGTACCTAAGCTTGATTATTAATAATTTAAGAAAAACTAAAAGTTTTTTATTATAGAAAAATGTTTTTATACGGTTCGCGAATATTTGAGTTCCAGAGATTCTGATATTCAAACACTCTTGATGGTTATGATTGGTCATTTTATTTTCAATCTTTTTTTGTTGGGAAATGACAGGTTAACGGTGAAGTCCAAGAGCATTGTATCTTTGGAAAAAACGATTGTTTTGCTTGCGCGTCAGCTGAGAAGGCTATTGATTGTTTTAGTGTGAATGACTGTATAGTGTCGTTTAACTGTTTTTTAAATGTCTTGTTTCAAGATGATTATTGTGAATTGTAAAATATTCATATACCCGTTGTACATGTATATTTTTTAAATGTTCTATTATGTAGCCAATGAACTATCTATATATCTAATATTTTCTAATTTTCCAGAATAATTTTAGCTCTCTCAAGTTAACTTCCCATAAACTCTACTGTCTACAAACGTCCATAAAATATTTCACGGATATGAAATTACAGAAAATTGTACAATGCCTTTAGGTTTACTCTCAGAAAAAGTCCAAGAATTGAGGAATAAGGCCATAAAAATGTACATAGAATTTTATTCCAGAAAATTTACTAGAACTCAAAATATGAAAGATGTGGCTAATAACCTTCTAGTGTTAATCGATACCCAAATAAGTTTAGTCGTTTAATCGATTAATTAATTTTGGCTAAGATTTGGTGAAATTCCGCCTCTGTGTGCTGGTATTTTTCTCTTATAAATGTTATGGAAAGTAAAGAATCCCATAAGACTGCATTAAAAAACTTTTATTATTTTCACAGGAATGACGTTTATGGTATTGTTTAATTATGCTTTAAAAAAATGCTTTTTTAAATTTCTGAATAAAAAAAAAATCCAGATGGAACTCAATCTAGACCGGCTTAACAAGGTTTCACTCCCAGAGGATGGATTGAATTCTGGCTGCTTTGTGAATTCGCTTATACTCTTGAAGAAGAAAATGCATGTTCTTGTGATACAAATAAGGATGTTTTTGGAATACAAGTAGGAAAAGGTTGTAACTATCACTGGACAACCCACAATCTGTTGTTTCTATTATGACAAATTATAAATCTTTCATATTGCAAGATCCTTTTAAAATTCTGAAAGGATATTATTGAAACTGGCTTATTAAATTTTCATGGATATGGTGAAATACGAACCACGGAGTAGTACAAATGCTTTCTAATGGACCTTCTAACTAGATGCTTGGTGTGCATCGGCACACTTTTTGACGGCAAGCTATTCTGCGTCTAATATCACCTATTCATCAAAAATAGTTATATCCATATATTTCAGAATTCCGCCAGATTATTGTAAAAATATGTTTAAACAGCGTTTTTATCTGCTTAAATCATTAAAAGATAACAAATTTTAAAATTAATATTTATTTATCTTCCCTATCCTCATATTAATTTCCAAATTCAACAAAAAATTTAACAAAAAATCAGCACCCACAAACCATTTAAAACCGGTCCCTTGCTACAAGTGTTTCTTGGGGTTGCCACCCTCCTCAACCCATAACCTTAACACACATGTTGATCCTTTTCTTTCAGGCTTCTAACCGTGGGAAAGGGAACATGTGCAACGAACCTGTCAACAAATAAATACAGCGTTCTTAAGCCGGGCCACATGTTTTTTACATAACAGTATTTATGAACAGGTTGTTGCAACGTTCAGAATAATTCTCTGTTTCACTGTGACTCGCTTAGAAATATAACGATAACGAAAGTTATCGGAGCTGGCCGAATTCATTTTTCCTAAAGTTGTTTAGAACTGCTGCAATTTTATCCTGAAATGACTTTATCGTACATGGGCTACATTACTGTCTTTATAAAAAGACCCTTATTTGTGCGTATTTCTTACGACGGTTCTAAGACGTTGGGTGCGTAACCTTTGTAACCTTTGAAGGGGAGATTGCGAAGGGTGTCGGGTGGACTAATTTTTTGTTATTTTCAGAGCCGTCTTTATTAAGATTTCAAATAATTAAGAAAAAATTACCTAATTGTTTTCGTATGAGGTTATCAAAATCTATATTGTATTTTCCTGTTATTTGTTTTATCACTAGAGCGATAAGTTCTTTTTGTTCTCCTAGATTGATGTTACAATTTTTTAAGATCACTATACACATGATATTCCGAATGAGCCGTTTTAGTTAAAAAAAAATCTACACCCCATTTTATTTTTTAAACATGCGACAAATCAGCATAAGATTTCGTTTTTCTGTTTTTCAGATAGTTTTTGAAAGCTAGAAAAAATAAACAAAATTGGTTAGGAAGAATTCAAGGTTATATTAAAACTATTGCCTAGAATCTTGTTTTTTAGAAAATCCGTTATTAGTGAAAAATGTTTATATGAATCTCCTCAAATTTTTTATCACATATACAGGGTTATTTACCCTATACGGTACGGAATATTGCGGCCAAAATACGTGACTCTCAAAAAGTTTTACTTTTGGGATATATGGGGGTCTAATATGGTTACTTTTTAAAATTATTTTCATATTATACAGGGTGTCCCAAAATCTCTGAAAGTATCAAAGTTGTGTTTTTTTAAATGCAACCCCCTGTATATTATTGCATTTTTGGATTCTCCGATCGAAATAAGTGCATATTTTAATGAGGTTTATAGTACCTAAACCGTAGGGTTTTTAAATAATTTGAATTTTGACACAATATAACCTAATTTTCATGTTTCAAATAAAGGGTGTTTTTTTTAGAGGTATAGAACTTTTAAATGGAATAAAATAAAGATGAATTTTTTAAATTGACATGAAATTTACTTTATTCGAAAGATAACCTTCTGGCATTATAATTTAAATATGACTTCTGGCATATGACCGCTACGGCTGGCTCGGACGTAGTCTAATCTGGAGGTCCCATTTTCGATGACTTTTTCCAACATTTGTGGTCGTATATCGGCAATAACGCGGCGAATGTTGTCCTCCAAGTGATCAATCGTTTCGGGCTTATCGGCGTAGACTAGCGACTTCACATATATCCACAGAAAATAGTCTAGCGGCGTTAAGTCGCACGATCTTGGAGGCCAATTCACGGGTCCGAAACATGAAACTATGCGGTTACCAAACGTTTCCTTCAATAAATCAATTGTGGCACCAGCTGTGTGATATGTTGCGCCGTCTTGTTGAAACCACAGCTCCTGCACATCGTGGTTGTTCAATAGATGAACGAAAAAGTCAGTAATCATGGCTCTATAGCGGTCACCATTGACTGTAACGTTCTGACCAGCATCGTTTTTAAAGAAGTACGGACCACTGATTCCACCAGCCCATAAAGCACATCAAACAGTCAGTTTTTCTGGATGTAACGGTGTCTCAACATACACTTGAGGATTATCATCACTTCAAATACGGCAGTTTTGTTTATTGACGTATCCATTCAAACAAAAGTGAGCCTCATCGCTAAACAAAATTCGCTTATGAAAATCGGGAGCAATGGCAATCTTGTTTTGGGTGCATTCACCGAATCTACGCTTTGCTGGGGGATCGTGTGGCTTCAATTCTTGCACGAGTTGGATTTTGGAAGCACGCAAACCAAGATCTTTCCGCAAAATCTTTCATAAAGTGAATGGACACATATCCAATTCATGTGTACGATGGGGGATAGACTGATTCGGGTCTTCCTCTACGCTAGGCTCTACAGCAGCAATGACTTCTTCTGTACGCACTGTACGACGTCTCTGTGGATGCGTATTATCATTTAGAGTAAACGTGGTGCGAAAACGTTCCATAGTTAATCGAATTAATTGGTCTGATGGACGATTATGTTGACCGTAAAATGGACGTAGTGCGCGATACGTATTTCGAACAGAACCATGATTTTCAAAATAAATTTGCACAATTTGGAAGCGTTGTTCAGACGTCAGTCTATTCATGTTGAAATGCCAAACCAAACTAAACATAAATCACTTGACAGCTGACAAAATGGCCGCCAGTTAAAAAAGTGTTGCCAACTTAAAGTTCTATACCTCTATAAAAAACACCCTTTACTTAAGAAGTATTTCAGTTATGTACTCGAAATTTGCAATGCAGTGTAACAATAAATCATATTTTATATCTTAGTTATAATAAACTTGCTATATTATACAGGATGTCCAAAAATTAAAAGTAATCAAATAAGAACTTGTTTAATTTAAATAGAACGCTATACTTTTTACCTTACCAGAAAATGTACCTTTTAAATACCTATCGAATGTTATAAGGGTGTTCTATAGCTAAGTCTTCGCGTTTACACAGAATAAGCCAAATAATCGTTTTCTAAACTATTTTGTGTTTTTTGAATAGATGTTCTAATGTATCTAGATACCTATGGCATTTGGAAATGTCAGATAATTCATTTAATCTGTCAGTTTAGTTGCTATAATAATTGTGAAACTTCATTTATTGAATCGAATTATTTGAATATTGTTGTGTTATTGCTTTGTCAAAATGAAGATTTATCCCAAGGAAGAGCGTATTGATATGATTTTTATCCTTGGAGAATATCATCAAAATAGTTTGTTGGCTTCTCGTGTCTATGCTTAAAAGTTTTCTGAAAGAAACCATCTTAAACCAGCCGTTTTTTGTGAGACGGTTAAACCAGTTTGGGGAAAGTGGAACTGTAGGTTATAAAAAACTTGTTATATAGGAAACTGAGGATAAAGAAAATGTTTTTACTGTACTTGGTTCAGTGATCGAAAATCCCAATATTAGTTAGAATCATATTCCGAAAATACTAACATTAGCTAAGCAATTGTTTCAAGGATTCTTAACAAATACAGATTTCATCCTTATAAAATCCAGCTTTGTCAAGAGCTTCACGGAAATGATTTTGACAACTGAACTGAATTCTGCTTGTGGGTGTTAGATAAAGTGGCACAAACACTTTTTTGTTAATGTGTTGTTTAGTGATGAATGTACTTTTCAAAACAATAGTTTCGTGAATAGACACAATTTCCATTATTATTCTGATTCAAATCCGCATGAATACAGAGTTATGAGGAACCAGAATAGGTGGTCGGTTAATGTGTGGGGAGGAATACTAGGTCCATACTTAATTGGACCCTACTTTTTTGAAGGACCTTTAAATGGTTTGATGTTTCGCGATTCTCTTTTACACTAACTTTCAGTGTTATTAGAAGATGTCCTTTTAAATATTAGAACAACTATGTGGCTTCAATTAGATGGAGCTCCGCCTCATTATTATCGCGAGGTTCGGCAATTTTTAAATGTCAACTTTCGAATCAGGTGGATTGGGAGAGACGGATTTCAAAACTGGCCCCCGAGATCTCCGGACTTAACTCCACCAGATTTCTTTTTATGGGGATACATAAAAGAAATTTTCTACAATGCGGCCCCGACAATACCACAAGTTATGTAAATACGCATAAGAGACGTTTTCAAACTGTAACCCCACAAATGTTGTCCAGAGTTAGCAGTGGTTTCGAAAAAAGAATACGTAAGTGTTTGGAATTGGATGGTCGACATTTCGAACACCTACTATAAATATTTTGCTTCTGTTTTGTGCTATCGCCAATATATTATTACCATTATTGCTGTTAGAGCCTGTTGAACGACTATAAATCGCGTTCCGAGTTTCTGAACATTTGTATATTCCTGATTATTATTTTTATAGTTGTAAATTACCTGTTATTTCCAAATACCATAGGTAACTAGATACATTAGAACATCTATTCAAAAAACACAAAATAGTGCAGAAAACGATTATTTGGCGTATTCTGTGAAAACGCGAAGACTCAGCTATAAAACACCCTTATACCATTCGATAGGTATTTAAAAAGTACATTTTCGGGTAAGGTAAAAAGTATAGCATTCTATTGAAATTAATCAAGTTATAGCCACTTAAAATTCTTATTTGATTAGTTTAAATTGTTGGACACCCTGTATAATATAGCAAGTTTATTATGATTAGGATGTAAGATATGTTTTATTGTTAGATTTCGCTGTAAATTTCTAGTACATAACTGAAATACTTACATGTAAATTAGGTTAGATTTTGTCAAAATTCAAATTATTTAAAAACCCTTAAGGTTTCGGTACTATAAACCTTATAGAAATAGGCACTTATTTTGACCGGAGAATCCAAAAATGCAATAATATACAGGGGGTTCCATTTAAAAAAACGCAACTTTGATAATTTCAAAGCTTTTGGGACACCCTGTATAATATGAAAATAATTTTAAAAAGTAACTATATTTCGTGCCATATAGGGTGAATAACCCTGTATAGCAACTCGTATTATATGAACAGAGCTTCTGAACTAACCTGCTAAAAACAGTATTTAGTAAATATTTTCTGGTTCTATATCTGTTACGAACCTAAAGAGATGTAATAGATATAAAGAAATGATATATTTGTTTAGGTATACCTGACATTAATAAGATATAATATGTATAGATTAGTAGCACATTAAATTAACAAATTCTATTAACCAACAGTCAGACAATAGTCTAAAATATACTTGCATGTCTTAGTGTTAATTCTGTAATAAGAAAATCAATTAATTTTATCTAAGTACGACATTTCCTTCGGGTAAAAAACAACACCAATAAAGACTGTGGAAAGTTTAAGATTTTTAGATTACAAGTTATTTTCAGTAGAACAAGCGAAGATAGACCGAGAGACAGACATACACTGTCCGTCAATCACTTTAGTCATGTCTACGCGAAAACAAGTGGAACTTCGAAGTTCTGTATTTCAGTAAGGAATCATCGCATGGCAATTCTGAAAAAAACAATTTAAAGCTCTTTGAGAGTACTTGCAGATGTCATAAAGTGTAAGTCGATTTTTAATTTTTGAAAGGTTTTAATCGAGAATAAAAAAATTAAAAAAACATTTTTTTCGACTTTATTAAATTCAGCGCCATTTTTGTAGAAAAGTTTGTGAGAAAATTCTGATCAGTCAGTTTTTTAAGACTTTTCCAAGAGGTTTAAATTACTTTTTTAAAGTTTGATCTAAGTTCATTTTGACCAAAAAATGACTTTTTTTCAATGTTTTGTATATTCTTAACTGAACTAGATAGAGAAAAACTTAAAAGAGAAAAAACACCTATTTTTACATGCAGAATGACCTTCATTACTTCCAAAATGGGCTAAAAGTCATAAACATTGGACCATAGAAGATTGGAAGGAGGTACTCTGGTCTGACGAACCTAAATTTGAACTTTTTGGGTCTAAAAGAAAAATTCTTGTGAGAAGAACAGGTGCAAATTTTATAAGTGACTGTATTATTGTACCTACTGTTAAACATGTTAAAGGTTCGGTAATGGTGTGGAGATGTTTTGCAGGGTCAAAAGTTGGCGATCCCATAAAAATTGAAGGTACTATGAAAAAAGAAGATTATAAAAAAATTGTAAAAGAAAATGTAGTTACAGACGTTTGATTTAGTCAAAATTTATATTTCAACACGACAATGACCTGAAAAACTCGTCAAAACTGAGTAAAGATTATTTAAAATGGTTAGAAAAACGAAGACAATAGCAACGGAATGGCCATCGTAATCACCTGAGCTATTGAGTTGCTGTGAGAAGAACTTGATAGAGCAGTGAGAAAAGTTCGTCCTTAATCGAAAACTGAACTCTGGCCTATTTTGCAACAGGAATGGAAAAATATGAAAGCTGCAACTTTAGATTTGCTCATACATAGAATGGCACGTTTATGTCAAGCCGTAATAAACAATAAAGGTGGTCATTTCGATGAAAAAAAGTGTAAAAATTGTATATGTATATAGTATTGTTTTTTTTTTTACAAAAATTTTTGATATTACTGTCTACCTCATAATATTTATAAATTTCGTAATATATATTCATAATATTTATATTTTTAGCT
Organism: Diaprepes abbreviatus; assembly: GCA_034092305.1. Classification (NCBI taxonomy): domain Eukaryota; kingdom Metazoa; phylum Arthropoda; class Insecta; order Coleoptera; family Curculionidae; genus Diaprepes; species Diaprepes abbreviatus. The sequence continues at coordinate 10,275,247 of JASJET010000228.1, forward strand.
ATTTGTAAAGTAGTTCTCAATAAATTGGTTTATTTACGTCATTTCCAATTTTTAATTATTTATCATAGAATTAACGGTTTACAACTAACCAACACATAAAAAAAGGAATAAATTGAATATTTTTTCATGAAAAAACATTTGAAAAATTGTCCGAAAATAACGCGTTGATATCATACTGAGTGAACAGTCGTAAACAGCGTATTATTGTTTTTATTTTCAAAAAAAAAAAAAAAATGAAAAATCAAAAAAAAATTAAATTGGCGGAAAACATTTCAAAACTAATGAAGGCCATTCTGCATGTAAAAAGTGGCATTTTTTCTTTTTGAAGTTTTTCTCTATCTAGTTCAGTTAAGAATATACAAAACATTGAAAAAAAGGATTTTTTTTTCGTAAAAAGAGCCTTATTTTGGTCAAAAATGCACTTAGATCAAACTTTAAAAAAGTAATTTACACCTCTTTTTTCAGAATTGCCATGCGATGATTCCTTACTAAAATACAGAACTTTGAAGTTCTATTTGTTTTCGCGTAGACATGGTAAAAGTGATTGACGGGCAGCGTACATATAATAAAAAATTACATACGGATGACTCTATCTCTACTAAAAATCATTTTTTGAAATAAAGCCGTTAAATATTCACTAGAGATTTGAGGACGGTTGTGTGATTGTTTAATATTGTCTTTTCTCAGTTATGCAGATGTTTTTTATTTGTCGGCATCGACCTCTGTATTTCGAAACAACTTAAAAAAATATTAACAATTCAGGATTTTGCTTCGATTTTAGGAAATTCGATCACATAATTCATGCATTTTACTCATATAAATGGCTGAGAGATGTATGATTCACTTCAGTTTATGGTTATATAACATTTTATAAAATTAATAGATGGCGAGGGCCTAGTGATTTTTATGGGAACTCGATCAAGGGGCATGGCATTCATCAAAGAGGTATACGCTATCAGGAATATTTCGAGATACCTATGCGTACTAATGTCGTTTTTCCACGAAGCTTTATTTATAATGCCATAAAACCCGTCCGTATATAGTTTTTAATTTGTGGATTAGTAATAAAAATTTGCCAGTAAAATGAATTCTTTATTTAATGTTATTAATTTCTACGCTCATTTTTTTGTGTTTCCAGTTCTGTTATTTTCATTGTTTTATCATTATACAAAGTACAATTTTTAAATACTGTTCATTTTTTGTAATGTAGTTAGGTGAGCAAGTCTTATTAAAAATAACAAAATAGTTGCTACTACGGCTCTGCATATTTCTACCTAAACGTATAATATATGGGTATTGGGTATACACTTGGGTTTTTATGAAAAGAACACCCCCTTAAAATCACTGCACCTGCAAGACCCTTTTAAAAAGGATGTGTACGGTGTAGTACTATAACAAGGGTGAGCAGTCGGGCCATCGGTTGAATGATGAAGAAAAGGAGAATCTAGAAAACATATTTCCCAAATACTTGTATTCCAATTCGTCGTTGATGTTTTTAATTTGACGAATATAGGAAAGATAATAAAATTGATTGATCTTTTAAAACCTTCCTATATAAACATCATTGGGTATCATTAGTAATAAAATTTTAAAACTTAATCATTTTTTCTGTTTTATATTTTTCCATTTTAAAATGCCTTTATTATTACAATTATGGTCAATAAATGACAATACAATATATATATATATATATATATATATATATATATATATATATATATATATATATATATATCATATCTTTTCCGTGTTAGAAGTTGCATAGTAGGAACAAATTGCTAAGGAACACAATGGCGGGGAGGGTAAGTTTTGACTTTCTTCTCGGTATGGTGGTACAGGTAGACCATCATCTCGATGGTGGTGGAATAGAATAAATTTGTTCCAACTGTGCAACCTCTAACACGGAAAGGATATGGCTGGAACGAAGTTTGCATTTACTGTTTGCATTTTAATTCATTCATATACGGAGCTGCATATAGTTGTACGTTTGCTGAATGTGATTTCAGCACTACAACGGCATAATCTGGATATATCCACTGCTATTGCATCTCACACGGAGGAATCCGTGAAAGCAGCATAAACATATATACGCCATCCGGCGGGAGGTCGGCGAAGCCGCTTTCAGTATTTGTATGCTTCCTTCCGATCCGTCCCTTGCACAGCCAGGTGCATGTCGGTACCCTGATGAGTCTAGTAGAGACGAAACATGTACCTCTGCCGTATCACTGTGGCGGGGAGGGTAAGTTTTGACTTTCTTCTCGGTATGGTGGTACAGGTAGGCCATCATATCGATGGTGGTGGAATAGGATAAATTGTGTTCCTTAGTAATTTGTTCCAACTATGCAACCTCTAACACGGAAAGGATATGGTTGGAACGAAGTTTGCATTTACTGTTCGCATTTTACTTCATGCATACACGGAACTGCACATAGTTGTACGTTTGCTGAATGTGATTTCAGCACTACAACGGCATAATGTGGATATATCCACTGCTATTGCATCTCACACGGAGGAATCCGTGAAAGCCGCATAAACATATATACGCCATCCGGCGGGAGGTTGGCAAAGCCGCGTTTAGTATTTGCATGCTTCCTTCCGATCTGTCCTTTGCACAGCCAGGTACATCATATATATATATATATATATATATATATATATATATATATATATATATATATATATATATATATGATATTTTCCAGATTCTTGAACCATAGATTATATCCTTTTTTTTATTTTGTTTTTTTTTTGGTTTAGGTTCTTTATTTAACAAAAAACCCAAAACAATTTGACGTTTCGCCTTTTATTTAAGCCATTTTCAAAAATTTTTTGTTTTATTTACTAATCTACTTTGACATTTTGTTTATTTATTAATATAATTTATTAATTATATTGAAGGAAAGCTGTCGTAAAAAATCATCTTGAACTTTCGAGTATCGGTATTATGGTTCTTTAGTACAATTTTATTATATATTAAAATTTCAAGTTTTCTATAAAAATTGTCAACAAATGCCACAATATTAATAAAAATGATTAATCTCTCGTTGATGATTAGCATAATTACTCAAATATAAACGTATTTGAATGATCGGCCACAAATATTGCGTCATATTTCATTAACAATCCTCAGAAGATTATATCAAAGAGTTAAGGGGATATCCTGATGTAGCAGATTCAAAAAAATATTTTTTTAACTTAAATTGGTAGTTTTCTATGTATAGAACATGTTCCAGAAGCATGGGTATAGTTAGGGGGGAGCAAGGGTCAGCACCGCCCATCCTACAAAACTGATTGCCTACTCTAGAAAAATTCCCAGTATTGAAGAAATATACTGCTTTCATTGTTTTATTTTGAGAAAAAGGTTTCCTACTGATCGGCTGCCCCCTCTAGGAAAACTCTCTAGTTACGCCAATGTCCAGAAGCCTTAAGTATGGATATGTAGCAGAGCAGATTGAAAAGAGCTCGTTTAGTGGGCATGTAATAATAAGATTTATACATACTTTTTTGTCCTAAAACATCAAAAGGGTATTTCTAAAAACAGTTTTTTACAAACGGTGTGCAAGATAATACAAAAAAAGTTCCATGAATCCATTTAATATTGAAGATTTTCTTATTTCTTTCAACTACATACTTCAAATTTTTTTTTTAAAAAGTTATAAATAAAAATCGAAAAAATGCTAAAAATGACATCCTATTTTTAAACTACCATTTTGTAAATTTCTGATGATAAACAAACAAACTTCTTTTGAAGATAACTTCAAGCCGTACTTATAAATTTTACAAAACATTTTGATTTTTTCGGCCAATTCTAATAGATACGCGAATGCACACAGTGGAGAAGAAATTTTTCGAGGCACCTTCAAATGTGAACATTCAACATCCATGTATAACGATTTTAAAAAATTAATTTTAAAACTTTAATATGTATACAATACATACAGTTCCTTTGTAAAAAAAAAATTAAAAATGATTTATTTTCGTCCTGCTACACCAGGATACCCCCTTAATATATTTTTAGGAGAAATTTAATATTTTAATCTTAGTTTTACGATTACTCTTTATTGTTATATTAGCTATTCGAATTATTCCAAGAAAAATGAGATTTTGACTGTCACTGAATTGCGTTCATTGTAAATTGAATGTTTAATTGGACACAAAACTATCGTTTAAAAAATGGCCGCATTATAACTATCACTGGCTGATTTATAGATAATAAGTCTTATGCTAAGCCACATAACATTCAAAACATGTGAAGTAAGTACTTGGAGAACTAATGCAAAGCAATAAACCTCTTTCTTTTATGCTTTAAAAAATCTACGCCACATATCTTAATTTTCTCTTTCCTTATCTACGGTACTAATTATTTATAATTCTTTTATATTTATGATGGTTTATTGTTTGCTATTGATAAAAAACAATTGTTACCTGATAAAAAAGTTTATGCTATATTCATTACATAGGGTGTCAATTTGAAAATTTCCCACACTTAATATCGTCGTTCTAAATAATATCGAAAATCGGAGAGACACGTCAATTTTATTTTCAAGGGGGACACTTTAAACGAATATTTGCTACCTTTCGTGATTCAATACCCTAGGAGGAGCTCGTATTGAGATTTTAGGAACATTTGTTGCAGAGGTTACTAATTCCTTACGAACAGTAGCAAAAGAGAAAATACTATTACACTTGACTGTAAGACAAGCACTGAAATTATATAAAATTCATTCCTAGAAAATGCAGATACTTCAGGAGCTCCATGAGGACTATTTTGATAGAAGAATAGGGTTTGGTGTAACCATGTCTAATTTAGTCATCGGTACTTTTAATCTTCTGCCAAACATCTGTTTCAGCGTTGAATGGATTTTTTTTCCAAATGGCAATGTAAATAAATAAAATTGTCGCTATTAGAATGACAAAAATTTTTTCGAGAAATACATACACAGCGGCCACAAAAAGTTAATTTGTTTGGAACTAATCTCACTTATTCTTACCTAAGTTTATTTACTACAAACGAAATCAACTAAATAAATATATTAAAAAATATTTAATAATTAAAACAATAAATCTTAGTCCAGGTAAGTTCTAATTGCCTCTATTTTGGAAAGACATTTTTTTGAAACTACTACTCAGAAAATAATAAATTATGGTATTATTGGAAAGAGAATTAAACTAGCTTTACAACGATGTGCCACTTGACACTGTTCCTATTTAATATTTTAAGGGTAACTTTACTCCCTCCCCCCTTCCAGGGGGTTGAACCACAAAGCCCGCACTGTTCCCCGTGAAAATAAAAAACGTGTTTTCTTTTCGATTTCTAATGTTATTTACGTGAAGGGAGATATTAAGAGGGGAAGTTTTCAAATTGGCGCCCTGTATATCTCTTAAAATATGAATTAATGTAGTAACATGATTCAATTTTAGATTTTGTGTCTATAAAATTTTTTCTGTTTCCGAGGATTCTATTTATTATATACAGTGTTCGAAAGCAAAATGTAAAATTTCATTTAAAAAAATGGTTTGTTATTTAGAGGAGGTAGGGGAGCCTTGGGCACTTTTTTACATAGATGGTAATAAAACTGTAATTTTTTTATCAAAATCAAAATTTTATTCCAAATATATCTAGCACACATATTTGGTAGTAATTATTGCAAAGACAAGTTTTGGTATTGTAATCAGTCTTAAAGTTACAAAAGATCTTCTGACACATGTCCAAAGTGCCCAAACCTCCCGGGGGTCAGGTGGTTTGGGCACCCCTGTAGGGAGGTTTGGCCATTGTATTTAATACGCCACATATTGCTATACTATACTACTATGCTTAAGTATTATATAACATTGTTATAAAAACTTGTAATACAAATATTTTTTCTTACCATAGACTTTAAAAAAATAAACAAAGTGGCTAAGAATGAATACTGTACGATGTTGGACTTAATTAAACTTATTTTATATTTGGTATGACCCAGCTAGGCTTGTCAAATTTATATTTAAAGCTGCCACGTTTCATCCATGTCGTTGGTGTAGGCAATTTTGTCTTTATATCCTCCCGGGGGACGCTGGCTACGTCCTCGATGTCAAGAAATATAAATGTATTTCGTATCTTAATCGCTCTCATAAATTTGACAGTTGCCATGGAGTGACTAACTTCTTCGATTAACTCAACATAATGATAGACAGTTTTTTTGGTGTCAAATTTAACCAACACAAAGTTATTGATCTGGAAATTTCTATCCAGAACAATGATATCGTCTTCATCAAAATCTTCTTCCGAGGATTCGTCAGAAACAGAAACATTTTCTATTTCATCACTGCTGCTCATTTTCCTGTTTTTCCCTCATTTCGAAGTAAATTCTTCAGCAAGCTTCGGAATTGTCTTCTGTCCTGTATTTGATCTTATTTTTTCTTTGTCTTTCTTCTTCTTCCATTTCTATAAGTCTTTTCTCGGGTGTGTTCGTCAATATCCTAGTTTTTCCCTTCTTCCGTGTCATGCCTCGCAATTTCCTGGGGCCAGCCTTCGGATATGGTCTTACTAAATCAGGTGTTACTATGACAGTGTCCTTAGTCTGGCTTCTAATTGGAGATTCGATTTGAGATGGTCCAGCGACTTCCATATTTAAACTTGTACGATCCTCTAGACTCTGATTTTCTTCCGTTGAAGGCTGTTCCGTGAGAGCTTGGTCTAAAATCGATTGTTCTGTAGGAACATTATCCTCATCCGGCAAGCAGCGATCAGTGACAGAAGAACAAAGAAAATCTTCATCTGAGAAAATGTTTGAATTTAATGGCTATATGCCAGGTTTTTCAAATTCCCTTTGAATATTCTGTTGCTTGAATGCATGACTATTGCTGCTAATTTTGGGATTTCATAAATTGATACCGTTTTTCCAGGATTGCTTACCATCCAATCCGTTATAGCAGTTATAACTTTTGAGTGGTCCATAGACAGTCAGGTCTAGGGGTTGCAGTTTACGGCTGCAGTGCGGTGGGAAAGTCATTAAAACAATGCCCGATTCTTTAAAGAAATCGAAAACTGGTATTGAAATATGGCTCTCGTGATTGTCCAGCAGCAAAAGAACTGGCGGAGAAGGCGTTGGTTTTGTGTGTTTTGTGAAATGGTGCATATATTTTAAAAAGCTTGGTGCTGTCATCCACCCTGATATGCTGATCCATCTGATCCAACAGGGGCATCATGTAGCATGAATGTTTTGAAATTGACCCGTGGGAATATGAGAAAGGGTGGTATTGAGTTTCCCAATGCATTTATACTGCAGTGAACCGTTACAGGCGTCCCTCTTTCAGCTGACGTTACTTGTCCAACTTGCTTAGTGCCTCTCTGCCTCTTTCTGTGTTCGTTGTACTGTTGATAATCCAGTTTCGCCTATATTGTAAATAGATTCAGGGCCGAAATGATGCCGTTCATATACAGTTTTAAGATTTTCAAAAAAATCTCCGACGTTTTTCTTATTGAAATTTGTGGACCGTGAGAGACTGGTGGCTTCTGGTGTCCTTATAGAAAGCTGAGGTTGTATTTTAAAAAATCCTCTAAGCCAATCTTTAGACGTAAGTTTCTTCTTTATCCAGTTTTCTGGTAATTTTTTTTAATGGCAATGGCGTATTCGTAAGCCAGTTCGCGTGCCCTCACTTTTGACAGTCCATGGTTTAGTTTAAACGATGTTGTAAGATATTTTGAAATTTTTTCTTCTTCATCTTTCGTGAATATTTGAGTTGAGACAAATTTAGAAGAAACATCTTTCACGGCGCCACCCTGCTTTATGTATCTTTGAAAGTTAGACCTGGGTATATCATATTTACTCGCAGTAGTTTTAATTTTCCCTCCTTTAGAAACCTCTTTTAATGTGCGCAAAATAACATCTTTAGGGATCTCGCGTCGCTTATTTTTCTTTTTAAATGAAATCGGCATTGCACTGAAAAGAAATGATTAAAACATTCAATACAATAGGCATAACATAAAACTACAAAAGTATGACAACAAAATGCACTATAACGGAGGAAGCAAATCTTCCTCCTACGTACGTGCCCAATGCTAACAATAACCTCATTTTTCAAATAAATTTGAATATAATTATTTTTATCAAATGTTGAATCCTAATTGGCAGGTAAATATAATCTTTAATAAACACAAAAGAAGAAGTTAACATAGATACTTACACTTTCTTGCAGATTGCTTTGTTATCTTTCTCCAAATCACAACCAAAATATTTACTTCTGTACGCAAGAAACCGTTAACCGCATATGACTTTGACAACTAAGTGAAATGACAGCTGACGTTTGGTTAAGCGGTGTTGCCAGTTATTAAACTATAGTGCTATGGTATAAAACAAAAAAGAATTACTATGGATTTCGAGAAATGAGGGGGTGCCCAAACCTCCCGACTGCCCAATGCTCCCCTACCTCCCCTACGGGTAAATAAAGTTTAATCATTTAGTTCGCTTTTTATTCACTTTTAATTTATTTCGTAGTAGATCGAGTTGATTAATTGTTACATTTAATTTATGCTTGTACCTAATAATAAAATCACTTTATGACATCAAAATCATTGTACTTTAAAGTGAATTTGTGGTTCAAAGGTAAGGGGAACTGTTCTAAAATGACATGCTGAAATAAAGCAACTTAGAAGGTGTTTTTATTACTAAATGCACCTATTCAAGTAGTTGCGCTATCTATGAAAAAGTTAAACAATCTACATTCATTTCGTAAAATGTCAAGCATCAATCTGTTTATGTAATTAAAATTTATACGTGGATCTGATCATTTTAACTGCTCGTGATTTTTTAAGCCAAAGCATTCGAAAGCTGACAAAAATAAATATATCTTTTAAATATTTTAAATTATCTTACATTATTTAAAATATGTTTTGTATGTCTATGGATTTAAAAAATATATAAGTAGACTTATTTTCGATTGTTTTTTAAAAAAATATCCTGTGATGTAAAACGGTGATTATCAATTTTTTTAATACCAACCTTTTTCTGATTTTTTAAAAATGTTCGTGACTCTCCTTTAAAGGGTCTTTATTTGCTTAACAAGTGTTATAATTTTTAGTTCAATTTTTATGAGAACCAATCGCATGTCATTTTGAACGACTTATCTTTGGCTTGTGTCTTGATCTGCAAAATAATTGGAAATCCACTTTCATAGAGATAAGTGGAAGCAAATGGCATTTATATTCGAAAATAAACCATAGAAACTCTGGGATAGGAATGAGGCATAGCACACCCATATTTAGGTAACTATTTTTCCTGAAATATATCAAGTGCTGAGGAGCTCCGGTCCATTCTTTGATTTTATTTAACCAGAAAGTCCATTTCCTGTCAACTTCCCTTTAATCTTGTATTTTTTCAATCGATATTATCTGCAAGAATCAGTAGCCTTGCCCCCCTAACACATGTCCCAGATATGGGGCATGTGTTAGGGTGTGAACCCTTTTCAGAATTTGTTCGCCTATGAATCCCCATCTCTAGCATTTCGATGTCTAAGTTTCAACCTCATAAAGAAGGAGTGCATCTGACAATTCTCTGTCTGAGTCAGGTGTGGATCCAAGAGCTTTGAGTTCAGGACAATAGACCCGATTCTGCTTTTTATACTAGGAATATGTATGCTGCTGGCATCTCCCCCTTCCCTCGACAACTTGTTCTTTCTTGCGATCTCCCCCCCCCCAAGAGCTTTGAATTCAGGAAAATAGACCCTACCCTGCCTCTTACACTAGAAATGGGAATGTTGTTGGCGTCTCCCTCCCCGTCGCTTGCCATACTGTACTTTTGTGATATCACCGCTCCCCCCTAAAGAGAGATCCGCCCCTGGTTTGAGTTCAGGTTACAAGAATGATTAACAGAACAACATCCGGATCAAGTTAATTCGTAATAATACTGCCCAGATATATGTATCTTTTGACTATTTCAATCGATCGTTCACTTAACTTTATTTTGGAATCAACATGTGGTTGACGACTAAAAACCATATATTTTTCTTAATATTAATACCCTATGTTCTCTCCTGCTTCATAAATTCGATCCAGTAATACTTATGGACTTGATACTGTCAAATCAGATCACCGTATCATTTGTATATCTTAAGATATTGAAATTTTCACCATTTACTTTTATTACAGAGGACTATTTTAAAGATATTGTTTGAATACAAGTGACATAGGCTCAGTGACAGGACTCATCTTTGTCATACTCCCTATTTAATGGATATTTTGTTAGGTAGTTTATTTCCAACTTTAATGTTGATCTTTTTATTTCAAAATAAGTTCTTAATGATATGAAGATTGCTTATGTCGAAGTCCGAGTTCTTTAAGATATTGCATTCTCAAAATCCACAAAACAACCAAATACATCCTTTCTTTGCAATAAAACATTGAGGGAAAATAGGGCTTCCAAAAATTTTTTTCAGATTATTGTCCAAAATACGGGATAGATTATTTTAGAACACTCTCTCCCTAAGATTTGTCGATGTAAAGTAAGGGTATATTATTTGCTTAAATTTTTGTCACATCTTGACTTTGATCGTACGTGTTCGAATAATAAAGTTATGAGAGAAAGAATCCTTTGATTTTTGATGTTTCCGTGTTTTCTGGTGGCAATTTAACGAAACCATTTCTTTTGAAAATGAGACTATTAATTGTAGTTATCCTTCATGTTACATACTAACTTCACCTATCCACAAATAAATGAAAAATGAACTGACAGCAAAAAAAAAATATTGCATTTACATGTAACTAGAAATCATTTAGATTTTAACATTTCTTTAAATCACCTGCTAGTTTTATTCTATCATATATAATCACCTCCCTAAGTTCTTGATGTTTTATCCAGACATCCTGTATATAAACAACAAAAAACCTCTCTTGAATATAGATACAGTTATTCAAAGATGATCGTATAAAGGATATTACCGCTACTTCTCCGGGAAAGGGTATTGTAAACGCTCTTGGTTTCTTATATGGGAAACCCGAACATTTACGTGTACCCTAACAATTACCGCAGATTATTAATTTTTTAGTTGCTACTTTCCTTTAATGCAGTTACATTTTATACAAAAAACTCCTAAAATTATTAAACTTTATACAAAACAAAACAGAAAGTAATTCAGATAATTGTAAACTCTTTAAAGCTAATAATACACTACAATACACGCCGCAGTTGTATAAGAGAGTGAAAGTTGTAATAATGAAAGGTGTTTCAATAAAAGCGCTACTGTTTTGTCACTGGGTACTGGTACTTGAATGTACCGCGGTTTAGGTGGGGCTGCAAAGTACATTGAACCCCACCTGTGCCCATATACATAGGTGGCTGTTTGGATATCATAAAAATGATAGTAGATCCTACCTTTTATGCCTATAAATCCTCATATATAAGGTAAGGTTTCCTGTTCTATCGAAGTCGGAAATTTAGACATCATTATTATTATTATTATAAAATATTGTTAATATATAAGAAGCATTGGAAAGAAAATTATTATTATTGTTTAATAATATGGATTCCACATATTAAAAAATTGTAGTTAAAAGGGAAATAACACCATTTTAGAGGGAAGTGGCTAATAACATCTCACAATGCAAGTTGTTTACTTCTTCAATTGTTCAGGAACTCTTGCAGCTTAAAATTTGGCTTTATAAACATTCTTGTTAAAACGTTAAATAGAGGGGGAACTGATTTTTTATATTTAAATGAAAAGTTTCCACGTTGCAGTGAGATTGAAACAAAATAAAGGACCTTCGTTGGATCTTAAATAAGGAAACGTTGGAAAATTATAAGATCTACTCAGAAGAACAAGTGCCATTCTAATATTATTGGAACTAATTTTTTTATACAATGAGAAAAATTTCACCAAGGTATTGTTCAAGTCGAAAAACGTTATAAAAGGATATGGGGTGAGTAGTGAACATAACCCGATTCGCTCGATCCCCCCACTCCTCGACCTTGACCTTAACCTTGCTTCACCCCTCTTTGGCCCCGCCCACATGTCCTTGTCATTGACCTTGAAAGTGCACGTGTGCTTTGGCCTTGGCCTTGTGTTCAAGGTTGTGTGTGTGACCTTGACCTTGACCTTGGTCGAGACGACCTTGACTTTGTTGAAGGTCATCTTGGGTGTGTGACCTTGAAGTAATTATTTGTGCATTGTAATAGTGTGGGATGATCTTGAAATGATTTTGACCTTGCAAATTGTTCTACTTGCATTCATTCAGTGTGAAATGTCAGATACGGAACTATCTAAAGAAAAAATTATAGAGCAAGTCGGCAGAGTAATTTGTTTATATCAGAGTAATTTAAAAAGTTTGTGTGATTTTGAAGAGAAGGATCTAGCATTTTTTCCTCTCGAATATTTAAAAACTTGCGTTGATACGCTGAGTTTACGGCAAATTTGGGATAAGCTGCCAGCGTCATATCGGTGTAACAAGGAACTACAGTTAAGCTTACCCTGTTACATTCACTATGAACAAATATATCGTCATCATATAGATGGGCCACCACCAGCAATAAAAAAGTGTCGTGAATGTAAAAATGAGTGAATAATATGAATAGTGCTTTGCAAGAGACAGTAAAAAAATTGGGCGATGAGTTCACTGAAACGGCTAATAATTATTTCAATGATGCAATGAAAAGTCGAGCAGAATGGGCGTCGCGCTATTGTGATTTGGCTTATGAATATGAAAAGGCTGCGAATGCATGTCGTAAATATTGCAGCAAAACAATAAATTTACAAGACTTTGTTCGTGAGATAAAAAAGTTGGGGTTTAGTGACTGTTTGGAAAAACTGATTAGGTTCATTGCAGATCCGGTTGTGTTAGATGAAATTAGAGTGTAGGACTTAAGTTTAACGTAGTAGTAGTTAATATGGAAAGTTTAGTGCGAGAAATGTACGAGGAATTTCTAATTTCTGCAGCCTGTTCGAAATTTTACGCATATGAAATGCAAGATTCGGAGGCTCAGGACTTTAGTGTATTTTTTAAGTATATGGACCATGCCGAAGTGTGTCTTTTAGCTAGTATAGTTTGTAAGAATTTTCTTAGATATAAAAACAAACAATTATTATTGAACAAATTAAGGAAATTAGGTTTAGGTGATAATGTTAAACGCATAGAAGAATGGCAGAAAAAAATCAATGAATAAAGTACATAAAATGTAGTTATTTGTTTCATTATATTTTGTCCTTGAAGTTATCCTTATACCAATTTAAATGTGTGACGTCATTTGACCTTGAATACTCCTCCCACTATTTCTATCGTTAAGCTACCCCCACCATTGTTACAATTCGACCTTGAAACCCCGCTATAAAGGTTCGTGGGAGAAGAAGTGACTTCAAACAGTCGCAGATATCAGTGGCATAAACATCAAATATTGTGTTCGTGTAGTGTTCTGAAAGTGCTTTTATATTCACGGTAATTTTTGGATTTATATACCATTTTTTTCAATAATGAGTATTGCAAAAGAAACTCTAGATGAAATTAATGAAATGTTTAGCAAAGATTTCGAGATTTTAGAGAAAAAAAAGGTTACCGAAATGATTGTAGGCAAAGTGTATAAAATTGTAAAGATGGTTTCAATGACTACACGATTTGGTAAAACTCTTTTAGTGGCTTTACACGATGACGGTGATAATAGCACATTTGAGACTTTTTTACCAAAACGTGTGGCCGAAACACTATCTGACGATATTGTAGATATTATGAGTAAAACTAAAGATAAATACACTCTAACTTATTTGGGGCAGGGCACTAGAGTTTTTGGAAACAATACTCGAACATTATTACGTTTTGGCTCATTGGAGTAAATTGTATGTAAATTGTTTGGAAAAAAGGATGTAATTAAATTTAAAATATAGTTGCACATGTCAGAATACTTACGCGTGTTCATTATTTCTGTTAAAGATGTCTGCTGATGCGACGACGACGACGACGACCGCCAACGAATGTGTAGATAGATACATATTTTGGTTGGGGAGAGAATTAAGAAATAGGGCTCACGATATGTTAGATAGCGTAAATGATTGGTCGCATATTGATGTAACCAAAGATCAATATAAGAACGAGATCAGGGATACAATCAATTTTATGGCTGGGGCACACTTGTGCGACAAATTTTTATATGGTTCCATAGACATGGATACATTTTGTGCTGAAATGGTTGAAGAAGCATTAAAAGAATACCTCGTCAATATTCCACATTTACCAGGTGAGCTTGCTGCAAAATATGAATTGGTTTCTGCAACAGCAACAGCCCAAGACGTTGACGATCGAAATAGTGTCGGATGGGATAGAATTTTGAGCAACGAAAACGAAGACATGGAAAACTAATTTTTTATAATTTTTGTATTTGTGCAATTAAATAACTGTAAATAAATATCTGTTACAATCACAGTTTTATTTTATTTCTTTTATAAACATACCAACCCAGTAGATCATAGTCAGTGTTTCTTTTTCTCAGCTGAAATATTTAATATAAGTAGGGCAAATAAAAATAAAATAGTTTAGTAAAGATTGAAAATGAGTCGAGGAAACAACACAATTGATAAATTTGGTCGTCAGAAATATAATGAAAAATATCATATATTATCTGGGCCACAAGGGATTGGTTTTAAACTTACAGCGGATGGGCAGTATGATATGGGTGGAAAAATCATAACCAACTTAGGCGAACCTAAAGATGATGACGATGCTGTGACAAAACACTTTGTTAATAGAAAGTTTTACAATTTTGCAGTTGTAATATGTGACATATTTAACAAGGATGTCCTCCCCATGATATACAAAAATAATAGTGAGCTTAAAACAAAAATTGAAGTTATGCAGAAAGTACTCTATCATCAGCCTTTAAATGACTCATTAAGCGCACTGTCGTACGACTCGACTTCAAAAAAAATCTAAAAAAAGCAGGTTAAAGAATAGGAGAACGCACTCCGAGTGGCATAGCCTTGAAGATAACGTCGTAGTCGTCGGTGAATTGGACCTTCCCTCCAAGAATATTGAAATGTTATTTATGTGTATGATGTTTTATTGTCATTGTTTTTAATAATGAAGATTGAAATAAAAAACTTTCTTTTACAATATATTGTTTATTTATTTTACATTTTAAATAAAAAATATAGTCATACAATATGTTATTTAAACAATATTAGCTTTATCTATCCAAGAGTTGAAGTGGTTGGGAAATCCTAGCCATTTGACAAATAATTGTTCGATGTGATTTTTCTTGCGTTGTCTAAGGACCTTTTCTACTAGATAAACGTCAGAACTGCTTGTTTTTTGTAGTTCTGATTCGTAAAAACACTTACAACTTTAAACAATTCGGTTGACCAAGAGGGCGTATATCCTTTCTCGAATAAGCTTTTGTACTTGCTAATACGCACAATGTCACCCATGGAAAACTTAAATTTTTTAGGTACAATTTTTAAATAATCATATGCTTTAATATGTGTTTTTTCTTGCACGTCTGCAGGCTTCATTCCAATGGTGCGATGTTTCGAATGGTTATAGGTTTTTGTTACTGCCGATAATATATGTATCCATTTGTAAGATCCTCTTGTCGAGAATTGTTTATATAAATTATTTTTTAAAGTCCTTATGACTCGCTCAACAATTGCAGCTTTCTTTGTGCTGTAAGTGGAATAATGATTTATATTATATTTTTTCATCAGGGCTTGAAAGTTTGTATTATAGAACTCCTTTCCTTGATCACTTTGCAGATTTGTTGGTGTATATGATGCCTCTTCAATGATGCTTTTCATCGCATTAGTAACTTCTATACCAGTCTTGTTTTTTATGGCTTTGGTATAGACAAATTTCGAGTAACAATTTATACAGACCAAAATATAACGATAACCATCGTTTTCATCAGCATACAGTTGCATTTCAGCCAAATCAATTTGCCACAAATCTCTGTATCCTTTTATTATCGTGCGCCGTCTTACAAAATTTTTTCTAGCCGTTCTATGTAGTTCATTAACAATCTTGATTTTTTCTAGACTGGGCTCCATATTATTAGTAATACTAAAGGTTTCAGATCGAAGGAAGAACTGAATAATATCATTAAATATTGAGCTTAATATATTATATCTTCTTCTCGTAATTCCTCTATGATTGACATAATTTCATTTTCGTGTCCAGTGTGACCGGCCATTTTGGAACTCCACAACAAACGTAAACGATCCACCAACTCTTTAGCTTTGTTCCAGTAGACATATTGAAATTTTTTCGAAGATAATTTCTTTTTTGTGGGTAACTGTAGTTTTTCCGAGAGATTTTTTCTTGTAATAGTACCACCTAATTTTGTGCCCATTATCAGAGGTTTAATAATTCGTAAATATTTGTTCCATCTGGTCTCCCGTAAACCATCACTTTTTTTAAAATTGTTGTAGACAGCATTCGTTGATTCCAAAATTTCCTTGTACGTTGAAAGTACATTATCACTTAATTGTTGTTGTTCCTTGCCTACACTTGGGGGTGTTTTAAGAAATAACAAATCATAAAGTGCCGGTGATCCACCATATTCTGCAATATTTTTCCCTTTTTTGTATAAGACAATATTTCCATTTCGAAAACGCACCTCTAAATTACCAATAAAATTTTTGTTATGATCTGTTTTTGAACCAAAACGTACACCATATACAGTATCGTATAGAGATGGTTTCGAACGTAATCCTTTCAGGTGTGCGTTTAAAGTATCGGAAGTTGTGGTGTCAGCGGATGCGAGAGATGTATTAGTTGATGTCGAGGGTGTATCAAACACCGATTGGCTAATATCTTCTTTTGAAATGCGATGCTGCTGCTGCTGCTGCTGAATAGGTGTGGAGGTTTGAAAGGAATGTGTAGGTTGGGGAAAACCTGATATTTGAGTCGACTGCACTGATGTACTGAGACTATGTGACTTTGTAGCTGGATAATGTTGTTGCTGTTGTTGTTGCTGCTGCTGCTGCTGCTGACGTTGCTTAACCACATCAGATATAGTTGTCAACGGCTTAGAAATGGGTTCGTAAAACTTTTCCAATTCCACAACATTAAACTCTTTAGCCGCTTTAATTTGTTTAAATTTTTTTCTGACGGCATTGGTAGCTTCCACTAGTTTACGTTTTAAGTCGATCGCGTTATTCATGATGTTAACAAAGGACGTTTCAACAATCAAATGAGCATTTTCTCTTATTATTACAGTAATATATAGCTATCAAATCCTTTGCGGTATCTTCCCGATTTCACATCACTGTCTTTATCAATTACTAAAAATCCATACTTATTATCCCAACATTTTGAGCACATTTCTTGAAATTGAGTAAAAGTTAGATCCGGTGAAACGTGGTCGGAAAATATGTGTTTCATATTCAACTCATCTTGTTTAAACATAATAATAAAATTGGCGTTGTCTCGCACAAGCTGTTTAGGCACTCGCGAATATGTTTGCGCTAGGTAAAAGGAGTCGATATTTTTATGACGTCCCATGCTAAAGTACGATCTTATAACATCTTGTTTTTCACATATAACATCATCAAAGATAAATATAGAGTTTGGTTTTGCATCGGACGGTTCCACAATATTACTGGAATCACTAAAGGCATAGTAGCCTAAACCTTTGATGGGCGCTAAAATTTTCCTTAAATACTCATATTTCGGTTGATACAGAGATTTCGAGTAAATATAGACATTTTCGAAACGTAGCCCAAGGGGGTGTGTAAGCAGCGAAATCATGACATTAGTTTTTCCACAATTGGATGGACCAATTAACAGGCCGCGAATAGAGGAAGGAAGTAGAGGACCGTGTCTCTTCATTATCTTCTTTTCAAATCCAAGTCCGACTTTTTCATCGAGATTGTCAATAGGAAGTTTTTGTTTAAGATCGATAACGCGCATCTTAGGAAAATTTGATATTTTATAGGCAATTTTTCACAAAAACTGTCATTCAGATGCCGAGCGTCAAACGAAGTGGACGGTCTCACGTTTCCAACAAAACTGGATACGGTATTGTGAATTCGTTAATAAATAAATTACCATTCGAGGTACACATTCCTGGTTATCAATATTGCGGGCCCGGAACAAAAGTAATAAAACGTGTAACAAGAGGTGATCCAGGCATTAATCCTTTGGATGCCGCATGCAAAAAGCACGATTTAGCCTATTTACATAATAAAGACAACATAAGTGCGAGACATCGAGCGGATTACGAGCTCGAACAAAGTGCTTGGAATAGAGTAAAATCGAAAGATTCCAGTTTAGGTGAAAAAACAGCAGCTTGGTTAGTTACAAACATTATGAAAGGAAAACAACGTTTTGGTATGGGTGTACCATCATCATTATCAACAAAAAAAACATCTAGTAAAGGCACGCGTCATACAAAAAGGAAAGGTGTTAATAAAAATCGACATGTTCGGAAAGCCAGTTTCGGAACAGCTATTCGACAAGCAGTTCGAAGGGAATTATTAAAAGCCGGAAGTAAAAATGTGTTGGAAAAAAATGTCATGAATGCATCTAAAATAGCTCTGTCGGCAGCACGTAGATCGGTAAAAGCGGCAGGTGGCAAAAGGAAGGTTCGTACACCGAGAATAATACCGATTCCTAAAACTGGTGGAATATTACCATTAATACCAATTTTTGCCGGGTTATCAGCTTTGGGTTCATTAGCCGGTGGGGCAGCGGGAATTGTGCGCGCCATAAAAGCAGTAAAAAAAAACAGCGAAGATAAAACCGGTGCCGGCCTGTATTTAAAATCGAAAGGAAATGGTTTGTTTCTAAAGCCATATCGTAAAGGTATGGGATTATTTTTAAATCGTAGATCAAAAAACTAATTGAATCCCTACCTCGAAGACCACTATCTAACATCGATATAGAAAAATATGCCAAAAAGAAAAGAATAGGACACTTTCGAGGCGTTTATATGAGGGATTTATTACCTAGACAAGGTCCTCGACGTTACGAAGCAGCAATAGTGAATTTGGATAGTACGCGTGGTGCAGGGACTCATTGGGTAGCTTATAGAAAAAATAATTCTAAAGTAACATATTATGACAGCTTCGGCGATTTACCCCCACCGATCGAATTGGTACGATATCTACAAACGGGATCGGAACCATCAAAAATTATTTACTATACATACGATCGTCAGCAGGATTTTGGAACAGTCTGGTGTGGACATTTGTGCTTAAAGTTTCTTGTCGAATCATCAACGTAAAAGATGTCATCATCATCATCGTCACCATTAACACCGCAAATGGATCGCAATAACTATACTAAAATGTTGCAATCACTGAAAGCATTTCATCTAGCCGGTGGATTAAGGAAAATGACCGTGAAACAGTTAGAAAACATGCCCAAGGAAGTAATGATTGCATTAGCCCCAAATGAAATTCCATTCGTTTGGGAAAAGTTGCCGGAGCACCTTAAAAGCGATATCGATATATTAAAATATCAGTGCGGTTGCAAACATTATTTCAGCAGCAGCAGCAGCAATTTAAACGAAGTTATGACTGATGAGGATCTTACGGCTAGAAAAATATTTTGTTGTTATTGCAAAATCAGCGATGTGCGCATAAAAGCAGAAAATAGCATAAAAACATCACTATCTAATGCAGTGAGAAAAGGTGTGACGATGAATCTTTTTAAATGTTGCCGCTAAGAATAAAACCGAGATGTGTGATGTTTTAATGGTTAGTCATGTCTTATACGTTCACACTAACAGGACACTCGAGCGTCTTAAGCGCCGATTTTTATCCACCAGTCGAATTAAATAGAGAAAACAAATATGGTCTGGCATTGCTGGGATTTTACACATACAATTCAATTTTTAATGTGGACGAAAGCAACAATAAGTTTGCCTACATGAAGGAGGGTTACACCACCGAGCCGATACAATTGCAGATTCCACCTGGGGCCTATGAAATAGATGAGATAGGTAAAGCTATGTTGGAGGCTTTGAGGATTTCAACTGAAGAAAAGAACGATGGAATCTTTTACTTGGTCGCTAATAATAATACGCTGAAATGTGAACTGAAATCCCAATATACTATAGATTTCCGGGGAGAGGCGAGTATCGGTAAAATGTTAGGATTTAATCATACAGTGTTAAAAAGAGACAAAAAGCACGAATCAACCGAGATGGTGGAAATAATGAAAGTACGCATCATACGCGTAGATTGTAATATAATTTCCGGAGCATATATGAATTCGGTGGAAGGTCATACCTTGTTCGAATTCGATATCGACGTGGAGCCCGGTTACAAAATCAGTAAAGAACCACAAAATAATATTTATATGCCGTTAATGCCGGCAGGACGTCAGTTTATCGACAACATTACTCTTCGCATCTTGGACGATAGCGGTGATCTAATCAATTTTCAAGGCGAGAAAATAATCGTGAAATTGGAACTGAAGAAACTTTCATAGAAATGGGTTTTTGCTTCAATCGTCAATTGTGTGTGCTGTCGACTAAGATGGGGGAACCGCCGAAACATAATAAAAGTAAAAGAAGAGTTAACGTCAAGGTTAGTCGTCGTCCAGACGTTAGATCACAAACATCTCAACAGTTATCTGCCGAAGACTATAAATTTTTAAAATCAATCGGTCTTAAAGTGCGAAAATGATTTCCACCACCAGCGATAAAATAGAGGTTTTCTCCGAGCCCATCTTGGACAATTCCATTATTAGTCTAGAAGAGCATACGTATAAACCATACGGATCTCCATCATTCAACAATTCGGATGAAGTCCGTATCCCCATTAATTTTCAAGATATTATACTGGATATCGCCGAAAGTTACATATATATCGAAGGAAAATTTAAACCCATAGACGCAACGAAAAGATGTTTTTTATCAAATAATGCCCTCGCATTTTTGTTCGATGAAATTCGCTACGAGATGGGAGGTGAACAGGTCGCCGTGGTTCGTAAACCTGGAGTTACGACGACATTAAAAACCATGGTTTCATTCGGAAGTTTGCAACAAAGATCTCTCATGACGTGCGGATGGGGTCTCGACGAAGCAAACCAAGATATCGTAGACACGGCAAGTAACGTATTCTCCGGGAAATTACCCTTAAAATATCTTATGGGATTCGCCGAAGATTACGCAAAAGGTGTTTTCAACGTAAAACAAGAGCTTATTATGATTATAGCTCGCACTTTTACCAATTGTTACGTCGGCGAAGTAGAGGCAGAAATTAGTATCGACAAAATCGAATGGAAAATTCGTCACATCATTCCAGACGATAAGCAAAAATTGAAAATACTGTCTCGCATTAATAAAGGAGGAAACAATGCCAGTATTCAAATGGCATATCGTAAATGGGATCTGTACGAATTACCAGCTTTAAGGCAAACATCTTCCGACGTGTGGGCCTTGAGAACGAGTACAAGTCTGGAAAGACCGCGCTATATAATCGTCGGGTTTCAAGACAGCAATAATTGCGACAAGAAAGAAAAAAACGCAACCCAGTTTACCCACGCCGACGTATGCGACATTAGACTGTATCTGAATTCAACCGTTTATCCATATGAAAGATGGAATTTAGATTTCGCCAAGAAACTGTACGCAGCAGCCTATTACAATTACGAAAACTTCCAAAGCAGCTACTACGGGCGCGAAATAAACGATCCGATGATAACGTTCGCGGAATATATGAAAAACCCCGTTTTTATTATCAATTGCAGTCATCAACCAGAGGCGATTAACTCATCGACAGTGGATGTAAAATTGGAGTTCCAAACGAGAAAGAATAAATTCCCCAAAGACACTAAAGTGTACGCATTAGTTATTCACGACTCATTTTTTAGTTATAATGTATTAAACGGTTCGGTGACCAATAAATCTATATTTTAATGTATCTATTATATGTAACACAAAATAATGTTCTTGAATCAATAAATTTGTAATGAGTGAAGTAGTAGTTTTATATTTATTTGAAACCCAACCAAAAAAAAAAGCTGGCGGAAAAGCCCGCTCTTTAAGAAAAGAGTACGGGAATTTAGAAAATGGTGGTTTATTAAGTGGAAAAAAGAGCTTAAATAACACAAGAAAAAATTTTTAAGGCAAAATATGAAAACAACGATTTAGAAAATTTGTAGGAAAGTAACGGTTAGGAATAGGGAAAAAAGTTATAAGAAAAAATTATAGAGGAAATCGAGTACTATAAGCAAGCATTTTTCTCGATAGTAAAAACGTAAAAAAAAATTTTTTCAAAAAAAAATTGAAAAATGGTGAATGCGCGCCAAAGTTGAAGTTTTGGAGCAAAATGATATTAGGAAATTAGAAAGAGAATTTTTTTCTACATATGGTAGTACTTTTCAAAATTCGGAAAGATGAAATTTTAAGAAAAGGGTTACAATAAGTTAGTATTTTGGATTTTTTAAAGCGCTGTAGCTCGGGAACCGTTCAAGATAGAAAAAAAATAAAAGCACTTTGATAGCCCAAAATTTTGAGGAGAATGCGATGGTGTAAAAAAAATTATAATTTTTTTTTTTTTGAAAATGCTGAATACGCGCTAAAGTTGAAGATTTAGAGAAAAACGGTATTGGGAAATTAAAGAGAGAATTTTTTTCTACATATTGTAGTATTTTTGAAAATTCGAAAAAATGAAATTTGAAAAAAAGGGTTATAGAAAGTTAGTAATTTGAATTCTTTAAAGCGCTGTAGCTCGGGAACCGTTCAAGATAGAGAAAAAATAAAAGCACTTTAATTACCTAGAATTTTGAGTAGAATACAATGGTGAAAAAAAAATTTGGAAAATCTTAAAAATGACAAAAAATTTAGACGAAAAAATTGAAATTCTCGAGCTAGGAGGCTAGGGCCGCCGAACGGGAGTATGTGGAAGTTGTAGGGGAGGGTTTTTTTTTTTTTCTAATCAAAAAAATTTATTTGAAAAAAATGTAGAGAAAGTCTAGTACTATATGCTAGAAAAGTGGAGGGGGGTAGTTTGTGTCCATAACAGAGATACGGTGAGTTATAAAATCATATTATTCTCAAACTTATATAATGCATATATGCACTCCACCTTACCCCCTCCAACTTTTTGAATGTATATAGAGGCCGGTATTAGAATTATTTCATCATTACATATTCGATCGGCAAGATGGAAGATATACCAAAAAGGATCATTGGCATTGTCAGGCCATTCGTGCCCGGCAAAATATGCAAGTGTGAGGAGTGCGGGGGTACCGCACCAGGAGCGGCACCTTCGGCACCGCCTGCAACGCCGACACCACCAGCGACGACGACGGTGCCGCCAATGAGAAGACCAAGGGCTGCACCTAGGTCGGTGTTAATATCGTTGGGTATTACTCCACGGTAGGCACCCCACCCTCCCCCCAGGCCCTTTTAGGGCCACAAAAACGGTCCTTTTCAGGACCACATTATATTTTGATCGTAGTTTAGTAATCGTCACTTATGGGGCGAGATATTCGTTTAACGACGATTTGTCTCGTAGCTTAAGTGCCAAGTTATATGCTTGAGAACCTATGAAAATGTTAACAGTTCAAACAAGGTTTCTATTATTTTTTTTTTGTAATGTATTCTGCACAAAATATTAAGAATAAGTCTTATTGTCTAAACAAATCTAATTCCTTATTTAAAGTTTTTGAAAAAATCAATAATTCTATAAGCTCTCACCAATACATAACATTTAGAATCCGTTGGTGGGGTGGGGGTAGTTCTATATATATGAGACTGGGTCAGTTACACAGTCATATATTCATCAACCCTCATACGATGAACATGGAGGAAGAAAGACCCGCCAGCCGAGGCTCATCCATCTTTAGTGATGACACCGTAGCCGACAACGTTGGAGACCTGCAAGTCTTCGACGACGACGACGAGGTGGATTTTGAAATTGACGTCCTACGTTGGGACGACTTGGATGAGCCGATTCCGCTAGTATATGACCATGATCCGGGTCTAGTGGAATTAGACGACGCGGGTGATTGGGTCTTACAAAGACTCGAAACTCCGTCGCCGCAGCCAGAGCCGGACTCGACGGAAGATGCGGTGCTGGAAATTCCAGCATCACCAACACCCGACGACCCACAAGGCCCCTGCGATTCGTCAAGCTGGTGGTCGACCAGCGAGGATGGGGCACCATAAGCCCCACACTCTCCCTGGCCCTTTTTAAGGGCACACAACAACGGTCCTTTTCAGGACCACAAAATACTTTGATCGTAGTTTTAGTACATATTAGTACTTTGTTACTAATATTGTATGTATAGAATATACAATATTAGATACAAAGTATTAAAACTTTAAGTGCTGGTGGAACCCAGCTAAATCGTTCGTTCGTATTTGAGACCACAAACAACTTTTGGTCTCAATACGTAATACGACATTTGTTTTCACCCCCCACCATTAATTTGTCTCTATATATACGACCACCAATACTTATTACAATCATTTTAGTTCAACATGTCAGCGACTCAACAACAACAACAACAACAACCCATCCAATGCCCTGTGGTAGATTCTACCACAGAGAATTGTTTGGAGTGGGAGCCGAACGATCCTAGATGGGATGAACTTTGGCGGTTCATCATCGAATACACAGAGGACAGCACCGCCACCCCCGCTGATGATGACGGGCCGTGCGACTCCACAACTCAATAAAAGAGTCGCATGTTTTACAACCAAACGGTCCTTTTCAGGACCACAAAATAATTTGATCGTAGTTTTAGTTGGTTATAATACTTTGTAACCAATATTTTATGTTTTTTTCATAAAAACATACAATATTGAGATACAAAGTATTAGAAGTTCTGGCGACAGAACCTTAACTTCATAAACCGAACCATGTTTTAGCATACTTGTAAATATTATCAGAAAATATTTACAACTATTGCTATTGCGTAGTTTTAGTGGATTATTCACTCTTTTTTTTTATTACCTAATATTATGTGGGACAGGGCCTATATGAAATAACACACAAAAATAAATTTTCAAGTCATTTTTATTCTCATTATAAAATATAAAAAATTTGATCAAACACTTTTTTATTAACTACATTATATATATATATATATATATATATATATATATATATATATATATATATATATATATAATATATATATATATATATATATATATATATATATATATTTACAAACTTAATACTATAAATTAAAAGCTAATATCTACAACTACCTAACACCTACTACATAATTTATTAAAGTCCTCTAATTGTCTTTTTAACCGCGCAGATTTCACCTTTTTTATCTCTAATTGTCTTTCAAGTTCTATAATGTCACTGGCACACTCGTTCACTTCATTCACTAAGCGTTTTTTCATGGCGTAAATGTCTGTCAATTTGGTCTTCTGAGAGTTGGTGAAGTCTTCGACCCACTCCGGTTGTGATGGCTCGGAAGAAGACGCGGTTTTATTTGGTGAAGACGATGACGACGACGACGACGACGAAGCAGCGGAAACTTCATCGCCTTCAAAACAACGCTTAAACCGCTTCTTCATGGGTTTCCGGCACCCCAATATCGGCGACAGGGGCGCTGGCGCTGGGGAAGACTTCACCTCCGACACTAGTTCATTCTCTACGCTGGCCGGTGTTGGTGGCGTTGGTGGTGTTGGTCCATCGGGGCCTTCTATGACTTCCACTTCTACTGACAATGGCTCTTGCGGTGCTGTTTTTAGGAAGTCGGGTAATGGAACAGGGGTGGAGGGACGCTTAAAGTTAAACTTTTTCTTCTTCCCTTGTCCCACACCTTTAATCGCCGAATAAAATGTTTTTTTATCGGCGATTTCCGACTTCCGCATAGTCAAGAGCTTTTTCAGTTTCGAAGCTTTCGGAGAAGATTCCCTAGGCCGCGATGCTTTTCGCACAACCACATCACTAATCACATTTATCTTTGGCTCCTTCTCCTCCGTCCAGCATTCCAGGAATTGCGCTGCCGACTGAACTAACTCTTCATCGCGACCATCGTTGAGGGCTCGGTCTTCGGCATCTTCATGCTCCACGCCATTCCAGTTCTCGAACACCCCCGGACTTAACACTTCTAAACCACTCATGTTATCCAGCATGCCTTGCTGTGAACCGCAGCTCACGTCAAGAGCATCTAAAAGAGACCGTACACTAGACATTTTCGATATTCAAACTCACACAATTAACTTTTTCTTAGCACTGTACTGTTTGCTGTTCTGACGAACTGTAAAGAGCTCGAGCCAGCAAGTCTGCTTTTATGCCCATTTCCCCCACTACACCGCCTTTATTCCTTTTGTTCGATGCATTAAGTATAATATTTAAACTTGTCAGATGCAAGGCCAAGGCCAAGGCCGACGTAACCGGCAATACCAGGGTCGTTTTCAGGGCCGTAATTTTCATGGATTTTTTTTTTGCCCCTGTCAAGGTTATTTTAAAGAAGCATATAAATATAGTACTAAACTTGTTAGATGCGAGGCCAAGGCCAAGGTCAAAGTACCCGTCAATGTCAGGGTCGTTTTCGAGGTTGTAATTTTCAAGGATTTTTTTTGGTCCTGTCAAGGTTATTTTAAAAAGTAATACATAATTAGAGTACCGCGATTGAAAAGTACAACATATTCAAACATCATGTTGCCAACCGATGAACAACCTAGTGAAGCAGCCAAAACATACAGTCATATACCAAAAGCTTTTTATTTAACTTGTCATCATTGTAAAAGACTAGGTATCTGCTGGCGAAATGATCTTACGTACGACTTCAACTACATTGACCTTTTCAGGGTTAAATTTGTACAATGCGGCTTTTGTGGACTAGTTTACTACCAGTTCAAGGGCATTAATGAACATGCCATCCAGAGAAGAAATTGGGTCATAGAAGAAGCTTACCTGTACAGAAGAAATTAACATGTATTTTATTTCTTAATTTTTAATTTTTTTCTTTGTTATTTTTTTTATTTTTTTTAATAATAAAAAGTAAACTCAATCTTTTGTTATATTTTAATTTTTTTTTTCAATAAAACAATAGTAAAATGAATCTGTATGTGTATTTATTAAACATCACCTAAAATACGTTTTGCAATCCATATTTTTCTGCAGAGTCCGTTTATTAATGAAATAGAACCATATATTAGGGTGAAATCTAATGGTTTCAAATCAGTCTCACATAACAATGTCAGAAGTAAACACTATTGATAAGTTCGGTCGCAAAAAAAAATTTAAGGATTTTAACTTTATGCGAGGTCCTTCAGGAATAGGTTTTAAACTTACACCTAATGGAGATTACGACATGGGAAGCAAAAGATTGTGCTATTTAGCAGAACCTCTTGAAGGAGACGATGCGACCACACGAAATTATGTTGATAATAACCTTGCTCAGTGTGTGCAAGATACGCAGAAAGCTTTACTCAACAATTGTTATTAAAGATATATTCAGAAACCAACTTGAAGGTTACGTACGCAAGAAATTAATTGAAACCGGTCAAGAACTTAGAGGATACATTGATGATACTGTTATTGCAATATATGAACTTAGGCAAGACGAACTGCGTGATGAACTTAACTCTAGAATGTTGAAAATTGAAAAGACTATGGAGGATCTTGTCAGCAAACCTGTTTCACATTAAACATTTACTCGTAGACCTGTGCGTTTAATTTACTATTAGACAAATTTTTCAACAATAACTTTTACAGTTTGTTATTTGTCGACACTTCATTATATTTATAATTTTAAAATAAAGGTTCAATAAAAAAGCAATCAAGTAATGAATACATGTTTTTTATTTAAAAAAAAAAAAAAAAAAAAAAAAAAATTACAATACTATCGTTACATATTAATGTTGTATGTTTAATAGAAATAATAAAAACAATACAAATAATGAAATATGGATTTTCCAGATTACGTGCTGTCCTGACTTAGAAATGATTCCAACACGGTGACTAAATTTGCTAAGTTTTCTTCCGGGTCTGTTTTGTAAAAATCTATGTCTGCATGCCCCCAAGGTAGAGTTTTGGTTGAACTGGGAATTACATAACGTTTATCATCGCTATGTGACAATGCTACTTTATTTATTATGTTGGTATAAATGTTATGTAATTCACTTCTAAATGTCTTCATCTTTCTTAATATCAAACCACCCCGTTCAACAATTCTTTGGTAGTCTTCCTGATGAAGGTCTTTCTCGATAACACATTTTTTGATACCTTTGGCTTTTTTTAATTCATTATTAATGGACTTTACATAATAAGCCTTCGCGCCGGTACCATAAAAACTTATTATCGGATCACCAGGAAACTCATCTTTCATTCTACCAACTACAGAATTACTTTTAATTATGTTGAAATTATTAATTTCGGGGTAATTTGATGTATCGAATTTTTCGGGGTTTTCTGATATAGTTTGATAAAAGTTTTCCGTATACACTTTTAATATAAGCGAGTCAGTATCGGTGTAAAGTAACGAAGCATCATCGCCAAACTTGGATTTAATAAAATTATAATAAAAATCGTATATTACAGTCTTTGATATATCTAATATGGAAAAACCGATATAAATTGGTTTATTGTACAATATTTTAACTTTATTCATATGTATAGCAACAAAGTTCTCGGTAAATATCGAGCTACTATTGAAATTGGGGCGGGATATTAGTGCTCTAGCTCCATTTCTGCCTACACTGTTCTCCCAATGTGTTACTAATTTTATATCCTTTCGATTTTCCACATTTTCCATAGTTTTACCAAATATCGCGTTATTTTTTAATTTAAAAGTGTCCTTCGCAAATTTTGTGGTGGCCTTGTTACGTAAATTGGTATTAAAATCAATATACGATTTTAGCCATTTTGATTGCTCAAACTGTAATACTCGATGGGTTTGCATTACCACTAAGCCGTTGGCGATGGCTTGTTTTAAAGTTCTATAGTGTACAATGTATTTTTTTTTATCTTGTAAATTAGGAATTAATTTCGGTAATTTAGCGTTTTCTGTTGGCGGTATGATATTTTCTACTAGAAATGGAAGATCAGAATGTGCATCATGCAACTCAGTCGGATAATGCACATCCACTTCCAAAACGTAGCCATGTAAACTATCATCACCAACAGCCATAATATTTAAATCCAGAATTTCGCGCTCGCTTAACCATCGAAAACCACCATATGGTAATGCTTGTGACATACTATGACCATATAGATTTGTAGCATCAAGGTATGTTATAAATGAAGAAGGTTTTGTTGGGTCATAGTCTGGTAAAAAAATATTATTAGCGATGTGCTTCCTTTCTGTACACTGGCTTATGCCGCCGCGTATACCTTTCTTAAAAAAATGTATCATGTCTATATCAGTTAAGAGCTCTAACTCTACCTTAGTCATACGTAGCATGCAATCAAATGATAAACTTGGAAGGGTATAGTAATGTGCTGGATCAAGTTTATCGAATTTTAAACAATTATTCCGAAATTGCTCAAAAACATCACACAATAGCAACACATCTGATTTTAAATACACGTCCGAATAGTCCCCCAAAGTTTTACACCCAAACAAGCGCCATACTTCTTTTGCTCTTCTATAGCTTTCATCGCTAATATGTTCTTCCCGTAAATTATCATAAAATTCATCTTTACTTGGAAGACATGTATTTTCCATTTTTTCTATAGAGTCAATAAAGCTATAGGGAAAAACACCCTTTTGACGCATCAAATTAAATTGGTTGATATTTGAAAAATGTTTCCGCGTTTCAATAAAATCGTCGTCGTTTAAACCGCTGCCTAAATTTTCCAAAGACGTTGACAGAAATTTAAAACTATCAATAAATCGCAACTTTAAATATTTCCTCTTGACTTTTCCACATTTACTATCAAAATAATCGTGCACATAAATGCTTTTGGTAAATGATATGTACTTTTCCTTACTTTGAGCCAAAACACCAATTTTATCCCCATATTTACATAACTCTTTTATAAATAAATGGCTGTCGTAGCCGCTTAAGTTATGAAATATGATAGGGATAAAAGAGGGTAATTTATAATTTAAATTACAAACGGAATGTGCAGCACCAAATCTTTTTGCACCAGTTATGTGACAGTGGTCTCGTACTTTAATCTCACCCTCTTCAAAAGGGCCTTCACATATACCACATATTTTAGCATCATTAAACTCCCTTTTTTCTTCAGGCGTTAACGGTTTCATAGGCTTAATGTCTTTTAAATATGTGTTGTATAGAGCCCTTAAATCACACTCGATACGATCCACAAAGACTTGAGCTGCATGATTCCCCCGAAATAGCTCAAATTTCGAAAGTGAGTCGTCAAAAGAGCATTTAATTAAATAAGCAAAAGAATATGGTTCATGTTTAAAACTTTTTACAGTGTAAGAATTTTGTGGGTTTGGTTGTACCGTTTCAACGGGTTTTAAAACAGATTCGAAATCTGCATAAACCACGAATGGAACGCGCATTTGCTTTTCTATACCCTCGAATTTTAAAATATTTTCCGGCACACTCTTTCCAAATTTATCGATTTTTAAATCCACTGAGGGTGTTTGCGTGAAAATGTGGTTACAATCGTAGCTTTGATGTAAAGTTAAAGCTGACGGTGTACTAAAATAAATGAGGCAACCATCACAGAAATATATTTTATGTTGTTGACAACTAATTTGACTTGAAACTAAACGTGATAAATCCCGAATCCAACAATAATGACTCTTTGAACAAGTCGTATCACAAAAATGTTCACCGCCATCTTTACTACTACAGTCTTTTGTAATTAACAATAAATTTACATGCCTATCCAACTTTTTTGACGCATACCTCAGTGGACCAATAACTTCATGTATTACTTCATTATTTTCATATTTAGATTCCAGACCGTATACGTTAATTGATATGTTGTTCATTTCCTCAAATTTTTTAATGTCACGTAATTTTACTGGAAAATCCATACCTGTTACATTTAGCACTCTAGAAAAATGGGGGTAGGATGTCTTCTGTGAAGGCTCTGCTGTTGGAGGAAACAATGCTGATGTTACAGCCCACGCAAAGCAAAATTCGTCCTGGTTAATCACATTGACGACAGCTCCTTTCTTTTCAATAGAACACGGCAACTTGATGTATGATGAGCCACCCATAGGCATATACTTGTTGATACCAACTTCCAAGTATAAAATTCGCACAAGAGCCCATCCTATAACAAGAAAAATAATATATAAAAATCAGTTTAATATATCGGGTTTTGATTTTTCCATACCTGAATCTTTCTCCTGGAACTCTGTCGCCTGCGTTTTTATTAATTCGGTGAAAGAATGGTAAACGGCATCCAAATCACTTTCTACACTAATTATTTGATTAGCAGTGTTGAAGGATTTTTCACTGAATATTTCTTGTGATGGAAGCATGTACTCGCCAACAGCTGTCATGTTAACTTTTAAAGCATGATGCACACGCAATAAATTATTAACAAGTTCCACCACCTTGGATTTAATGTCTGCAAAGAACATTACGTAATCGGAATGCTCCATATCACTGCTAACCCGATAGGTTGCATTCAACGAGTTGCACACCATGACATACCGGCAAACATGAATTATTTTTATGTTGTTGTGTTCGTTTATGCACCGACATATGATTTATTGGAACATCTACATTACATGTAGCGCAATTAATTAGCGCAATCGTCGATGTATACTCTTCAATTCGGAGCCGTTTTCCTCCAGGCACTTCATTAAATCTCGCCGCACACGATTCTCTTTGATGACGTCTCATATTATAAATATTAGTAAACTTAGAACCGCAATTTTCACAAACATATGCCATGATTTGTCAAATATTAACACATGTACTACCTATACAAGTCAGAGCCAACTGATGAATGAAACTGCCCCATACCTTATATAAAACCATTCAAGGTCACCCCCAACCACGTAACATATCTTCAAGGTCACACACCCAAGGTGACCTTCAACAAAGTCAAGGTCGTCTCGACCAAGGTCAAGGTCAAGGTCACACACACAACCTTGAACACAAGGCCAAGGCCAAAGCACACGTGCATTTTCAAGGTCAATGACAAGGACATGTGGGCGGGGCCAAAGAGGGGTGAAGCAAGGTCAAGGTCAAGGTCGAGGAGTGGGGGGATCGAGCGAATCGGGTTATGTTCACTACTGGGGTGCGAATATGTTGATTCTTCTTCTTCTTCTTCTTCTTCTTCCTGTGCCGTGTTAGGTCTCCTTGATGTTACCAATTACAATAGCGAGTTGATCACGGTTATTTGTTATTCTAAATAACTGTTCAGCACTGTGCTATCCTGTTCACTCTCGGATGTTCCTCAGCCAAGAGACCTGCTTCCTTCCAACACCTCTACAACCCTAGATTTTACCCTTCATTACAGGTTGAAGAATTCTATATTGATCCCTTCTGAGAACATGGTCAAGATATGTTCTAAATTTAGATTGTCATTGCAGACAAGCTATCTCATTTTTAGAAAAGTTGTGCGGGCTGATTCGATTAGGCATTTAACTTCTTTATCTGGGCCCAGCTGTTCAGTAATATAAATTCCAATATACTTGAAGTGGGGACTCTTTATTAGCAGCGAAGCGTCTGGATATGATAGATGACGGAAAACCATAAATTTAGTTTTAGTAACATATATGTTGAGTCCCATTTCTTCCCAAAACTATTGACAGAATCTAAAAGTTTTTGTAGACCCTGAAGGCTATTACTTATGATGGCCGTCTCATCGGCATAACGAATCGTGTTGATTAGCTTGCCATTGATTTTAACCTCAAATACTTTATTATGTAAGACTTCCTTAAAAACTTCGTCCGAATATAAATTTAGTAGCTGTGGAGAGAGAATACATCCCTGTCTAACGCCTCGTTGATTTTTGTATTCTTTGGTAACCTAACCATTAACTCGGACTACTGCCCTCTGGCGCTAATATAGATTCTCCATAATCCGCACATCCTTGCTATCCATCCCATCCATATCTGAGTTTCACATGCTGATGACTGCTAGACTTTTTTATGTGAAATCTTATTGGTAACTACAAAAGGAGAAAAACACCCAGATAAATGTAGTACTTGAATTTTCTTTAAATGAAATTCAAATACATCATTTGAACGTTATTTAATTAAAAAAAAAATGAATTCA
Organism: Diaprepes abbreviatus; assembly: GCA_034092305.1. NCBI lineage: Eukaryota > Metazoa > Arthropoda > Insecta > Coleoptera > Curculionidae > Diaprepes > Diaprepes abbreviatus. The sequence continues at coordinate 10,308,291 of JASJET010000228.1, forward strand.
ATATTTTTTTTTAATTATTATAATATTATCCACCTTGCTAGAAATTGGAAGTGTTACTCAAAATTGGAATTCATATTTTGATGCAGTGACATAAAATATGCAAGGCTGCAAAAAAAGTTCCGAAGAGGAAGAAAATGTTTTAAAATGCAGAACAGTACAATTAAGGAAAATTGTTAAAATTCTAAGAATGAGAGTGTTTGTCAAAAAATTTCCCAACTTTAATTAACATGTTCGATATCTGAAAACAGAGCTAGGGTGCATTCAGAATGAAAAGAAAATGAGAAATATTGAAAATTTTTTATTTTATCACTTTTTTTTTCAAAAGATTGGGCATTACTCAATATTTTAACTTTGTTGAACATCTTCCCGTTAAAAATTATATTCTTGAATCCAGATTGTCTGAAGATTACGTTTAACTATTCAGATCTAGATTCTTGTGAATCAGTTAATGAATAAGAGTGATGATCTTTGATTTTAAGTATCTTGAATCCCACAATCACTTTTAGAGAGTACCTATCACTCAACCGAGTAAGATGAAGGACATTTTGATTATATAATATTATCCTGAAACAGTCAGCAAGTTCGAGTATACCATCATAGCAAGTTATTCGAAAACTATTGCATCCTCCTCAAGAAATCATCTGATTATTGGGTATCTTATGAAGAAGCCCTAGTAAGTGATATTATCTCAGTAGTCCTACAGTGAATTGTAGATGTTTTCTCTTCAGGGAGAGAGGCGTGAATTAGGTCTGATGAGACATTCCTAGACAGGTCTCAATCTCTGAGCTTCTGTCTTGTTTTTAAGCAAAAGGCATAGTTCTCCTTTCTAACAGTAGTTGGAACAGTTATAACTGGATGGTGTCCATTCCGTGTGCCCACCAAGTGATTCAGGACCTACACACCTCCAACTATTTTTTTATCAAACTGTCAAGGACATCGTTGCACTCAGAACAATCAGTGAAATTACGACACATGACCGGAGTGTCGTATCTAAACATTTTCGTGTTTTGTAAAAAAATTAGTTTCTCGAAATTGGAAGAAGGTCGTGTCATCAAATTTTTAACAAAATAACTTCTAAAAAAACCCACGAATGAATGATTGCTACATATAGGGACGAAACTCTATCATATTTTAAAGGAAAATATTGGTCAAAATATTTTCAATCCATTGAAAATGATCCAAGAAGTGGAAGGCATTTGAAAGTGTCTACTATTGCTAAAACATTAAATATATATTAATCTGAATGAAGCAATTTGACAACTCCACATGATAAACTGGGCATAACTAAATGTACAAGATTAACATCTGAACAGCAGCTGCTAGGGCAGTAAATTTTTTAACGTCAGTTGGAATCTTTCGATGCAGACCATGACATTTTTCGGCAGATTCTAATATAGAATGAGACTTGGGTAAATCACTGAAATCCAGAAACAAAATTAGAGCCCTCAAAAATGTCCCGCACGCACTCTTCAATTGGGAAGGTCATGACCATCGTCTTTTGGGACTAAGCAGGAGTTTTTGTTATAGAATACATGCCGAATGGCATTATAATTACTCAGCAGTTGCCTACTGGAATACATTATAAGAATGTTCTCCTCCTTCATGAGAATGTCCGGGTTACAAAGTAGTCAAAGTTCAACCCTAAGCGAGTGTAACTTCTCTAAGTTGAACTACCTATCGCATAGTTCAGATTTGGTCCCGTCTTCATGATATTCAGAATTCCGAAAGAGCTTGTTATTTTGTAGATGCAAATCAGCAGAAAAAGGATATTGATGTCTATGATGTAAATAGGAATAATTTTTTTATGGCACAAATTTGTTGTACGATAAACGGGGGAAGAATATTGAAGTTAAAGGAGATTAGATTAAAAATTGTGTCATTTATTTGATTGTTCAGGTATACTAGTGCCAGTCAAGTGCTCACAGTAACAAAAATAAGCCAGTACACAGTGAATAAACTCAAGTTCTTTTTTCCCATCCTTAGTTAAGATTTTAATCTTGTGCATATAAAATATCAAGTTTCGATCTCAAGCCTTTTACGAAGTATTATATCTAGAAAATTATTGTTTTAGGTTTTCTTCACATTCATTAATTATTCATCACTTCGTGGTTGATTAGGAACTTAGAAAAATTTTGCACGATGTCAGGGATTAGCCTATTAAAAATAAAGGAAAAGTCTTCAGGTGAAAACAGCTGAAACAAAAATAATGTTCTATTTAACGTAATAAGGTCAGTCAGCTAACGAAGACAAATGGAAGAATATAGCGTGACTGAGCAGCATACTGTAACGAAGAACTATCTTAATACGGCCGCGTCCTTATAGAAATATAACGATTAGTCATCATTCTGTCATGTTTCTAGTGAGATTCGAGACTTTTATTCCGATATGGTCTATAGGTATATTTAAATGTAGAATAGGATTTAAGTTTTAGTTGTATTTGAACAGTGAAAGTGTTGACAAGTAATTATGAAAGAGTTGAAAGTAATTAGTAAAAATTATAATTTATATTTTCAACACAGCGAGTGAAAATAAAGAGAGAGAAAATCGCAACAATACGAAAAACTTAAAATAAAATTTCTTTAAGCAGCGCGTTTATCAACTTTGACGTATGCTATAGAGGTATGGATTATAAGTGAGGAAATAACGCAATGTCTAAGAATCACGCAAAGAACAAGAAAATAATTTTGCTAAGGATATATCTACGAAACAGGAAGACCAGTGAATAGATCCAGCTAAGAACAAGGGCAAAGGTGAACTGATAACAAGGCTTAGATGGCGATAGACACGACACTTTGTGAGGACTGACAAAGGGAGATGGACCAGAAAAGAAACGGAATAACGGGCTAGAACAACAAAGAGACACTCAAAAAGACTAAAAGTGAGATTAAAAGATAATAAATAGGAGATATTAGGCGATAAATTGGAAAGCTTGATATTCAGGAATAACGTGGAAAACACTCATAATGTTGATGATGATAAAAATTGTAATAAAACCATCGAAAATGTCTAATATAGTGGATATAATTTTGTTTGAGAAAAAAGTAATGTGAGGGAACGTTTTGGCACTTACTGTGTGCTTACAAATCCGAAGTTTAACACACATCTATAGATATCCCTTAATGAGTGGATATGATTTCGTATGGAAAAAATTAGTTTAAAAAATATGAGTTATTTTTATGAAATGTAAAACTTTATCGGAGAATTATAGTCCAAATTTAAGTAGAATATTATCTCTTTGGGTTTACTGGAAATTTATAATATTCGGCTTGATAATGTCACCTGAAATTGATATTCTCTTACCGATTATAATTTTTTTGATAATCGAACAAAATACTAAAGAATGTATAAGTCTTTCCTGTATTCCTTCTTTTTTTATTGTTATGTTTTTCGTGGATTAACATAACGGGTCGACTCTAGTTCGATGCGCATTTTTTGCATCAATGGAATTTATTAACTACAATCAGGAAGACGTGTTTTAATTAAATTAGCTTGATTATTTAAAATTGATGGATATACAAAAAGAGCTAATCAAATGAAGCTTAATCAACCTTCAATTTATTCAATACAACCTTAAGCGTGCTACGAGTTTTATATATTGGAATACTGTTATAATTATAATATAATATATGGATTGATTAAAAAAACTCGAAATGGTATAATTTATACAGATGATCCTAAAATACTTTTGAGAATTGGTAATATATACTTTCGACTTTGAATTCGTCAGAGATTTAGCAATAAATGACTAGTTAAAAGATGCCTGTGTTTTCCTTTGTTTACACGTGTTGTCGGCAATACAAGGCTAAAGCTTTAATCTTTTTTTTTATTTTATTATATTATAATAAATGGTTTAAATGCTAAATTATAATTTAATTTCAATATTTAAAAAATTAGGTTTGAAGAAGATTTTAACTAAACATCTATTCTTTTTGTTCTTTATAGAACCTTGAGATACAACGAATTCCCCTGTAGAATTAGCATATCGTCAGAACTAAGGTCTGTTGTTTGAATGCTAAATAACGTAACCATATTTTTATTTATATTTGGAAAAGTGTTGATAAACAGTACCAGATCTTTTATTTCTTGGTACACACCGATTCTATGCTATCTTTTTCTAATCGCACTATTTAAAATAATATAACATGCTAATCGGTACGCCAATTCTAGAATAAGGTAAAAACATGAATTATTGGTTGCCTAAACTATTATTATTATTATTTTCAATATGTAAATAATATCTAACAATATGTACCGATAAAAATGAGTTCTTAAATCCTCTTTTTGCTGATATTAATTATAAGCTCTGCGTCTCTAGTAATTTTTAACATTTAAAAACACTGAAAGGAGTAAAAATATTTGTATTTGTCGAACATTAAGCAGCCCCTCTCCCATCGACCATAAACAATGTCTGAAAAGAATTATATTTGTTGAAATATACTGGTATGACTAACTAAATTCTAACTTGAGAGTATAAATATTGATTTTTATAGGCTATATATTTCATCTATGTTTCTAATAACTTTCATTTTCAAAGCAACTTGTAAAAATGACTATTTGTAGATAGCTTAAACTGCCTTTAAAAGTCCTAATAATCAGCTTACTACGAACGCCTGGTTTAAAATTTCGAAACTTGACTTCTTCTTCTTTAGGTGCCGTCCTCGTTCTGAAGTTTGGCTATAATCAAAGCTATGCATATCTTTGACACTGCAGATCTAAACAGTTAGCAGTTGTTGCAATTGTACCATTCTCTTAAGTTCTTTAACCATGAATGCCTTCTTCTTCCTGTGGATCTTTTGCCTATTATTTTTCCCTGGATAATTAATTGCAGCAACTGGTATTTATCTCCCCTCATAACATGTCTCAAGTATTGCAGTTTGCGTTCTTTAATAGTAAGTACTAATTCTTTCTCTTTCCGCATTCTTCGCAAAACCTCCACATTTGTTACTCTCTCTGTCCACGATATTCTTAATATTCTACGGTACATCCACATCTCAAATGCTTCCATCCTCTTGGTATCAATCTTTTCCAATGTCCACGCTTCCATTCCGTAGTAAAGAACTGACAGCACGTAACATCTCACAAGGCGAATTTTAAGTTTAAGGTTTAAATCTCGTCCGCAGAACACCTTCTTCATTTTAATAAATGTAGCTCTAGCTTTTTCCACTCTGATTCTGATTTCTTCAGAGCTATCGTTATTTTCGTTGATAACAGTTCCCAGGTAATTATATCTTTTCACACGTTCAATTCTTTGATCATGGACGGTTATGTCAGGGAAGTTTTGTGGTGATTTAGATACTACCATTATTTTTGTTTTACTGATGTTAAGTGATAATCCATATTTTTCACTGCATTCTACCATTCTGTTAATTAGTATCTGAAGATCCTCCGAAGTTTCTGCAATTACAATCGTGTCTTCGGCATATATCAAGTTATTTATTGGGATGCCATTTATTTTAATACCTATATTTTGCTCTGAAAGTGCTCTGTTTACGATGTCCTCTGAGTATAGGTTGAACAAGATTGGTGAAAGTATACATCCCTGTCTTACGCCTTTCTTAATCTCGAGTTCCTCCGTTGTCTCTTGCTCTATTCGAATATTCGCTTTCTGGTTACAGTAAATCTTGGAAATAATCCTGATGTCTTTTTAACCAAATTTTTTTCTACCAACAGTCTCATTAGATGATCGTGACGTACTTTATCGAACGCTTTATTGTAGTCAATGAAGCACATATACATATCTTGGTTCATATCTAGACATCTTTGGCACATGACGTTAAGTGCAAATAGTGCTTCTCTTGTTCCAAGCCCGTTCCGAAATCCGAATTGAGTATCACCAATATCCACATCTAGTTTTCTCTGAATTCTTGTGTGAATCACTTTGAGGAATACTTTTAATGTGTGTCCCATTAGGCTTATTGTGAGATGGTCAGTGCACTGTTTTACGTTTGCCTTTTTCGGTATGGTGACAAAAATTGACAGGAGCCATTTTTTTGGTATTTCTCCTGTTTTGTAAATGCAGTTAAAAAGGTCGACAAGAATATTCACTGATTCACCTTCCACAAGCTTGAAAAGTTGCGATGTAATCCTATCTGGACCCGGTGATTTACCATTCTTCATTGTCATGATGAAACTTGACTGGTGACCGCTAAATGTGGCCAGAATAAACCAGTGTTCCTCCTCATGTGAAGAACTTGGCACTAATAAAATCGATTAAAAATAGACTACTACTCTGCTCATATGACTTTTTTATCCCACCATCTATCTACATATTGCATATATTGGGTCGGCTAGAAAGAATTTTTTGTTATTACACATAGAGAGCGTTGAAATTGTTTTGAAGAACTTTTGTCAGTATTTTAGTTGTCCTTCTGCATGAATAAAAATGATTTATTTAACACAACGAATCAATATTTGCCATGTTCATCTCACGCGCGATGAAACTGATCCTTTTTTGAAAATACTCATCACTGGTGATTGAAAATGGGTTATCTACAGTAATACTATTCAACAACGATTATAATTCAAGCGTGATGAACCACATCTAAAGTTGAATTGCATCCAAAAAGATCATGCTGTTAATTTAGTGGGATTACAAGGGTGTTATGTATTTTAATCTGCTTCAAAGAGGCCGGACAATCAGTCCAGATGTTTGCTGTCAACAGCTAATAAAACTGGATGAAGCAATCAAAGATAAATGGCCGGAACTTACATATTGCAAAGGAATTGTAGTTCATCATGATAATGAAAAGCCTCCCTGATCTTTAGTAATTCGTCGGGAGTTACTGGAACTTGGTTGGGAAATAATGTCGGATCCCTCATACAGCTCTGAGCTGGTACCATTTGATAATTCATTAATGTGTATTCTTTGTACAGAAAAAGAGTTTTATTTCATTTTACAAAACCGAAATTACTTTTTTGCCGATCTGATAGTAGATATACTATAGACAGGAGGAACCCATAGTCCCAGTACCAGAGTGTTTCAATAAGTTTATGCAAGAACTGCAAGAGGGGTTGTATAGGAGTATGATACTTTATTATGAAGTTTTTGAAGGTTGATGGGCCTTGATAAATTTTTAGTAAAAATATCGACAGTAAACTTTATTGAATATCTACTCCGGCGCTGCTTTAGATATAAATAAACTTTTTTGGTGTTTAAAGTATAAGTTATATATTTGGAAACTGATTTTTGCTGGTCGTCATTTTATTTGGTTTTTAGGGAACCCATAGTTTTAACAACTTATTGCTAGCTTTCTGGGCAAGAGTATTTTTTTGTTTTTGTTGCCACTAGTAAACTACAATGACTTCTATAAGGCTTCAAATTACTCCGAGCTGTGCATTGATAGGCATTTACTTGATATTTGTGAATCTTTTGAGACCTTTTCATTACGAGTGCGAAATATCATAAAAAATTTGAAGTAGTTTTGCTATGGTACTATGGTATAAGAGGGATAGCTTTAAGTTCGATCTTCCTTTTCAAATAGAAAGGCTGTAAGTGCTGGTGCCCCTCAAGGGTCGGTGCTTAGCTCTATCTGATTCTTATTATATATTAGTGATTTGGCAAAAATTGATATTCATGGTAAATTTACTATGTTTGCGGATGATATTACTGTTTTGTAGAGCAGCAAAAATTCGGATTAATTGAATGTAATTCTACAGAATCACTTAACAATTGTTAAGCTTTGGTTTGATTCTAATCTTTTATGTTTCAATGTTGATAAAACCAAAATTCTCACATTGAAAAATCCTTTTCTTGGTATAAATTTGAAGAATAATTTTATAGGCAAGATTCTTAGGTCTGTTGATTGACGATAAATTTGAACTAAGAGAATATACTATAGCTTTAAACAAAAATATTGTTTCGGAATGTTATGGGGTTCTAGTTGGGTAATGTCATGGATTAAATTGTCCATTTTGCTTTGATTGAAAGCTACATAAGGTTTAATGTTGCTTCTTGAGGTTTCTGTAGTCAAGAGTTATTACACTCTATTTTAGTGACACAAAAGGGAGCTCTAAGGTAGATTTGCCGTGCTCTTTTCATTGATTAGGGAATATTCATCGTAATTACCACTTCCAATACCAAAGACAACTATAAATAAGAACTTGATAATATTTGAAAGTATTAAAATGTATAATCATTTGCCTATTGAATATCGTCAAATTGCAGTTGATGACAGGATCTTTCAAATATATTTAAGAAAATTTCTTAAAACAAGACCGTATTATGGTATGAAAGAGTTATGCATTGATAATTTCTAGGTCTGCTTTTTATATTTTATTTTATAGTTTTTTTTATATAAATGTGTGTTTCTATCTTTTATACACCAACTTATTATTTTCACTAACTTATATTTTGTAAATGTTATTTTTTTAAGATCACATTTGTTAACAAGAGTATCTCTTATGACAATAAAGCGTATTCTGATTTGATTTAATTTGATTTACGTAGACACGAAACAGGCCCAAAATGACTGTTGCTGCAAAATATATGAAAAAAATCTTTCGTGAGAAACCAATGTCTGTGATCTTCCAAATCGAAGTTTAACAGATATGACTGCAAAAATCGAGATAAGGTAACTATTGAAGTGTTCCAAAAATATCCACAGCTTAATCTGCGACAAGAACAAAATATTTTAACTCGAAAGGGAATAAGTGTTGATTTAAATACTATTCGACAGCGACTTAAAGAAAATGACATTAAGTATAAAAGAAGGAGGGAAAAAAACCTTTACTGTCTGAAAAACACATACTAAGGGGTTTAGCTTGAGCATAAGAGAACATTGATAGAGATTTGTCAAACGTTATTTTTATTGAAGAATCTTCATTTTATGCTTGAAGTTACGTTAAGAAAAGTTTGTTTACCGCGCAACAGAGAATTATAACACTTAAATATCTTGTTAGAGTGCATGTCTCGGGATGCTTCTCTCACCATGGATTTGGATCATTAAATCTTTTTACTGAAAACCTGAATGTAGCGAGAATGAAAAGAATTTATGAAAAGTCTTTAATAAGGTCTGATGACAGCTGATTTAGACCTGATTATAACTCATGGATACTATAAGAAGATAATTACTCGAAACTTCTTACCTAACTTTGTCAGGACGGCTTCGTCGCCTGATGACAATCCTATTAAAAATGAATGGTGTTTAATGAAGCTGCAACTTTGTAAAAACATATATGCACTATGAAGCAAATAAGTATAGAAATGTATAGAATTACCATTGAATTATGCGCAGAAGTTAATTAGCTCCTTGCCTCGGCGATATAAATTAATTATAAATAACAGTGGAGACTGTTCCCTATATTCAGATGATGACGTCTTAGACCAATATTAGTATCTCCAAAAACGTAAGATTTTTTTACTTTAAATTTTTTAGGTAGTTTTATTTTGTCAACACATTTTTATGGAACTAATTTTATATTAAGAAATGAGAAATACTTTCTCTTTACTTTTGCCGTTTTTAAGTACTATTTTTAGGGCTCATGTTACAAACGAAAACACGAAAATACTGAATGCATTAATTAAGTTATGCAAAATTTGACATTATTTCTTGTAAAAATAATGTTTTTAAGTAGTTTTCTGCTAAAAAAACCATTTTCCAAATAGAAAATTCATAACAGTACATAATATTAGCTATTTATCGAAGTTTTTACTAAAGTAAAACTTTCGATATACGGCTTGCAAAATAGTTGTTATGTATTATAGTTTATGTCATCGAACATAAAAGTAAAACGGAAGATTAACTGCATTAACGGTGTCGCGGTCAGTTACCAGTTTATGATTTTATATAGATTGTTTTTAGTATTCTCTACAAGTGCTACCTCATAGGCTTCCTATCTAGCTTTAGGTATCTGCCAACAAATAGATACGTTCACAGTGAAATATACACTTTCCTAGTAGGGATTAGTATACCAGCATAGCGTAATAATATGCCATTGCTCTTATCAGTTCTAACACCTCAATAAAAAGGTATAGGTAATGTAATAACTACTGCAATAAATTTCGGCGAAACTACAGCTTTTATATACAGGGCTTTACAAGTTTAATTTTATATGTAGTATCTGCGACAAGATGAAATGCAAAGGTTATTATTATTACACATATTTAAATTAATATTTCAAAATGGAACATAAAGAGGCCCTTAAATTTCTATAAGGAACTATCGGGAAATAAGCCTATTCAGTAATTTTGAAAAGTTCTTTGAAAAATGTCTTAAGGATAGATTGATTTATTTCTTAAAATTGAATAGCGTTCTATCGAAAACCCAATTTGGATTTCTTGAGAAGCGCAGTACAGTTGGGGCCCGAATAGTTCGGTTACGAACCCGATCTTTGTCAGATGATTTGCTTTCCCTTTCCTGTGTAATGTATACCCTAGTAACCTGGGACTTTAGTATCTTTCTTGAGAAACATACTAACGTCATATATATATATATATATATATATATATATATATATATATATATATATATATTTAAATAAATTTAAATATGGAAATATCTACAGAAAAGATCGAAACGATAGTAATTTCAAAAGATCCTGTCAGATGCAAATTGGTGGTAAAGAACCATCCTATCAGACAAAGCATGTCTTGCAGATAGTTGGGAGTTGATGTATCAAGCAATAAAAATCTATACCAGGAAGTCAGAGCACAGGCTAACAAGGCTTCCAGGATATCACGATGCCTGAGGAACATAATATGGAAAAATAAGCATATGTCCACAGAGGGTAAAGTACGCATCTACAGAACTGTGATAAGACCAGTACTAACTTATGCATAGGAAACTCGAGCCAAAACATCTAATACAAAAAGTATGCTACGAACGGCTGAAATGAAAACATTAAGAACAATCAAAGGAGTAACCCTAAGAGATCAAATAAGAAGTTTTGAAATAAGGGAAGAGCTCAAGGTCCCTGATGTGGTACAGTTTATAAGGTCAAGGCGCAGATATTGGGGGGACCATGTGGACAGAATGGGCGACGATCGATGGGCAAAATGGGCTAAGAACGAGATACCAAACACTAGAAGACCCACTGGTCAACCTCCAAAACGATGGCACGAATGTTGGACATCAACATCACAGGAGGCTTAATATAGCAGAAAAGAGGACGTCGTCTTAAATAAAAGAGGAAGAAGAAGAGATATATATCTGATAGGTTGTTTAGAATCAAACAAGAAATTGAATACTTGGAAGACATATTTGTTGCTATATTTGCTGACGATATAGCTCTTCTTATAGTGGACGAAGTTCAAAAAAGCTGTCATAAAAAACCTCAAACATCCAAGTAAAATTTACCAACAAAAGGCTAACACAACCCATTTATCTAGATATTAACATGGAATAATTGAACCACATTCAATGATTGTCATATATCTTGGCATGACCTTTAGTGTCAAACTTAAGGAGCATGTTAAAAAGAAAAGAACCGAATTAAATCTAAAATATAAACAGTATAACTGGTTCTTAGAAAGGAACTCCAAACTTTTTACTTTCGACAAGATATTGGTTTATAACCAAATTTTTGAAACCTGTGTGGTTTTATGGAATCCAGTTATGGGGTTGAGCTAGCGATTCTAACGTTAAATGTATTCAGACTTTTCCAAACAAAATACTACTGAATACCCGGTATGTTCGTAACACTGACCTTTATAGAGATCTACATGTATGAAGAAAGAGATTAAAAGGTATGTGGGCAAGCATAAAACGAGGCTCTACCATCATGTGAATACAGAAGTTCTTCATCTGTTGGACAACTAATATCCTGTACGAAAACTAAAGTGGTCCAGGCTACTTGCGTAATGGTTTGTACAAGCATAGTAAAATGTGCGGATGATAGGTAGCTATCTATGGGTATACATCTGAGCAAAGGGACAGCATTAGATAGTAGTCAAGGATTTAGGTTAAGTTATTATTAGATTAATATTAAGCACCAAAAAGTGAATAAATAAAAAAAAAGAATTTGGTCTACGCGCGCCGTGTTTATCAGAGAAGTATGATTCTCAACGGGTATTTTCAGTCAACATAAGAACCTAACAAGAAAAAGGCTAAAGAGGCCAGGAAATTGAAAAAAGCTGCTCAAAAGGAGTCGGAGAATACCGTATAATGGAATACCTTATGTACGGTCCAGGTACCAGGAATGAAGGGAATAATAAAAAAATAATTGACTTTGAGATACTGATGGAGTACTATTTTCCTTCGGGTTTTTTCGAAACTATGTTGTGGAATCGGTGGACAAGTTATCTTAAGATCTACTTAACTGATTTCGATAAAATTTAACCCACATATTCTTTATAATATTATCTAAGACGTAGTATACGATTTTTTGTTGATTAGAAGCCGCGTTCACTTTTCATAAATTTTTTATACTTAAAATTTCGATAAAAATTAATTTTTTTTTCAAGCGGCTGTCATTTTCACCCAAGACTTTTTTTGAAAAAACCTTATGCTACATCTCAGCCATTGCCTTTCTATATAAGATTTTTTAAAAACTTTTCAGACGATGTCCGACAGAAAAATATCTACCTCAGCAAGGATTTTCAAAAGGGGGTCCTACTTAACGGCTCATATCTACATCACCTTGTTGTTTATATGATTAGTTTCAAATTATTCATAAAAATGCTATGTATATGTGTCAAATAAATATTTATTTATATATGTATGCGTGAAAAAGATTTTATTTTTATATCCATTTTTCCGAGCCACGAGATGGTGTAATCCCTTAATATCTGTAAAAATAATAATAATAATATTCTTTATTGCCAACCAAATCATTGTAAACTAAACACCCAACGTCACAAAACAATAGAGAAGAATTCCGTTTTAGTTAGTTCTTAGTAGTAAATAATGGAGAGTAAAAATAGAATAACTAAACACATTAAAATCCTCATATAAAACATACTAATATCTGCATTTAAAATCACAACAATTGCATTAAAAGAAGTTACAAAACATTTTAAAACAATTCAAAACAAATTTTACGTACCAGAAATATGAAAAATATAATTTAAAATTCAAAAAAATTCTGCTTGTTTTCTCTATTACTAATGAAAATTGAAAATCCTTAAAAAAAAGGTTTGCGGTCTTAGATATAATTTCACAATACACTTTAAAATAGGTCTTTGAGCCCTAAAGATGTTCATTGTGCCAGGAGATGATCTACAGAATAATATACTATAATTAATTAATGACTATGTGTGCAAAATATGAGCTGTGGATGCAGGGGCGGATCCAGCTTCCCTCTTTAGGGGGAGTGGCGGTGATATCACAATATGGCAAGCGAAAGCAAGTTGTCGACGGGGGGGGGGGGGAGAGATAAAAGTAACATTCCCATTTCTAGTGTTAAATGCAGGCTCTGGTCTATTTTTCTGAATTTAAAGCTCTTGGAGAGGTGGGGGGCGATCACAAGAAAAATAAATTGTCAACGGAGTGCCAGCAGCAAACACATTCCTAATATAAAAGGCAGAATCGGTTCTATTTTTCTGAACTCAAAACTCTTGGGAAGGGGAGGGGCGATCGCAAACGTACACATTAATATACTCTATTCAAGAAATAGAGAGAGTAATAGAACTGTTACCGAAACCTTCATCGGACTGCCGTAAATCTAATTATATTTAAATATTATAAGCTTTTATAAATTTGCTGCAATAATAAAATTTCTGATAGTTCAATTTAATTTCTGTCAGTGAGCAACGTACACCTTACAGTCTGTCCTTAGTGATTTATCTTCTTTGTGCTTGTTTTTATATATTATTTGAAATTAGGGAGATACCCAAAAGATATGGCTTCCACATCTTTATGTATTCCAAAATCGTTAAACCAGGTCATTTTTTCCTCAAAGAAAAACTTATTACGATGAATGTTTATGATGCCTTAAGATATCAGTATCTAGATAATAATGTTAAACGCTCTGTGTTTCAACATGATAGGAGTTGGAAAATCTACTATGTACCGAATACTGAAGGAGAAAAAAACCACTGGAAATGTTAGTACTCCCAAGCCACATTCGATCACAGGCAGACGATAAGCCTCATTGGAAGAAGAGATGTAAACTGCAATCAAAGGGATTGTGCATACATTTCATTGTGAGAAACAGATCCCAACCGTCGACAAGATTCTAACTAAAATCAATGAAGATCGGGATTTATCTGAAATTAAAAGACCTGAGCTCTGGAAATTGTTCAGAGAACTTAATTTTCGCTGGGAAAAACCAGATAGGAAATCTGTTCTTATAGATCGCACGGAAAATGTTTACCAGCGTAAACACAATTTATTATTTAAATTTTCTGTAGCATATAAAATTATTTACATTAGAATCCCTTTTTACTGTTTAATTGTACTTCTGCAGATGGTTTAAGAAATAAATAATAAATAAAAATGTTTTTAATTAATAATAAAATGACCGATAGCCCCAAAAAATTTAATATTTTATTGACGAATTTATTTTTTTATATGTTTAACTTCTTGTATTTTTCACAATGGGTATTTTGTAAGTATTTAAATTATAACTTAGATTTTTTTGAGAGAAAAGGCTACGTTTTAGTCTGAATGTGCCTAAAACGGTTTCTATGTCAAAATTAAAAATAATAAAAATACAATTATTATTTGTGTAAAATATGTCAAAATTATCTACATTCTGTATTGTATGTGAATTATTAAGAAATCATAAGAAATAATATAATATTATAAAAACTTTTTATTTTAAGTTTATTACCATTATGCCATAAATAGGTAGTAATAAAATAAATCTCCTTCTGACGCCTATGACAAGGATTAAAATCCTTTTTAACACTTCACACATCCAAATATCTATTGCTATCCAACCCGAATAGTCCATTATTATAGACAGGTATTTTTGATTATAAAACTTTTAACAGATTTTGTCAAAGACACGGAACTAAAGAACACAGGTAGTTAGCTAAGAAAAAAAAGGGTAAAAAAATGGTTTATTACTCTCTCTAGTTCTTGAATAAACTATAGTATAAGAAGCAAAATCGGGTCTTTTTTCCTAAACTCAATGCTATTGGGGAGGGGGGGGCGATCGCCTCCACCGCCCCCTCTTGGATCCGCGCCTGTGTGGATGCTATCTATGGTTAGCACGTTCCTCAGACAACGAATTATAACACAAGTACTAGTTAGCTTCGAATGCAACATGCATGAATTCCTCAGTTAAGAGCAGAATCAAGGCACACCC
Organism: Diaprepes abbreviatus; assembly: GCA_034092305.1. NCBI lineage: Eukaryota > Metazoa > Arthropoda > Insecta > Coleoptera > Curculionidae > Diaprepes > Diaprepes abbreviatus. The sequence continues at coordinate 10,323,480 of JASJET010000228.1, forward strand.
TCCAGAAATTTAATGCTATCCACCGTGGGTATTAATTTATGATTAATTTTTACGTATAATGATTCCCCAAGATCCAGGTTTTACTAAACTGTCTAGTTTTTTCTGTAATAAGACTCAGGAAGCCATCAAAATAATACTCGCATATCTGTTCTGCTGAACAAACCTTGTGAGTACAAAGACGGACACATCCGACAATATTACCGACGCATCATCAGCATACTGGCAAATCATATCCGTGCGTAACCCATCACAAAACCATACCACATAAAGCAAAAAAACAATATCGGACTCCAAACTGATCCTTACGGAGGCCTTGATCTACATTTACAAGATGGGATTAATAGCTTCTGCCACAACATAGAACATTTACAGATTACCAGTTTTTATTCGGATAGGTAGGATTTCAACAAAGAAACACATTGGCCTCTGATTCTGTAATAAGTTGATCTTTGAATAAGCAACTCATGAAATGTAATGCAATTTTTAATTCTGTTTCCAAAATAATCATCCATTATTGGAATTTGTAGTATTGTGAATATTCATCGGATTAGTTAGGTATACGGTATCTCGAAATAAGCTAATATTTTTGATAGGTGAAGTCTACTGAATTTAAAAGCCCCTATGTTGCATATGCTGGACGTAACAACATTTAAAAAATTAATAACACTAAAATTACAAAATATATGTAGTATAAATCGTAATAAAATATTATTTGTAGCAATAAAAGTTTTTGTTTTTCAAACTTTCTTTTTATTACCAAATCGTCCACTTTTTGCTTTTACTAGTATCATATTATGATTCATAATAAAAGTCGTTGCCGATGATAATTGCATAATATATGATTCATTTTACGAAGGCAGGATGATAGTTGTTTTTTGATTAGTCAGTCTGCTTTTTGTGAGCAAAGTATTATTTTTTTTTATTTTCAATAAGAGTGTATTAATAACGATATTTACCTTTCTATTTTCTTAAGATGAAAAAAAAAATCTTATCTGAATAGGATATAAAATTTATGAAATGTAAACACATATGAACTTTTATTAATTTAAAACACAAAATTAAATAATCTAATTTTAGTTAGCGACTGATAAGGGTAATTTATATAATAGACCGGAGATGATCTGTAAAAATCCATTATGATTTGGCTGTTGAGAGGGGACAATCTAATTTTTTCTCTAAACCCTCCAGAATAATGCACATAACAATAATTGAGATATGCTCCCTTTCAAAAGATAACGCTTCATTTATTTATTTAATAAAAAGTGGAAAAAATGTCTTTTTTTCTCATTTTCTTTCTGAAAACTTTGGAAGTATTCACTTTAAAGTAAAGTTTCGTAATTAAATTTTTTGCAAGTTAGCAATTTCAAAATTTATTATCCTTGTTGCAAAATAGTAATAATAAAAAAAGGCAAGTAGTTTTTAAACGATTTTCTTCGACCACTTATCTTTCTCTGAGGACCTTCATATTTCGGCAAATAAAACTTAATAAAGGGTGTTTTTTATAGAGGTATAGAACTTTTAAATGGAATAAAACAAAGATGAATTTTTTAAATTGACATGAAATTTACTTTATTCGAAAGATAACCTTCTGGCATTATAATTTCAATATGACTTCTGGCATATTACCGCCACGGCTGGCTCGGACGTAGTCTAATCTGGAGGTCCAATTTTCGATGACTTTTTCCAACATTTGTGGCCGTATATCGGCAATAACGCGGCGAATGTTGTCCTCCAAGTGATCAATCGTCTCGGGCTTATCGGCATAGACTAGCGACTTCACATATCCTCACAGAAAATAGTCTAGCGGCGTTAAGTCGCACGATCTTGGAGGCCAATTCACGGGTCCGAAACGTGAAACTATGCGGTTACCAAACGTTTCCTTCAATAAATCCATTGTGACACGAGCTGTGTTCAATTGATGAACGAAAAAATCAGTAATCATGGCTCTATAGCGGTCACCATTGACTGTAACGTTCTGACCAGCATCGTTTTTAAAGAAGGACGGACCAATGATTCCACCAGCCCATAAAGCACACCAAACAGTCAGTTTTTCTGGATGTAACGGTGTCTCAACATACACTTGAGGATTTGTTTATTGACGTACCCATTCAAACAAAAGTGAGCTTCATTGCTAAACAAAATTCGCTTATGAAAATCGGGATCAACGGCAATCTTGTTTTGGGCCCATTCACCGAATCTACGCCTTGCTAGGTGATCGTGTGGCTTCAATTCTTGCACGAGTTGGATTTTGTAAGCACGCAAACCAAGATCTTTCCGCAAAATCTTCCATAAAGTGAATGGACACATATCCAGTTCCTGTGTACAATGGCGGGTAGACTGATTCGGGTCTTCCTTTACGCTACGCTCTACAGCAGCAGTGACTTCTTCTGTACGCACTGTACGTCTCTGTGGATGCGTATTATCATTTAGAGTAAACGTGGTGCGAAAACGTTTCATAGTTAATCGAATTAATTGCTCTGATGGACGATTATGTTGACCGTAAAATGGACGTAGTGCGCGATACGTATTTCGAATAGAACCATGATTTTCAAAATAAATTTGCACAATTTGGAAGCGTTGTTCAGGCGTCAGTCTATTCGTGTTGAAATGCCAAACCAAACTAAATATAAATCACTTGACAGCTGACAAAATGGCCGCCAGTTAAAAAAGTGTTGCCAACTTAAAGTTCTATACATTTATAAAAAACACCCTTTATTACATTAAATCGTGCTAAATTTAGTTAAAATCGGTTCGATAGTTTTTGCATAATAATTTTGCTTTGTATTTTTTTTTTAAATGGAAAATTTTTCAAATGTGATTAAGTCTTAAATCAAAAAGTCTCATAAATCTTTTTTTTTTCCACATATACTATAAATTTCAAAGTGGTTTCAAAAGGTTCTCGTATTTGCGGTCCAATGAACATTCATTCTTTAGACTTAGCCTTTCTTATACGCGCGAATTTCCATCTCAAATAAAAAAAAGTATTTCATTCTCTATTTAAGGCTTTAACAAAATTTTTTACAAGCCTTGATTTCACATGCAGAGGAGGTAAATACATTTTCTGCTGCTCTACTAAGGGTTCATTAAGACCGGGAACAATGTTGTCACGTAACGGTCATTCTCTAACGATATATTGGTTTCTGGCTCTGCTATCCTATTGGTACAAAAAGCAAGAATATTTGGTGTGGTCACTTTTCAGTCCTGTAAGTAGTGCAATAACTTTTAGATCGGAAGATATTTCTTTGATGATCTTCGAATTTTATGTTTTGAAGTAATATACGCATGTTCTCGTATATTTCTTTCATATTTACAACATTATCCACGGGAACAGATGGTTGTTGATTTCCATTAAACAATTAAATTGCCTTGACTTGTCTTCGAAGAGTCAATAAACAGTCGTCACTCGATAGGTTTATAGGAAAGGCCAAGTTTGTTGATTAAACCTTAAATATCATGACAGTAAACTAAGTTATTTGCCATTGAGAAAAATATTGCCAGCATAGACTGCCTTTTCCGAAACGTGGAAATTTTCACTCCTTTTTGTAAGAGATTTCATTGCTGTAAATGAGGTCCAAGCAGCTGTGACTTTGTTTTGAGAAGTTCTAAATCACGAATTAGTTCGTAAAGTTCTTCCTGAGATATAAAATGGAGCTGTTTACTGTTACTACATTCGTAATCGTCTTTCTCTTGAAAACTTGGATCGGCTTTTGATTCAAAATCATCTATTTCATCCGATTCCGAGTTGATTTCGTATCTTTCTGGAGGTTTAGCGATAGGGGTTCTAGAAGCATCATGAGATAGGTCAGGATATTAGGATATTCAATTTTATGTTTGTTTTTCTAGATAATCCAAGAATTTTGTTAAGCAAAAGTAGCAATCATCAAGATGATTCTGAGGTTCCTGCCAAATCATCCAAATTTTGTAGACTTGTGAGTATTCAGTTGCCATCCTGTTACGGCTCTTGAGCAAGTGTGGCAGTCAATTTTGGAACCCCAAGTTTTGTCTTGATCGCCAACTTCGCACCCAAAATATAACTGGTAGACCTTCCTTACAAGTGTTGAGCCCAGTTTTTCGTTGAACCTTCAGTATCACTTCGCCACATATATAACAGAAACTGTTCGGTTTGTTCACACAGCATCGCGACGACATTGTTTACACATGGCAAAATAGCATTACTACAACGCAATCACTATTTGATAGTTGTTTGCACTTCGCTCGTATAGCCAATATTGATCTCCCGACGACCGGCCGGCTGCTTATATACCCGTTTCGTACATATGGCGTTTTCTAGAAACATCGGGTATCGAAAATACCAGAAGCGACTATATAATTCTTGTAGCTGACCTTTCGACGACTATGGGGTATGGTAAAATTTGGAATTGCACGAGGTTTAATGGGTATCTCCCTAGGGGGTTGAGACTTCGTAGATGGGGGTCATCCCCAGACGCCCCCATGCGGTGATGCTAGATCGTGCATAATTTCCCTAAGTTTAGAAAAAACGTAGATTTGACAACATCGTGTCCCGGTGTGCTATAATAATTTATATATCGCATAGGTACATCCTTATATCTGCTTTGCAATCGATCAAAATATGTTGCTGATGCTTTCTAGATTTTGTTACGTGATATGACAGTTTACAAGACAATAGCTTTGTTCGCGGAAAGAATTTAGAGCCGATTCTGAACTAATACGCATGCGCAGTTGAAATAGTAACGTTCGCTGATAACAAAGTTCTGAATTTTTAGTTAGAGTCCCACGTTCGCGGAGAAAATAATTCGGTTCGAAATCGATTCTGAACCAGTTCTGCCGGTTTTAAGGATTGAACAAGAACTGTAAGTTCGGAATTTTATGCAGCGCCAGCTTTCATGCTGCGGCCGCAATGTGCAACTATTTGACAATTGTTTTTATTTTATATAGGTTTTTCTTTTGTTTATGTCATTTGTTGCATTTGATGTTCCAGTAGATATTTTATAATATTATATTGGTTTTACTTTAATTAGTTTTAATCTACCTAGAATCTTAATTGATAAATTAAAAAAGTGTTTTTTACCTTTTAGTTTAAACCTAAAAAAATATGTTTTTAGTGAATACTTCTATTATGTCAAATCATTTATCGTCCTGCGAAGAGGACTTTGAAGAAATTTTAGAGTTATTCAAAATTCTTAAAAAGTGCTATATATTTTAAGGAAATAAAAATCACAAAATAAAGAACAAACAATAGACTTCAATTAAAATATATATTGTTTTATCAAAAATTCTATTCAGCAAAAAACAAGATGTTTTATTCTAAAAGGAACTCTCAGTTATACTTTATATTATATAAGAACTACAATTATAATTCAATATTTCGTTAAAATAATACAAATAATAAAACCTAATAAAAAACAATTCTAAGTTATTTAAAACAACAAAAACAACTAGTTTAATCAGCATTTAACACCGTATGTTAAATAATGAGACTCATACCACAGTAGACGATTTAAAGTTCCAAAATCGTTCTTAGTAAAAAAAATCCTGAACCGGCTAATAACTGGGCATGAGCTGTATTACAATCCTGAACTAATTCCGTACTAGTTCTGAATCGGTTCGGGAAGTGACCCGTGAATCAAGCTAATGTAAGGGTTATATAGGTAAAAATTATCGAAATAACACATTGGTAAGGCACGGACGATGTCATGCAGAACAGTGAACTTAGTGTATTTTTTTTTATCTCACATCACTGTTCATTAAATGTACATGAAGATGCTTACGGCTTTTAAAAGTAATTTAAAAATAAAACAATATAAATTACCAATGCTTTTATTAACGTTATTTAAACTTATATATAGAGTTTCCTCAATTGATTAAATAAGCTATAAAAAAGTTGTTTCGTTAGTTTTTTTTTTAAATGAACTAAGATCTAATAATAAAACGTATATCTACGCATGCCGCTTAACATATACTGATATATAGCTTATGTAATATATTGGTTTTTCCGAAATTTTAAACCTCATCAACGCATAATGCCCATAAAAGTAACACAAAACTTTTCGTAATACAGGCAGTTAAATAAAAGATTTATATCTTTATTTTAATTTAAAATCACATAACGAGAAAGAGTTTAAGCTTCTTTCATTGTTTTAGGTAATTGATCTTTACGTTTGGCAATCCACCGTTTCAAATTATCATATTCAGAAGCTACCGTTCAGGGATTCACTAATATGTCAGTGTGTATGATTTCTCCGCCAATGATCTTTATAATAAACCGATGACCTATTTTGCATTATCAAGCTGAGAAAAAAAGATTTTATTGTATATTATTTTACATATTTTTTTAAAGTAAAATTATGCCTAAACATGCAGGAAAATATTAATTAATTTATTTGGATCTGGTCTGATATATGAGATTCCTTATTAATAAAAGAAAAAAATTCCTGATACGTACTTCTCGTTCATTATGAATACAAAAACTTGGTTTACAACTTGAAAAGGTATGCAAAGTAGTAGATATCTGTTGGACTTCCATTGTCTTTATTTTTTGTTGAATATCATGACGTTTCGGCTAGTAGTTATCTCTAGCCGTTTTCAAGTGAAACTAAATAAATCTCTTAGCTACATGACTATTTATACTAAAAGTAAATGCAGTAGGGTGCGACTGAGATGGGAGTTCTGATGTATAACCGCGGCTTCTTTGAATTTCCCTTTTCTCCAATGGTGTTCATGGTGTAGTATTTTAGCTTCAGACCATTTTATGTGGTATCCATGAGTCCAGGCATGGTTGGCGGCACCAGATTTTTCTGTTTCTCCTCGAGATGGGCATTTTTGGTGTTACTTGATCCTTACGTCAAGAGGTCTTTTTGTTTCGCCAATGTAGGAATTGCCATATTCACATGGTATCTGATAAACACAGTTCTTCATGTCTCTTTGAGTGGTTGGTTTGACCCTAGTGAGCCGACTTCTCAGAGAGTTATTTGAACTGAAAACAACGTTGATTTTATATCGTTTCCTATCCTTCTAACTTTTTCTGAAATGCCTTTAACCTAGGGGATGTTCAATACTGGTTTTCGTTCTTCATTCGTTGTCGATATTGTCCTATTTCTGCGTTGTTCAAGAAATTTATCCACTACATATACTGGGTATCCGTTGGCTGTTAGATCATTTTTAATGTTCTTTCATCAAGTTCTCGTTGGAGTTGCAGAGAGTTAAGGCTCTATCTACGAGATTTCTTATAATTCCTTGTTTGGTGTTGTTGGAGTGATTAGATGAATAATTAAGGTATTGTCCTGTGTGCGTGGCTTTTCTGTAAATCGAAATTCCAATTTCTCTGCCATTTCTTGAGATGAAAAAGGAAGTTTCGAAGTTCTTCGTCGTTTCCACTCCAAATAATAAAAGTATCGTCTACGTATCTGAGCCATAACTTTGGATTCTTAGTTGTGGATTCAATTGCAAACATCTCGAACTATTCCATGAAAATATTTGCGACCACCGGTGAGAGTGAAGATCCCATCGATACTCCATCATCCTGGATGTAGAATTTTTCCTTTTCTTGAAAATAGGAATTAGTCAAACAACTTTCCAACAAGTCCATAATGGCGTGCAGTGGTAAATATGTTCTTTCTGCTAAGGTCTGGTCTTCTTCAAGTTTCTTTCTTATGATTTTTAGCGACTCCTTAACCGGAACATTGGTGTATAGGCTTTCCACATGAAAGCTAATAAAACGGTCTTCTGGTTGTACTTCTATTTCACGTATAATTTCTACGAAATGTTGCGAGTTCTTAACCCAGGACGATGTATTTCCTTGTAATGGTCTCAGGATTGGAAGAAGAAATTTGGCAAGTTCAGAAGTTGGAACTCGTGATAGGTTGTAAGGGCATGTCTTGTTTATGCATTTTCGGGAGTCCATAAAGATGTGGAGTTTTGCTATGGTGTGGCGTCAAATGAGTCCGGATCCTCTCAGGAATATACCGTTCATGTTTCTTAAGAACGCCATAAATTCTTCCTTCAATTGCAGATGTGGGATCTTTAGCAAGAGATGTATATATTCTTTTCCTTAAAACTTCGTCAATTTTTTGATTAAGTCTTAATAAACCTTAGGTCTTCACTCAGTGTAGCTGCTCCAGGTGCGGGGGCACTCATTGCCTCGCACTCTTTCTACATTTTGCATACAATCTAGGGATGTCATTTTAAGATATTTTATATGTATGTATATTAATCGAAAGTTGATTGCTTATCTGTTCCTCTGAGTGGCGTCCAGTGCATTTCCCTTCTGATTTTTTCATTTTGACCCAACCATCCCCAGGAGTGCGACATAGATAATGTCGGTCACTTAGTTCATATTGATTCATCGGCAGAATTGCTGTTAAGACACATATCTGAATCTGAGGAACTATCAGCGGCAGGGCTGATTATTATTGGTCCAACCACTGCTCTTCTTTTTTAATATGATCAATCCACTTTTTCCAATCACTGGAAGTCATTTTAGTAATTGCCTTATCCAATAATATTTTGGCAGCTGCTAATTTGACTATCTTGTTTTTCACTCTTTATTTGCGCCCATACTAATTCCATTGGGGTAAGTCCATAATGGTAGGGTAGCAATCTCTTCACTGTTATATTTTTTTCCGAATCATTTCATCAATAGCTTATTTGATATATGTTTGTTAATTTATCTTCACTAAATCTAACAACTGTATTGTTTCGTCAAATCCAGTGTTTTGACAGGAGCCATTGAAATATCTCCGCCTTTTTAGACGCAGATGTCGGGATTTTTTTCTTGGCGTCGACTTTGATACGGGGTATTGTTCATTACATCGAATCGGGTTCCACAAGGTTTAAAATCGAAGAAAACTATCGCTTAGAAACATCGGCGTTCATGTCTTCATGGTAGTCCCCTGTTTTGCGTGATCTGAAACCGTTAAGGCCACCACCTAAGAAACCAGATACACTTTCAATATGAATTATTATAAGACGACGACTTTTTCCACTAGGATTGCGTAGTCCTTGCGAAAGGCCTTCTATAAATGCCCTTTTTCTAACTTTTAATGTTCAGATGTTACTATAACTTCCTAACCGTGTGCCCTGCATTGAGCTACAACTTACAGTTTTTTTCCAAATATTTTGCGCCTCCATGAAACAATTTCATCCTTCCCAATTAGTAAGCTTTTTTCGATTTCGTTTAAGATGTCTAAAATTAATTTCTTTTAAAGTTCGTTTCAAAACTCTTAATGATATGTCGCTATTAATATTTGTCTTAATTTTTTTTATTATTGGTATTTTATTTTTGAGTAAGAAACCATGGACTTTGCGAATAATGGCGTATTTTGTGTCATCTTCCAGGATTAATTTTTTTCCGTCCTTTTGTCTGCTTTGCTTTTTTTGATCGTTTTCTTTACAATGATCATTTAAAACTCTGAACACTGTGCGCGAAAAAATTTTCGTTCAAGTGCCACATATTTCTGCAGCATCCAAAGTGGTTACTTAAGGTTTTTGTTCCCAAGTACCATTGTAAACATTTTTAATTATTGTTCATTCTTTTAACATCAATTGACTATTTTTTTTTGTAGGCGTACCACTAGTTGAACGTTCGGTAATATTCATAGTTTCCCACAAATATATCCACCAAATATACACTATAATAAACTTTTTGTATATAACAAAAGTATAGTAATTAGAATGTGAACTCACAGAATCTCTCCATCAATCAATAATAAATCAACAAAATATTCAAAAAATGCGAAAACCCAGTCCGGACGCTGATTTTTAAGTCTATTCAAGATAGACATTCCGTGTATGTGTGTTGCCTTGCGAAATATGACAACAATGTTTTTTAAGGTTTTAGTCCCTGCCCTGTTAATAGAGCGGCAAAGTTTAAAATCATTTATAGTTGCATGATATGTTTATTTCGCCGCTTTGGTGACTGATATTAAATGAGTCACTGACAAAAATTATGGACTTTAGATATAAGTATTTTTGGACCTGGAAACTTCAGATATTTATCAAAATAGAATGAATTTAGAAAATAACCCACTTTGTACCAAGCATTGATGACCTTCACCATTGGTTCTTCAATTATATGAATGATACAAACCCTAATAATTACATTCTACCAAAGACTATTATAGCGTTAGCTATAATATTCTTTGATTCTACACGATATGGGAAAAATAACACTTACCTATGAACTGTAATTATTTAATAGAATTAATTAAACAAGAAAGTAGAGCCTATAAAATATTTATCGATTTGTAAGAATGTGTTAGAGAAAATTGTAGGTTCTATAATTAACTATAGTTAATTCCCTGATGGACCCCTGTAGCGTAAAGCGTGTTTCTATTGTAAAATTATGTTCATGTCTGGATTAGAGAATTATTACTAACTAGCGACCCGCCCCGGCTTCGCACGGGTGCAATGCTGATACTAAATACACTACAGAAAAACTGTGACTATTTATTTTATTTTTACAACAATTATTACATCGGCCTCCGACGCGCTATTTATAGGCACGTTGCCGCCGCCCCGGTCGGCCAGTACCGCCGCAAGCGCTATTTCCCGCAATTTTAAATCTGTAATATCTTCGAAAATATTCATTTAAATCTTGTGCTGTAAAGGACCATATAGATCTATATTAAATCAACAATGTATTTAAGCTATTTAATTGGATAAGGATTAATGCTGTATTGGTTAAAATCGCTTCAAAATTTGCCATTATTTGTCGTAAAAAGTAAATGACAAAAAAATGTTATTGTGGGATATCCATGAGAGATAGACATATACCATCGCGGAGTTTTCTGTAGACCTTTTCAATGTGTACAAATAATTAGTACATTATTTTGATAAATCTCGTAGGGTTCAGCCTGCGTTTGCAATGTAAGCGGAAAAAAATATGATAATTAACGACATCACATTAGAAACCTCAAAAATAACAGTATTTCTCCACTATTTAATGGATGTTATTATACATATAAACCTTCCTCTTGAATCACTCTATCTATTGAAAAAAACCGCATCAAAATCCGGTGCGTAGTTTTAAAGATTTAAGCATACAAAGGGACATAGGGACAGAGAAAGCGACTTTGTTTTATACTATGTAGTGATTTGGTATGAATCGAATCACTAAGTATAGATCTCTTAAATTATGGTACTTACTGTATGCACTCAATACAAGGCCAAAAAATTAAAAAACAAAACAACAAAACATTATTTTTATAGTTTTATGGATTGATAAATGTGATAGTATAATTTCAAGTATAACTAAACGCTTAAAAGTATAATGTACACGATCTCTACAGCTTTTTTTAGCTAAATCTTTTATGTGTAAATAATACAGACATACATTACATTTTTTCCAATTTTATTGCTATTTACCCTTTTATTCGAACACCCTATTTAAATGTTTAAGTTCATTAACTCTTTCTCTTGTGTTTGAATTGCCATTAGCGTAAACACATAGGCGTAGGTAGTAGTAAATTTTAGGATCGTCACACTCTAATTCATTAACATAGTTAAGGGTGTCACAGAAAGTTTTTCGTTTTGGATTCTTAAAAAATAAAACATCAGAATTACTTCAGACTGTTAAGTTATAGAGTAGTTATTGAATTTTTATTTATGGAAAACAACCAACCTGAAATACGTGCTATCCGCTTCTTCACAATCTAATTTAGTCTCGAACTGAAATTTTTAATTACTCGCTGGAGCATCTGTCTTGGAATCGCGTGGATCACATCTGTCATTTTCTGCTTTAGGACATTTAAATTGAGTGGTAGTAGATTTAAAACTATACTTTTTAAGTAGCTCCACAGAAAAAAATCAACAGGCGTTAGATCTGGACTCCGCTGTGACTAGGTGATGTCTCCTCGGTGACTTATTACTTTTTCAGGGAATAAATCATGAAGAGCTGTTGTTGCTCCATCTTGTTGGAAAATTGTATTCCCGTTATAGCCAATCTGATTTTGCATTTCTGGAGCCAAAAAAGTGCAGATCATATGACAATAACGATCGGAATTAACAGTCTGAGTGCGACCACGGCTATCCTCAAGAAAAATAGGGATCAATTATTCCTTGGCCTGACATGGGAGTCCAAACAACAACCTTAAGTGAGTGTAGGGGTTTCTGCTGCAGTTTTAGTAAATTTTAAGGAGCCCAATATATGCAATTTTGTTTGTTGCTTTCAGTGCTGCCTGATTGTGGGAGAAAATTAAAAAAGCCTTGCCCTTGTAACTCCTGGTTAGATTCTCTCCAAGACAGATACCAATTGTATCTATTTCTGCCTGTAATATCGTGGTGTGCTGCCTCAGTGTCTCAGTTATATTGAGTTTGGCTTTGGTTCCATATATTCCGATTCCTGTACCATGGTCAGTTGTGTAAACCAAATGGAAGCGCTAAATTTTACAAACGGACCAATGCATTGGATGTAACAGAGAACTAGAGACAAAAAGGATAATGACAGTCAACCTGAGAACTCAGCAAGAAACCAAGGAGGCAAGAAAATTAAGAGGGGGAAAATCAAAAAGAGTCAGAAGACATTGTAGCATCTGTAGAATATTTCATGTGAGGACCAGAGATTGCAAATTGAAGGTGATTAAAAAATATTTAATTTTAAGACGCTGATGTGGTACATTTTTCTTTTGTATTTCGGTACTTTTTTCTTTTGTGTTTTTCTCGAAACTACTTTTTTCTAGTGAATAGTGTCTTTAGATTTACTTAACCGATTTTGATGAAATTTATACTATTTATTGTTAATAATATTATCTTCATTGTACCGCAGGAATTTTTCGATTGGATGTCAAGTTCATTTTTAATCAAATCAGAGGTTTATTTTTAAACAGCTGCTATTCCTACAAAATTTTTTAAAATCTTTTCGATAATTTATTTATTTGTAAAGAAACGATTTTTTAAAATGATTTTCAAAAAAAAGTCCTATTAAACAATATATATCTTCGCAACTTTTAATTTTTTTTATCCGTTTTCTTTTCATTTTATTCATAAAACTATAGTGGATTTGTAAAAAATAAAAATTATTTTATATATGCAATAGTCTTATCAAAAAAAAATTAACTATTTTTCCGTAAAAAGAAAACAAACCTTCGAAGAAGATAAACCATCACTGGAGAGTTCTTTGATACTCCAGTATTTACACTAGCAACATAAGGGGAGAGGCACCCCAGATAGTTCTGGAGCCTACCCCATAATTTTGTTTTAACAACATTGCTTATAAAAATGTAGTGCTGTTCTACACGTTAAAATATATACCAAAGTTTGCAACAAGTTTTCATTAAACCCTGTTGCAAATTTTGTAAGGTATATATTTACAGTAGATGGTAAAAAAGCTTGAGTTTACATCGTTATTGTTTTTTTCTGTTAAATTTTCTATAAAAATGTTATTTTACCGTATAATTACAACGCCGACTTTAAACTTACCCTGTAATTTCACTTGATTTTGAAAATATTGGAATTTTACGGCCCATCTATATCGAGCAGTACGTTATTGCTGTAAATATATGTGTTTTAAGTACACATCTTTAATATAACGACATTGGGATTACACACTTTGAAGTAACAGTACAGTGGTAGATGATGGAATCATATTGCCTATGTGGATAGATGTAATTTTATACTATTTGTTTCTAGTCTGTAGAATTCTCGACTGATTCTTTTTCAATACATCGGTAAAAAGGATGTAACATGAAATTAAAGGCCACTTTTATCTCAATAAAATTTCCTCCGAATATTGTCACATTCAGATTATTAAGATTTGCTATCATCAGTACAACTATCAGTGCATGGCATATTGGGAGGCTTTTGATATAGAAAACTGTAAAATAGAGTAACCACAGGAAACTTGAGGTTTTCTGTAATATTTTTTACCGGACTATAAGAATAACAAAGCAAAATTATATACTCAACAAAAATAGGCTATGACAACTCAAACTTCCTTTTTTGTATAATTTTAAATGTTAATTCCTAAATACTAAATTATAACTAGTTTAACATTAGACGTCTTTAATGAATTCAGATGTTGATGTGCAATATGTATAATTATCAAAAAAAAAACTGTCGATAAATATAAAAATGTATGTATAAATTTTCAGTAGAGTGGCAAAAATTTAATAAGTAACTTAAAGTCTCTATATTCTTTATTAACAGACTTTTTGTTAGAAGTGTTTCCATGTATTTTTCTGAAATTTTTTCTTCTTAAAGCTACCTAAAGATTGACTTTGTAATGTGTAAAATTATTCTGATTTAACATTTTGAGACATTCATATTTTAGGTACTATTTCTGAATTGGTGTATGGCGTAATTTTTAGACGATACTTAGAGCTGCGTAAGGATCCACATTATTCAAAAACTGCGAAGCAAAACCCTAATTTTGTAAGTTTTTTATAAATAATTGTCCTCTTCACCATCCATCGGATCTTTTCCTTTCCTGATTAAAACCAAAAACTCCTTAGCATGACATGGTGTTAATGACTGCTAATTTATTTTTTTAAATCAGTGGACATAAATGTAGTCGCGTTTATTGAATATAATTGGCTTGTAAAAAGATATCTGTTCTATTGTCGAATGTTGCTTTCAACTTTTATGTTCAAATCAAGCCTTGTCGCTGTACACGTATTGAAAAGTATTGTTAATTGTTCTGTAATTGAATGTTGCTTGCAACTTTTATGTTTAAATCAAGCTTTGTCGCGGTACACGTACTGAAAAGTGTTGCCTCTGTGGAAGGCCCCTTTAAGGCACTCATCATCACTTGTTCTATTTCCTCCTTACTATCATGGCTTGTAAAAAAGATACCTGTTCTGTAATCGAATGTTGCTTCCAACTTTTATGTTTAAATCAAGCCTTGTCGCGGTATACGTATAGAAAAGCGTTGCCTCTGTGGAAGGCCGCTTTAAGGCATGCATCATCACTTGTTCCATTTCCACCTTACTATCATGAGCATATACATCGTAGCCTACTCGGGTTTTATTTTTTTTTCTATTTAATAAATATTAGATTGTGTGTTAAAAATATTATATTTTAACCGAATATCTATTAAAAGATGTCATTGATATTTTCTTGAAATGAAAAATTACTTTACTAAATAACGGTATAGATTCACGCACGGCCGTGATATCTTCTTGCAAGTTTTTCTGAAGTAATGTCTATTTTAACATTACCCAACCGGCAACTTACCGGATGTGTCAATTAATTCTATCCAATACCAGTTCAATAGATGTATCTAACTGTGTTTTGTTTGCATGATTTGCAATAATAACAGTTTATTCAACAATATATACGTAGGTTTAGTTCTGATTTAATAATATGATACTATTGGGATGTTGACTGTATTCAAATAAAAATATAATTTTGCCGCGAAACGGTAGTTTCCACAATAGAAATCCTAAAAAACACAATATTTTTCTTAATTTTTAACCAATTTTATTTTTATTTAATAATAAAAATTTGATTAAATTTCGTTCGAGTCACGTGATAGCGAACATCAGCAAAATTAATGATGTCACTCCATACTAACGCCATCGCTAACACTCCGCCCTGATACGGTTATTCTTTTGGGTCCTTATTACTTTCAGTTCTATCACTTGAAGTAATCATGGTCACTTTGACTTAATGACAAGTAAAAGCATATTCAAAAGAACATGGTTATCAGTTTCATTTTTATCAATGATCATTTGATAATTACTCTCAAGAATACAGCCAATGTCATCGCTGTCACGAACCTGACATATGAATTTTTTGGTTTTGTCACATTCGTTATCGCTGTCAAGGGCTATGTTGCCTAGTTCATATTTTATAGTAATTTTCATGTAATTTCTTCAAAATTTGCTTACTTTTTCCTAAAATTTTCTCAGTAAGGACAGTGGATTTATTAAGGCAAATAGTTCGAATTTGCCGAGAATTGATCACTTTAATGTGGCCAATTTCTTCGCAACAAACAGTACCGTCTGCTCTGCTTAATTTAGAAATATGAAGACCTCGATGTAAGTAATTCATCAAGAATTGTTATTTCCGTAACCGATAAGGAATACATAATAGTAATAATCGATATTTATAAGCTGAAAACAAAAATAAAACAAATAGTGCCAGGATAGCTGAAGCCACATTTTTTTTTATCATTTTTCGTACTTGGAACATGAATAAATAACTTTTCAGGTGTTTTAATTGTAGTACTTGTACACTCAGGCACCGCACAACACTTAAAATAACTTAGAACTCATCTTAAATCACAAAAATTACGAAAAAATCTTATATATTCTTGTCAGATTACCAGTGTGACCTCACGTGGGTCCAATGACAAGTATTGGAGTTTTGGCGGGAAAATTTAAACGGAATTTAAAATTTATTATTTTTAAAGTACTGGTTGTATTAAAAAAATTTAAATATTTTCGGGCACATTAGGTACTTATAAATGGTTTCAGTTTCCAAAAATAGTCGACATCCCAATTGTATAGCATTGTAGGGTTGTCTATAAATATTTGAGCCTTTTATGTTACTTACTTATTTGCTTTACTCGTATGTTATATTTATTACATATATTATCTTTGGGAATATCTGTCTGTTTGCCATCCAGTTTGATCGATGGTCGTCACTCTTGTAACCCTGGTGAATTATATGACACTTATTTCAGTTTGGGTGCATTATCTGGACAACCTCTGAACACTCAGAATGTATTCCTAATGCTTCTGAAGAATTTTCAACTATAAAATCCTTCCAGTTCTTTCATAAACAATTACGGGTATCGGAAACAAGTTTTTCTGCTAGCTATTATTGGAAAGAGTAAAACACTTCAAATAAAGCCGCTTATATTTCACTTTGTGATCACCGATCGAACGATCTTGAGGAATTACACTCCATATACTCCAGTGTGAGTAGATTATCTGCGGAAACTGGATAGTTGGTTATGTATCTCCAAAAAATCTGATAAACTTACAATTATAAAACTCTTTCAGAAACCTCCATAGATATAAAACCAATTGTACCAGTTCTCCGACACTTCAAATGCGGCTGTTCATGATTCACCTCATGATTGAAAAAATCGATTACAATTAAGGCGATTTTGTGAATTATTTTCATTCAACGCGAAACGTAAGGTTTTACGTTGCAAATATTTACACTCCTATTAGTCAAAATTTTACTACACCAATCTTAGTGATCCTGAGTAACCTTTGGAGTTTGATATCTGCTTTCCATTCATATTGTGCAAATGTGTCAAAATAAATTTTTCTTTGGAAAGCTTGAGTGTCAATTTTGGCATTGACTAACAAGTTGGAAGGGACATTCTGTAGAAATAAAATTTAAAATTCCATATTGAAATCAAGAGAGTTCCAATAAATTCCAAGAATTTTTGGAAGATAGTACAAATAATTTATTTTAATAGCTCGTATGTTTTAAATTCTAAAATGTTGATAATAATATGTTGATGTATTTATTTACCTAGATATCGATAGTATTATTTATGTAATATTCATAATAGCATTTTCAGTTGAATGACTAGCGTGCACTGAATGTTTTTGCATCCTTCATTGACTGGTGAAAATAAATAAACTCACTGAGTAAAAATTTAGTAATGGTATAAGATACGTTTCATTGTCACATAAAAAAATGTGGAAAAAATATTACTTATGGAAATTGTTCCATAAAAAGGAAAAGGTATGTTTAATAGTCATTGATGTTGGTCTTATGTTCGCCACTATTTGAGTTTGAATACGGTTATCTCGTTTTTCTATGATTTACAGTGACTATTTGAACATTTTGTGAACATTTTCAGTGGTGAAAACAAAACAAAGCGTAACATTACATATTAAAATCTTGTCACATTTGCTTGGTGTAAAAGATATTTTGTTTATCTATTATCTACAAAAAATAATGGTAGTCCAAATATGTTTATTGATCTTGTGTGAGATTTCATCGCATTTGAAACTTCATTCCAAAGCATTTTAACAATTTCTCTTTAGTTACTCACTCCAACTTTTTTGTAAAATAAGTTTATCTTTCCGTCTGCCATTTTTATTTTTTGAGACGATTTTGCTTTACATTAACTCAGCAGTCCTCAAATTGTAGGGCGTAATTTTAATACTTTTTAAAAATAACAGAACGGTAAAAGAAGTTAAAAATAGAAAGTTGTATCTTAGAAATATATTGACGATGCAATTTATGGACCCATTAGAATAAAACTCAACACCAATTATGAATATATATATATATATATATATATATATATATATATATATATATATATATATGCTTATGCGGATTTCACGGATTCCTCCGTGTGAGATGCAATAGCAGTGGATATATACACATAAACATGTATACGCCATCCGACTGGAGGTCGGAGAAGCCGTGTTCAGTATTTGCATGCTTCCTTCCGATCTGTCCTTTGCACAGCCAGGTGCATGTCGGTACCCTGATGAGTCTAGTAGAGACGAAACATGTACCTCTGCCGTATCACTGTGGCGGGGAGGGTAAGTTTTGACTTTCTTCTCGGTATGGTGGTACAGACAGACCATCATCTCGACGGTGGTGGAATAGGATAAATTGCGTTTTATAACAATTTGTTCTAACTGTGCACCCTCTAACACAGAAAGGATATGATGGAGAGAAGTTTGCATTTACTGTTCGCATTTTACTTCATATATATATATATATATATATATATATATATATATATATATATATATATATATATATACCAACGTACTTACTCGAGTTTCTAGGGACAATTTTAAAGTGTGGTCATTATTCTGCGTCGAATAACTCAGTTAAATTTCCATTGTAAAACATGCAGAAGCGGAAACAGAAACAAAAAACGAAAGTCTGCTCGAGCTTCCTCATTTGCGGAAGCTGACATAATGGTCACACTAAAACAGAAATAAAAAGTAACTGGTACGAAATCTTAAAATAATGCATATTGAATACGCACTTTTTTTATAAATTAAAGTCATCCCATCACGGCTTCGCACTAGTACGACTAGGATTTCAGATGATACTTAGTTAATAATAATGTTTTTGTTTGTGTACAAGTATGTAATGTAATGTGTACGTAAAACAACTATTCCAGGGTAAACTGTCGAGCTTATTTTCTATAAAATTTTTCTATAGATCGCGTTAATGTTGTTCTTTTAGAAACCAGAATAAACAGATTTTTTTCCGAAGATTGCATGGGCCACGGTCACATGTCTGTCACTGTCTTCGTATGTTTTTTTTTCTGTATATCAAGAGATTTAGTCAGTGTAAGCCAAAAAAATGCCGATTATTATTTTGTTTAGTGATTAATTTAAAAGTAACATCGTTGCTATTTTCCGTTATATACGGATCCATTATAATCTAAATCAAAATTTTGGTCATAATGGTTTTGACGGCTACGTAAATTTATAGAAAAGGGCCCAAAAACTGAAATGGTCTAATAGAGTTCTCCGTTTTCAGAGAACCCCGCACACAACCTTCAGTTGGGAAGCTCATGATAGGAGTTATTTTTGTTGAATACAATTATAGCTGTTATTTACTGCAATACATTAAGCAAACGTAGGTACTGGTCAGAAGCATTCTGGTTTGTGTCACGAGAATGTCCTGCTTTACGACAATGAGCGAGTTCATAAAGCAGCGAAAGTTCAACTCATTCTGTGCGTGTGGAAGTTCTATCCATCATTTAGTCCAGAATTGACTCCGTTTAATTTCTTTTTATTCATAAATTTGATAAAACACCCCTAAAGGACGATATTTTGAGAAGATGGTTAGTTGAAAGAGAATATTGATGACAACAGTCTATTTAAAAATCAAAAATTCAGTAAGAAATAGAGAAATCTATCTGCCGTGCAACTCTAGTCCTCTCTCCATACGCGTCTCGACCAATCTTGTCAGTGGAGCTATATCGAACCGAAAGCAACATTCGCAGGAAAGAACAGCTATATAAAATATAAATTCCAAAGAATGTCGGTAGGGTATTAAAAACCTGTCGACTTTGATGACAAACTGAAAAATATCGCCAGTCAAACGACATCTATACACTCATCGGAGTAGTGCGAATTGTTTTTTAGCTTGAAAGAAATAAATTCGATACATTAAAATAAAGTTTACATTCTCCGTCACTGAATTAAAACCACATGATAAACTCTGTTGATGAAGTTTGTCGTGTATATTAAGACATGTGGTTAATGTGTTTGATATTTACACTTGATGTTGGTTTTTAATTAGATCATTTTCACTGCAACCGAGAGTCATCTAGAATTTCCTGACTGGGCCGGTTGGGACAAAAACCCATAATTTTAAACTATAAATTAACCTTCCGTATGTTTATTATTACAGTATAAAAATAAATCCATAGCTATATTATTATCTCCAGTATTATTTATTATTATATGATCTATGTGAATATGTGAAATATTCTTTAAACAAAAACGGTACGGTATTATTTACATCATACTTAATTAATTTGTACCTAAATAGAGATAAAAAATGGAAGAATCATTTTAATCTTCAGGGATGTACGCTTAGTATGAGCATTAAAATGATGCTTCTAAGTGTAATAAACATAAAAAATTTTTAAGTTCATTAGAAAAAAGTTATTGCAATTTTTGTGGTCCAAAAATAGTTTTTTTCAAAATTTTTCGGCACATAATTAAAAATATTTATTTAAAAAAAAATACATCATTTTTAACAATTTGTTCTAAGAATGGTTGCTGTATCTTAATTAGGAGAGCGGAAAATTGAGGTTAAACTTTCAACTTTGAAGTCAATTTTCATTTAGCATAGATAATATTTACATATACCGTGAATTTCGAGACAAGAGTTTGTAAAGAAATATGATTTTATTTTAAACAAAGAAAAATATCATTTTTTGCGAAAAAAATGAAATCTCAATAACTAGTGGCGCCACCTATAACTTCATATATACAACTCGATAGTCAATTCGATTATCTACAACTTTTGTTTGAATTTTTTTTTCATACAACCTTTAGTTTTCGAAATAAGCTGAAAAATCCGAAAAAAGTGACCATTTTTGGTCCGCGATTTTGTAAGCACATGTTATTTAGGATGCCAAAATATATACTTTTTAATAATAAAATCGTAAGATACATTTTTTTTCGCGACAAAAGTCTAATTTCCATGAAGTATTATTTATTTGATTTCAGTTATATCAACTCCGATAACAACTTTTACTTCGAACATCTTGGGAAAACAAATAATACAAATTTCTGTGAAAAAACTGAAGATCTTGCAATATAGTAAGCAGCCCCTCTTATAGCTTTCAAGTATTAAAAATCTTATGTAATGTGCAAAATAAAGGCAATTTTTAATATCTCCCTGGTATTGATAAATATAGTAGCTTCACCTAGTTATTGCGAATTGTTATCTCTTAACCAAAATCCTGACCATATTGATTAATCGGAATGAAATCACGAGTGAAAGAAAAAGAAGTGCCAATTGTCATAAATTATATTACAATGACTAACGATAAGCAACATTGCCGGGTTGTGCAGTTAATCTGGAGAAGTTATAATGCTACAAATTCTAGCTATTTATTAGACAAACATTAGAAGTTTAAACCGATTTTTAGGTAAAAAAAATTGTTTATAAGTCGAAATACATTCCAAAAGTAATATCATTTAATATATCGTGATATTGATATAATTAAAAAATGTTAATAAAAAATTAAATTTCATTAAATCCTAAGAACTTCAGATTTTCTTAGAAACATGCGTGGACTAGGCAGATCATCACCTGGTGGTTACATCGTTACACGAGTAATTATTATTTACATAAGTCGGGAATTTTGCACAGGATTTTTCTTATCTGTGATTGCCCCTGTTTGAACCTAAAATTCCTATGAATTAATAGATGTATAAAATCTTTTAAAATTTAGATTATCAAACGCAGCTTACCGAAGACCGACAAGAGTGCCTCGTTAACTCCCCAAGACGGTAAACGTACAAGGCCACTATGTAGAGGAGATGGTATGTAGGGCTGTGGATTCATTGAAAAATAGGAGAGAAGCTGGACCGGAAGGAATACCTGCTGAACTGTTAAAGAACGGTACTGAAAAACTAACGTCCTTTCTTCAAAAACTATTTAACAGACTCCTAAATAATGATGATCCTATCCCAACTATATGAAAAGAAGGCCGGATAACACCAATCCACAAAAAAGGAAGACGCGACGAATGCTCAAACTATAGATGTATAACTGTAACCAGCACAATGAGTAGAGTATACGGAAAACTGCTTAGAAACATCGTAGAAACAGAATATGGCCTCCAAGAAATTGAAGAACAAGCAGGTTTTAGAGCTGGCCGATCGTGCGTAGATCATATATTTAGTTTAACCCAACTTAATGAAAAGAAGGTGGCAAGAAATAGAGAGGTTCATCTGCTTTTTTTTGACCTCACAAAAGCATATGATACGGTGCCAATCCAAAAATTATGGCACGTGATGGAGAAGTCTCCAATTAACAATACAGCGATCCAAGCCATCAAACAGCTATACGACCAAGCATTCTCGAGAATTAAGATCGGCAATAACTTATTAGAAAGCTTTCATGTGACCAAAGGCCTTCGCCAGGGATGTTGTCTATCACCAACTCTCTTTAAAATCTACCTCAATGAAGCTTTAAAGAATTGGAGAAGATCATGCAGTAGAATGGGATTAGAGTTAAATAATGACACCCATTTATATACGCTTCATTTTGCAGATGACCAAGTGGTAGTGACCCAAGATAAAGAAGACCTTAAATTTATGACGAGGAAATTATTTAAAGAATACGCAAAATGGGGATTAACCGTCAACTGCAGTAAAACTAAATATATATATATATATATACAACATGACTGGGCCTGTGAAAGTTACTGATATTGTAAAAGAATATTTTTAATAAGTGGACAAATTTTAGGAAATTTATTGGTTCAAATTTTCAACACGAAATTTATTTTTACATAAAAATAACTTTCGCATATTGAAGTTATCGTTTAATTTCAATTAGAGTTTAGAAAACTTTAAAAATTTGTTTAATTTCCTGGTAGTTTGGGTTAATAATCGGCTTTAAATTTCGATTTTTAATGTACAAGGTTGCTCTTAAAAAAGCTCACCATTCATCGGTAAATGACTTTCGGTGAATAGAAATTAATTATATTTTGTTTAGTTATCGGATATCTCGAACCTAGATCATACCCATTTACCATAAAGATTTTAGTAAAAGTAAGAGAAAAAAACATTTGGTTTAAAAAATCCGTTACATAGTTATATAGTTACTTAAAATTTTAATTTGACTTCAACCAACTTGACACTATATTTCTAGATATGTTTTTTTTATTTTGAAGATAGGAAATTTTTATATTTGTATATTATAGAGAACTAACATTCCCAAAATTATATTTAGAGCAAATAGAGTTTTCAAAAAGGATATTATTTTCCTTCAAATTCGTTATTATTATTTTTATTTATTAACCAGATCCGAACACCTACTATATAATTTGGCAGTTTTTTTTCATCTTCTTAACTGGCTTCAAAAAATAAGGAACTAATTTTGATCGCTTGCATATCTTTATTTTTTTATGTATAAGCCGAACTTGAGATATTTAACTATTCTTAAAATTATAGAACCAAAATTTAAGAGACGTGCCTGCCTTACCTATTCAAGCTAGATATTTTAAATTGTATTGATTTATTAGTTAAATCATTACAATTAAAAAAAATACAAATGATCCAAAAAAATTATACAGGGTTGATAAAAACTTACATTTGATTTTTATTATCATTATAGCCAAATAATTTTCGTATTTTAAATGGAACACCCTGTATTTAATATCGAAAGTACGCCAAAGTATGTCCATGAATTTTTTCAGATTTCTAAAAGTGGTGAAACATAGTCAAAATCGCAAAAATGACATTTATTAGCATTTTTCGCACTTTTATCGACTTTTGACGGATGGAATTTTCTTATAAATCCTCAGTTTTCTGAGGGTTGTTATTGAAAAAGTTTTATTGTTTTAATGTCAATGTGCACAGTGTATTGAATGTTCTAGTTTTAATTTTAAATGTTTCTAGAGGTTTTTTAATTGTATACATCTTGTTCTGTGTGGAGGCTACGCTCGCGACTTTTCTTAAACTGGCAGGGTTGAGGTGTGCCCTTTGACAAGGTCTGAGCCCTAAGGATGGTCCGATATAGAGACCGAAAGCGCTTGGCCGATTGTAATAATTTCAAATATAAACTGAAATACAAAATCCGTCAATTTCTTAAATAATTTAGTGACACTTCTTGTTAGTTGTTAGTTAAAATCCTACCATTTGGATGTTCTTTCTGGGTAATAGAATATTAGAAGACGATGAAAATTTCTTTGATTTTATCCTTTTTAGGGATAATTTCCATTATTACAGTGATGAAAATTCCAACTGATTTAGAACCGCCGATTTTTAGCACAAATAGTCTGTTAATGTGTGGGGTGGAATAATTGGAACACGTGTGGCAGGACTATACTTTTTCGATGGCTATTTAAACGGCGCTATGTTATTAGGCACAATTTACCTGTACATTTGGAGAATGTTCCACTAAATATTCGAGAAAGAATGTGGCTGCAACTAGATGGTGCTCTTGCGCACTTCCAAGTTAATGTCAGCAATGAGTTAGATACTCAATATCCCAATACGTGGATAAGACGTGAAGGAACACAATACAGATCAGCAAAATCTTCGGATCTAATATGTCCTGATTTTTTCTTATAGGATATATTAAAAATATTGTTTATAATATACCGTTAAGGACACCCGAAGATATAAAATAACGAATAAGAACAGTACTTCGCTCTATAATGCCAAATATGCTAATTAAAGTTAAACAGTGATTTCAGAAAATAGTTATTTGTGTTATGTTCAGAAACTTGTTGCAGTGGTCCCGTTTAATTTTGGCTAAAATTGGTTCAGTAAAGTTCAAGATAGTTTCAAATCTAATATTGTCCGATTTCCATCAAAACTGCCACAAAGGGGTTTTCGGCATAGCAGATTTTAAGTTTGAAATTTAAATATGGCGAAACCAATATCTCGGCCAAAAGATTTTACATTTTTCCGATTTTATCTAAAGTTGATTTTTGGTAGCCTAGATTAGGATTTACAATTATTTTCTCATAATTTTATATGGCGAATCCAATATGATGGATTAAATAATGCACCTTTTTTGAACTCTTCCAAAATTGATATTAGGGAGTTTTTTGAGTGAATACAAATCTAAAATTTCTGTTTAAAACAAGTAATAGTATTTTCTTAGTTTTAAAAAAAAAATTATCGTAAAACAGAATATTTATCTCAGAGCAAAATAATATGAATTAAAAAAAAAGGATGACCTCTACACCTCCTCACCCTTTCAAATTAAATTTGTTTATGTGTGGATTTAATACCATTAATAATTCATTAGACACCAAAAAAAAGCATTTGTCAATTTAAATTTTAGATGTGTTTTTATGTAATTCAATATCCCAGATACAGTTATGTATTTTGGTTAATTAGGTTGATTATACTAACAACTTATAGCGTTTGCAACAATTTCACTTCACACAAATTAGTTTTTTATCAAATTTGTTAAAGTTTTGTTCCGTATCGTATATTTTGCTGTTTACTTTATTAATTTTTTACTGAAATATTTAGAAGCCTATTATAATAAAATTACGTTTGAAAATTGCGAAAAGCCGCAGTGGTCACTGGTGCCATAAATCAAAATTGTAAAAAACAAAATTTTAAGCGTGGTATTGATGAATGAGATAAGGAAATCATTAAAGCATCAAAAAAGTAAAAGTTTTAAATGTGTAGGTATTACCTATACCTCTGATATTACTTAAATGGAATGGCGTATAAAAGCAGCAAGTGAATGCATACAACGTTTTCTAAAATTACTTTTCAATATTTTACGGTTATTTGAAAAAAATTAAATGCAGTACAATAAAATTAGTTACCAATAATTTTTATTAAGAATTAATGATTTAAAAAATGTAAAAACCTCTATATTTTTTTACGTACAAGTTATGCATCAAAATATATATTCACTACCGCAAAAAAGTATAAGCTCAGCTACAAAAAAAATATGAAAATTATAAGTTTCATATTTCAGAAACTATATATATATATATATATATATATATATATATATCATAAGACTTTTACATCTGTCATTTGAAAGCTCTTGTGATACCCTTTCAAAGTCATCTGAATAAATTTTTTTTGGAATAAATATTATCTCTTCTGCGCATGCTTGAAATTGTAAAATTTTGAAAAATTTTATAGTGCAATTTTGACTGTTTGCATAGTAGTCGTACATAAACGTATCGTTAAAAACTCAACGCCATTTGAAAGGTAATTGCACAAGCTTTAAAATGAGACCTGGGGCGTTATTTTTAAACAATTTTTTATCAAGTTATTGCTGTTTTTGTGAAAAATCACTATTTTTCAAAAATTTATTCTTTTTAAAAATCTATGTATTCTAATAAAAAATTATAAAGGAAAAAATGTGCCATTTTAGATGGAGAATCAAATATAATATTTTTAACACACAATTTTTTTTATATTCTTTATATATATTTTTTTATTTAATTATATACATAATATGTAAATAAAAAAAGGAAACAGGTGTATATGAATGTAAATCATTCTTACTTTTTTCAAAATTACATATGTTTTTATTTAATAACGACTATGTTTCCTTTGATAGACATTTTTCGATTGTCATTTATTTTGAAAATCAATATAGAATTTTCATCAGTATTCGTTGTGATAGCACCTTATGGTCTCGTTAGTGGAGCTGTAGCGAACCGAGAGCAACATTCCCAGGAAACACTTGTCTATATAAAATATAAATTCGGAGACATCTCGGTAGGATATTAAAACTTACTGACTTTCCGATGTCAGACTGAAAAATATCGCCAGTTTTTCCAGATTTTTTTAGAAGTGCAATCGGTTCTATGCATGATATTTACACAAGTTCGGTGGATTGATTATTTTAACATTACGTTGGAAGGAGATTAAAGCGCCTCAACACCGCAGCTTCGTGGACTTGTTGTAAGTTAGTTCAAGTAGAGAAGGGGGCCATTATTGTTGGTAACTATCTCAGTGTCGCCATAAATTTTCCTAGTTGCTAGCTTTGTGAGGATTAGTATGCACCATGCACTTAAAAATTAGCAGTTTCAAATGGTAGGTTGCTCTATGTAGATTTCCACAGTATGCCCCAGCTCACCTCAAATATTATAATAGCATAGTCCGGGAGGCAGCGTTGCAGTTTTGTGAATGCTTCGAATGCTTCTATAACCCCCAATTCTTGTATAAAAGGACTGCTTATATATAATTAATAACCAAACAAACGTCAGTTGCTAGTATCTAAGTGGAGCTGACTGTGAGAAAATTCAGAACATGAGGAATAATTAAAAAACAAAGGTCATTTCATTAGACAAAATTTGTAGGACTATTGTTTAAACAATAAAAATTGGAAAATATTAGTCAGTTGCATTGAAAATGGTGGATTGCTTCACAGCTATATAAATAAAAAGTGAGGGTAATAAAAACAATAATCAGCTGTACTTCTAGGAGAGACAAGATCGTCAATTATTAAATTAACTATCTAACTGATGATCTATCTTCTATTATATCGTCAGCTGGCCAAATAATACTAAACTATTAAACATACAAATTTCAACCCATCTAAAATAAATTTTAAATTTTTTCTATATTAAATATATATATATATATATATATATATATATATATATATATATATATATATATATATATATATATATATATATAAATAGTTCATCTTCACTTGAGTTTGTAGTCGTGTCAGATTCACAATCACTCTCTTCGTGACTGTCGTCAGACCGACCGATGAACATTTCTTCTTCCTCTTCTTCGTCCTCAGTTTGCTCTTCATCTTCGTGCTCCTCAGATTGTTCTTCATATTCTTTTTCCTCAGCTTGTTCTCTGCTTTGAGTTTCCTCAATTTATTCTCTGTTGTCTATAGACAAAAGTAAATTTGATCATTGTAATTATTTTTAAATTGATTTGTTAATATGTAAATTTTTCATCAAAAATTATAAAAATTAAAAAATGTCTGCATTGTTTCCAACGTCTGTTACGCTGGTAATGCTAGGTGGAAATTGATCATCGATCAACCATGTAAAAATATATTTTTTTTCTCATCTAAAATTTATCGGTGTGAGCTTTCCAATTAACGAGTATATCCGGAACTATACTTTTTTATTATTTTCTCGTTTTGTTTCTAGCGTTTATAACATGATTCTTTTTTATATATAGAAACAATCCTTGAAGTTATATCATAATATCAAAAAAAATGTAGCGGCAAAATCTTGGTTAAATATTTTAGACACTGTATTTAATAAAACTGATAATCAGCTGGGAAAAAGCCGTCAATTAGATAGTTAATTAAATAATTCGTCCTCATATTCCTTGCTAGCTTGATCCCCCAACTGACGGTCTTATCCCCACTAGAAGTACAGCTGATTACTGTTTTTATTATCTTAATTATGCCATAAATATGCTGTATATCTTGTATGTCTTGTGATTTATGAAAGGACTTTCTACTTGCACTTTTAATTTCCGGTTTAAAAGGGTAGCTGACAAGTAAACCACCATTTTCAATGCAGCTGACTTTCCATTCTTTATTATTTAAACATTAGTCCTACAAACTTTCAAGTTTAATGAAATTACTTTTTTTTCTTCTTTTTTTCGACATGTTCTGAATTTTATTACAGCCAGCTTCATCACTACCGGTGCAGCTGACATTTTGCAGTATAAATTAAATGTTATGAAATGTTTTTATCATTTGCAACGCTGCCTCTCGGACTAATAATCAAAGTTGACATCATCTTTTGTAATTTTTTGTTTATTAGTTGCTAATAAATCCTTTTTTTATGTTGTTAAAATTTCTGAATAAAGCTGAACAAAAAAGTAAAAAGTACATATTCTCGTAACTAAAAACTCGGAATTTTTATGATTTAAAATTATAAACCGGTTACTGGTTAACAAAAAAGTATTTAGATAATCAATTTACATATAGACAATAACAGATTTACCAGTAATAAAAAGACGAACTTGTTTTGATCAAGAACGACATATACGTGTAAAATGGCAAATAAACCAAAGATGGTAAAGACGCGCGAAAAATAAGGTACAAAATAAATATACTTGGGATATTTTCAAGGTTACCTTAATTAGCGATTTTAAAGTTTGGTGAATATTTTAAACGTTCATTTATATTCAACTATTAATCCGTCTTTATTTACGAGATACCAAAAGCGTTTACACGATGCCTACGTCATAAGCCGCTGGTGTGAAGGTTGGACAAAAATATTAAACTAATATTGATTGATATTATAATTTTAAAATTTATAAAGGAAATTTTAATGACGTAAAACTCTGACGCAATTAATATAAAACAAAAGAGTGCATTTACTCTTGTGTAGCTAAAAAAATAATCATATACCGGGAAGTAAGTAACCTTTTCCATCCTATTTATACCATATGACAAGTAATAACATTTTTATTGATGATTGTTGCTATGAAAAACTATGTTTTGTGAATTTTTAATTTTCCTGACTTTATTTCTTTATATAGATAAATACTATGACCATTTTTATCAATGAAATTATATCGACATTGTACCTCTGTAGAAAGTTGTTTCTTGTTATTGTTAGTGTACTCTCCCCGGCCAGTATTTATCTGGTCTTTTTGAAGCAATTCACCGTAGTTTTCTTTGACTTAGGTGTTCCTTGACAGTTTCTTGATTTCCTGATGTCAATCAGTCTTTGCAATTTTAACAGTATGTTATGCTGGAACTTTCTGTTTCTAAATCAATAATAGAAGATTTTTTGTACTATATAACAAGATTGATTATACATAAAACCACGTCGTACTAAGAGTTAATTCAAAGTTTAATTTAATTAATATGAAATAATTTTTTAATTAAAAAATCAACTTTTATCCTTTCATTGATCTCTAATAATTGATTATAATTATTTATCAGGCGTGCATCTAAATACTTTTTCACACTTTCGATCGTAATATTTTATTTTTACTGACAGTTATGTATTTTGTCTTTCACCATATGCAGTGCTTATGCTTACGGTATAAGTTTGCGTCATCGTTTTCTTAAGATTGTTCGCCTTAAAAGAAAGACTATATGTGTGATGTTATAGGAAAAGCTTACATATTGGAAGGTAGGATCTGATCTAATAAAGGATCAGCCAAGAAATCTCGGCTGGTTTACTGATCATAATACAGGAGCAATAATATACGCATTTATCCTCAGACTCAATATTTGTGAGGCCTTGAGGCAGAACATTATTGTGCAATTGATACCAGTCTTTGAGAAAATCGCACGAGAGATTACCGAAGCAGGACCGTTCTCATTCCCTTCAAGCAGCGCTGGAAGCTTTTGCATGTCATCACATAATATCTAAGTAGGTTTTTAAAACTTTATCATCCAGGCAAAACGCAATAAGGTTACTCTGGCTTGAGTGTAACGATACAAAGATATCCTAAACAACAAAAAAGTGAACCTGCAATCACATTTATTAGACTGAAATGAGTATTTTGCATCACCAAGGCTGTTTTTCGCTGGTGGATAAACTAGTAACGCCAGACCCACTGGAACCTCACTATATATCACAGGTACCGTAAATTATTGCTGAGCAAACCATCCAGAAAACTAAGGAGCGATGTCTTGCGTTTAAACAGACAACAAATTAGGCTTGTGAAAGGACACTGATAACCTGCCATTGCAGCTTAGGAAAACATCTACACACAATGGCCATATATAATGAAGAACTGACCTTTAATATATGTGAAGAAGAGAGCAAAATAGCCTCACATATAATATTCTACTACGAAGCCTTAACCTATTAAAGACATCTTCAAGGATCGATTAATCCGGAAGGTCTAAACGCAGAGGACAATCTAGTGAACAGGGTCCTACACTTGAAGAAAACAACCTACCTGTTCACTAGGCTGCAGTGTAAGGGCTTCTCAACCCTAGCCTGATACGTCAATGAATCAATCAATTAATACTGCATGATCTGCAAATCTAATGTTGTTAATAATCATATCATTAGCTTTTGCTTTACTGTTCTGCGAAAATAACTTGGTTATATATATGTCGGTTTAGAACGTTCGACGACGTTGTCCAATTTTTCCTAGGTCTTTCTCTTCTTCTAAGGTACTTGTATAGTCAGCTGTATTTCCATTCTATGCCATTTCTGTTTCCATTTTGATAAAGCTTTCTTCACATATATCTTGAATAATGTGGGTGAAATGCAACAACCCTGTCTTAAACCTTTCGTGATTTTCAAGGATTTTGATAGTTTGTTTCCCATTTTGATTTTTGAAATCTGTATATAGATTTTGTACAGCTTTAATAAGTGTGTGGTTTATATTTGTGTTCGTAATCGTTTCCCACAGTTTAGTTATAGAGGTATTATCGTAGGCCTTAGTTAAATCTATAAATAATATATGAGTATCTTCATTTGTACAAAAAATATTATTATTTCAGGATCTACCACCATAAAATTCGGCCTCATTGTATTTTTCAATGAGGTTTCTGAGTATTTTTCCGTAGAGTCGACTCATTGTGCTAGTTATCGTTATACCTCCGTATTTTAACAATTTTCCTTGTTTCCTTTTTTGTGGATTGAGTTATTGTGGCCTTTTTTCCATAGTGTAGGGAATTTTTGACCACTGATACACTTATTAAACACCCGTGTAAACGGGTTAAAAAGCTTTGGTGTTCCACTTTTTAGTAATTCTGTATAGATGCTCTCAGGTCCACATAATTTTCCATTTTCTAGTTTTTTTTATAGCTTTAACGACATCATTACTACCTATTTCGACATGTTCTTCTTGTATGTTCATTATAACTGTTTATTCCATATATTTAACTTTTCAGTTAGCAATTCCTGATAATGCATAATCCATTGATTTTCAGATGTTATTTCTATAGATGTTGTTTCTTGTCCAGTATTCTCTATGGTTTTTATGAAATTCCAAGCTTCAGAACATTTACTTCCGCCAATGTATGTGTCTATTTCTTGGTTAAACATGCTAAAACATATACAAAATATAGCATCCTTGTCAAGCATTTTTTTGCATTTTTCCTGCTAGTATTATTTTCTTTCTTGATTCACTATATCGCTACTTTTCTTATTGTTGATACTATCCGATATACAGATTCACATTTACTGGCAAAAAATAAATTGGTTGATTCAACTATTAACAACTCGGGTTGTCCATTTTGTCCCCAAACCTGCAGCAGTAGCATGGGAAAATATAAAAATGCTACAACTGTTTTATCAACGTATTGCTGATTACAGTAACAAACTGATTATTGTATCAGCCATTTCAAAACTTACACTGAACCAAAAATATTTTTTTCAGTATGGGAGTTATCTTTGTAAAAACATTAAAAAATAATTTGTGATGGGCTTTACTTTTCCAGTGTTTTAATCACACATGTTCAAGTTATTTTAAATTCAAAAACGTAATAAGAGCGGACACTGATAACAATAGTGACATAAAACTAACTTCCATTTCTTTAAGTTTAATCTAGATTACTTTTTTTTGGAATCTAAAGAAATCAGGTGTTAGTAGTATATCCGATAGTTTAAATTAAATTATTGGCCGTTCCTTTTTTAGCTGTTCCTATATTTCCCGGAAATATATTTACGAATTGTAATTTTGACGTATTGTATAGCTAATCGCTACTCTTTAACCATATCTATTTATCACTGTCTCAGAAAATAAATTTACGTGATCGTTTGAAATGGTAAACAAGACAATTACCATAAAAAATAAATTTATACCTTTTGTAAGAAATCTTCCTACTTTATATGTTCGAATTGATCTAAAATCCAGAAATAGATATTATACGAGGTAAATTGAAACATACATATTGTATAGGCATTTTTATATTAACGTACTAGGAGACTGAATATAACTATATAAAATCTAAGAAAGAAGAGTTCTCTCTCAGTAGATCCGCCTCACTTAACTTCGATTTACTTCTTCTTAAATAATTTACATTTGAAATAGTATAGCCATTGGCGTAACTAGGGGGGCAGCATTGGTCACAAATTTATGTATATTACAATTTTAGGTAGATACATTTCTAAAAATTAGAAATTTCTACTTTTATCCAAATAGAATTTTCTTCGAATATTCTGTGTCCAATGTCTAGAGGTCAAAGCGCTTTAAGGTGATACTCTTGATTATGCTGCTGTGTAAAGTAAAAATTTTGCTATCTAATTTATTTCCTTAATTCCTATACAAATATACCTATACAAATTTGAATATTGGACCATTCTATATCTTTTCATGACCAGTTTTCTTACTTGCCGTTATTTTTCAGAATGAAGACTGAAATGTCTTATGTTTAAATACAATTTTTAAAGTCTTTGAGGTTAATTTGGGAATCAATTGTCATATAGTTGCCACAATAAGAGTATACTTTACCATAAGGACGATTGAGAATGTAACATACAAACTAGTTACAGAAATGTTGCTGCGTGATTTTCTGTCAACATTCTTTTTATGCATGTAAGCTGATTAGTTCGGAATGGTTTATCAATTTGAGTAAAGTTGTTTCCGTTTCGGAAGCCCAGATTATGAATTTAAGGATTATGGGGTGAACTAGAAATTTAATATGGAGAGTTCCATATGATGATCTAAAAAGATGGCATGATAAAATATGGCGTGTTAAAAAATTTACATCTGTTAATTGATAGGATGTAATATGAGTATATTCTAAAATGCATGTAGGTTCCTCATAATTAATCGCATACCAACATTCACGTATTTAAAGTTCGAAGAATCTTAACCTTAAATATACACGGTTGAATTTCGCACTAATAGACGCATTGTTTGGAGCGTAATAATACATTCATTTTCTCTGTAAAACCAGTAAAAATTAAATTATACTTTACATATTCAATTTTTTACTTTGGTTAACATTTTTTTAAAGTAATTAAACTAAAGTATTTAAACATTCGATAAAAAAGTTGCTTCGCATAATGAATGTAAAACGAACTGAATCAACCGCAGTAATTCTACCGCTTACCCTATCGTGATGAATTCTAAACTAAAATGCCGGAAAATTAGAAAAAAAAAATACTTCTAAAAAAGCGTTAAAAAGCGAAAAGTAATTTTATAATTTTTATTATGAAATAGAAATTTTAGAAGGTGGAGCCAAATTATAACTAAACAAAACAAATAACTACTAACTCGAGACATAAACTAGCTACATTAAAAAAGCAATCACAAATAATATCCTTTATGAAAACATAACGCAAGCTTGTAATGTACTTCGCGTCGCGGCTTCACCCGTATTCAAGACCCTAAGGGATTTTAAAAAAGGACAATGGAATTTTGTTGAACCCCATTTATTCGTCATTTTTTGTCCATACGCTCGAGTAAAATACCCTTACTTTAATAGTCGCAGTGCAAAGAGACCAGATTTAGTTAATTATCTCATGTAATTTATCAATAATACCTTCGATCATACCCTAGATATAAACAACAATAGATTTGTCTGAAGGCTGTTTATGGTCGGTGGGGGAGACGCTTTTTTGATGTTTGACAGACATAAACATATTTACTTATCTTGTCTTTCAGTTTAATTACTTGTCATGACTTTTTTCGGTGTTTTTAAGTGTCAGAAATTACTATAAATGCGAAGTTTACAATTAATATTAACAAAAAGAGGATTTAAAAACATATTTTTATCGGTAAATATTATTAGATATTGTTTACATATTGAAAATAACAATAATAAAAATTTAGGCAACCATATATTCATACTTTGTTTTCAGAATTGACGTACCCAGGGGTATGTTCGAAGGACGTACCGATGATACGCGTTTAAATAATGCAGTTGGAAAAGGATAGCTTAAAATCGGTATGTCTGTATCAAGAAATTAAATATCTACTGTTTATCAACACTTTTTGAAATATAAATAAAAACATTATTACGTTATTCAGCGTTCAAACAACCGGGCCCTAGTTCTGACGTTATGCTACTTCTACAGGGGTATGTTCGAAGAATAATACAATGATTTTAAAACAGTGTATCTTGAATCATGGAAATTGGATCATTCTGCCGTGATTATGAATTGTTTAAAAATAGTTAGTTTTTTATCATTATTGATTAATCACACTAACGTCATATTGTACATTTGGGTTGAGTCTCTAGTACTCCCAAAAAATTTCATTGGATCCCGTTTAGCATGTTTCTTTGAATAGCAAAAAAACGTAAATTACGTAAAAATAATCGGATTAGAAATTCATCATTTTTTACTGCCTTCTGTATGGCTGTACTAGAGGTTGTTGTCTCTCTGCAAGGAGGCACATTTTAGTTACTGAACATATGATAAAAAACTAACAAAATATTCCCGCAATGTTAACTAAGTTTTTAAAACCAGTTTAAAATGTAAAAAATAATCTTGGATTAAATTTTAGATTTGTTCTACTCTATATACTATTAGAAATGAACTAATAGGTTTAAAAGATAATTCCTGCTAAATAATCTACAAGAATGCTGATTTTAAAGTTCGAAAACCTCAAGTTTCTGAGCTACTTTTATTTAAAAATGAAGATAAGAAATTTTTTGCTGATCAGTTGGATGACCCTGAAATCTATCACATTCTTAGTGCATGTTTTAGACTTACATAGATTATAGACTTTTTATTTCTCTTAAAATAATATTAGAGGTCAATAATTTATGAAATGCACCTGTAAAGATTATTACTTTCAAGGTTTATAATTACTAGGTAAATAAACAAACGAACAACCTAATATGCAATTTTATAGAATTGAAACATTGCGTTAAAATAAATATATATACCTACACATTACGTCTTTTATGTTCCGTGATCTCTTATCTATGATTTACCGTTTACCTTAAGTCGTGACATAAGACGTCAAGGAAGTACCAAAATGTCAGCGAAAATGATTAATTTTAATTTATTTTTTGTTTAAATTCAAATTTGTTATACACCAATAAAACGTAGTGAAACTGCAAAATTTAGATTAATTTAATAAAGGTTTTTGACATTTACATATAGGTGTCTGATTTTTTTTAACAAGAACCTTGCTGATAATAAATTCATACTTGCTTGCTTACAGATAACAACATTTTAAAGAGGTACTTTCAGGACTAACAACTTTTCTCAAAATTACGATACATACATTCTTGACGGAAAAGATAACGTATGTGTTCAGTCTTTTGGTCTGTCCACTTGGGCTGGGTCATTCTATATTATTTATGATCGGTGGTAAACGTTAACGTGTCTGAAGTTAAGTTAACGTCAATCTTGTTAATAATGGAAATAGATGAAAATATAACAGTAAGCAATGGCAGAAATATATTAATTAGGTTTGATATGTATGAAGATGGAATGCTCGAAAAAAGAGCCCAGAATGCTTGAATCCGAAGGTGCGTCACAAGCCCTTGGTGATTTCTTAGGAACTTTTTCTCTATATATTCAAAAAACAAAAAAAAAAACTCGAAATTTAATAGTTTTGTATGACATAATAATTTGCTAGTTTCGTTTTATTAGTTTTTGATGACTGGTTATTAAATTTTAAAGAGTTTATGGCTTTTTACTGGCAACGGAATACTTTTAGGTGACCGGGTCCGATTTGTTTCATTCTGTTATATGTTGGTGTATTCTAAAAATATCCCACGCGTATATCTTTTTACCTCCTAAACTGCATTTTTAGGGGATGAAAGGGAATAAATATACTGTGTCCCACGATGAATTTCCGCGATCGATTTCTCGGAAAATACACTGTAAAAAGGAAATGCATTAAATTTAATATTTTTTATAGTAATTTAAATTAATTTATTCCATTAAATTTAATGTAATCATATATGAAATTTAATGTAATCATATATTAAATTTAAAGTTTAATAATTACTTTTTAAGGTGACTATATATAGCCAATGTTTATTGAACTTGAGATATGTTATCACATATTTAATGTACCAACATTAATATGAGTTCAAGAAATTCTTTCCTATAGGTAGTGTCCGCCATCTACACCAATTTTGAACTCATTGGTTCCCGTCAGTACGGAGTAGACATGTACGCCTCACCATAAGAATATTGAATCCCTTAAGCAACTTATATCATATTAAACAAAAAGTTCAATACAAGTTGTGCCATCTCCCGAAATCTTATGCAATGTATATTAAATTATAATGTAAATTCCTTTAGTATTTGGGTATGGGTGAATTAATTATAATGTATAGAAGTTTAAATGTCTTTTCAGTTACACTGTAAAAAACTTATTAATTTTAAGGTAATGTGCTGGAAGCAAATTTCATAAACCGTCAAATTAAACGCATTTAATGTTAATGTATTAAAAATAACAATTTTTACACTAAATCTAATGTAATTATACATTAAATTTGGTATGTTTTCAGTTACGTTAATGAAATTTAAGATAACATTCAATGAAATTTAATGTACACACCTTTAATTTCAAAAAACATGTAACTTATTCATGGTTTAAGGTACAAAATCATTAAACTGAATTAATGAATGTACATTAAGTTTAAGGTTATTATTAACAGTGTACTTTATTAAAATTTAAGACACCTTTTAATCAAATCTAATGTACAGCGAACTGATATTTCAATGAATTTGCTTTAAATTCAAAGTAAATGTAAATTATTCACAATTTAAAGTACAAAGTCATTAAATTTAATGTAGAATGGACAATAAATTTGCATTAAACTTAAGATTATTTTTAACAGTGTAGGCTTTGGATTTTTTTTATATTTGGCAGTTAACTACAGTCGATCGGGTCAATTCGATTAAAATATTTTCAAGATGGTGGCACTTCAGGTTATACCGGAATTGATGTTTTCTTGCTTATTTTAAATGAAATACCCTATTTCATTTTTAGATTCTGCGCAATTATCGACATATTTTATATATAATGTCCTATGTCAAAGTCTAACTGTTTTTGACATATCTTAAAATTTATGTCAAAAATTAGCATTTGAATGCCCAAACATAACTATTAATTTCTCCTATATGAAAAAGCCATTATTCTATAATTGGGTTTCGTTTTCTTCTGAAGGGGATCTACTTTAGCGGACTGGGTTGATATTTTCATAATAAATAAATACATGGCGATAGAAAACTGACATTAAATATTAACTTGAAAACATCGTTAAAAGTCGTTTTAACTGTAAACCCCCTCTTTTTATAACGTTATTTTATTTAGCATTAAAAACAAGAGTGATTTTGTATAAGCTTATTTTTTCCAAAAATTTAACAAATTCTAGTAAGAAAACAATTACAGCAATTATAAAATCATTCGCACTCCCTTTTTGTTAATCACATTTTTTCTAACTAATAAGCTGATGCTGACTATAGAGATTTCAATTTTATTTGAAAATTTATACTGTTATTTTTCACTTTTTAGCGCTCTTCTAGAAGGCGGTTAAATTTTTTTTATAAATAATTTTATTTTCAATTTTAATTTAAAAGGCTGATTTGACTGCAAAACTGTTTTAGGGATCATCCTTTTGGATACTTTTCAATCCCCAGAAGTGCAGTACAAGAAAATACGTGGTGTTAGGTGCGAATTCAAGGGAGTGGGGGCTATTGCCCCCCTCCAGAGCTTTGAGTTCAGGAAAATAGACACAATTCTGCTTCTTATACTAGGACTGTGTATGTTGCTGGCATCTCCCTACCCCGTCGAATACAGGCTTTTCATTGTGATTGTCCCCCCACCCCCCAAGAACTTTGAGTTCAGGAAAATAGACCCAATTTTGCCTGCTATACTGGGAATGTGTATGCTGCTGGCATCTCCCTCTCGTCAACAACTTGTTTTTTCATATGCTCTCCCCAAGAACTTTGAATTTAGAAAAATAGACTCGACCCCCCTCTTCTGGGCGACAACTTTCTTTCGCTTGCGATACCGTATTTTTCTGATATCACTACCCTCCCTTGGGGGGGTCCAAAGAGAGAGGCTGGATCCGCCTCTGCGTGGTGGATACTTTTTAATATACTTCAATATATCGCAGAATGGGCATCTGAAAACATTCCCCATGATAAGTACAACTAGACTTTCTGTCTTAAAACTATATAATCCTATATATTAAGTATACTATTTTGTTTATTGAATTCAGAAATAAATGCATGAATATAATAATAACAATATTTATTAATATTTCGTTGCGCGACATTTTATATATTTAATTTTGAAATACAATAATATTTGATTGTGTTTAACTGTCAAATTTGCTGTTTGTGTACGTGGTACGCTGTCCTTCATCGTTTTTGTTAAACACAAAAAGGCATTTTAAAATATTATGATTGTCGAGAGTAATTTTTTAATTAGCATATAATTTCAATTACAAAATGTATTTTATTTTTGCAAAATAAAATATTTTACTACCACTGGTATTTTATCAAAGTTAAAAGCGTGTTTGAGACAGAGATCGCAGGTAGGTAGTATTTTCACGGCACACTGCGATAGTTATATGGTCAGGTTTTCCAAGGCTAACTTGAACATAACACGAAACAACGTGATTATTATAGGAAGTTATTAGTTATTTCAGTTTGAAGGCTGTGACTATCAGTGGACCCGGAACTCTGCGATGATATTTTTAATTTGTTATATGCGTATGTTTGTTATTTCGTATCATCCAATCAGACTTAAATTATACATTTAGCACATTGCCAGAAAAATGTGCATATTAACAAGTACAACATCAGGATAATTATATGAATTTGTTGTGGTTATAATTAGAAAGAAAATAATGTTAGAAATTACATCTTGAAATAACTTTAATAGTCTTTATTTACTATTTACATTTAGCAATTTGATGTTAAGGAGTCATGGCTTGTTATATGTTAAAAAGGGTCATATATGGGCTTTTTAATTTTAATAGTAGAATTTTTTAAAAACTGTCATTTTATTTTATGGTATACAGTCAGTCTCAAAAGGAAACATGTATTGTACTGTACATATTTAACTAATCAGAGACAAATTGTAATTTAAAAAATAATTGAACTCTATTTAATAATATTTTTAGCAGAGAAAAATTATTCGTAATAGTCGAAACACCGAATTTTCCGAATTTTTCGATGATTTTTTACATACCTCCTATTAATTACATTCTCTTATATAACTTGTATTTTCCGATCCCTACAAATCGTTCGACGAGCTATGTTGGTCTAAAAACCAAGACCAAATCTGAACTAACCTGAACTGATCTGAACTAAACCAAACAAGATTTGGTTGCCTATCACTAAAAGTACATACTAAATAATAGATTTTCCATACATTTTTTTCTATAAAAAATACAATATTTACTTTTCCAAATAAATTTGGTCATTTATTATGTAAAAACGTTTCTCTTTATGTGAAGTACCATATTAAAAATTTTTACGTCAACTGTCGCATCAAAATATTGCTGTATCAGAATTAACGAGCTGCAGAGTTGCCAAATTTTTTTTTCTTCATTCTTTAGATTACGGAACGTAATAAATTATAAACATATAAAATAAATACGAACAATGGCGCATAAAAGCAACGAATGGAATATGATTCCAACAATAAGCTTCGCTTTTATATTTAAAGCACGATAGTAAATCTGGTAATAACCTAACATTTTGTTTAGAAACTCCGAATCGTCAAAATAATTTTAAATTACATAAAGCCCGCTTTCTTTATTGGCCACAGATATATTGAAGACACCAATAGCACTGTTCTG
The DNA here is from genome assembly GCA_034092305.1 of Diaprepes abbreviatus. Lineage (NCBI taxonomy): Eukaryota > Metazoa > Arthropoda > Insecta > Coleoptera > Curculionidae > Diaprepes > Diaprepes abbreviatus. Next base: position 10,364,220 of record JASJET010000228.1, read on the forward strand.
TTTCGCAGTTGCCCATTAAAGATCTAGGGACTTATAAGGATTTACATACGTCTGTCCTCTAATGTTGGAATCAAAGATTGCTCAGGTTAGTACAGGTAAGTTCAAGTTCTCGTTTTCTGCATTTGTTTGCGCTTGTGATTTTTCCAAAATAACCAAATAATGTTTGTCTTTAGAATGATCTATTTATTCCAGGTTAGTTTAATTTATTTGTAGTCAGGTCAGTTTAAATTTGTTTTGGTTTTGTTTTTTTTTTAATTTGTTATTAAAATTAGTGATTTTCTTTTTATTTCCTATTTACTTTCGTACATTTATTTGTCATTGTAATAATCTCCTTTTTCTGTTATTGAAAGCATGAAAATCTGGCAACGCTGCAAGCTAACCATGATTATAACCTTAATAATTGGTGTTTTAAAAGCTATTTCTCTAAAAAAATACATGAAATTCCTTAATTTTTTTTTGTTTTAATCTCGTACTTAAAATTTATATTTTCTGTTAAAATTTAAAAAAACATGAAATTCTTGTTTTGGTATAATACACAAAATAGGCCAGTTCAGCTTTAATCTTGGTTTTTAGGCCATCTTAGCATGTTGAATGGTTTGGTTATGATTGACTTTCGGATTCCGCACCACATTTTAAGCTACAATACTAAAGTGAGCACAATTAATTGCATTTGAACTACCAAGTTTTCCATCTTAATGCAATTTAACATCCACATCAACATGGCAATATTGCATAATAAATAACACAACAAATTCCCGGCGTGTGACATCACATGTTCCTATCTCAATCGTGGACATACTCAAAGAAAAAGGTTAAACGACGAGTCACCTTTCTTCTTAATTTTATGGAAAAATCTTGTTAAAAAAATTCTTAAATATTGTGTGTTTGTAATTTTACTAAATTGGCCAAAATTTGAAGGTAGTGATCGAAAAATACAAGCTATATTAGTGAAAGTGATTTTTTTTGGAAAATCTAAGCGAGATAACGAAAAAAACTTCATATTCGTGTTCTACGATCCAAAAACAGAAGGTATGTAAGAAATTATCAAAAATTTTTATAATTTATTTTTTCTTAATAAGAAAAAAATTGTCTTAAAAAAGTAAATATACATGTATCATGAAATATTGAAATAAAATTTAAAAAGAAAATTTACCCGAATTTCCAAATGAAATTAAAATTTTTAAAGTCGGAGCCAAATTAATACCTGGAAGAATGTTATTCTCATAAAAAAGATAAAGAAATACTTTATTTGTAGTTGCTTCTTCAATGTAGCTTGTATGTATTTTATGTTATTAGTTATTGGTTTCATCTACTATTAATTTGGCGCCGACTTCAATAATTTTATGTCATATGAAAATTTATATTGTTATTTTTTCGCTTTTTAGCGTTTTTTAGGTTCAATTTTTGTATAAAAATTTTATTTTTCGAATTTTAGGTTTGAATTGAGTTGAGTTCCTAATTTCGCAAAGAAGTACCCATTTTATCCAGAGTTGTAGGCTACACTAAATTGAACATTAAAAAATCTTTCATCAAATCATTGTACCAAACAAAGTCTGCTATAGTAAATCCGCCATCTTGAATATTGAGAAGTTAATTTTATATTTGTAACGTAGACCTCCAAAACCCTTCAATACTGATATTGAAAGAACTTGAGATATGCAAATTGTTTAATCCGACATATTTTATCCTGCATATTGAGTCTGAAGAAATTAATTTAAGATTCGTAATATACGTTCCAAAAACCCCACAATATCAATTTGGTCTAAATCGGAAAAATGTGAAATTTTTAGTCTCCCCTATTATATCTGCCATATTAAATTGTAAAAAATGAATTTCAGATTCGTAACCTACAATTCCGAAAACCCCCTAATACCAATTCTGAAAAACTGTTAATAACGTAAAATTGTATCTGCCATATTGAATTTCAAAAAAATAATTTCAAACTCCTATACCTAAAGTCTATAATTTCTGTTAGTGAGTCATTGCTCGCATATAGAGTGCCTCGGGTTGTACGCCGTCAGGAGAATCAATTCCAGTGTCGTGTGCATTTAAGAAAATAATAAATGATGGAATTTTGTAGGAGTATCAAAATACCCTAACAATTTTTTTCCTAGAGAACCTTGCATATGCACCTTCACAACGTGTGAAAGGTAGTGTTGGATTCTTTAGGACTGAGATGCCCCAAATTGAAGGTCCTATTGATTGTCCTTGGTCTGCCGTTAGCATGTCTCCTGACAGTCCAAGGTTATTTAGTGAGGCCTCCGGTTTCCAGGCATTTAAGCCTTAAAAAACCTTTGGTCTTCACTTAGTGTAGCTGCTCTAGGTGCCGATTGCATTCATTGCTTCGCACTCTTCCTAAATTTTGCTTACAATGCATGGTTGTCATTTTAGGATATTTTATATGCACTTTAGGTGCCCTTAAGGTATTTGAAGCATATTAATCGAAAGTTTATTGCTTATTTGCTCCTCTGAGTGGTGTGCAGTGCATTTCCCTCTTGATTTGTTCGTTTCGAATCAATCAGGGGGCATCTACTGTTATCCTTAGGAGTGTGACAGAATTGCTGTCAAAAGACATATCTGAATCTGAGGAACTATCAGAGGTGATTATTAATGATTCAACTACTGCTTTAATATGAATGTCCAAATCCCACATTCTTTGTTCTTCTTTTTTAACATGATCGACACACTTCCAGTCACTGACCATCACGTTAGGAATTGTCTCGTTCAATAATATTTTGACATCTACTAATTTGAGTGTTTTGTTTTTCCGTGCCATTTTACACTTTATTTGCGCCCATACTAATTCGATTGGGTTAAGATCATAATGGTACGGTGGCAGTTTCAACACTGTTTTTTTCCTAGCCATTTCATCAATAGCATATTTGATATATTTTTATTTATTTACCCTCACTAAATCTAGCAATTGTACTTTAAACATTGTTTCGTCAAATTCAATGTTTTTTGAGAGAAGCCATTGGCATATTTCCACCTTTTTAGACGCAGAAGAAATTTTTTCTTTTCGTCGACTACGATACCGGGCATTGTCCATTATAATTACGAAATCGGATTCCACAAGGTTTAAACTCGAAGAAAATCATCGCTCAAAAACATTGGCGTTCATGTCTTCATGGTACTCCCCTGTTTTTCGAGATTTGAAAACGTCGAAACCGCCATCTAAGAAACCAGACACATTTCCAATATGAGTTATTATAAGACGACGACCTTTTTCACTAGGATTGGGCAGTCCTTGAGAAAATCCTTCCATAAATGCCTGTTTCAAACTTTTAATGTTCAGATCTTGCCACACCTTATCAACCATGTGCCCTTCATAGAGCCATGTTTCGACAGTGTAATTAAATTTTTTCTCTTTTTAACGAAATTTCCGTATTTTTCCTAAATATCTTCTCCGCCTCAAAACAATTTCATTCTTCTCAAATAGTAAGCTTTTTCGATTCCGTTCAAGATATCTAAAATTCATTTCTTTTAAAGTTCGTTTCAAAACTCTTAATTATATTTTAGGTAAAGATATGTCGTTATTAGTCGCTGTCCTATCTTTTTTTAATGTCGGTATTTTATTTTTGAAAAAGGAACCATGGACTTTGCGACGAATGTCGTATTTTGTGTCATCGTCCAGCAGCCGGATTCTGTGCCATATAGAATTCTATTAATAGCTTTAATTCTATACGTCTGGTATTTTGTGTTGCAAAATAATCGCCTGATATCGATTATTTCTGTCGCCAGGAAGCGATCTTTTGTAATCGCATAATCTAACCTCATTTCTTGTTCAGAAGTGATGCGTAGATGGTATCATACTAAACTTCAAAAAATTCGGACAACTTTGTATTATATGGCTTTATTTTGGAAAAACAATATAAATAAGCCTATCCATCACTTCTTGTACATAACATGCGTCGATGAAAAAACTACCAAACATTGACATTGATGGCGAATTACATTAAATAGTTACTAGATCTCACTAAATTTACAATGTTTTTCATTTGGATAGTATTATATCCGAAAATATCCAAAGTATAGACGATAGAAACACAGAATGCCGACAAATGCTATTATAGCTTTCGTCGATAGAGATCGAGAGTAGAAAACTACGTATAGAATTCTATGTAACACAGAATCCCACTGCAGGATTATTTTGTTGCGTCTTTTTGTCTGCTGCTTGCTGTTTTTTTGGTTGTTTTCCTTATAATGCCCATTTAAAACCCCGATAACCGTGCACAAATAAATTTTCGTTAAAGTGCCACATATCTCTGCAGCATCCAAATTGGTTACTTCAGGGTTTCGTTACAGAATACCATAGTAAATATTTTAAAACATTATTCATTCTTTTAACATCAATTGACAATTTTTTTGTCGGCGCACCACTAGTTGAAGGTTCGTTAATATCTATAATTTACCACAAATATATTCACCCAAATATATACTATAATAAACTATTTTTACACAACACAATATCTATATACAACAAAAATATAGTAATTAAAATATAAACTAACAGAATCTATCCAAGAATCAATAATAAATCAATAAAATATTCAAACAATGCAAAAACCCATTAGGGATGCTTATTTTCAAGTTTATTCAAGATGGATATTCTGTGTTGCCAAATTCATTATATTTGAGATAAAAAAAAAGTACATGTTGGTCGACATCCCCGTGCTATTGCCATTTAAGGCTGATTTTATTTCAGCTGTTTCCCATTTAAAGTTCGCGAAATATGACAACAATGCGTTTTAAGCTTTTAGTCCCTGCCCTGTTAATAGAGTGGCAAAGTTTTAAATCTTTTATAGTTACATGAGATGTTTATTCCGCGGCTTCGTTGCTTTGGTGAGTAGTATTAATTGAGTCACTAACAGAAATTATGGGGTTTATGTATATTCTACTTTTAATCTAAACCCTCGAAATTTCTCCAGGACCAGTTTTCGACATAATCCAGAAATATAAAATTTGTAGATCGCCATATTCCATCTGCCATATTGAATTTTTTAGAAACAATTTTAAATTCGTCATTTACGCTCTCAGAAACCCTCCAGTACCAATTTTAAACAAAATTGAAAGATGTTAAATTTTTAGTCCGCCATATTGGATCCGCCATATTGAATTGTTTTAAAATAATTTTAAATTCGTTGTGTACGATTCTGAAAACTTCCCCATGCCAAGTTTGGAGAAAATATGACAAAATTATTTTTTTGTCCGCTATATCAGCGTAATTTTAGATTTTATTGAATCAATTTCAGCCAAAATAATATGAGACCAACGCACCAACTTTCTGAATAGAATGCAAAAAATTTCATTCAAACCGGTGCCGCCGTTCTAGAGTAATTGACGCACATCCATAAAAAAATACATAGTGGTCGAATTTAGAACCTCCTTCTTTTAGAAGTCGATTAAAAAGAATTAGAAATAAATCTACGGGTCAAAAATCACGTGAAACATAATATCGTCACATATCATTTTAATCTGCTGGTGGTAAATTAATAGTATAAAAATAATCAGGAAATTAGTCAGTCATACTTATAAATACTATATATAAATTTTTAATAGCCTGATATAAAAATCGAACTATAATAAGAGAGTGGGTGGAATTCCTAGAAAGGATTCAAATATCCTTAGTTTTTCTGTTCTTTTTTTAAAATAACCGGCGTTAAGGAAGGCCACTAAAGAAAATTAATTATACTCATCGAAATATGTACACGGATCATGACTATGACTAAATTATTTCTTTACATTTACTTTGTGCTATGTTAATACATTTGTAGACTTAATTTCTTAAAATTGCTCATTGTTTATTCGAAGTTTAAGCATGATGATTCACTACAATTAAACAATTTTTTAACGATATAACATTTGCAATAGATACGTGTTTATTTTTATTTTTTCAAATTAAAACCTTACTAGATACAAACAATAGTAATACCATTAAAAAGATTTAAGGGGTTATGCCACTTAGATTTCCAAAAATCAATTTTTAGCAAGATAAATTGCTTATACTTTTAGGAACATTTTCAGCATTTTACCATTTCAAAATACACGTTATTTCCGAAGTTATAGCAATTAGAAATAAACGCGGCATGAGGTCAGCCCGAATTTCAGGTAACGAGCGGATCGGTCAGAGCCTTAACAAAGGGTGTTGATAAATTTTCGTTTTAAATAGATATTTTGAATCAGTCCTTTATAATAAGAATTACTTTGAGGATTTCAGAGGGTGAAAATAACTCAGGTGCATAAAGTTGGAACTAGCTTAGACTTTCTGAACCTTCAGTGTGATAGAATAAGTTTGTTTTGTGAGACAGTAGTGTATAGTTCGCCACGTTTATCTAGCAAATCTCACAACTAGCTCAAGAGCGTTGCGATTTGAATTCTCTACCAATATCTATAGCCAACATGAGAGCTCAACAAGAGACTAAAGCGGCCAGGAAATTGAAAAGATCTGCTCAAAAGGAATTGGACGACATCGCGGCATCATTGGAAGACTTCATGTAAGGTCAAAGTATCATAAAGTGAGGGTAATTTTAAAAAAACTTTGGGTTTTGTGGCACTGATGCGGGACTTTCTTCTTTTGTGTTTTTCTCGCAACTTTGTTTTTCAAATCGGTGGAAAAGATATCTCAAAATCCACTTAACTGATTTCGAAAATATTTATACCACATATTAATATTAATATTAATATGTGGTAATAATTATTCCGCGTTTATTTTTCATAAATTTTTAAAATTCAAAGTCCAAATAAAAGTAAGATTTTTTTAATAACCTATCAGTTATACAAACAAATTTTAAAAAATTTTTCCTTATGTTACATCTTTTTTTAATTTTTAGAGTATTCTTGACAGCAAGGGCGGCTGGGGCGGGGACGGGGGCATCTGGGTCGTTTCCTTATTCATTTAGTTTTTTAAATATATTCATAAAGCCTTATGTATATGTTTAAATCAAATTTAGCTACAAGTATATCAGAAAATAAATTGTTCTTTTTATGCCCATTTTTCCGAACGTCAAGATGGTGTAACCCGAATTCATCGGTTTACAGAGTTCATTTAAAAAGTTTGGGGATTAATTTTGTATAAAATTTACAACTAGCGCTGTTACCCGACGGCAGAACTATATTATATCATGCCTTAGCTAACCACAGTGGAGATGTGAACGCTGTAACTTCATTTATTGGCCAGCTGTGTTCATTTGAAGTAGACGTGTTTTTGTCACTGCGTCACAATTTTCGCTATGGAGAAACGTGCCGCAATCAAATTTTGTTTCAAATTGGGAAAAAGTAGTTTGAAAACATTCGAATTATTGGAAACCGCGTATGGTGTGGTATGGGATTTTTTAAGCTACAACAAGGTTTTCGAGTGGTATGCGCGGTTCAAGAACGGCCAACAGTCGCTGGAAGACGATCCACGGGAGGATCATCTTTTAACCTCGACTACCGATGAGAAGTCGAACGTGTGCGCATCGCACTGCCTCGTAATCGACGAATTATGGTTAAGATGATGTCAGAGGAATTCAACGTCAGTGTAGCAGGCGTGCACCACATTTTGCACGACTTCCATGAAAATTTTTTAAACAAAATTGTAACCGGCGACGAATCATGGTGTTTTCAATACGATCCATCGACCAAACGACAAACCGCTGATTGGCGAGCCAAAGGCGAATGGTGGCCCGCCAAAGTTCGAGCGACAAAGTTGAAAATAAAAATGATGCTCATTTCGTTTTTCGATTCTCGCTGATCCATCCATAGCAAATTCGTGTCCCCGGGCCAAACAGTGAACGCACAATTCTATAGAAGTGTCCTGGATCGACATTTGAAGCGGATTCGTCGCGTGAGACCGGAATTGTGCCACACCGGTAACTGGTTTCTGTTGCACAACAATACGCCAGCCCACAATTTGTGGCCCAAAAGTCGGTCGCCATGATTCATCACCCGCCGTATTCGTAGATTTGCCTCTGGCAGACTTTTATTCCCTAAATTGAAAATGACGATGAAGGGAGAACGTTTTGAAGACGTTGAGGTGATTCAAACGAAAATAATCAGGGTTCTGGGAGCTATTCTAGAAGAGGAGTTTTCCAAGTCGTTCCAGCGGCTACACGAGCGCAGCAAAATTTGTATAGAACGAGGAGGAAATTATGTTGAAAACGTAATTCATAAAAAAATAGTCCTGGAACTTTCTGAATGAATTCTGTAGGTGACTTTTGACAAGACCGTTGAGTGTGAAACAATATGCCGCACCTATTTTTTTTTATCGACTCTAATGCGTATTTAGAGGGCGGAAATCATCCTCAAGTTTTAACTCTAAAAATGGATTTTTGAATATATCTCGGATTCTAATTATTTTTTAATTAAAAAATTTAAAAATTATTCCTTGTAAAAGTGCCAAGATGTCAAATGTAGTTTCAGCCATACGGATTGCCATCACTATTTTTTAATTTCATAAATTTGTCTCTTTTAGACTTATTGTTAACCCGAACACATCGATTTCGATAAGTTTGAGTGCGTTGTAGAGCATGAAAGACTAAGAGATACATAGTTTTATCATCCCTAGAGATTATTTAAGGGTAAAAATCACTCTCAAAGTTTACTTTCGAAAATGGATATATCTTGGATTCAAATTATTATTCTTTTATGAAAGAAATTGAAAATTATTTCTTATAAAGAAACAAAGATATCATATGTAATTTCGGAAATAAGGGTTATAAGCCCATTTTTTTCAAAACTTATCGTTTTTAGATTTGTTTCTAACCCAGATTCCTCGATTTTGATAATTTTTTATTATTTTTCAGAATGTAAAAAATAAAAGATATGTATATTTTTATCGGCTCTTAAGCGTATTTAGCAGAGGGAAATCGTTCTCAAAGTTTACATCTGAAAATAGATTTTTGAATATATCTCGGAGTCAAATTGTTATTTTCCAATCAAACAAACTAGAAATTGTACCTTATAAAAGGACACAAATGTTAGTTGTAGTTTCGGCCGTAAGGGTTGCGAGTCTTATTAGTTATTTAAAAAAAAGTTATCTTTATTAGGTTTTTCTCTATCACGAGCTGAAAATATTTAGAAAAAATACCTTTGCCAATCAAATTAAAAAAAAAACTGCTGTGTTTCAGAGTGTTTTTCAAACCACTTCTAAATCACTTTAAGTGTAATTTGGGGAGATTAATTATGAATCAGATTCAAATTCTACGGAAAAAATTACTAAAGAAATGTTATATACAAGTGCAAAAAAAATTATTTATTGCTAAAATTCTTATAAAAAATTATTTATTGGCACAATATTCCCCGCTATGATGATAAGAAAATAGGTTTTGACCCATATAATATATACATTTTCTTAGGTTATCAGGGTCACTGATATTTGCATAATTAATTTCTTTAAATAATTTATTTAAAGTCACTTTAAATTATGGTGTAGCCTCATCCAGTTTTACGACAATCATTCATTCGTGAAGATTTTTAGGACAATTATGTTTCTCCTTCATAAAATATAAAATAATGAATACACTGAAATTAAATTTGGTACCCGAGTAAAAAATGGTTTTCACTCTTGAGTATTACTGAGCATCGCACCCTCAATTGTCTCTATAATGGCTAGGTATGGCTGGTATCTCTCGCATATATAATAATCTTTGGTTACATATTTGAATGGAAAGCTCAGCTTCTGAAACGGCCAAATTGGATTTTATTTACTCGTTTTCTAGACAATCTATTAAAAATGTCAGTTTTGAATGCCGATATGCGTTTACGACAACTCTTCGAAATTAGACAATTCCAGCAGAACGAATGACACTAGTGGACTACACTAAAGTCTGCAAGAAAAAAAGTACATTTTATTAAATTTGTTCTGCGCTTTTTTACAATAAAGTAATTGACTTTAAACAAAACATTTTTATTATTTTAGTTTAAGTATAACAGGACTTAAACTACGAAAATATTTTGGTGAAAGTCTGTTTGATAATGTGCTTTACTTAGGGGTTATATTCACAAACTGTAAATGTCTCGAAATAGCGAAACATTGGCGTTATCTTTCGTAGCATAACGGTTGGCTCTTTCAATACAGTTAAATATTATCACTAACTAAATATTACTTATAGTAATCATATTATTAATATTTATTTTGCTTCTTTGACAAAATTTTAATTTGTATAGAAATCGTGAACATATTATGCCTTAAAACCAATCCAAAAAGATAAAATATAGTATCTTCTTCTCTTCTGGCGTTATATATTCCATCTATGGATATGCGCCTCCTTTTTAACTGTCTCTATTTCGCCTGAATCTGTTTTAATCCTATCTAAAATTTGAGATTGTCTATCAATCTCAATGGTCTCGTTAGTGGAGCTATATCGAACCAAGAGCAACATTCCCAGGAAACCACTTTTTATATAAAATAGAAATTCAGAAACGTGTCGGCAGGATATTAAACCTGCAAAATTTTTTGATGTCAGACTAAAAATATCGCCAGTCAAACGACACTTATATATTCATGGGAGTACTGCGAAATTTTTAAAATCAAAACTTTTTGATAATTTACGAACCATAGTTTTTAATAATATCCTGAGTATAAATCTGTTCTCTTTTAATTTTATTTCAAAATTTTTAAGAGGGTTAGATTTATTATATAATCTGATTACATGAGGAAACTTCATTAATAAGCTCACATGACGAAATTATTGTATAACAAATAAAAAATCTGACCTAAATTTACAAAAAACTAAAAGTTTAACGCGGATTTTTAAGAAAATGATCAAAAATATCATTAAATGTAAGAAATATTGGAACAAGTGCAAGATTTGTGGTGGATGGGTACATGAGTCTAGCTTTACTAAAGGACAACTGATAATTTCTGTCAAAAGTTATTTTAATTTTTTATTTTTCTATTTCTCTCTCTCTCTATTATTCTAATAGTTGAGATTGATCAAGAAGCGTCTATTTGGATTAACTTAGGTAAAAAAATTATAAAGTTTTATAAAAAGTGTGAATCGTTGAGATAACCACATTCGGTAGTTTATTAATAGTGAAAACTTATTACACAAATGGAAAAAATTTGGTTGTGACGATGTGCAAGTTATATGATAATTTTAATATGTATAATCGACCCTTGTGATCTTCTATCGGAGAAAAAATTTAGGCGGAGTTTTCATTGAAAAATGAGAGAAATTTTATTTGTGAATTGCCCTAAAATTTTGGCTGAAAACATTGCGCTCGTGAGTGTCGTTGTGACAGAACAACTTTTATTTGGCATCGCTTCCAGGAATTAAACCTGCAAAGCAACACACTCTAATGAATTTTGACAAAAGATTAACTAACTAAAACGCTAACCTAAAACCTGCAGTTTACTGACCTTGGCAAGCCTAGAAACTTTGAAAACTAGACTTTGGAATAAACTGCAACTTGACCATGCATTCCATAACAAAATCTTTGATACATTTCAAGTCAAAGGCTTCGAAGTTTCTCTGATCTTTCAATCAAAATATCCACTCAGATTTTCTATATTCTGCTTTGCTCAACAATTACACAAGATCTAGTGACTTGATCCACTTCAGTCTTTGTACGGGATGTTGGTTGTTCAGCAGCTGAAGAGCTTCTGCTTTCGCATTAAAGTGAAGCCTAGTTACATATTTTTTTGTTCACGATTAGTATCTGGAGATCGCTATGAAGATGACTGTTATGAATATGCCAGGGGATATTTCATATATTCCGTAGCATTTCCATAAAGTCCCACCGGTTACAAAATTTGGTTATAAATCAATATCTTCTTGAAAAAAGAATGTTTGGTGTTTCTTCCTATCAATCAGTAATACTGTTTATATTTTATACACAAGTTTTTTTGTGTAACTTACTCTTTTCACCTAAGTTTTGCTTAGAAATAAATTTCTTAAGGCTAGGTCACAGTAGAAATATATTTCCAAAGAAGGTAAAGGGATTTCTAATAGGTAAATTATTTTAGAGTGTAAAACATTTTATAAAACCAGACAATTGTGACTTAAAATTGCAATAGATTGATATTGTGATTGTGACCAATTTAATTTTATACCAATATGTTATCAGTTTTGTTAATGACTAAATTTTTTTTGACGTGTGTAAAACAACTTTAAAGTTTTTTAAAGTATGAATTTGAATAGGATCAATTTTTGCATTATTATTTAAAACAAAGTAAAGTTTTCTTGAATTGATTTAAGTTCATCAAACTTAACCTTCTACTGCCCGATTTAATATATTACTACATTATTCATTTTTGAGTATTCATTTTTATATTTTAAACAATTTGACTTTAGGATTTCGAAGTATCATTTTAGTAGCATTTTCTTTGGTTTATAAATTTTACCTTGAAGGCTTCAAAAATATATTAAGTACACGGTAGTTAATTTTACCTCATACGTTCGTGGATTTCTCGGATTTGTTCAGATATTTGGAGTAACTAAACTAAAAATATATAGAATTGGAACAGAGATTGCGCAATAAATTCGACATTTTCATATTTTTATCACTAGAATAATATTATTTAATCAATTATTTCCCACATATCATTCGCATTTCAATAAGGAAAGTCATATCCTAGAAGTTAGTTTGTTCAAAACATCAAGAACAAAGTAATAATTACAATACCAAAGTTTATAGTAGGGGAGCCCAGTGTGCTAAATAGGGATTTACTCGAGCGTCATAGAGACCTATTGGATTGTGAAGCTTAGATAATTACAAAAAAAAAATGTCATATAATATAAACCTTTTAATTGGTGGGGGGAGCTGCTATAAATTTTCAAAAATGTAAAAAAAATCTGTTGCATGGACATACTCAAGCGCGTCAGATATCAATATTATTTATGTCCTACGTGTTTTTAAAAACTTACGAATGTTAATCTGATCGTTTTCATGATGGGGGTGGTTATACGTAAGGGTTGAAAATGAAAAAAAAAAAAAATGTAATCAAGCGCGTCAGATTTTCTGAGGGGATGTTGAGTGAACTTAAAAAAAGCTCTTTTATAATAATCTGACGATTTGGATGTGACGCAAACTCGCGACCATTATTAGAACATGCAAAAAAAAATCGTCATTTTGAAATACTCAAGCGCGTCAGATTAAGATATATATGGTTCATCTTCATGTCCTAGATGTGCTGTCTCATAATCTGACGATTATCTGAAGGGATTCACTTAATCTGATAATGAAAAAAATTTTTTTTTCAATTTTTTTAAATCGTTGAACTTAATTAAAGTGAAAAGCTCAGGAGTTAGCATGCAAATAAACAAGTGTACATTTCTAAATAGAATACTTATATTTATATAAAAAAATGATTATAAAAAACGAAATTTTTGTACAATATTTTTTTTTTTAATCATCATCTTCATCGGTAGAATCATCTTCTTCCTCTGGTTCAATTTCACCATCAGATTGCGTTTCTGTAACAAGAAATCATAAAAATATTTAATGTTATTTGTTTTTACGAATAACATGCTTTTTTAATTATTGGTGAAAAAATATACCTGACTCAGCAGAAGTATCCTCAAGAATGTCAGGTGTTATGACTACATCTTCATAAGCTTTCGGCAATTGATCACCGGCAAACCAGATCATTTCGTACTTTCCGTCGACTACTTTCCACCCATAGTCTGTTGGTAAAAGATCAATAATTTTAGCATTATGGGCATTACTCCACAAGCATGCAATGAATCTTGTGCGTAACACTTGTTGCAGTAACTCCGATTGACAGGGTGGCAAGTTGCACGCATCATAATTCTGGATACTCAAGGAGAAGGGTTGTGATTTATCTTTTACCTTATATGTCTTATTGAAGATGAGAATCCTGGCTTGATTGACATTGTTTATTTTTTTCAGTCCATACAAGTGGCAAGTAAAAGACTGAATGATGTCAAAAGAATCTTGTACATTATGCTCCTTTGATCCCAAATCCAAGAATGCTCTCTGGAAAATTTCTGAGTTCATAAGAAATTGCAAAGGTTTCTTTTTCCCTCGTCGGTATAATGCTGGGTTATAATCACAACCTGTGAACGCATGTAAAGCTGGAAGCGCTTTTGAAATTTTTGGGCCTAACTTATTATATAGAGCAGATACGTCGATGTATCGGCGGGCATTTCCAACTCCAAGATCTATCCAGAGTTCTACTGTTGCTTGCAGGTGTTCCATATTCGCCAGCATGATGACTACAATATCAGTATCGGAAGTCCTGATAATAACAGTAGAATCTTCTTTTTGTTGGCAAGCAAGAAATATTATCTTCGTATCAGCTTCTTCGTGATCAGGGCATGACAATTCATAATTAATAGTGCGTGTTACTTTATTATCAGTGATAGAATATTCATAACACAAATCATGTATTATGTAAATTACCTTATTACCGATAATCGCTGCCATTTCCTGATCAGCCCAATGATCAATCAAAAACTTGACAAAAGCTTCTTTAAACTTTAAACTTTTCAAATATTTTGAAAAATCTGCAGTTCTAATTTGTTGAGGTCCGGAGATGTGAAATTCTTTGTCGTCTACACTGCCTCGAAGAGAATGTTCATAATCTTTAATGGAGGGTGTGAAGTAGCGATCAAATACAATGGCAACTTTACTTGAAGCGTTATTGATAAGGCACTGCAATACCTTCTTTGACACATCTCCGAAATTACGAGGCATTTCTTTGAAAGTGTTTAAAAAAAAGAAGCCATCCACAATTACAAGGTCCGTTTGGGATGGTGGTTGCTCCATATCTTCGATTTGCTTTTCTAACTCATGAATTAATACTGATTTTTCAGTCTTGTTTATAGAACCATCTATATGGCACAGTGATAACGGCATAGGAGTTATAGGAAAACAAAGTACTTTCTCCAGGTCTATACTCGTGTCAAGAGATAGAGCTAATAACCGACCAAATAAATCCCGCTGCAATTGGACTTCCTGCACTTTTCCACCAATTTTCATTTTTTTTTTCTTCTTGAGGCTTGCAAAAGTCAGCACGGTATTTTTTTTTACTGGCTGGTGAAACCTGTCTGAATTCAAATTGCATTCCATTATAAATTGATCGCGCAAAAATATTCCTCCAGACATAGTCTTTAGCAAACAGTTTGTAACTTCTAGAGGGGCAGCTTGCCCTGTCGAGATGTTAAACAACTGTTCCTTATCGATTGAAGGAGAGAATGGATTAATGGCCTGCAAAACACTTTTTGAAAAAGCTTCGATTTGGATCTGTTGTTTTTTCATTCTATCTGAGCGTAGATCAGCTGCAATGTCATGGCAGTCTTTACTAAGTCCTGCACGAGCAAGTACATGAGATATGATTCTTGTTCGCGCCCCATGGTTTTTAGCCCAACGTTGTCTAGCAGCAATTGAATTTGTGAGGTTTACTATTCCAGTAAGACGACGAGCGGCATCACCATTTATAGTCTGCTCCAACGTTAAATCCACAGGGATTCGTGAGAAAGGTTTCATAGTTCTTCTGATTCCAAACGAACCCTTAGCCATTTGAGTTCGGAGGCCTGGATGTGTATTGTCTACGTGTTGTAGTAAATTAATGTAGTATACTAGCCATCGACTGTAGTTTGGTTGGTTGTAATAGAAGAATAAGCTGACAATTTTCGCAATGGTATATAAGTACAAGTCTAAATCTCCAACTCTAATGCTTTTAATGAATAAATGGTAAAGATTTATGAAATCAATGTACATTGCATAAAATTGCGCTGTTTTCCCGTGCTTGCCATCTAGTGTGTCTTCGGTATATTCCTCATAAGATTGAATGAGGCGTTGTGTTTCAGCATGTTGAACTTGTGGAGAGACATCTTTATGAGCCAAAAATGTGTTCATATATTCTAACACTGATTCCCCAACTGTCAATTGTTTGTCTTCCAAAAATGCATTAAAATGTAATTGTTGCAATGTCAATGCCACGAGAGAGTGTAACCGTTTACATCTGTTGTAGTTTTTTCCACTAATAAAACCGGAAACTGAACCATCAGCGATCAATTCACATTCAGTCATGATATTGCTCAATCCACAATTTTCAACGAAAGTGCCAACTGCCTTGAAAAAAGCCATTTCAATATGAAAGGCCCCTAAATGAATAAAAATATTATCAAATCTTGGAGACACTTGAGCTTGGATACAATAACTAATGCGAGCAATAGCTAGATCGTAGGTAATTTGGATATAGGGAGCTTGACATTCCTTTGAAATTTCCTGACTCAATTCCAGAGTTTTCAAGACCGTTGAATTGTTGGTGGGAGATTCATTTATGGGAGTTAGATATGAAACTCTTTGAACTTGTGAATCGTCTATAAAAATCTTGCTGTAGTATCCAACCCACATTGGAACATCCGATATTTTGTAGTTATGTAATAACATCCACGTAACGTCCAACTGTTTCGACATACTCAAACTATTTGGAGCTTTATAAAGTTCAGAGATTTCTAGTTGACTCCAGGTAGTAATTTTTAATTTCTTGGTAAATGGCTGCAATTCAAAACAAACTTCTTCAGCCGCCCTGCGTTTCTGTTTTTTGGTTTTTCTGGTATTAACGGATGATTCAGAAAAACTACCACGCATAATTTCATCGATTGTTGAATTTTCATCTACACTAGGGCTACAAGATTCCACAGACACCGGATCCGGATTTTGCACGATATCTTGGAAAATTATCCCCACCGTATCATGCAGAGTATCTTTGCCGTTCAGGGTTTCTACGAAACGGTCGAAATTGTCGAATGCGACGCCAGTATTCAAGTCCGGACGACGTAGTATATCTTCAGGACATATATTAGCACTATTTACCTTTGAAAATGTCAACTCGGTCTCTAACTCTTCTAGAATTGTGTAAGAGCAACAGTGTCCATATTTCGACAGTATGTTAATAATCTTCTTACTGTTGCATAAGCTCTTCACTGCCAGACCTAGGGTAATGTGCTTAGATGTCTTAATTTTATGGCCAGAAGCTGCATAAATCAAATCTTGTCCAATGGAAAAAATAGAAAGTTGATTCTTGTTTTTTCTATTCTCACGTTCTTTTTGGGATATATGAGAAACATCTCCAAGAATGAACGATTCCAAAAAGCAAGTAAGAAGCTCCGGCACGTTATCGCATTCTCCCATCATTAAATCTTCAGCCGTACAATTTTCAGACAATTCTCTTCTAGTTGAATTGAGAATTTCTTCGCGAAGTTGTGTTGCAACTGAACGAATTCCTTCTTTTACTGTCATTGACTGAAATAAATCCTTATAGGTCAAAAGAGTGGCGGAAAATGGCGCAAGAAACTTTTTTTTCTCTGCATAGATAATTTTAATTTTTTTATCAAAAGTTTCCATAAGCTTTCTCTCCAAATGACGGTCTGAGAACGCAGAAGTAGATATAGAATCTGACAATAAACTGTACTGGTGTTCTAACAATTTCTGATATTCTTTTTTTACGTAATCAAAAAACAAGCATTCATCATTTTTTACCACTCTTTCTTCTAACATGTCACAAAGAATAGTATACGCAGTATTATGAACCTTTTTCTTCTTTAAAAATTCGCTATTTTCATCCTTATAAATATCTCGTAAGTATTGCTCCTTGCAACATTTATGGTAGGGAATTTTAGAATCATCGGGAAAAGAACTAAGCTTCTCCAACATTAATCTATCGTTTTGTTCTGTAGCCGCGCTTTTTAAATTTTCTATAGTTTTCAATCTGTTAACAGCTAGGCGAACTTCACGACCATGATGCCGTTTACGTTGTTTTTCACAAATGAAGCACGTTTGCAATGCTGAATCGTTATGGACGACAGGCTCATCGGCGTTGAAAGAATCATTGAAATCCTCGAAGTCTTTCGGAATGTTGCTGGATTCTCCTGATCTGTAAATTTTTAAACAATAATATAAGAAAGCTGATAATTATAATATGAAATTAAGATATTGGGAAAAAAATAGATTCTTTCATATCTGATAACGGTATTAATAATTTTGTTGATGCTAGAAATAATTAACGTTGTTTTTTAAAATAATCATTTATGTCTCTAAAAATTTAGGTAAAAAATTTATTCAATAAGAAAAATTTTTTGAAATATTGACTATATGAAATCACATTAACACCTACTTGTCTGTCGATGTACCAGCAGCTTCAGCAGGAATTTGTGATAGAGAGCACACTCCAGTAACAGGAGCATGTGATTCAGAACTATTCTCAGTAACTTCCGATGCATTGTCACATTCCACTACACTTTGCTGTTGTTGTAAAGAATGAAAGTTTACCGGTATTTTTACAGCTGTAAATAATTTGTAGCATTGTGCGTGATATATTTCATTTAACGAAGATTCTATCGAAAGTTTAAGATCACTGTATGTTGTTCGGGATTGTCGGAGAACCGGTTTGCTCCGACGATATTCTAAAACATTTACACATTTTTGTAATGTTTCTAATGTAAATTTAATTGTTTTCTGCAAAGTAGTTTCACCACAAAATACACACGTTACATTACTTTCACTCATAGTAAATATATATAAACTTTAATTCACTTAATTTATAATAAAATAACAAAATAAGCAAAAACGTTAGAAATACGTTGTACATAATATCACGCCACGAGCGAGTCTGTGTGATCAGCTGTCATGGCGTCATGGCAACCGAAACCAGAGTGGGAAGAGAGTGAGAGAATAAGAGATACAGAAAGAGCGAGAGAGAAATAGAGGAGCGGAGAGGGGAATATAGGCATCATGTACCTGCACGTATTAAACTTTATCGATAAATTTTGGTTACTTCGGCTTGTGAAAATCGTCAGATTATATATTTTTCGTAATCCTTGAATGATTCCCTTCAAAATAAAAAAAAAAATAAACACGCTCGAGAATGTCAAAATGACGTTTTTTTTTTACAACTTTGTAATCCTTCCCCTTCTTTACGTCACTCTCAAATTGTCAGATTATTGAAATTTACACGTTTTAGCATGTAACTAACTCACTTTATCTTAATCTGACGCGCTCGGGAATTTCAGATGATCAATTTTTTTTTACTAATCTGATCCCTTATCCTTGCCGGGCGGCCATATATATAGGGCTCATATTTGGTATAGGCTCTTAACCAGGTACAAGGTATCCCCCTGTATATTAATCTGCTGCGCTTTAGTAAATCCCGAAATCCCTGCTTGGGCTCCCCTACTATTACAATAAATAGGCGAGAACGGTAGAAAACTGTTTGCACAAATTCATAAGATAAAAAATATTAATTTTAATAAAATTTACTTAATTTTGTGAATTTAATCTACGATTTTAAATACCGCTATTTGAAATTTGGCATTCTAGTGACTGAAGTAAAAAGTGCTAGGGTTTTGTAGGCAGCAGGTTAGAACTCAGATCATTCAAATTTTAAATACGTATGACAGAAAATATTTTTGCAGGTGAGTATCTCAGTTATCCAAACATACAAAATATTTTTGCAGGTGAGTATCTCAGTTATCCAAACATACTCAAATATCCTCTCTCCGTAAACGTTGGTATTGGCTCTTTCCGAATAAAATAGTGCATTCCTTTTAAAATTATACTTATTTGCTTTTTGAAAAATACATTTGTTATAGTGAGTTAAGAATGAATTCATTTCAATTCCTAATTTAAAAAGAAATGGACAGTTATTTTAAAATACTGATGTTTGATATGTAAGTTTTTGTATTTTTGTCAAATACACGCGATGCCTCAACTTAAGAGGGTCGCCGACCTTTGAGGCGTAAAATCGAAGCCTTGACTTTGTCCGGTAAAAAAGCCATATGCAAATTTTTGGTATGGCTTTGGCTATCTGAGTTGTCTGAAATCAAAAAAATGAAATACCTCTTTATTTTATGTTTCGTTGGCCTTGTTTCTCCGAAGACGATTTTTTTTGTTAAAATTACGCAATTCTTTATAAAAAGTTCAAATTTCGTCCTATTTTTTGACCAAAACTAAATTTCAAAAATCGTACTCGGAGAAACAAGAAAATTGATCAAATTCGATAAATATTTCTAGTAAAAGTCTTATCGAAAAGTTGCAGCTTTTGGAAATCGCGTTTAAAGATAAATGACAGTGCAAAACATGGTTGGAGAAATTTACGATCTAATCGGCTATACCAGGACAGTAGAGCTCTCCCTCCCCGTTATGGAGACGTTCTTGGTCTGCCACATGTACCTACCTTTGTTGGATTAGGGCCCTTTATGCTGCGTCGCTCATTCTCCGCTCCGAGTGGTCGATGCGGTCCTCATCGAGTCGAGCTGCGTACATCTTTGCTTGAGGTCCCAGGGCAATTCCCAAGACTTCCATAGTTCGTAGAATCGATGAAAATCCCTCACTGAAAATCATGACTGCCAAATGAACTGCAGTTTCGACCGCTTGCTTGCCTGAATGCAAATGTTTTGGCGCCAACATCCAGATGCCACTGTTCACAGAGTCGTTGTTATTTTGTATATGGGCGCCCAAACATTTTTCCAATAAACTGTCAGATGACAAATTTTCGTATATTGGTTTCGTTAATTTGACGATCGAGGCAGCGAGAGGAACTCTGTCATGCTGAAAAGTCGCCAAAGTCCCGTTGACCATGGCCTGACGCCACTTACATCAACTATTCTTACCGGGGAGACACTTTAAGTGTTGGGGATTTTCGTCCGATGAACTGTAGTGTTCCAGGGATGCTAAAATCAAAGTTTCCATTTTTTTATACACAATTAAAGTTTCTGCGAACTGCCAGTCCGTAATCCGAGCTAGCTCGGAAAGTTAACGTGAAAAGAACACACCGACACGCATACATTTACATGCATTCAGAAAACGTCACAAACGACCGCTATACCCTTCCAAAAAATAATTCATACCTGAAAGAGAGATGGAGTAGCCACGCTAGGCTAGAGAGCTCGAAAAGAACAGAGGTGGCCATGTTACATGGTCCATATACCTACGAAGGAAAGTGTATTTCACAAAATCCTTCATATGGCATGTCCATGATTACATCTAGATTCGAGATATGCAAAAAAATAAATCTTTGAAAACCGCAAAGGTGGACTACCCTCTTAATATAAATTTTTAAATCTGTGAATGTCCAAAAGATGACAAACATATTATATTTATCACAGAATGAAGTAAACATTTTATTAAAAATATTATTTTTTTCCTATTAATTAAACGTATAAAATTATTACTGTACTATTTGCAGTAATCACTATCGTTTTAACGCATTTATCGTCAATTTTTTTCATATTTCCCATAGGTTTTTGAAGTTTTGTACACTTCAAACTCTAGAATATAAGTTTTAATATTTAAATAAGAACAATAGGGGGGGAAAATATTTCAAAAATGTTTTTCATGGCATTAGATCTATTAGCGGAAAAAAATATATGAAAAAATCAGGTTTATTGCGCAATCCCTTCACCGATTATTCTTATTTTCGGCTTAAATTACTTGGAATTTTGGTACAGAATTAATTAAAAAAAACTAAGGTATACACGAACTTATGAGTTAAAAATCCATCATGTTAAACTAATTACATGCAACATAGTGCTTAATTTATATTTACTTGTTACTGCAGCTTTTTACATCGGTTTATTTATTCATTTATTTTTTGTTTTTGTTGGTCTTGGGTAGGAAAAACAAGAATATTATAATTACAACAATACGTAAAATATAAATTTTTCTTGCAATAAAATTAATATGAAAATACATTTCTAGGACCCCCTCAGGGGTATCTAATACTGCCATTAAACGTAGTTTTTGAAATAACTTATTAAGCAGAACTAATCTGAAATATTAAATATTTAAGCCTTTCCTGTTACATATATTACACTAGATTGCATAAAATATTTAAAACAAGAGTGACACAACTAACCACTCATTTTAAGATTGAAATTTTGAAGGTAATTATTAGCCTTTAAAAAGAAAAAACAATGTAATTGCGTTAATTTGACAGATCGTTCCAAAAAAGTAACAATTTCCATTTAAATATAATTTTATTTTAGTTTGTGATCAATGGGTATTTAAAAAAAACTGATAAGATTATTTTCAATATATTTATATCATAACAACTTAATTTATAGACAGGATGCCCACAATTGTTTACAGAAAATTTTGAATTTTAATGAACAAGAAAATTTAGTGTTTTGTAGCTTTTTAATTCAGAATGTTACCATGCTAAAAATTTAAATTAATGAAAAAATTAACTGTACACATAAAAACGATGTCTGGTAGACTACACCCCTGTACTCCTATGTAACTTGGCGCACTGATTCAAAATTCGTCTTACCAAATGGCTCCATAAGTTTTCTATAAATCCCCAAAAATGACCCAAAAACGCTGAGATTGGCCATTTCTCAGATTGAATAGTAATTCTAGCGACTCAAATTACTTCTATCAGAGTAACTTCAGGAGTGCTCCTTTCCCACACCTATGTACTCAGAAGCGCTGAAATTTGCAAATATAATCCAATAACACTGAAACGGGTCATTATTCAGATTAAATGGTAACTGCGACAACTTGACTTACCCGGATTAGGGTAACTTTGTATTTATATACTGTGAAGAAGAAATGTGAATTAATTGTTTTTCTTTTGTCTCAGTGACGGTAGGTATGTATGTGCGTAGAGTTGGGGGTCTGTACACTGCGACCTAGTAGATCTATTGTGCCCCCTACTGCTGCTCAGTCGTAAGGTTACCTTATCGGCTAGAGCAGGTCCTCCAGACCTATTTCCCTCAGAAATCTCAGGATGGGCGGCTTCAAGGTGGGTAGCTCCCCTTCTTCGATTTGGTGTGCTCCCAAAAACCGCAACCTAGGGTTTTCTAGAATGCTGCACTCTGCAAAGATATGAATAAAGATTTCGTCCTCGTCCTCACAGAATCTGCACTCTTCTCCTTCTACCAGTCCGAGTGTCTTGAGGTGTCCCTTCAGGTGGCAATGCCCCGTCAGGACTCCTGTCTGAACTCCGAGCTTGTTAGTACTTAGACTTATGCATGTTTTGAATCTCTTTCGGTTGTAGTTCCCCAGAAGTATCTTCGCTTGCCTCAATCCTTGCAGCTTCGTCCATAATCGGATCGGTATATCCAGTACTGATCCTCCGACGACCGGCCAGGTGCTTATATACCCATTCCGTACATATGGTGTTTTCTAGATATATCGGATATCGAGAGTACCAGAAGCGACAACATAATTACTGTATGGAGGGGCCCTTCGATAAGTAGCTAACCCATGGGCGACTACGGGATACGGTGAAGTTTGGAATTACATGGGTTTTAATGGCTATCTTTGTTATTTTAAGCCCTAGGGGGTTGAGACTTCGTAGATAGGGGATCAACTCTAAAACCCACCGCATGCAGTGTTGCTAGATTGTGCATAATTTTCCTAAACTTAGAGAAAACGCAAATTTGGCAACGTCGCACCTCGGTATGCTATAACAGCTGATATATCGTGTAACTACATTTTTATACCTGTTTTGCAATTAATTAAAACATGTTTTTAATGTTCTTTAGATTTTGCTACGTAATACGACAATTTATATGTCAGTGTAAGGGTTATATAGGTAGAAATTATCGAAATAACACATATATAGAATAAGATAATGAAAAAGCAGGATAAAATGAATATAACAATTTGAGCCACTCGATATATTTTCCTAATAACTTAATAGCCAGACATACATGAAATATTAAATCCTTAAGTTATTTTTTTACACATATTACATTAGGTTGCACAAACATTTAAATCGAAAATGGCATAATTAACTGGATTCTTAGATTATGATAGTATGCCTTATAATGAAATAGTGACATTGCGCAGTCAATTAATTTGTGCAACCTGTTATTTTGACACTGAAGTTTAATAATATGTAAATTATTAGCTTTTAGGAACTATAAGAATAAAATTGTATTAACCCTATAGAGTTTAACAAGAATATTACAAGTTCTATTAACGATAGTAAAAAAATAATAACTTCTTTTCTTATTAAACCTTGTGTGAATAACAAATATTAAAAAAAAACTAAAAATGTTTTCAATATATTTATAGCATAATAACTAAATTTTTAAACAGGATGCCACAATTGTTTGCAAAACAATTTTGAATTTTAATGAACTAAAAAAACAACGATCTACTATTCTGAAGGTTTTTCAATATTTTACCATGCCAAAAACTTGAATTAATGAAAAAATTATCATTCTTGTTTATCCTGTCTGTCATACTATTAAATGTTCAGAACATAATGCATTTTTTTAAGAGGCAGTGAACCCTAATTTTAGGCAACAAACAAGTTTATAAGTAAAAAATGTTATAAAAATTAGACGAAAACTATATAGATATAGATAAAAAGTTTGTTTTGTACATATCCGAAATGAAGAAGGAAGATCAGTATTGCCTGGCTTAGGTTCTCAACTGCCTTAAATGCTATTACACCTCACTGAATTCTGTTCTTAATTCAGTTAGGGTTCCTCATTATTGGATAGGTCCTTTAGTGAAACGTTTCTTGCTACCCTTTTTTCTTTAATTTTTTTTCACTGTGTATTACGTATCAGTAACAGGATTATGCGTTGAAAATATATACATTTTTAATCGGCAAAACGTGGATTATCAAGAATGCTAAAATATGGGTAAATATTTTGAAGGTAAAACATCATTTAAGTTCAAGCCACTTACCTACCAAAACTAATTTCATTTTTAAACTTTTTATTTTAACATAAAATAACCATAAAATTACCAACCATAAGTTATGAATGTTAAATATTTATGACTGTCGAGTGTAATAAAATCTTTATTGTTTTCGGTACATTTTTCTGCGGAGTATTTTTTACCCATTGCAATCAGTTTCAATAATAGGAAAAATTACTTTCAAACTACTTTCTTTGTCATTTAAATTTGCTGATAAATTTTAGGCTGTTCTCGAATAGATTTGCGATACATAAAATTGTTCACAAAAAAAATGTTTGTTAAAATCTTATAGTCCAGATTAATAAACCCATTTTTTATAACATAAATTTTATCTAGTATTCACTCTCACACTTAAAATCCAAAATTTCAATCAAATCATTTTTAAATTCTCATCTAATAAAGAAATAATGAAAAACTAAAACATGCCAAGTCAACTTTTAATGATAACAGTTGAGAATCGCTACAAATATTAACAGGAAGAAGTGGTGTGTACTGAAAAAGACCATCGAATATAGATTGAAATATTTGAATATTATAAAAATAGGTTTCGAACAAAAAGAAGTCACTGACCTTGGGTAAATTTATGAAGTACTGAACAGATACTTTCCGGATTTTGCCAACAAGAATAATTTGTCACAAACTCACTATCCATAAAAGTTTTTTCTTTTATCCAACAAACTTCATGCGGCTGAAGTTTGGGACGTTCACGCGAACGAATTTTGTACACAGTAAAAAATAATTTCAAAAATTAGAGAAAATTGTTAAAAATTCATATTAAAAGAAGAAAGCAATGTAAAATTTTTTAAAAAATGAATTATTCTTTTTTTTTTCTACCTGACCTGTTTATAAAATTTGGGCATTATATTTGGTTTCACTTGAAGGTTCCAATTTAATAAAATAATTTTAAAAATATCGTCTATGAGAGCTGACAAATAAAAATGTAAGCAAATTTGTTATTGACTGGCTGGACCGGTTGATATTACAACATCTTGTGAAAAAAAAAATTTTAAAACCGGCTTAGCTCGGGATACATATAACTGATGTTATATAGCGAAAAAAATTTCTATGGGAGTTCACATGCAAAACTGCATTTAAATTGTATATTGATGGGTAAAGTATGTATTTTCTAGAGCTCCTAATAAAAAAAAAATTAAAATAATTGCGGACGGGACTAAAAATATATAATAAAGTTAAAAAATCGATCATGGGTATTCACAAGCGAAAGTGTATAAAAATTTTGTATTGACGAGCTAAGTATTTTTATATTAAAGCCATCTATAACTTTTATATTGAGGGGCAAGGTTTTTAATATGAATATATCTAGCCCGTTAATATAAAATATGTGCGGATTTTAACTTGGGAAACGCCATAGACGATTTTTTTAAATTGAATTTAAGGATGATCATATGTCCCGTCCACATGCATTTTTAGAAATATCTGTTTATACAGGGCTATAATATGAATATACCTAGCCCGTCAATATAAAATATGTTCGGATTTTAACTTGTGAAACGCCATAGACGATTTTTTAAAAAATTAATTTAAGGGTGCTTGTGTCCTGTCCGCAAGCCTTTTTACAAATATTTGTTTATACAGGGCTTTAATATGAATATATCTAGTCCGTCAATATAAAATATGTGCGGATTTTAACTTGTGAAACGCCATAGACGATTTTTTTAAAAATAAATTTAAGGGTGTGTTTAAAATATTTTTTTTGTTATATAGTGTCAGTCAGGTGCCCTAAATTACTATAAGATTTTCCAAGACAGTCCTAACCAGTAAAATTTGTTTTTTTTACAACAATATAGGATGGAATACTTTTGTAAATAAAATTTTGTTTCTCATTTTTCGGTAATATTTTTTTGAGTGTATAATTCGTCTCGTGAACGTTCCAAACTTCAGCCGCATCAAACTTCAAAAGTGATACCTAAGTATACGTATAAAGGTATGGGCTACCTACAGACCAAAAATTATCGACCCGTCGTACTGCAAAGTCATGGGGCGAATTTTCTTGAATTTTACTTTAAAAAAAGACTTAATAAAAAAGAAACTTAATACTATCCAAAGGCCAAAATAGATTTAGAATCAACTTATCAATTAATCGGCCCTAGATAGCTTTCTGCAATATATTTATAAGCCTCTTAAAAATATCAATTTTCAAAAATATTTAAATAATTTTTTTAATAAAGCTTTTTAAAACGGACTGAAAAGTATAAAATTACTTTTCCTAACACCATACAGATTTCTAACTCCATATCGATTTTTAACTGCGTACACATTGTTTTCAAAATTTGTGGTTGTGAATTTTTAATAGCTATGAAAACACTTATGAAAAAACGTGGGGTTCGAACAACTCTCTCACATAACAGTTATTATCTATTGCATCTCTCGTTTTTCTTTTCAAATCTTACAAGTATATTCACATCTACTAAAAATTCAGTCACAAATTTTCAAGACAATATGTTTGGGGTTATAAATCGGTATGGGGCTAGGAGAAATTATTTTATACTTTTTAGTCCGTTTTAAAAACGTAGTATATTAAAAAATCATTTAATTGATTACTTTCTGCTTTTTGTCGTTAGTTTAAAATCGATTGCTAAATTTGTATCGAATAGGCAAAAATTGATTGCAAAATTTGTACCAAACAGAAAAAAAAAACAAAGAGACAGACAAGAAAGTGAGTTAACATTGTATTCTTAATCATTTCTGACCTATGTTTAAAGTTTCAAGTCTCTAGTTCATCGGGAATTTAGTTTAAAATCGATTGCAAATTTTGTATCGAACAAACAAAGAAATAAACAGACAGACAAGAAAGCTAGTTAATATTGCATTGTCATTCAGTTCTGAGCTATGTTAAAAGTTTTACGTCTCTAGCTCATCGGGACATTTTAAAATCGATGGCAAAATTTACACTAAACAGACAAACAAATAGACAGACAAAAAAATGAGGTAATATTGCATTGCCATCCAGTTCTGAGCTTGATTTAAAATTTCAAGTCTCCAGCCCATCGAGAAGTTGGTTTAAAATCCATTGCACAACCGAACAAATAAACTTGATTTCATACTCCAGTCTATTTCTATTATCCATATTTTAAGCGAGTTAATAAAAATGTGGTAACAACAATTCTGGACAAATGATCTTAGTCAAGATTTTATACAACTTTTTACGGAAATCTAAAGAACCGTCGTGTGGGTATTCAAATTTAAATGAAATACTGATTTCGGCCAAAAAATATTTAAAAATTTAACAATTTGGAAACGTTGCATTTTTAAGCGAGAAAAATAATGTTGAAGAGTGGGTTTAATGACACTCCAACTTTGATAAAAAATGTAGGTCATTTACATTAAAAAAAATATTTGCTACTCTTTTTTTGGGACATCCTGTATGTGAATGGAATTGGAAATCAGTACACTGCGATTTAATAGATCTATTGTGTTCCCTTTCTGCTGCTAAGTCGTTGGGGATACCTTGGCGACTAGAGCACGTCCTCCAGTCCTATTTCCCTTAAGAATCTTAGAATATTAGACGGCTTTAAAGTGGGTAATTCTCCTTTTTCTATTTAGTGTGCTCCCAAGAATCGCATTCTAGGATTTTTACCCTCTTCCGACATCCTGTATAAAATGAACTATTTTTTAAAATCCCATTGACTTTCCGAATATCCAATTTTTCATCGAAATAACGATATAGCCGCAATTGAATACCGGAATACTAAAAATACTAAATGGCACCCTGTATATTTTGTGTATAATATTTTTATTTTGTCACCTTATTTTAAAGAGATGGTAATAAGAAATGGTAATACTCTTTAGGGAGCAAAAAGTCTTTTTACTTGAAAATAATAAAAATACTTTTCACTATCACTAAAAGTTTGAACATAAAATTTTCTAAAATATTTCCACAGCTACGACAAACATATTTCCCAAGTAACCGAAAAAATGCTCCATAAATATACAACAAAAGCTGACATAAGTATTTAAAGCTCTCACATTTCCAAGCCATGTGTTTCTGTATTATTATGTTAGTATAGGCTTTTTGTCAAGTTCTTAGCAGGAGGTAGCGTGTTATTTTCTGCCATATTATTATTTACTTTTCGGTTCAGCGGCGTCGAAGTTTTTATATGACAGCCGTGCAAAACATTATATTTAAATACATTTAATAATAATAATCCAAATGTATTATTTTATTATTTCTTTATTTTAATTTGTTTTATCAAAGGGACTTCGTGCGGATTCGTTATTTCCTCGGCATAATAAAATAAACATATAAAAATTAAAATTTTATTAAGAAATAAAGAAATTTTTACTGCTTTGTTTAACAAGTTGTTTGCACTCTCCGTTCAGATAGGTAAAAAAGAAATATATACAAACAATTTATTTCCTGCAAATGTAATTCTGGTCCTCTCTCCATATGCATTATGATCAAGGAAAAATATATACAGACAGTAAATCTTCAACAAATACAACTCTGTTCCTCTCTCCATATGTGTTGTTAAGATATCCATAAAGAAACTTTTTCATGTGGCCCAAAATTAAAAACTATATTTTTAAAATAAAATTTTTGTAAAAAAATTGAACTGACTTCTAAAAGTGAGCTAAAAAGTGAAAAATAACTGAATTTTTATGTAAAATTGAACTTTTTGAAGTCAGCGCCAATCTAATACCTGACAAAATATGATTTGCATAAACAGATTAAACATACTTTATTTGTAATTGCTTTCTTACCATAGTTTGTATATATTAGTAGTTATTTATTTCATTTACAAATAATTTGGCGCCGACTTCAAAAAGTTCAATTTCATATAAAAATTTATAGCTATTTTTCTCTTTTAGCGTACTTTTAGAAGTCGGTTCAAATTTTTTATAAAAATTTAGTTTTCCTATTTTTAGTTTTAGAATTCGTTATGATATTCATAAATTATTTGAACTAAGTACTAATTGAGATTAGTGTACCTCGCAATGACTCCAAGGTTGCAAAAAAGTACCCATTTTATCCAAAGTTGTAAATCACCCTTAAAAGAAATCACTAAAAATTCTTTGGTTCTTAGAGTTTTCCAAATACCAGTAAAATTGTGTCAAACAAATATTGAGTTTGTAATAGTAAATCCACTATCTTAAATTTCAAATTAATTTTAGATTGGTAATATAGGCCCCAAAATCTTCCAATCTCGATGTTTAAAGAACCTGACATGTAAATTTCTTAGCTCGATATATTTTATACTGCATATTGAGTTTGTATACGCCTCAAGAACCGCACAATATCAATTTTAGACAAAATCGGACTATGTAAAATTTTCTGTCCCTCATATTGTATCTTATCAACCTAATAGTTGTAAAAAATTATCATCATATTCGTAATACACGACCCCGAAAACCCTCTAATACCAAATCTGAAAAAATGCGAATAAGGTAAAATTTTCAACCCGCCATATTACATCCGATATATTGAATTTCAAAAAAATTATCTT
The DNA here is from genome assembly GCA_034092305.1 of Diaprepes abbreviatus. Classification (NCBI taxonomy): domain Eukaryota; kingdom Metazoa; phylum Arthropoda; class Insecta; order Coleoptera; family Curculionidae; genus Diaprepes; species Diaprepes abbreviatus. The sequence continues at coordinate 10,394,294 of JASJET010000228.1, forward strand.
AGGTCTTAATCTAATCTAAATCTAAACCCTACAAAGCCCCTAGTACCAATTTTGGATGAACTCCGGAAATTTAAAATTCCTAGACTTATATTGGCTATTTACATCCTCAAAAACGATTCAGTCCCACCTTTGAACAAAATCGAAAAATGTAAAATTTTTAGTGTGCTATCTTGGATTTGCCATATTGAATTCTGAAAAACTACTTTTAAATTCATAATTTACACCCTCAAGAACCCCCTATATCAGTTTCGGAGAAAACGGAAAAATGTAAAATTTTTAGGACACCATACTGAATCTGCCAGATTGAGTTTTTCAAAAAATATTTTAAATTAATAATTAACACTAACAAAAATACCTCCATACTGATTTTAGATAAAATCGAGAGATAGTAGAATCTTTAATCCACCATATTGAATTTTTTTAAAATAATTTCAGATTCGTTATGTGCGACCCCGAAGACTCCCCCGCACTAATTTTGAAGAAAATCGGACAAAATTGATTTTCTTGTCCGCCATATTGGATCCGCCATATTGAATTTTTTAAAAATAATTTTAGATTAGTTATTTACGACCCTGAAAACTCCCTTGTACCAGTTTTGGAGAAAATCGGACAAAATTGATTTTTTGTCCGCCATATTGATTTTTTAAAATATTTTGGATCCATTATGTGCGACTTCGAAAACTCCCCCTCACCAATTTTGAAGAAAATCAGACAAAATTAATTTTTTTGTCCGCCATATTGGATCCGCCATATTGAATTTTTTAAAAATAATTTCAGATTCGTTATGTATGACCCCAAAAATTCTCCTATACCAATTTTGGAGAAAATCAAACAAAATTAATTTTTTTGGTCGCCATATTGTCAGCGCCATCTTGGATATTACTGTACCAGTTTCATCCAAGAAAATATGAAACCACCGCAGCAACTTCCTGAACATAACGTAACAAATTTCATACAAATCGGTGCCGTCGTTCCGGAGTAATCGGTGTAGATACATAAAAAAACATACATACTCGACGAATTGAGAACCTCCTTCTTTTAGAAGTCGGTTAATAAATCTGAAATGAGGACGTGTTGATACAGTGAGTGTAGTGCATATCTCTTTAGTCTCCCTAGTGGTAAGGGTTACACATATGTCCTTGCTTCGCAAGGAGGAACCTGTATAACAAATCTCAACTTCAAAAGATTGACCTAACTTGAGAATCGCATCATATAGAAAGGCCAAAGTTATGTTGTCACTTTTGTTCTTTCTATCAAAAGATAACTGCTGTGTTGGAAACAAAAACAAATAATTATTAGTATTATAAGGACAGTAAAATTAATTTTTAATACATAACACTTTCAACTATATCTACTTACTAAAAACTATTAACTTATGGACCCAGCTTAAAACAACTGGGAACGTGTTTAAAACCCTGTTCTTGCTGGGATATTCAAACATGATTAAATTTTTAGTGTCCTCACTGAAATACTGCTGATATACACAATAACTTCTATTGGCTAGGTTAAGATTTACCGTCAATAACTTGGCATTGTCACCCAGAATAATCCACTCACCAAATCGTTTTTTATGATTTTCGAGATTGGGACAATGATGTCTGATTGAAATTGAATTAATACAACCAGGGGCACAGCAGTTCTTATATTTACTCATATTTATTGTCTTCACAGCAAAACTAAAAATATATTATAATTTAAAACATTTAAAAGCAAGCTTAAACTTATTGAAAAAGAGCACAAATTTGGAATGCTGATACATAGAGAAATAATTCATAATATATGTCGTTTCGGTCAGTATAACCTTAATTAAGAATTAAATTTACTTACCAATATGATTTTTAAAAACAATGCACAATAACTTATACACTGAAAATGCCAATAACTTAATCATTCAAGACGGGTCAAAACATAAAAACAACGTAATAAATTTCACAAATTTTCAAAATTAATTGTTGTTTTTTTTTTGCATACTAGCACCATCTATTAAAATGTTAACAAACTAAAAACTTTGTCTAAAAAAATTTATTATAGTTCCGAGATTCGACTTATTTGAGACTGGTATCGCTTCAGTAACAGAAGATTTGAGTTTGTATCTTATTATAGAGTTTTGATTTGCTTTGATGTGCCTGTAAATTTTAAGGCACAGATACACACACGCCATTAATTGTTTAATTCCTAATATTTAGAATAATGCCTAGGAACCAATTAAAAAGCCTGACTTAGATGTCAAATTGATAGGTATAGTTTTTGTAAAAAACCAGGACTCCGGAAATTCCTTTATTTGTCCCAGATATGATGTCGTAAAAAAGTATTTTTCATAGGGTTTGGTGATGTTTTCAAGATGTCTTCATTCGGTCTATGATGAGAAGAATGTGTCCCATATAAAAGCGTCTCATAGACATCTACTACCTGGAATAGTCCTTACTTAAAAAAAAAACCAGAGGAAGGACTACAAACAATCATAATCAAAAATTTTTGGCGGCCAATTTTGGTCTCCAACGCGAGAAATGACGGGGGGACATCGTTTACAACAACGTCATTGTTTTCGTGCAGCGTGACAGGTGACGTCATCATGTTGAAATCACATCTCAGTTTTGTCTATTCCATCCAATTCTGAAAGTTTGTCAGCATGATACGGTAGCGATCGGTGTTAACAATCACGGAAGCATCGTTATACCAAAATGGCACTTTTTGAGAATGCATTGAAAGTTCTTGGAGGGAATGTGTATTTTCTATTCTCTATATCTGAGAATTCTACTTGTTGACGAAGCCACTAAGGTGATAGTGAGCCTTGTCTTTGAATCCTGGAGGTTTGGACCAATTGGTTGTGGATAGCAGCACCTATTTAAGAAGTTGCCTCTAAAAGCTCCTCGGACTATCATGTTGCAATGTACGCTTATCAGCTGCTGTAGTGTTTTAACATCGGTATGTCGAGATTTCGATGTGCATGCTCCTGATGAATCTTGAAGAGTCGATCATGATTCGCATAGCTTTATTTCGGATGGCGTATTTTTCAGAGCGGCTTTCAAGTTTCATAGCGAAAGCTTACTTGAGCGGTTGAGCGGTGGGTAAAGCGTGGCCAGCATGAAGATTGCTTCCTTCTCTGCCGCCGTCAGATTTTTTGTCCACTAGTCCTTCCAAGTAAGCTTCTTGCCGTATCGTAATCCTACCCACTTATCACACCGGATCATGGAACAGGAGTGCTAGTTATCATAACAGGCTCTGTCTACAAAAAAGTATTCACAAGTTCTTAAAGTAAATTGCTATCTATTACACTACAGGCATCTGTTTTTTATTGGGCCATCTTGGATAATAAGAACCTAATTATGTAAATATTGTTATTTATTTTAAAAACACTATATATTTGGCAGTTTCGGTAATTGTTTAGCTATACTACACTATGCCACAATTGACCAAATCTTTGAAAACTACGGCGATTTTTATAGAATTATTGTTTTTATATCGTAGGTTAGGAATTCCAGATGTTAAATAACAACTATTTACGGTTTTCATGTTTGTTGATAGAACTGTTTCTATCACCATTTTATTTCAATTCGTAGTGCCTTTAAACTTTATTAATTGGCAAAGTAACTTTTAATAAAAAACCGTCATACCAGAAGACAAAAAATACCCTAAAGCTGGGCGGTTGTTTAACATCTCGAATTTTTTGCCTAGGATTTAAAAACAATAATCGCGTATTAATCAGCATTATTACCTAAATATTCTAAAGTGAAAGGAGCGCAATTTTTATGATTTTAGCAAAAAATGGGTAAACGTAACAGTAAAGAAGGGAAAACGGTAAATAAAGAGTCGCAAATTCCGCTAAAGTAGAAATATTGTATTAAGGAATTTCTGTAAAATTAAGCGTTTTCGCGATAGATCTATATATATATATATATATATATATATATATATATATATATATATATATATATATATATATATATATATATATATTTCTGTAATATGGTATAAAAATTTATACCCAAGAAAATATTACAGAAAAATATTGACAAAAGGTTTAAGATACAAAAATAAATTATATATTTATTTTAATTATAAGAACAGTTATTCTTTCTATTTTTTTAGTATAAACGGTGCTTAAATTATCTGATCAGTTCCGAAATTAATGGTTGGTTCATATTTCCAAAAATTATTAAATACCACTAAGAATTTACATTATCAACTTTCATTTGCAAGTTAAGTGATACATTTTACTTTCATCTGTTCATAGTCCATAGTCCCAATAAAAACTAAAGAAGAGAAAAATAAATTCTGGAAAGCTTGATAGAATCAAAAAAGGTTATAATAATTAAAATAATAAATAATTCACATTTCAACAGCTCTAGAATAGAATGGTTTCTCATAATCAGATATAAAGAAAGCCATAAAAAGACGAGAGAAGACCACAACAAAAACCAGAGACCAAAGTTCAAACAAGAAACAAAGCCATAATCTCATACATAAAAGGAATAACGGACATAATCGGAAGAATCTTAAGAAAACACAACAAACAGCCCATATTTAAACCACAAAAAACAATAGCTAACATCCTGGGAAATCCCAAAGGTAAGACCAACCTTGAAAATCATGGCGTTTACAGCATTCCATGTGCAGATTGCCATCAAACGTACATAGGACAAACAAACAAACAGGCGCATATCAGCACGAATTCAAGAGCATAAAAATAGCATCAAAAACAAACAGACAACCTCAGCTCTATTTCAACATCATCAAACAACCGGACATACAGCATATTCCAACTACATGGAAAACATTAATAAAAAATCAAGGAACAAAACTACAAAAATCAACCAATACAAGAAAGAAGAGCATACAAGATTCAAACATATCGCACTCAGCAGCGGGGAGGAGCTTGCGAAACTGCTTGTCCAATCAAAAAGCGAACCGGCTAAAAAAAAACTCGAAATTCAACAGGGGCCACCATAATTTCTCAGCGAGTAACGAGACGAACCGTTCTTGAAAATGCCAGATGAGATTTCAGAGAAACGTCGTGAAAACGATTTTTTGAACAAACAGATTGAAATTCAAAATAACCAAACTATTCATTCCACCATTCGTAAAAACCTTGCAATATATATATATATATATATATATATATATATATATATATATATATATATATATATATATATATATATATATTGCAGGGTGTCTATAAGTATACAAAAAATTGGAAGTCATTATTTAACAAATCAAAGTTGATTATAGTACAGCTTCCTTCGAATCGTACGACAAATACAAAGTCGATGTGTCAGAAGAATTTTTGAAAAACCCAGAATTTCTTATTATATTCCAGACTTTACGTTCTCATTGTTTGTTTATTAAGAAATTTGGATGTCGAAATTCATTTTGAGTGGATAGAAATAATTTCTGAATTATTCGATTTTACTTTACAGATAGTCTAAAAGTGTAAAAAAATTGGGGGTCACTATTTAAAATATCAAAGTTGATTATATCACAGATTCTTTCGAGTCACTCTGTAAAATTTAATATACTGGAAAAAATTCTTAATTTTGAATTATCAACTCTCTCTCGTGGTTGAAAATTTGCTGCCATCTACAAATGAAAGTTGATTCAAAACTTCTCGAATGAATATAGTAACGCTTGAACTCTAGTCTTACTAAAGTCTGTGATGGACCGAAAAAGATAAACAACAGGCATAATCTATCTTATTGTGACCCGATGCTCCCATTAGCTGTTTATCGAAGTACCGAATAATGGCCAATAAGATGTTAATTTAAAGCTCCATAGCCTTGGAAAAGTGGGTTAGAGATAGAAAAATACTAATAACACGTCCATCTCATGGTACTCCTGTGTCCCCTTTACTTGTTTTCTGTACTATTGAACGACTGCGTATAAGAGATTAACTATACGCTCTAATTTTTAGCTCACTGTAAGACGATGGTTAATTATACGTATTGAACATTCTGGTTAAACCATTTAAAAGGTGTTCTATAAAATACCTAAAAATATTGAAAATAAAACCAAACAAAACCTATGAGTATCAAAAAATTCCACGTTTTTATTTATAAACAAATGCGCAAAGTCTTCAGCTGTTTATTTGATAAACTGAATGAAACAATAAATTTTAACCACAAAACTATGACAAATTGGGGTCAAAGAATTTTCTGTGTAAATTTTTGGTCTCGTTTAGGTAATTTTGTCGCATAAATTTTCCAAAGGAGTCTCGGCGCCTAATTTTTTAAAGACTAATCATCAACTGAAAAAAGATGAAAATTTAAATTGAAGAAGGGATAAATAAACAATGAAAAAATAATAGATATTTGATGATTAATGTTCTTTGTGTAACTTAATTTCTTCTTCTTCAGATGCATATCCATTAATGGATGTTTGCGATCACATGCTCCATTGCTTCTCTACCTCGGGCGGTGTGGATCAGTGTTTGTACATCACGTAACCCTGTCCATTGTCTTATGTTCCGAAGCCAAGACATTTTCTTCCTCCCCATTCCCCTTCTGCCCTCAAGTTTGCCCTCAATCATCAACTGTAAGAACCCATATTTTTCGTTTCGCATGATATGTCCCAGATAGGCTGTTTTTCTTTTCTTGACTGCTTCGAATAGTTCACGCTCTCTTCCTACACGCCCCAGAACTTCCTCATTTGTCTTCTTCTCCGTCCATGAGACTTTAAGAATTCTGCGATACAGCCACATCTCTAAGGCTTCCAGTTTATTGATATTACTCGTTTTTAGGGTTCAACCCTCCACGCCATAAAGAAGCACTGACCATACGTAGCATTTCATAAACCTCGCCCTCAAGTCAATATCGAATTCTGAGCAGGTAAGCACATTTTTAAGCTTCAGGAAAGCCTGTCGGGCTTGTTCAAGACGGCTTTTTATTTCCTGTGCGATGTCCAATCCTCACAAAGCCATGATCCCAGGTATTTGAACTTGTCCACTCTTTCAATGGGCGCTGCATCAAATGTTATTCCGGAGTTCGTAAACGCATCCAAGTTTCTGGAGATGATCACAAACTTTGTTTTCCTAGTATTGATGTTCAGACCCATAGATGCACTGTGTTGTCCAACCATATTTACTATTTGTTGTAGTTCATCTATATTTTCGGCTATCAGGACCGTGTCATCGGCATAACGAGTGTTGTTGATCCATACACCATTCACTCTAATGTCCTTTTTTACATCTTCTAAGGCCTCTCGGAAAATTGCCTCCGAATATAGATTAAATAGGAGCGGAGATAGTACGCACCCCTGTCTCACTTCCCTCTCAATTTGTACAGTATTGGACATACCATTTTCAATTTTTACCTGTGCATTCTGGTTCCAATACAAATTTTGGATGCATCGGATGTCCTTTTGATCGATGTCGAGCCTCTCGAGGAGTTGTATTAACTTTTGATGTTAAACACGGTCGAAAGCCTTCTCATAATCTATGAAACATAGGCACACATCTTTTCTTTGGTCATAGCAATTTTGTACCAGTACCTGTGTTGCGACTATCGCCTCCCTTGTACCTAATCCCTGTCTAAATCCAAACTGGGAGTCGCTCACGTCTCTTTCACATTTCTTGTATATTCTTGGGTGTATTATTTTTAAGAAAAGCTTTAATGTATGACTTATTAGACTGATAAGTCTGTGATCTTCGCATCTTTTTGTATTGGGGTTCTTTGGTAACGGGATAAAAGTAGAATATAGCCATTGTTTGGGGTAGAGACCCGTATTGTAGATGATGTTAAAAATTTTATGCAGTACCGCAACACTTTAATTTAGTAGATGTTAAAAATCATGCTCCATTCATGAGACTTCTTGGTTTAAGTAAGTGTTGGTCAATGTACTAAACAGATTTTTGTACTGTGGATTTCAAATAAAAAAAGGAGGTTGATCGCTTATAATTTCTGTTACGAATAAGATATTTTAACGTGGAATTCTTGAAAGGGGTTGCGTCAAAATATTTCCAAGATATATGTCATAAGTAAATAAACATATATCTTATTTATGTCATATTTTTAAAAGTACAATATTGTCTTGAGGAGTAAAATACTTGTAGACGGTTTCCAGTAGTTGTTGAGTGTACACCCAAGATTATCCCGTAAAACTATTTCCAAAGTAGCTTTGTTCAAGGAGGATAAAAAAAGACCAGGCACACAATAAACGAAATTTTGGGTACTCATTGAATTGGCTGGAATCTATTTTTTACGATAGCTTTTGACCTCTTGATAAAAATTTCTCATGGCCGCAAGACCAGAAATGGCCTTTTTAAGACGTTGAGAGGCAAGGAAGGCTAAGCCTTCTACATTTTTCAGGAAATTAATCTACAGCAAGAATAAAAATTGTGTAAAAACAATAAAATCTAATGGCGTCACCTCAACTCAACTATTAATAAGTTACTTTCTATACGACCATAACTACGCAAGGTGCATTCAAGGGTGGCTACGCGTTTCGTGACTCCGTTACTTAAACCATGAGTTCTTTATATAAAATTTTAAATCACGCTACGACGTACCGAGAATATTCATAAACACCAATCCACACACTACATTTAGCCTCCTTTGTTCTATTACCCACGAGCTGCCACTGGGTTCTATGGTGTCAAAAATCAGCGTGCACAAAATAGCGGAATGACCCAATAACTTGAAACCGAAGAATGATAAGGCAAAATGGTAAATACAAAAGTCGTAGTAAATCAAAAAAAAAAAAAACATTTCGTGGTGACCTCGACGTCGACCTTTATAGTGACCTTGAAATTTATTTTAAGATCAAAAATGAAGGCAAGGTTGGGACTTTGCTAGTAAAGGCAAAGGAATCTGGTCAGTCAAGGCAAATTGGAACCCGACTAGTGAAGGTAAGTCTGGAACTTGGCCAGTGGAGACAATGCTGGGACCTGGCCAGTAAAGGCATCCTATCACAAAAGACTTGTTATTTAAAAAAATCACTTTGACCGTGAAATGAAGTTCAAGGGCATTGTCAAAGTTGCCGTTAAGGACAACACAAAGTGTCTTTTTAAAAATTCGCTACGACTTTCGTATTTAGTATTTACCATTACGCCTTACCATTCTTTAGTTTCACGATATTCCGCTATTTTTTGCATGCATTTTCTGGCCTTGCATCCATAAGAATTTTTAATCAGGAAATGAAAAACTATCGAAAATAATTGGTTTCAGTCAATTCGAAAAGAACCCAAAATCCCATATACTGTGTGCGTTTAGGAACATAAGCAAGGTGATATTTTGATTTGAGTTGTTATAGGCGGTACTCGCTATGGGGTCATTGCTGCGTCGCTTTTTGAGCTATCGTATATTTAACCTTATCTTAAAATAAAATTTCCTTTTTCCAGCTGTTAAACGTTTCATGTAACATTATTACTTAAACTGCCCATTTCAGAAACTAATTGAAACTAAAAAGATGAAATTATTTCAAATAAAATTTTTATAAAAAAAATTGAACCGACTTCTAAAAGTGCGCTAAAAAGTGAAAAATAACCATAAATTTTTATATGAAATTGAACTTTTTGAAGTCGGCGCCAAACTAATACTTGACAAAATGTGATTTGCATAAACAGATTTAAAATACTTTTTTTGTAATTGCTTTCTTACCAAAATTTGTATATATTAGTAGTTGTTTATTTCATTTACAAATAATTTGGCGCCGACTTCAAAAAGTTCAATTTCATATAAAAATTTATGGTTATTTTTCACTTTTTAGCGCACTTTTAGAAGTCGGTTCAATTTTTTTTATAAAAATTTTATTTTTCTATTTTTAGTTTTAGAATTCATTATGATATTCATAAATTATTTGAACTAAAAACTAATCGAAATTACTGTACTTCGCAAACCACTAAAAATTCTTTAGTTCTTAGAGTTTTCCAAATACCAATCAAATTGGGTCAAATGAATATTTAGTCTGTCATAGAAAATTCACTATCTTAAATTTCAAATTAATTTTAGATTGGTAATATAGGCCCCAACACCTTCCAATATCGATATTTAAAGAAAATAAATTAATTTTTTATTCACCATATTAGATACGCCATTTTTAAATAATTTTAGATTCGTCATGTGTGACCCCGAAAACTCTCCCGTACCAATTTTGGTGAAAATCGGACAAAATTGATTTTTTTTGTTCGCCATATTGAATCAGCCATATTGAATTTTTTAAAAATAATTTCTGATTCTTTATGTGAGGCCCCGAAAACTTCCCCATACCAATTTTGGAGAAAATCGGACAAAATTGATTTTTTCGTCCGCCATATTAGATCCGCTATATTGAATTTTTTAAAAATTATTTTAGATTTGTCAAATGCGACTCCGAAAACTCCCCCGTACCAATTTTGGAGAAAATCGGACAAAATAAATTTTTTTTTTGACGGCCATATTGGATCCGCCATACTGAATTTTTTCAAAATTATTTTAGATTCGTCATATGCGACCCCCAAAAATCCCTCATACCAATTTTGGAGAAAATCGGACAAAATTATTTTTTTTGTCGGCCATATTGGATCCGCCATATTGAATTTTTTAAAAATTATTTTAGATTCGTCATATGCCACCCCGAAAACTCCCCTGTACCAATTTCGGAGAAAATCGGACAAAATTGATTTTTTCGTCCGCCATATTGGATCCGCCATATTGAATTTTTTAAAAATAATATTAAATTAGTTATGTGGCACCTCGAAAGCTCCCCTATACCAATTTTGGAGAAAATCGGACTAAATTAAATTTTTTTGTCCGCCATATTGGATCCGCCATTTTGAATTTTTGAAAAATAATTTCAGATTCGTTGGGTACAATCCCGAAAATTCCTCCATACCAATTTTGGAGAAAATTGGGCAAAATTAATTTTTTTGGCCGTCATATTGTAAGCGCCATCTTGGATTTTACTGCACCAATTTCATTTAAAAAAATATGGGACCACCGTAGCAACTTCCTTTACATACCGTAAAAAATTTCATTCAAATCGGTCCAGCCGTTCCGGAATAATCGGTGTACATACATAAAAAAAAAAAAAATACATAGTCGACGAATTGAGAACCTCCTTCTTTTAGAAGTCGGTTAAAAAACAAATAAACCGACTTCAAATTAATACAACAAAAAGTAGAATATATTATGTTGCAAGTAATTTGATAATTGCAAATTTACTTATTTACTTAGTAATCTTTTAAAATTTATAGAAAATACATACAAACTGCTCAAAGACCGACCTAAATAAGGCAAAAAGGAATGGAAATCGAAAGCTGTTTAGACAATATAATAATGCAATCCGCTTAGAACTGCTTTCAAAATAACTCCCTCAACTTCTGTGGTGACGACTTCAAAAAAGAGCTAAGTAAACAAATATAAGTACACTTCGCAAATGAACTGCACTGTTAATTTATTTTTTAATATTTACTGCCGTTTCTTAAGTAGCTTTTTAAAATGTTTATAAATAATACGTATTATTGTGAAACAAACTTGTATACAAATTGTCTTCATCTCCAGCGTAAAATACGAAAATTTTATGAAGTAACTGTAAAAAGCTGAAGTCAGAGGAACCGGCAATTAAATGTTATTACAATATATATGAAACCTGTGATTAACCATTATTTTCCTATTTATGACGAAATAACTAATATCTCACAATTACGCTATAGTTTTGTGTCGATTTTTTCATTCTTTCTTTCAAATATAAATAACTTTATTTCATTCTTATCGATGAATTACAGTTCAGCATCTAATTTGCAGGTGTAATATCCTACCGATACATGACGGAATCAGTATTTTAGATAAGTAGTTATTTTCTTTGAATTTCGCTGACATGACAAACAACAACTGCTTCCTTAAACTTCTTAGCTCTATACATCCGAAAAGACAGTTCTTGCACGAATTAGATGGAAACAATCATATCCCATTCTTAGAAGTTTTAGTGGCAATGAATGGACACCTGTAATATACGATTTATCGAAAACAAGCCCACACGGATGGATATCTCAACGCCAATTAACACCCCATACAATAAAGAAATAAATACTACACGTAGAAAAAATGCTCAGACAAAATGGTTGCAAGCCACACAATATATTGTGTGAGCTGCCTGTCATTATTTTGATTCTTTTATGACCTCGTCAGTTGTTTGCTGTGATTTTCGTCCCCAAATATTTATAATTCCAATAGTGTTTATCTATCTTCTAAAATAAGGTAGATTGTTTGCATATGCACATATATTCTGTTCATAAGTTGATTTCCGAGGTCTCATTTCTTTTCTTCTAAAAATTTGCTAATTATATATTTTAAATCATACTTATTACCGGACTGTTTCTTTGCCATGTATTTAATGTTTATATTCTAGGTAAATTTTTTGTAGCATTAGGGAGATAAAGCCACCCAGTTTGAGACATTCTGATCCTAGCCTGGTTATCGTGTTCTGATTCATATATTTTCAAGCTTTCGATTGAGCTAAAATTCTTCATATGTATATGGTTCCATTAGCAATACAATATTATTGTACTTTCTGGTGATGGAGTCAAAAGGTGGTCAACAGAACATCACAAAGTATAAGAGTAGATTCATCGTGTTTGTTATATTTTTTACATAACTAACTGTAAATTGTTAGCCTGAAAATAGTTGACGGGACGGTATGTCAACGAATGAGATTTTAAAGTCTGCTTATAGGGCATTTAAATGTTGACAGTAGACTGAAACACCATCATCCTGGTACCATGTCTGTGAGAAGTTGGGGAACCTCTAAAATTCCCGTCGTCCAATATATTGTCTTTGAAGGTTAATTCTGAAACCCAATCACTTTCTTGAGACATATCTACCAAGCACAGAAGAATGGAAGGGAGACAAAATCTTCCGAGAAATGAATTCTAGTGGTTTTTGGATGGATCTCGACAAGATGAAAGAGCTAAAGCTGGAGTGCTCGGTAGGAGGTCGGAAGTCAGAGACTTCTATTCTTTCGGATAATGTGCGATGCTTTTTACAGCTGAAATTTATGCTTTTCTGTAGTGTGGTTATGAGGAAGGGGGCCATTTGGGAAAGTTGAGGTCCTGTCCCAATTGCCATTAGTAAAAGGGAATTAAAATTGTTACTGGAAAGCAAATTTAATGAATCGTGGAAAGAGGTTTGCTAAGGAACATTTAACTGGATCTAGCGCACGGCTTACTAGGGAGCTTCCCTCTTTACGAAGGAAAGAGCTGCGAATTGTGGGGGGATTGTTGACAAGACATTGTCACCTAAGGGAGCATCCTTATAAGTTTGGTGTCGTAGGTTATCCGATGTGCAGATGGTATCAGGATGAGGATAAAGCTGTTGACCATGTTCTTAGAGAGTGCCCAGCACTCAACGGACTGACAGAGACATCGATGGTCAAGTATCACCACCTTTTGTTCATTCGTTCATTCAAGGTTAATTCTGAGAAAAGAAGCTGCAATGATGGACCTTGTTTAAGTTTATTAGATAGGCAATATCTGGTTTCCATTTGATTAAGTTTTGTTTTAAAATCGGATCTTGAATACCTAAAAACTCGAAAACGATTCCGAAAACTGAAAAAAAAACATCTTATAAAACATAAGCTTATCAACAGCCAGCTTACTTCAGTATGAAGGATTAATTGATAAAAGTTCTCCTCCTTTTTTCACATAAATGAGAAAATAATTTCAATCAATCAATTCAACGCGTTGTTCCGAATTTTGTTAACTGATTTATGAAGAGGTTGAAGCAATTTGTCACTCAGATTTTTAGCAACTAAATGTTGTCGATGCGTAACACAATGAATTGCGAACACCATGACAGGTGTCTATGTGTTGCTATTGTACTTTATAAAGGAATCGCTTTTTCCATATATTTTCTCAAAGCATTGCGCGATCGACAATATCAGAAATATGATGAAATTGGCTTGTTGTATCCCAGATGCTTTTATTATCCCTTTTGACGCAGACCGCAGAAGGCATAAGAGGTTCGTGAGAAATTCGCGTGGGCTTGACATTAATTGAAGTCGGTAAAATGTCACGGTTTAAATATCAACTTAAGTTCACTATGGCTAATTGCGTTATTTTTACTTTATTTTTGCAAATACTCATGTTTTGGGCAACATAATATCATTTTCCTTAAGTATTTTTCATAAATCCTTCGTTGTATTTTTGGTTTTACCATCTTATGAACCCTCATAGCTCTACTTCCTTATTAATTTTCTTCCCAACTCGATTGTTTTCTTTGTCTTTCTGAAATTTGCCTATCCTCTCACACTATAACAAACGGTTCAAAGTTAATTTTATTTTCAATTTGGCCACTATGCTGATATTCGACTACACTGTGCTAGGTTGTTTTTTTTTTATTTAGATGATAAATTTACTGTTACCATTTTTTTCCGATCGATCTCAATTTTCCTACCTACTATTTGAGAAATTCTTGCTTTTATCCTTTTTTATGGCAGTTTTCCTGAAATTACTTTGGATAATTCCATAAATATATATATATATATATATATATATATATATATATATATATATATATATATATATATATATTATGCTTAGGTTAGGTGATATGCCACTTTTAAGTTTGCATATAGATAATTTTACACCATTAACCGAATATTATTTTATACAGTTTTATGTTGGGTTGTGTCGGTAATACCTGGGAGAAAATATTTCTTAATTTTAAAATAAGAATAATCGATTGGCTACTTATTTGATATTAAGTCGAAAAAGTTAACGTTTAATGAATTGATTTATTTAACAAACCTATTTCACACTATTGTGGCTTTGGGTCATTTTTGAGCTGTTATTTCTATCAGCGTGTCACCCCTTTAAAACTTCTTTTTGACGCTTGAAAAGAAGAAGTGTATTGCGCAAGCTGAATACAAAAGGAGGCCAATTTTGCATTCTTTTTCACCTGTTTACTTTGTCTGAAGAAAACTGAAGACTTCTACCCGACTTATCTGAAGCATCCTCTAGGATTTGGGGCTGGAAAGTCGTTTAAATTATCCCGGAGTTATTGAATTAGAGTATCTTTGCACCTGTTTGGCATTTTTCGCTATTTTAACCGGGATAAACCTGGAAAGAGGAATTTTGGCAGTTTTGCACGTTACAAGAAGAAATTTTGTTAGTTTCCAAAAACAATGGGGTTTTCCCTACTGGTTATTTAATAACTGGTATCCTCCCTACGGGTAATTTAACAACTGATCTACGGGTCATTTTATTACTGGAATCTTCACTACGGGTTATTTAACAGCAAGTTTATATTCTGCGTATACTTTTGATGTTACGCTAGTGTCTGCGCCGTTAAGTAGAGACCATTCTACTAGCACTCACACAATTTGACAGACAAACTTTATTGACTTCTTTTTTTAAGTTGTAATAATGACATCTTTTTCCTTGCTTTTGAATTTGTTACAGTTCGACTTTTTTTTTTCTAAAAACATATTTAGCTTAAGCTACAGCTCCATCTTTATGTTTTAATTAAATATTTTTATTATTACTATTTATACCGAGTTTTATGTACTTGTTAATCTATAGGAGTAAAGATTAAAGCTAGTTCCTAACTACTTCGCGGAGCATTTTTGCATTCGGCCTAGCTACAGATGTAGTGGCGCCTTGAAAAACCCACCCCTATTCTCCGGCATAGGGGTTAGCTCGGCATTTTTGCTTGCTGGCTCTGCTACTAGCCTTCAATTATATTCTGGTGATTTAGTGTGATCAATTAATTTTTCTTCTTACTTAATTGTGAGGTGTTGCGCACCTTTAATACCAGTGTAGCAAAAAGTCAAAGGACGCTCATCACGGGCATAACTTGCGATATTTATAAGCATCTTTAAATGAGCCAGCCTAAAGGGTCAATCATTTTGAAGATTCTAAACTGGCTGACCCTCCTTATTAGTAGTTAATTTAGCAATTTATAATTATTTAAATTTCCTGAGACAATTTTTTCTCGAACACCCTGTACCCAGTGATTAAAAAATATTTTGCATTTTAATTTAATCAGTAAACCATTTCCTAGTTGTCATACTATTACCCTCTGAGTTATGCAATAATTATAATGTATGTTAAATTGTGTCGTATTTATGCATACGCATTTTTATCTGTTAATTTGTTCTTTCGCATATTAGTGCGTAAATCGTATTCTTTATTTCTCACATACGTATGTTCGTAATGTGTGACAGGAATTGTGTGTAGTATGTGTCATTTAGCATTGAAAGTGTCGTTGGCCCGTTCCCACCAGTATAGGCGACGAGGACAACAGTTTTTGCTCATTCTGGGAGAGAACCCGGAGTTGACATATTGAATGATAAATGAGGTTTTTTATTATTGTTTTTAACGTGTTTCTTATAAAGTTTAAATGTGTTGAAGCCTTGTTTGAGAAAAACTAAAATATGAATGGTAATTAACATGAATATAAAAGTAAGAGTTAAATATGAATAAAATTAAATTTCGCAAATTTTAATTAGTTTCAATAGATTTGTAATTTTTTCTTTAAAAAAACCGGTTACAAAAATGTAAGTTATAAAAAATATCATGAACGATCTTTTACGAGGTGAGAGATTGGTAGACATTTGTCAATTAATTAATTACGACAAGGCTGGATAAAAATAAAAACGCTTATTAGAATCATATAAAATTTATGCAATTCACATGAATATTATTGCTGGTTGCGATAATTTCATCAAAAATAGTCGTATTATTTAACTATTGCACAATATAAGACAACAGTAACAGAAAATAAAAAAAACAGTGTTGAAATAAAATCTTATAATTCTTCCAAATTAATAAAAAACAAAAGGTAAAATAAACATCTTGAATGCATGTGTCGCGTGTTCTTGAATAAACGTGAAAGAAGACAAGGAAAAGACATCATAGCAAATGCAATTTTCCAGCTTTGAACTGAAAATTAATAAAATTGCACCGACCACCAAAGCATCTAACAAGTAAGCCTACCCAAGAATTAAATTAATCTTGGCATACGAGTAGAACATTCAAAAATATTAGACATGTATTTTTTTGTAGTGGCCATAACTCACTTTAAAGGGTAAAAACTACCCCTTGATGGTGTAATAAAGGGTGTTAAGCAAGTAACAGGACAGCCTAAGAGTTTCCCAGCGATGATTTCTTTAGGAAAGGTTAATGTCATACCTGAAGTCAGTTTTAACGAGAAATCAAATGGTGACCTTGACAATGATCAACATGGTCGTTTGAAGGTCAACCTAATTTTTTTAAATAAAAATCTTCATTTTTAACATTTGCAATCGAAAGAGCGCTAAATTTTATGTCTAAATATGTTACAAATTTAACCTTCATAATGACCTTCATGATTATATCAAGGTCAATTATCTTTTTCTTTTGTGATATTAAGATTTTGAACCATCGATTCAATTTGATATTCAGGAGCATTAAAACTGACATGACAGTAGCTTTAAAATATTTCCTGGATTCATAGCCATTTTCTGAAAAAATTATACAGAAAAGTCTTATGAAAAAATTATCTACAAAAGTTCTATATATGTTAAAAATAATTGAAAATATTATATATATATATATATATATATATATATATATATATATATATATATATATATGTTTATCAGGCTTTCGTGGATTCCTCCGTGTGAGATGCAATAGCAGTGGATATATCCACATTATGCCGTTGTAATGCTAAAATCACATTCAGCGAACGTACAACTATATGCAACTCCGTGAATAGATGAAGTAAAATGCGAACAGTAATTGCAAATTCATCATATCCTTTCCGTGTTAGAGGTTGCACAGTGAATGAATTGCTACAGAACACAATTCATCCTATTACACCACCATCGAGATGATAGCCTACCTGTACCACCATACCGAGAAGAAGGTCAAAACTTACCCTCCCCGCTACAGTGATACGGCAGAGGTACATGTTTCGTCTCTACTAGACTCATCAAGGTACCGACATGCACCTGTTTGTGCAAAGGACAGATCGGAAGGAAGTATGCAACACTATATGCGGCTTCGCCGACCTCCCGCCGGCTGGCATATATATGTTTATGAGGCTTTCACGGATTCCTCCGTGTGAGATGCAATAGCAGTTGATATATCCACATTATGCTGTTGTAGTGCTGAAATCACATTCAGCGAACGTACAACTATATGCAACTCCGAGAACAGATTAAGTAAAATGCGAACAGTAATTGCAAATTCATCATATCCTTTCCGTGTTAGAGGTTGCACAGTGAATGAATTGCTACAGAACACAATTCATCCTATTACACCACCATCGAGATGATAGCCTACCTGTACCACCATACCGAGAAGAAGGTCAAAACTTACCCTCCCCGCTACAGTGATACGGCAGAGGTACATGTTTCGTCTCTACTAGACTCATCAAGGTACCGACATGCACCTGTTTGTGCAAAGGACAGATCGGAAGGAAGTATGCAACACTATATGCGGCTTCGCCGACCTCCCGCCGGCTGGCATATATATGTTTATGAGGCTTTCACGGATTGCTCCGTGTGAGATGCAATAGCAGTTGATATATCCACATTATGCTGTTGTAGTGCTGAAATCACATTCAGCAAACGTACAACTATATGCAACTCCGTGAATAGATGAAGTAAAATGCGAACAGTAATTGCAAACTTCGTTCCATCATATCCTTTCCGTGTAAGAGGTTGCACAGTGAATTAATTGCTACAGAACACAATTCATCCTATTACACCACCATCGAGATGATGGCCTACCTGTACCACCATACCGAGAAGAAAGTCAAGACTGTCCTTTGCACAAACAGGTGTATGTCGGTACCCTGATGAGTCTAGTAGAGACGAAACATGTACGCATACTGCCGTATCACTGTAGCGGGGAGGGTAAGTTTTGACTTTCTTCTCGGTATGGTGGTACAGGTAGGCCATCATCTCGATGGTGGTGTAATAGGATGAATTGTGTTCAGTAGCAATTCATTCACTGTGCAACCTCTAACACGGAAAGGATATGATGGAACGAAGTTTGCAATTACTGTTCGCATTTTACTTCATATATATATATATATATATATATATATATATATATATATATATATATATATATAAAACATCAGAACATTAGTGTCACAGGCTACCTTGCCTGTCTGAATAGTCCAACTTTGTACGAAGAAACACGAATAACTTTCTTAATTGTTCGGATCGCAGTAGGCTTACGCTATCAAGGGCTCAGCCTTGCAGCCTTCGGCCAATTCTCAAGTCATTGCCTTGTGTAAGGTTATGACCAAATCTCAATTAAGGGTTACCCTCAGCGAGAGATTTCCCGAAGTCTAAAAGTTGTTAGGGTCATGGCGTTATGCCTTCTCACCGCCTTGCATTGTTAAAAGTAGGTGGATGGCGTATTGAGCGAAGCTGAACGTTAGGCTAGTTTCGTCTTCAATTTGACTCATCAGACACGGATTTTACTGTGTGACTAGCTGAAAACAATAAAACTTGTATTTAGAGTAGGTTGGTAGCATGGTATTCCGTGATCTGTCATCACGACAAGTGTGTCCGGATGCCTTTGCAATCATCACCGTCCGCCGTCGCCAACATCACAGTTGGCCACTCCATAATTTATTCTTTGGATTTCCAACATCGCTAGAAGACTTCTATTCATCTTATCCTATTCCTCCTAATCTTACATTTGAAAAAACTATAAGGGCATACAAGTTGTAATCCACCCATTTTTTATATCAAATAGAAATTTTCCTCTCTGGAACGTCTTACCTTGACAAATAAACTTATCCCCGTAAGCATATGATAAAAATCCACAAACCATAAACTTATTAGAATCCTTTTCGAAGATTCCCTTAGGAATTAATACCATGGCTCAAAATCCTCAGCCTCAGTTGGTTCCGCATTCTACTCAATCATTTATTCTGGATCTTACAGGGTAAACCATAGGTTTTGTGTTCTTTGATCAGAGTTGTTTGCCAGAAAAAACCCTATAATTCTTTTATAGATCCGTTCCTGACAAATGGTTGATAGACACGTAATCTCGAAACTATCTTTTTAAATTTACTTCTTTTTTATTAACCAATTCCTTTATAAATAGAACTTACTATTTATTAAATAAACGAAATTAAAAGACATATTCTCAAATTTATGTGGATTCCTAGTCACACAGATATGAGGGACAACATAGAGGTAGATATACTGGCAAAGTCGGTATCTGATCCTCTTATAAACAACATTTTATGTCATAAAGATCTCTATCCAGAATCAATGAACGTATATCCAATCTTAATGAGACATCCTTGAAGGCCACAATAAATTAAGGGAAATTTTACACAACTTCCTGCATTTTAACATTTTTAAAAAAGTACCAGGCAAAAATTTGTCGTCTGTTTATAGAGCACACGAGATTTTCACACGCTTACCTTCTTTCAGGTAATAACCCTTCTTGCTGTAGTTATTGCAACAACAATTTTTCAGTAAAACATACCTTTATAGGTGGGAGTAATATAAAGGAATCCTACAAAATTACAACATCTCAAAAACTTCAATGACAGAATCTATTATAATGAACTATGGCAACTTGGGCAATATCATCAAATTTATAAAAGCAGCAAATCTGCATAATAAAGTCTAATATTGATGATTCAGACACAACCTGACTACTTAAAAAACCGTTAAAATCTAAACACTTTTAGAGTGACGTTAAATAGTCATAGTTGCTGACGCGTCAATAATTAAAATTCTCTTTCTCTTTCTCTCTTTTTGTATCACAGTTGATATCACTAGCTTAACTATCTTTTTCATAGTTCTCTAGGTATCTCTCGGAGTCATTTCACCGCAGAAAATTGAAATGAAATGATTATGTCTATCTCTGACAAAACTTCAATTAAAAATACCTTTATAGTTTAAGAGTAATATGTGTATATTATTTTGAGAAAGTTTCATCTTTATTACTAAATTGAGTGAACATATGGTTTGAAAAGATAAGCCATTACTAACAATGTGTTAACTCTTGATTTGAATATTCAAAACCGTGACAAAATACATATTATACTTAAACTAAGTATAAAATGTAGGAATATTTTATAAACTTTTCATTATATTGTAATATTGCTTCTTGATCTAATATTCTAATCAAACAATATTTCAACTGTTTTTAAAAAACATTATGTAAATAATTTTGTTCCAATATAATAATATTTTCTGTCGTTTGGCAAATAATTTAATTCAGATATTTACCATAAACTCAAGAATTAAGTTTTGTAATAATTTTTATGTTAATTCTTCCTAGAATTTTCTCAGCCTTTTATTATATCATCAATCTATAAACTGTTTGACAATTAACATAAAAATATCAAAGAAACTATAATTTGGGCTTATTAAAATTCTAAGCAGATAAAATATTGAACCTAAACAAGTTACGTAAACAGCTTGTGTTATAAAGCGTGGATGACCTAAAAATGTTACTCCTACACTAGTTTCACCCTGTAAATACACCGTTACAAATTAAAAAGGAAAAATTTTGTTATATCAAAATAAGAAGTTGGATACAATTGAATAAATGCTTATTGACTGAAAAGCTGTAGCACTTCTATTGTTTTAATTTTTGTTTTAAGTAAGCTATGTTCATGCTGCTTTGCTTTATCGATATCATTAATTTGATTTTACAAAGCACCGTTATTAGGTATTTAAAAACTAGGTTGACTGTATATTTCTTTATTATTTTTAATAAAAGTTGTCGCTTCAGACCAGTTTACATGGTATTGTCTATTTCAGGGATGTTCTGTAATTCCAGATCTCGTCGTTTCCCTTTTCGAGTATGATTTTTTTGTTTCTTAATTCTAACTTTTATTGGTTTGGTTTCTCCAATATACATTTCAATAAACTCATATATTTGTCAATATATTCTTGCATCTTAGGCTTTTTATAAGATTACAATTACCCATATTTTATACTGACTAACGATTAGAAATAGAACGTTAACAGAACGTCAATTTTTAATATTGTCTACAATCTTCAAGGAAACTGGTCTGAACTAAATCGAAATTAATTAAGCAATACAACGTTTATATTCATAAAGATGTGCCTATTGCACCTACGAGCGAAATTATATAGTATATGGAAAATTCCGTTACATTTTCGAATTCGCTATCAGGAAAAGGGAAAAATTACAACTTATAACAAAGATTATACTCTTACTTTCTTTGTTAAGTGAAAATATCAGTGAAATAATAATATATTTAGATTTATTGAAAAGAAAAAATTATTATAAGAGACAAAGAGGAGGAATTAAGACTCCTCCATATAAAGTTAAAAAAAGTACAAATAAAATAAAAATCCCTAAAAAAAGCATAAACACAAAAATTTATTGATTTATTTATTATCTAAGTACATAACAGGCAAATGCCCAAAAAAGTACAGTGAACAAGAAATACATCCGTAAATCTAAAAAACATCAAATTACAATAAACAAATATAAGTAATAAAAATGTTAGAACTTTACACTAATCAAGCTTGGGAAAATACACACTGCACAGTTCATTTAAGAAAACTACTCTTGGATAAGAACTATTTAGATGTTCCATATACTTTCGAAGAAAACGAGCTTTTGCAGAAGCAACGCGTGTTGTTCCAAATAATGTTCTTCTCTTGTCAGCCTTTGTGGATTTGAATTTCAGCTCCTTCCAACACTTAAAGACGACTTATCCAGAGACATAATCTCTTTGTTGGTGAGTTCAGTATTTAAGCACTTTAGAGTGTCATGCGTTAATAAAAATAATAAATAATCAAGACATTATGATTATTAAATATAAACGAAGCACTCTACTTTCCATTTTAGCTTATATTATTATATAGATTATACTCTTACTTTTTTAGTACATTTTGTAGAGGGTATTTCGAACTTCCATTTTGGATCTTTCGGAAACATCTGTGGTTTTTTCTTTTCGACAAGGTCTACTTTTTCCAATAGAGGAAATAATGGGATTGTTTTTTTCTTTTTTCACATGGTAAATAGGGTCTACCTTGAAATTTTAAGAGCAGTATTTACTCTCTAAAAATAATGATACCTAATTGAAAATGTTTATTTCCAAAACTAAAGAGATGAAACTGATTCCACAGGACCACCGTTTTTCCTCTCCAACTCGAAATACTCACACAAATTAAGCACAAAATGCTCTGATTGTCTGTGAAGAGTTTCACCATGTATTATCTAAAAAGACAAATCTCATTACTTTATTCTAATTTTTAATGCCTGATTATTACAACTGAATAAAGTAATGTAAAAAACATTTTACAATTATATACGTGTGTCGGGCATTTAAATGCCGAAGACAGATTTGAAGGTTAGAAATATTAATACTACTAAGTTTAGTTTTTTAATAAAAATAATACATACCTACCGGTAATAAGTTATAAAACAATAATTAATAGCTTTTATATAAAACAATCTCCTGTTTTAACTTCACTTGAATGATAAAAATTTCTGAAAAACACAATGCGAATAAAACTCTGAACGATGACTGTCAATAAAATAATGTTTTGATTGAAGTCAAAAGAAAGTCTGTATTAATAAAATGAAGTGACTCGTTTGTCTCGGTTATCTCTTTCTATATTGCTCTACCCAAAATGTTAGATGTTTTGTGACTTTGGGCTTGGATTAGAAGAATAATATTTTGTTTACCGGCCTTTTATTATTTCTATATAAATTAAGATGAACAGGGCTCAAACTGTCTTAGATATGATATTCTTTCAGTGGAACAATTATACGTTAGATTACATCTTGTATTATAGCTAAACGGTTATATTTTGCATCAATATTTCAAAGCTGTGGAGACAATTTACATATTACGACTATAAGAATGCAGAAAATATTAACCTACATTTAATTCTTTTACTGAATATTGTCACTTGTCTACACCTGTTATTGAAATATTCCAAAAGTGTTCCACTGAAACACTTTTCCAAGCTAATCCAACTTTATTTTCCTAAATGAGAAGTTCTGGATTACTTATAGAAATATAAATAATATAAATCAACTATTTAATTTATCGAAAGCGATATTTCTAAGATTATAGAGAGCGACTGATGCTGATAGAAAAAAAATTACACAAATTCATATTTGTTCTCCGTTCATTGTTGCATATATTACTCATATAATTAATGAATGTATTTTAAATATTTATTTTCCTGCACTATGGAAGAGTGCCCAGGTTATACCACAACCCAAGATAAATAATCTCTCTGAATTGAGCCATTTAAGATCTATTAGTGTCCTTCCGATTCTATCCAAGGTGCTTGATAGGGTTATGAAGAGCTTGATAGGGTTATGAAGAGCTAGATTGAACATTTTTTAAATTCAAATTCAATTTTACCTGCCAATCTGGTTTTAGACCTGGCTATACCAGTGAAAGTGCTCTTTCAGCTGTTACTGATGATATTTTGAAAGCAAGTAATGAAAATAAAATGAGCGCCTTGATTTTTCTTGATTTCAGTAAGGCATTTGATATGCCCAATCATGAAATTCTCATATCCACTACATTATATTGGATTTCTGAGCGTGCTTGTAAACTTCTTATTTCATTTTGATCTGATCGCACACTGCAAGTGGTATGCAATCGGAAGAATTCTTCCTCGTTGGATGTTCATTTGGGAGTGTCTCAGGGTAGTATTTTGCGACCCTTATTGCGCCAATTTTTACTTTTAATTTTTTTAACTCGGCATTGCAATTACCATTTCTCATATTCAAAACTATTCTTTTTTCCAGGAACACTTCAATGTTGCCGAAGAAATTATAAACTCTATATAGCTACAGATAATCCCTTAAACTTAATAATAGCAAATCCTCAGTTTTATTTGGAAATGAAAAATAAGTTAATTAAAAACCAAATGGAAATTAAATATAATATACTTCTGCATTATTCTGAATCAGGTAAGAGTTTGGGTTTAATGGTGAATTCTGGGATGCGCTTCATAGAGCATGTTACAACTAAATTAAGAATTGTATACGGTAACTCAAAGCTTATTTACAGTAATATATATTGTCTTTCTCGGGAGCATAGGAAACTGCTGTATGATGCTTCCATTCTGTCACAATTTAATCATTGTAAGGGAGTTTATGTACGTGAATGCTGTTGATCGTAATAGATGTTAAAAAGTTAAAAATTCATGCTTGAGGTTAATCTACGGGGTCAGACGTAGTAACAATATTTCGCTATACCTTGCTGCCACGGGTTGGTTTAATATATATAACTGTTTTCGGTTGGATGTTACATCCCCCTACTTTAAGTTAATTAAATTTAAAATACCTTTCTATTTGTATCACAATATTATTTTTCGAACAGAAATTCACAATATGAATCTACGACTACAACGAAAAGAAATTTTTAAAAGACCATTTTCTTATAATGTAGGAAAATGCATTAATTATTTAGGAAATATTAATATATACTGGTCTGTTTTAAAATTTAAGAAGGAGTTGAGGAAACGGTTATTTCAGCGATAGTGATGGCAGCACGTGTAGGTCTTTCTCTCTATGCATATTATCGTATTTTCAATTTACTCTATCCCCCCTACTTCCTTTCTAGCCCGTCCTTTTTTCTCCATTCCAAATTAATACCATAATGTATTGCGCTAAAATTTTTTAGCGTTATAGAAATATTATTATAATTTAGAGCCTTAACAATATCTGGATATTTTAGATGTCTGCTTTTTTAAGGGTCTATTGTTAACGGTTGAATTGAAATTTATTTTTGATTATAATAAGCTCTTAAAAATTGTACGAAGGTTTATAACAATAAATGTTTCCTTCCCTTTTTTTTCTTATTGAATTTGACCTTTGTTGTTTTGTTAACATGTTTTCAGAAGCGTTAATTCGCACTTTGATATATATTGGTAACCAACTAGGTACATTTGTAGATTTTACTCTCAGAACAATTAGAAATATGTGATTTGAATTATTATCTAGCTTAAAAATCTCTCCCAATGGAATTTCTCCCCTAGCAAATGATAGCATTGGGTTCTACATCTTGGGACGTATTTGCAGACTAGGACCAGTTTCAGGAATTGCCAGGTCACACAAATTATACTTCAACGTACTTTGTTTTCTGTAAATGATATTGGTATATTCCATTGGGACATATTTTCTTTTCATTGCTTAAGCGGCAAGGAAAGGAAATCTCGTACAAAAAGAGGAAGCAGAGGCCCGATTTCATAGGACCTCTGTTTCCTCTTTTTGTTTATTTTAATTCAAGTTACTGTATACTAGCAAATTCATAACGCTATTTCTCTTATTTTCAGAAATTGGGAGTTTTTGCAGATTATTCAACTATTTTTGTTTAGTAAACACAATAGTACAAAATGACTCTTTAGCTTTTGGGTATTTCGTGATTAGAGGTAATCGACTATAAGAGCTTACCAAGGGGGCAATACAAGACTAGCCATGATAGTTAACAGGTTAGATTATTTTGTAAAACACTTTCTAAAATATTGCGACTTCAAATCCACGAAATTATTTCCCTCTCTTTCACATGATTCTTTGTGAAGAAAATACATTCTTGAATTAAATAAAAATCTATTATTGTACTAATAAGAAACCCTGGTATTGTTTTAATGGCGATTATATTATCGGTTACTTTTCACATTGTGATATATCATAACAGCTTTATAGTAACAATGGTTTTTAATTACTTTTGAACATTCAAAATATTGATTTAAGTGCACTTTACCACTCAAATAGCTTTTAAAACATTTTATATTAAAATAATTATTAAACAAATATTGACAGAAATTTGAAAAACATATTTTTTTTTAATAGATAGCTATGATACGTTAATAATTCAGTTGTCTTATAGAAGACGCTCACTGAGACTATCACATATGTTACACTTCGAATCATTGAATTTTAATATTATTAATAACAATATTGGTAAAATGATTCCAGTGAACCAATTTTCAAATTTGTGTAACAAGACAAAAGTCTGTAAATTATTTTTATAATCGTTATTGTCTATGATAATTGTGACAAATGTAACAGAGTTTAGAAAAATTATCTAAGAAAAAACTTTTATAATTTTTACTCAATGACAAATTAGAGCTTTTTTATATTTCTTCGTCAACCTCATATATAAATATTGAAATATAAATAAATATAATCAGTAAATAATCGTATCATATACCAAGCAAAGCAAATTAACGTACCTCAGCAACAAAATAACGTTTATTGTTATAAAATTGCTATTTTTTTTGGAAGTAAGAGGGCTTTCTTTTACAAAAATAAAACCAACAAAGAAGTTATATAATTATAATAAACATTGTATAAACAAGAAAACGTTAATCTTAACAGTTTATAACTAATTAACAAAAGGAATCGCGACATAGCTCGAACTGTAGGTTGTGTAGCTACACACAACTTATTATTTAAACTTTTTAGTCCATAATCAATACCTGGGCTTCTAAAATTAAAAACCGTCATTTGACCCCCCAATTCTATTGACAAAATCTAAGAGTTGTTGAAGATTATCGCCGTATCATCGGCATAACGAATCGTGTTTATTAGTTTGCCGCCCGTGTTAACCTCCAATACTTTGTTATGTAGGGCTTCCTAAAAAATTTTGTCTGAATATAAATTGAACAGCGGTGGAGTGAAAATACATCCCTGTCTGACGCCTCGCTGAATTTGGCATTCTTTGTTGAGCATATCATTAACTCAGACCACTACCCTTTGACGCCAATTTAGATTCTCTATAATCCACACCTCCTTGCAGTCAACATCACAATTTTTCAATATATCTATGGGTCTCACGTGTTTTATCCTATCAAACGCTTTTTCGTAATCGATAAAGCCTACAAAATTATTTTTAAGTGGATCTCGATACTTTTGGAGAAGTATATTTAGAGCAAATAGTGCTTCTTTAGTACCAAAGGAACACCTTCAATGTGTGACTTATGAGACTTATTAACCTGCACGTCTTATGCGGTGAAGAACCTCTTACTTCAGAATTTCTGGTTCTTCAGCTCCATGCACAGCGTCTGATATGTTTGGTCTTTTATTTTTCTTTTTATAAATATAATATTCGATTGTTTTCGGATATAAGATCGATAAAGGTTATATATGATCTATTGTATCCCACTCATTTAAAAATTTAAAGAGAACTAGGTAATAACAGCGAAAGGAAAAAAAAAACTTCTTAATTAATTGAACTTTAAACATTTGTAAATAAATATAGATTAAAAATGTTATTTCCGCAAACAGGACAATATAGGGTACCAATTATTTAGGACTTAGGATAAATTGTTTATAACAGAAGTTGATTAAAGTAAAACCAGTTGGTAACGGGTAGCAATCTCCGTGAGACGACTAGTAAAAATATTGCTGAATAACCCAAACTTGTTCAGCTAGAGTTAGCATAATAAGGCTCACAAGAGGTCCCTTTTGACTAAAGTAAGAAAGCAGTATAAACATCAAGATGTGCAACAATTTTCCACCGTTTATTTGAGAAAAATGAAACAATTCTTTCCTATTGCAAAAAAAAGACATTTTTAAAAACCCTATTTATTCTTGATAGGTATACACGAACATTAACTTCGCATTTTATATAATATTTATATAATTCTTATAAAAACTTGTTCTTTTTTTAAATATTAAGTCGTTAACCTAATATCAAGAAATCATTGTTTGAGTTCCTGATCTCTGCAATATGTGCTTAAATTTCATCAGAACCTAATCACCTGTATACATAATTGCTACAGGCATAACATGTCTTGTATTTATTCGGTACTATTTAAGGATTTCAAAGATAAATGCCGATTAAAGTAAATTTAATAAAAAAAAACAATATTTGACAATACAAGTAACCTATAAGTTATGTCCTCATTTATGACCAGTGGTGTTCTATTTTCCTGGTATCGGTAACGGTAACAATAAATTTATGGTAAAAAGGTATGTTGTTGCGTATGCTGTTATGAATATAGCCAAAAAAATTGCAGATACTTTGTCAATTATTAATAATTTACTGTAGAAAATATAGTGTAATCCATTTTCGAATTTTTTATTTCTCAAAAAAACCTCGACAGATATTTGGAATGCATTCCATGATTTCCTAGTAGTAGTTCTTCTAGGATTATTCCTGAGTATTCAAAATTGTAGAGTTTTTAGAGAACATAAGAATAATGTTCGGCTTTAAGAAATGCTTCATTTTGACCATTTCTAGAGGAAAGATACAACCGGGAACATTTTGAGATGCATAACGGTTAAACGATTGCGGCGATGTACCTTAGAATGTAAGACGGCTTTAAAGTGAATAGCTTTTCTTTGGTGTGCTTCCAAGAATCGCACTTTAGAGTTTTCAAAAATGCTGCACTCTGAAAGGAGGTGAATGCGGGTTTCGTCCTTCTCCTCACAAAATCTGCATTCTTCTCATCTGAGTTTCTTGAGGGTCCCTTCATGTGCCAATGCCATGTCATTGCTTAGGCTTTTGCATTCCTTGGATCTCTTCTGGTTGTCGTTCTCAAAAGGTATCTTCGAATCTCATTCCTGGCAGATTCGTCCAGTAACCGGATCTCCTGCTCTATTGCTCTCTTTTTTAGGTTTTCCAGCATTGCACTGCTACTGATTCCACAGAAAGGTTCGAGCCTCAGAAATGGTGTCCCAGTACCTCTTCTCGTGAGCTTGTCTACTATTTCATTCCCCTCTATCCCGGTGTATCTCGGCAGCCTCAGGAGGATGATATTATTACTCCTATGAATTTATTTAGTTCTTCCAGGCATTAACAGACCATCTTGGAGCTGATTACTTGAAAACTTGGGACACTGATGACTGCTTCACTATCCGACATGATAATAATCTCCTCTCTTTCGTAGCTGAATTGAATCCATCCCCTGATGGCGTGTATTTCCCCTTGGAAGATGCTTGGTGAGTTATCCAAGATTTCGTGGTGTCTGGTACTGGGTCCATAAACTCCTGTTCCAGTTTCCTCCGTTATTTTGGAGCCATCTGTATATCATTTGATGCAATTTTTGTAAAGTTTTTCAATGGTATTTCTGTCCCCTTCACTTTTGCGACTCAACTTTGTGCTTTTCACTGACTGATATATATATATATATATATATATATATATATATATATATATATATATATATATATATATATATATATATATATATATATATATTGAAGGCATTCTCTGCCTCTACAATAAGATTTTGAAATTATTTCCAGGTGGTGTTATCAACATAGTTTGTTATTTTTAGGCCAATACTAACAATTTCGCTAGGATCGTTTAAACTTGGCGTCTTTATTTTAAATTGTTGGATTTATTTTTTAAACATATGAAATTGCTTCTTTGCCTGTTTAAGGCTTTGACAAAGGTTTTCGTATAGAAGGTAGACCAGGCCTATAAATACTGAAACAGTCACAAAGAATTAATCAACGAACTATGAGGACCCAATTACCCAATAAGCTCGTGAGATGAGAGAGGCAGGTACTGCGAATCAACCTAAACAGTAAAATTCTTTTGAAGGTACATTTAGTTACTCTTTTGAAATTATGAAATGGAGCATTTCTGATAAAGGCACACAAACATCATCTTCGTAGTGCTATTGAATGGACAATGCTACCAAGATACCAGGAAGGAAGAGGATTGGTGGACATTGATAAGCAACTGGATCAACAACTAACAAACTTACGCTTATATTTTCACAGGCTAGCAAAGTTTTCAGTGGTATACCGGGCAATATGTGAGGCAGACAACTCAACACTGCTGCCACTGAGGGACCATGAACTGACTTCGCATCACCAACTAGTCAATTTTTCCTGAAACCGAAAGCTTCCTACTAGCGATCCAAGATCAGGTCATCCTAATGGTAAACTAGCTGATATACATGATCAGAAACCCTTCGTTTCAGAACGACTGATTTGGATATCGAACATTAGAGACAATCCAGTACTTAACAGGAGGATGCCAAGTATTTGCCTCATCGAAATATAAGGGGAGGCGTTTTAACTGGTAAGATCATCCATTAAGGGTTGGCAGAGAAATCCAAACTGTAGCAGGTAGAAAAAATACCATACTATGAACCTATATCTATATTGTTAGGTATACAAAGTTATAGTGTTGGGTTTTAAATTTGTTCTGTTTAGTTCTAAATAGTTTTAACTTTGGTTTACTGACATATAAGAATAATTTATTTTGAAGAATCAGCTACTCGTTATATGGAACGCATATGTGTGTGGAATTAGGTACACTGTATCCTAATGGATCCATTGTGTTTCCTCTCTGTTGCTAAGTGGTTGGGGGATAACTTGCCGACTAAAGCAGGTCCTTCAGTCCTACTTTCTACAGGAACCTTAGAATGTAAGACGGCTTTAAAGTGAATAGCTTCTCTTTGGTGTGCTTCCAAGAATCGCACTTTAGAATTTTCAAAAACGCTGCACTCTGAAAGGAGGTGAATGCGGGTTTCGTCCTTCTCCTCACAAAATCTGCATTCTTCTCATCTGAGTTTCTTGAGGGTCCCTTCATGTGCCAATGCCAAGTCAAGATTCCTATCAGAACGCTAAGTTGATTCATTGCTTAGGCTTTTGCATTCCTTGGATCTCTTCTGGTTGTAGTTCTCAAAAGGTATCTTCGAATCTCATTCCTGGCAGATTCGTCCAGTAACCGGATCTCCTGCTCTATTGCTCTCTTTTTTAGGTTTTCCAGCATTGCACTGCTACTGATTCCACAGAAAGGTTCGAGCCTCAGAAATGGTGTCCCAGTACCTCTTCTCGTGAGCTTGTCTGCTATTTCATTCCCCTCTATCCCGGTGTATCTCGGCAGCCTCAGGAGGATGATCTTATTACTCCTATGAATTTATTTAGTTCTTCCAGGCATTCTCAGACCATCTTGGAGCTGATAACTTGAAAACTTAGGACACTGATGACTGCTTCACTATCCGACATGATAATAATCTCCTCTCTTTCGCAGCTGAATTGAATCCATCCCCTGATGGCGTGTATTTCCTCTTGGAAGATGCTTGGTGAGTTATCCAAGATTTCGTGGTGTCTGGTACTGGGTCCATAAACTCCTGTTCCAATTTCCTCCGTTATTTTGGAGCCATCTGTGTATCATTTGATGCAATTTTTGTAAAGTTTTTCAATGGTATTTCTGTCCCCTTCACATTTGCGACTCAACTTTATGCTTTTCACTCACTGATATATATATATATATATATATATATATATATATATATATATATATATATATATATATATATATATATATATATATATATATTGAAGGCATTCTCTGCCTCCACAATAAGATTTTGAAATTATTTCCAGGTGGTGTTATCAACATAGTTTGTTATTTTTAGGCCAATAATAACAATTTCGCTAGGATCGTTTAAACTTGGCGTCTTTATTTTAAATTGTTGGATTTATTTTTTAACCACATGAAATTGCTTCTTTGCCTGTTTAAGGCTTTGACAAAGGTTTTCGTATAGAAGGTAAGGAAACATTTTCTACACGGTGCTGCCATATCCTAAAAAAATTTCTTGATATAGGGAGAAGCAGATAATTTCCAATTGTGTGATGCTTTTAGAGTCCCTCTAAAAACTGGTTTAATTTCAAATTTAGTTTTGGAGTAACTAAGTTTGAAATTATATAAAACTTTCATTAGTTCTGGAGGATTTTGACGTACATGGTAATCTGCCGTAACGTGAAAAATATTATCAAAAACGATATTTTCTACCCAGAGTTTTAGTTAATTTCTCAGCTCCTTCTTTTGCTCCTTTGCCTTGGATTAAAGACTTTTGTTAGTTCTGCCTGTAAACGAAAAGGATACGTGTTACAAAACCAGTCATTATTGACGATCATTTGATGGTGATGGTAACCGTAGGTAAACAATGTTAAATTATTCCCCTTTTTAAAAATCTTAGTTCTTAACTATAATCTCAATTACTTGATTTTTCCAATTCTTGTTAATATATCTAAAATATTTTTGTAAATTCTGGTTGTTATCTCATATTAATTTCATTTTTTCTAATCACTGTTTTGCAATTGTTTAATTTGATTGAGTGATATTACAGATTCGATTAGACAACTTTATACAATATTTAATAAAAATTATCTATGCTATTTTAAAACACTTAAAAATTTCAAAAATAATAAATTAAAAGAAAACTTGTTATGTCTATTGATTTCACTTGAAATTTTATCTTTTAGGGAAAAACAATTTTTAATAGTATTGTATTACTTGGTAATGTTTTTTTACAAATTAAATAAGATATTAGAAAAGTGGGTACACAAGACCTAGAAATAATTTTATTATTTAAACATAAGAAAAAGTTTATAGACTATTTATTTGTCATTTACCTGCGTGTTCGCTAAAAAGATATAAATTTAGATGACATATCATACACATAAGACAAAGATACTCACGAGGATAATATGTCCTCAAGGCAGGTAATATTTTTCTTTATCTGACTGATGTTAAGTAATACATTTCACCTCCCAAAATGGTGACATTTCCGGTTTTGCCGGAAGTTGATGCCTTATTACTTATTTTAAGTGGAATATCCTATATGTTATTTCATTTTTAGATTCTACGTAAAATTATAGATATATTTCATGTATAATATCCTATACCTAAGTCTAACTGTTTTGACAGATTTTAAATTTTATGTCAAAAATGGAGTTTTCAGGCCTAAACGTAACTATCAATTTCTCCTATGTGAAAGTCCTTATTATTTAATTTTGGGTTGGTTTCCTTATAGAAGGGGATCTACTTTAGTGGAGTGTGTTAATATTTTGATAATAAATAAGTACAGAGTGATCAAAAACTAACATTAACTTGAAAAAATCGTTCAAAGTAAATTTTTTTCAAAGTAAACCCCCTATTTTTATAATGTTATTTTATTTAGCATTAAAGAAAATTTGTAGTTTTTGAAATATGGGTAGTTTAATATTTTTGTATTGTAAAAATGCTAAAGGGCTGACCTACAGAGAGAAATAAGTTATTTTAACATTTCTACTCTGATCTACCAAACATTTTTCACATCTCCGAGTTACTTCGTCACGGGTGCAACTTAAGGGGACAGTAATTCTGGACTCACGACTGAGCTGGAATGATCATATTGAGGTTCGAACTAAGAAAGCCATATATGCTTTCTGGGCTTGTAAACGAGCCTTTGGGTGTACATGGGGACTGACACCTAAAGTGCTATTTTGGATATACACTATGGTGATCTGCCCCATGATAACGTAGGCCGCTATTGTATGGTGGCGTAGTACAGCAAAGCGCAAACACATTCTTCAACTTGACAAAGGGATGGCTTGTGTCGGAATATTGAGTGCGATGGGAACTGCTCCCACCAGGGCTGTGGAAGTCCTGGGAATCTGCCTTCTCTTCACTTATACATAGAGAACGATGCCCTGAAGACTGTTTATCGTCTCAGTTGCCTGGGACATCTTGGAATTGGAACGGACGGCGACTTAGGAAAGCGCGGTGGAGAGGTGTTCATCACTCCCCATGCGGACAGACTACATGACGCCACTTTTAAAACCCAACCTCTCCCTGGAGATATTTCTGCCAATTAGAAAGGATTGGGAGGGAGAACAAAATCTTCCGAAAAACGGATCCTGGTGGTATACTGATAGATCTCGACAAGATGAAAGAGCTGGAGCCGGAGTATTCGGCAAGAGCACAGGAGTCAGAGAGTACTACCCTCTCGGACAATGTGCGATAATTTGCACAGCGGAAATTTATGTTATTCTGCAGGGTGCTCATCTCTGTGAGAGGGACATAGACAGGAATAGAATAATAAATATTTACTCAGACAGTAGAGCTGCGATATTGGCACTGAAGTCCAGTGTCGTGACTTCGCGACTGGTATCTGAGTGCAAAGATGTACTAAATGGTATGACAAGGAAAGGTTACACAGTCAGACTCGTATGGGTCCCGAGTCACTCGGGTATACGCGGGAATGAGGAAGCAGACCGTCTGACAAAGTTGGGTTCGGCGATTAAACCATATGGACCCCAACCAATAGTACCTGTCCCAGTTGCTATTGGTAAAAAAGAATTTGCTGGAAAGCAAATTTATTGAATCGTGGAGGGGAGCTCCTGGAATGAGGTGTGCTAAGGAACATACAACTGGGCCTAGAACACGGTGTACTAAGGAGCTTCTAACCTTGGGAAGGAAAGACCTGCGAATTGTGGTGGGATTGTTGACAGGATATTGTCACCTCACGGGCCATCTTCATAGAATCGGTGTCGAAGGCGACCCGACATACAGATGGTGTTTGGAGGAGGATGAAACTATTGACCATGTTCTCAGAGCGGACCGAGACAGAGATATTTCGGATATACAGTTTTGTTAATGGAAGCAGTTAGGCAAGTTCAACTAATGAGGTTGCTCGGATTCGCAAAGGCGATCGGCCTCGAATAACCTGCAGATATGGTGGGATGTAAAGGGCCCAATGGAGGCCTAGGCATCGATGATTTAGTATCACCACCCCTTTTTCATTCATTCGTTCACTCGTCACGGGTGCCCGCCCTAATTGAATCTGGAGATAAACTTTCGAACGCGTCCCTTACCCTTGCCGTATCGTCACCGCCATCGTCACTGGATTACAATAAATGATGTGTTTTATCGTTCCCCATATAAAATAATATAAGACCGTGTAATCAGGAGAACGACGAGGCCACAGAAAAGGTCCATTGTTGACAATCTACTTGTCATAAAATATTGCTTGTAAGAAGTTGGTAACTGAAACGGTTCTGTATGGTGGGGTGCCACTGGTTGAAAAAAAAATTGCTTGTGTTCCGTCAGAGGTAAATTGCTTAAATATTGAATGTTTAACTCTTTTAGAATATTTGAATATCTTTCTCCTACAAAAGTTAATACATAATTTAAAATGGGGATATAACTTGCTTTGTATTATTAATGAATTACCATTTAAGTTTTCTTCATAAAAATGTAGTTTCATTATTTCATCATTTCCTACAGCACAAAAAACATTAAATTGCCAGGTTTCTTGAAAATTCCTCAATCTTACTGCATGCGGATTTGAATGATTTTGAAAATGGGAAGTATGTATGTTAAAAAGACCATTTTTTTTGTAAATTTCCTAAATTAGTCTAAATTATGTTGTCCAAAAATCGAGGGTCGTCTTATACATAGTTAATATAAATTCGCAAAATTACACTTTTTTTTGGCAAATCAGGATCTCCCAGGAGTTGAACCAAAAATATTAAATAAGGGTGGAAATTGTGTTTCAACAGAGTTCTATGTAGTGAGCTCTTCGAAATTCCTATTTGTAGAGCGAGTTGTCTTAACAATATATATGCCGCAAAATATCCCAGAATTGCAATTTCGACATTTTCATCATTGAGAATAGGTTTCCTTTTATGCATTTTTGCCTTAATAGTGCCGATTTCTGTTTATCTGGATATCTGCCAGCAAAGTCTAGTATGTTCTTGATAAAACTTTGTTCCCATAGATAATAAACAAATTTAAATAATATTCGTGTGTATAATTTAATCCCTCCGGCATGATTTACATTAATAATTGTCAAACGGCAAGCAATAGTGACATTTCTGTAGGGCCCAATTGTTTTCTTTTGTCATGTTTCGCCATCCTGGCCAACTAATAAGAAAACCTAAAAGCCGCATAGCGTTTTTACAGCACAAATCCTAAATTGGCAATATTTCAAAAACCACAAATGTTTCGAATAGACAACCTTATTCAAAGTCAACCTTATTTTTAATATTAAATAAGATAACATTATAAAAATAAGAGCTTTATATTTAAAAAAATTGATTTTTAAGGATTTTCTTAAGTTAATATTTAATGTTAGTTCTTTATCACACTGTATTTATTTATTATCAAAAAACCAACACAGTCCACTAAAGTGGATTCCCTTCTAGAAGGAAACCAATCCCAATTAAATAAGTTGTATTTAGGAAAGCAAACGCTAGTTTTGATATAAAATTTAAAACATGTCAAAAATAGTTAGACTTAGGAGTAGGAAATGCTACATGAAATAATATGTCTATAATTATGCGTAGAATCTAAAACTGAAATAACATATAAAGTGCTCAATTTAAAATAAGTAAGAAGGTATCAACTTCTGTTATAACTGGAAGTGCCACCATCTTGAGAATATTTTAGCAGAATTACACTCACCGACTTTAGTAAACTTAAAAATTTTAAAAAATTTTCAAAGACTATTTAACGAGAAATCGATTGCGGCAGTTCATTGTGGGCACTGTATGTTTTACAGAAACACAGATAAAACATTTTTAGGCAGCCTAAAGGATGCAATTCTTTATAAGAATGAATGAATGGATAACAAGTCATAATACTTAGTCTTCTATGTCTAGGGCTCATTTTGCCCTTTTTATGTAAGCGTATGCAGATAGCGATGTGTGCTCTACGATTTAGACGATTAAAGCAACTCTTCGATTCCTATTTCTGTCAGGAAACTTAGAACGTGTGACGGATTCAGATTGGGTTCGATACACCCCCAGATATCGCATCCTAGGATTTTGCAATGCTGAAGGAATGTAGATAGAAATTTCATCTTTTCCCCCGCAAACTCTGCAGTCATCTCTTTCCGCCGGTTCAAGTTTCTTAAGGTGGAATTACCTTGTTACGATTCTGGTTAGAAATCTATGTTCGTTTTTATTTAAGCTAATGCATTTCTTTGAATTTCTTCTAGACATAGTTCTCCGAAAGTATCTTAACTTTTCAAATTCCTTTTAGATTTGTCTAATATCTAGATTCTCTTCTTCTTTTTTTAGTTCTTCCAGTATAGCGCTATTACTAATCCAACCAAAACGATTCAGGTTCCAAAAGTTGTTTTTAGCGCTCTTTATTGCGAGTTTCTCTACCATCATCTTACCATTGAAAGTTATTCGAAGCCTATCGTATTTTCGAATCCAAGCAGATTCGTTATTTGAACTTGCCTGATGGTTTCAGGTGATATTATTGCATATCCGAAATGTTTCTGTCCCAGTCCGTTCTCTGGTGGGCACTTTCTGAAGATATGGTCGAAACGTTCATCCTCTTCTAGACACGATCTGTCTATCGGATCTTCCATGGTGTCAATTTTATGATGCCTCGCAGGTAACAATATCCTGCTGGTAGTTCCGTCATGAGTCGCAGTTCTTTCAGCTCCAAGAAAGAAGCGTGTTGGTTCAATTTTATATCCTTTGGCAAACCGTATTTTAGAGGCCTTCTTCTAAAATTCCATAAATTTGCTTTTCAGCAACAGTTTTAATTCTCTTTTACCAATGATGTTTGGAACAGGTAGATTTGTTTGTAGATCGTATGGTTCAGTCCCATTTGCCATACGATCTGCCAGACTATCCAACACATCTTTACTCTCAGACATCAGTCATGAAGCTACGGTACTAGATTTCAGTACTAGTATTGCAGCTTTACTCTCTGAGCGCATATGTATTGTCTTATTCCAATTTATAGCCTTCTCACAGAGATAATCACTTTGCAGACTCTAGGTAACTGAGACGGACACCTTTCAAGACCTCGTTTTCTATGTAAAAGTGGAGAGGAGGTTAATTTTTTAGATTTTTTAAAAATTTTATCCTGAAATTTTTAAATTTTACATCACAATCCGAACTTTTAAGAAAAACAATTGTCATCAGTGTAAAGATTTCTGCTAACACTTATAATTTTGCTTTGATAGCAAAACACAGTGGCGTCCCGTTTTTTAAAATTATTATTTTAATATGTCTATATCGACTAGGGCAGACGTCGAAAGAACATAATGATGGTGGCTCGATGACATCAAAAGCCAAACAATGGTTTCATTTAAGTCAAAATAAAAGTGTAATAGGCTTCTTAGCCTATCTGAAGAGTTCTACAAGAAAGAAACACTGAATACTGCCCTGGTATCTACCAAAACGCATCGGGTACAGATTTACCTCGTGGTCTCTGGCCAATTCACAGGACTAAAACTAGGCGAGTTCTTTTATTCCATCGATGATTTTGCGCACTAACCTAAATCCACCAAACCGTTTTCAAAATAAAGCGATAAAAGTGCGATTAATCATTAAACCGTTCTTTTTTTATCGATGGACGCATCAACAATCCATCGAATCCATCGGCTTCAGACCCCGATGAATGCGATGAATAGGTAGTGGGGGAAAAATAAGTGTTAGTTGTGGAGGTTATGCTTATTATTTGTCACTTGGAAAAAAAAGATTTGTCACTATTTTTGATAAGTTATTATACAGAAAAGATCTTTTTTGTAAAAATGACGGATTTCTTCCATTAAATCTCACCTACAACGATCATACATTTCAGATTATAGTGGATATAGACATAATGAGGTTACCAAAGCCAAGTATTGATATGTTTAATTTTTTAGCCCATATTTTTATAATAATATGAATATGCTGAAGAACAAATTTCCAAATAAAATATTTAAAAAATATTTGTGGATTTTTAAGGTTAGGTTTCCAGAAAAAGTCATATGTCAGTTAGGAATGAGCGTTCTTAAATTCAACCCAATTGCATTGAAAATTCATTTATGACGTTTCAAGAATCCATCGATATAATTCAGCGCTTTTTCATCGATGGAATAAAAGAACTCGCCTACTGCTGACGACGTGGTAGCGTCGAGCACGGCCTGGACTACGTTTGACCCAAACTTACTTAAGCGTGCAAGTTGGTGGTATCTAAAAGTGTTATAGTTCTGGATATATTTCTTCTACGGCATACCTTGTATTGGCTGCCTTATGACACGGCTTCTGCAACAGAGCAGCCAAATGTCAAGGAGGAAAGAATTTTGAAAATGCCTTGAATAAAGGGCGAAACGTCAATCGTTTTGTGTATTTATTAAATATAGAACCTAAACCCAAGAAAAGACAAAATAAAGAAAAATGATATATATATATATATATATATATATATATATATATATATATATATATATATATATATATTTTTTCTTGTTGCAATAAGGCTCACATAATCTTAGATTTTATGAAACGTAATATGGTTTTTAAAAGAATTTTGTTTATGAAAATTTGTACCTATTTCTAATTCCATCGTTTCATGAATATTAAACAATTGGCTAGGCCCTTTTTTACTAAACATATATTGACAAGATATAGAGATAGACCTTAACATACATTGATAAGATAGAGTCTATTCAGAAAAAGTTTCTCCGTTATATTGGTTTCAAATGTAACATTGCAATGCAGTTTATTATTATAGTTACTTAGAAAAAGTTTCTGTGTTATGTTGGTTTTAAATCTAATATTGCAGTGCAGTTTATTCTTATAGTTACTTAGAGAATGAGATAAACATATGTGGACCCTTTGTTAGAAGGAAGAGTGCCCTTGAACTACAATTTACTGCGTCTTCTAGATTTTTTTTTATTCGAAATTCAACATTGAATTTGATTTGGAGATAATACGGCAACTAATGGAATCAAGAAACATATTAAATGTATGTTGATATATTTCTTACCTTCTAAGCAAGAAGATTTTTTTGAAGAATAGTGTATCTGATCCAGATTTGTGATACTTATTTTAAACTATTTGAACTGTGATAATGTGCATTTTGAACTGTGCTGTTTACATAATTCTAAATTTAAATAATTTATTGTTAATTTATTGTTTTGTATTGTATTGTATTCAATGAGATTATACCATGAAATAAATTAATTAATTAACCTCTAACTACGTCGCACCTCAAGAAGAACAAAAATGATTTAAGCAAAAAAATTTATTGTATACATTTCATTAACTTTCACCAAATTAAGACTTCTACGTATCCTTCAGCATTTCATAAAATAAAACTCTGTCAATTATCTTATTACCTTCTGTAACACGTGTAAAGGCAATTTTTACTTCAATAAATATTACATTATTCTGAAAACCTGTCAAGTGTACGTCAAACATCTATTGCGTTCGGCAATTCTTTCGTCTTTCTTTGAGTTAATTGAAAATATGCGCGCAAAATTTCATCGCAAAAAAAATGTCATTAAGACTACAGAGTTAGAGCATACAGACGAATATGACGAAGTTATAAAAGAGTTTACTGGCTACAAAACCTTTTATAAAACTATAAACGATCGTAAAAAATATCTGTAGATTTCTCATAGTTTCAGGACTAGCAAATTTTTCATCTAAGAAAAATGTATATAAGCACAGCTGATATTACGCAGCAATTATACAGCAATTACAGTTCAATTTTATTATTTCTAATAATTAATCGTTTACTAGTTTAGTTTTCGTATAAATACGGTTCTGCTTCGTAATAATTTATTAAATCCATCGTCGAGGTTGATCATTATAGCTTCCTTAAATCTTTTTCTACCGGGTTGAAATCAATGCTGCTAGAGAAAGCTCACTTTAATATGCGTGCATTTTAAGCTTCCTGCTTGTCTAAATCAGTAACCGGTAGTCTGGCAGTCAGCGGTATCGCAAAACGTCTACTTTTTTTCCTGTCGATACGATAGGATAATTTTCTATCAAAATTTTCAACTGCAGCAAATAAACTGATAACGTTCATTTAAATGACCTGGTTTAAACATTTTTTTATTGTTTTGTATTCTGTATTGTATATATCTTGAACAGGGGCAGTAGTAATGATTTAGTAGAAAAGAAGAATTTTGAATTTCATTTAAAAATTTTCAACTTAATATGCATATAAGTTATGATGTTCTGTTTATCTTTAAATTAGAAACAACGTTTTGTATATATATATATATATATATATATATATATATATATATATATATATATATATATATATATATATATATATATATATATATATAAATATTTAGTAGGTCTGCAAAGCTTCATCTCAAAAATGGAAAATTTACGATGTTAATATGTAAATACAGTCCAGCACTTTTGGGCATGCGCATTACAAAATGTTGAGCGGATCATCGACAGGACCGAACTTCGAAAATCTATTTTTATTTGTTTTGGCAAAACTTAAACATACATTTTGTGGAGCAGCGTGAAAAACAAATAAATAATTCAGGCACTATAAATCCATCTAAATTGTACACACCTCACAAAGTAAGAACCACAAAATATAAAAATGGGTCGAACCTGTTCTATTCCTTTACGAGTGACGCTATTAAACCAATCGATTGACATCAGGGAATTGGTTGTGCGCATGTCGATATGTAGGGGAGACCGAGGAGAGTTGAAACAAAGATAAGTTGAAACAATAGAAATTTCTCGGACCCTAAAAATATTAGCGAGCTAGCAACGTCGCTAATTTGCCCCTCCCGTCACCCGCCCGCGTCGTCAGTATGCGTTCACGCGCCACAATCGACTGTTACGCCGCTATCAAATGTCAAGCGAAAAAAATTATAAAAGTAAGTTTTTGTTACAATTTTGTCTTTATCTAAATTCTGATCAAGTAACTGTTTTATCCCAAGTTTTATACGTTATGAGCAAGCTTATTCATCGAAGATTTAAGCTGTAATAAAGATTTTGCTTGAATGTGTTGTGTCACAAGGTTATGTCAGCTCAACTGTAATAGCGGCTGATTTTTGTACCCTAGGAGAGTTGAAACAGCTTGTTTCAACTTACCTCGTTTGCAATTTGTTTGGCTTTGGCATTTTTTTGCATTGATGTTTTGTTTTAACAATGTTATTAGCAAATTCGAAACTAGTAAATTTAATTTAGATAAATAAAATGATAAGTAACCAACTATAATACTATACTGTTATCTTATCAGTAGAAATTTGTTATACAGTCTGTGTTATAGCTGTAAGTTTCCCAAATAAATAAAATAAATAAATATTTTTTTTTTGTTTGTTATGGTGTACATGGGGCTTAGGTTATGTATTCAATTCAATAAGACCAACGTGGAATTATTTTTCAAAAACTATACTTCTTTGCTCGATAAATACCACCTGGAAGCAAAGGACATCTGGAATGTCGACGAATCTGGAATAACCACTGTACAAAAACCAGATCGGGTCATCGCAAGACGAGGTCAAAAACAGGTCAGTGCCATGACCTCGGCAGAAAGAGGCACTTTAGTCACCATAGCGTTAGCTGGTAATGCAATAGAAAATTGCATTCCCCCGATGTTTATATTCCCACGCAAGCATTTCAATGATCATTTTATTCGTGACGGCCCATCTGGATCCATTGGAGCAGCTAACGGATCTGGATGGATGCGAGAAGATGATTTTTCTTTGTTCCTTGAACATTTTAAAAATCAAGTCCGGCCTTCTAAAGATAATGTGGTTCTCTTGTTGCTGGACAACCACGCCTCGCATACTGCGGTCAAGAATATAAATTTCTGTAAAGAAAATGGAATTATTTTGTTAACTTTTCCACCCCATTGTACCCTCAAACTCCAGCCCATGGATCGAGCTATCTTTGGCCCCGTGAAAAAAGCTGTCAACACAACATGTGACAACTGGATGCGCTCACACCCGGGAAAAGTAATGACAATATATAATATTCCAGGGATTGTCAAAACTGCCTTTGACATTGCAATCACCGTAAAAAATGTGACTGCGGGATTTCGGACGACTGGTTTATGGCCGCTCAATACTGAAATATTTGGAGATGACGAATTTTTACCCAGTCAAGTGACTGATCGACCTTTGCCGCCGTCAATTGTGCAAGAAAATCCTGTTGTCCAAGTAAATCCACCTGAACTTGAAAGAGAAGATGATCGAACTCCAAGTCCTTCGGTCATTGATGCAATAATAAGTAATTCTTTAGTTTCTGATATTAATACAATTGCAGCTGAAGTATCATCGCACTCGCCTAATATTCACGGTAACACACCTAATAATGACATGGTTTCTCCTAACTTGATGGCATCAGATGCTCCGTTTCAACTCCAACTCCAAACGATGATCCAATTCGTGATTCAATGTCAACAACTTCAAATGTTGCTTGTTCGAATGTCCCTTCAACTTCAAACGAATCCACAAAAACCCCCATAGTTCACCCTCTGCTAACAACATCGAATGTTACTTCTGCTGCAACCGCAGTATTTTCTCCAGAAATGGTCCGTCTTCTACCGAAAGCAGAGCCCAGAAAAGGTACACAAAATAGAAGGAAGGTAAAGTCTGCCATATTAACTGACACGCCAGTGAAAGACGAGTTAGCAGCTATTGAAGCCAAAAGAAAGAGTAAAAAATTAAAAAGACCTGCATTAGACCTGAATAAGAAACTTGCAAAACCTGTGAAAAAAAACAAAAAAACCGGCGAAACCTATGAAAACAACGAAAAAAAATAATAAAAAGAAAGAAAAAGCTAATAAGAAAGAAGATAGCAGCAATGATGATGAAGAAGACTGCTTCTGTGTAGTTTGTGTGCAGCCTTTTTCACGAAGTAGGCCAAATGAACAATGGATCCAATGTGTGGACTGTAAGGCATGGGCCCACCTGGAATACACTGAAAGTGAGGTGTCTTATGTGTGCCATAATTGTTTATCTGACTAAGATTCTTTTTGTTTTAATTATTTTTTAATAATTTACTATTTTTTTATTTCTAAGATCTCAACATTGTGATTGTTAGACTGATAGTACAAATTAAGGCTATTTGTAACTTTAATATAATATTTACTTCCAACAACAGTGTTTTTATTAACAGATTCCTTGCCAAATAATAAGTGTTTCAACTCTCCTAGACTATTGTTTCAATTTACTTCGGTAAGAGGAGAGTTGAAACAAAGTCACCAGTTGTCTTCAAATCGAGTTTTTATGGAAAAAAAGCAAAAATAGCAGTTTTTGTCCTGACCATCTGTTAGACCAATCAACAAGGTTTCATTTAGTAAACTACAATTTCCATGCTAACACTTATTTAAAAAGTTATGGGTAACAATATAAAAACTGTTTCGACTCTCCTCGGTCTCCCCTACGGGCTTTTTAAAGATATAAATGGCGTCCGATGGGCATAAATCCACTTTTTCGTCTATGTTTCACCATTTTTGGTTTAACCTTCAAGATTCAGAATCTACTGTAGAGGTCAATGCAGTGGCTGATCCAGGGAGGGAGGGG
The DNA here is from genome assembly GCA_034092305.1 of Diaprepes abbreviatus. Classification (NCBI taxonomy): domain Eukaryota; kingdom Metazoa; phylum Arthropoda; class Insecta; order Coleoptera; family Curculionidae; genus Diaprepes; species Diaprepes abbreviatus. The sequence goes on from JASJET010000228.1 coordinate 10,439,219, forward strand.
GCATCGCTAGGAAAACAGATTGGACCCTCTCCTTACTTAGGAATATGAACGTTGTTGGCATCTTCTCTCCTATCGAAAACTCGCGCTCGCTAGCGATCTTGCCTTTTACCTAAGAATGTGAATGTTGTTAGCATCTTCCTTCCTGTCGAAAACTTGGGTTCGCTTGCGACCACCCCCCTCCCCAAAGGCTTTGAATTCAGAAAAACAGACCCGACCCTGCCTTTTACCTAAGAATGTTGTTGGCATCCTTTCCCCTCCCGTCGACATCTTATGTTTGCTTTCGATCGCGCCCTCCAAGAGCTTTGAATTCAGAAAAATAGACCCGACCCTGCTATTTACCTAGGAATATGAATGTTATTGGCATGCCCTCCTGTCGACAACTCGTGTTCGCTTGCGGTCGCCCCTACCCCAAGAGCTTCAAATTCAGAACTGCAGGCGTCTCCCCCCTCATCGACAACTTGCTATCACGTGTCATACTGTATTTTTATGATATCCCCCCCCCCCCAAAGAGAGAGGCTGGATCTGCCGCTGGGTCATTCGTTGGAAATACATCCAGTTCATATGGTTTTTTGTTTTTTCGCAAACATTTCATTTGGCATCTTCTGCTCTTGCTAGTTTGAAGATTTGTTATTAAACTTCTGGCCTTCATCATACAACTTTTTGTTTAGGTCATTGATTCCCAAAGTGGTCCATATGGACTCTTAGGGTTCGACGGCGCCCTACAAGGAGTCTATGTTTACGGAGAAAAATTGGGGGTGCATGGTATGTAAATGGGAATTCACGAAAGTGGATAATATTTTGGCAAATTATCACCAAAACCTATGTACGTACATAATACTTAGAATAGACAAAGAAATTACCTATTTTTATATTAAGTATATTTCATTAAATTATTGTGAAAGTAAATAACTATTCGCCTGTTATTAATATGAGTGTCCGAGGTAAACATTGTTTATTTGTTTTCTGAATTTTGAGAAGTAAGTATTTTCAAAAATAGACCAAATATCCAAATTAAACTGAATCAAAATTGCCTTTTTTGAAGTCTGAAGACAATCAAATACATTTTTTTAAATAACATTATTCTGTTTTAATTCATCCGATAATGCGAATGCTTTGAGGTAAAGCTACATTTACACCCGTACATTCATTTTTAAAATACTTTTTTTATTTTTTCTTTCCTTCTTTCTGAATATTTATAACAAATATCAAAGTACATGATTCCTCTGTACCACTATAAAAAACCAATGACCGTCATAAAGATTAAAATGATTTTACTTGGGGAACTGCTAAATCTTTTCATATTTAAATAGCTTCATTTTTGTTCACAGGTAACTGCTACCAAAGTTTATTAGAGCTGTGAGCTTTTATAATTTTTGCTGTTACTAAATACTGCCGACTTTAAAAGGAAATGTAGGCAACATAGCGTTGATTATTATGCATATGTGCCCCATATGCGACAGGGTCTTAAACAATAATCTTATAAAACCATCCAAGTTAGAAAATCATTAAAGGCGGTGTCATCCTGACAAAATAGGTAAATATTTAAAATGCTTTCAAACACTGAAAGAAAAACTTCAGAAGTTACCCACGGTGGCAGTATGTTCGCTTCAACGTCCTAAAGATACGATGATGGTATGCAGGCGTTTTGCAATATCCCTTGATTGCAAAATAAGGAAAGCCGCAAATTATACGGGAAGAGCTATTGAAGAGTTTATTAAAACTATTGTACACAAAACTACATATGATATATTCAATAACACAGGTCGAAGACATATTGATAAAATTCAATCCGTCAGTTGTCCATAAAACTCAAGGAGTCAACTCTGCACTGTTATTGGTATACATTCGTTTTATTATGGACAAAAAAATCCATGAAGAACTGCTCTTTGCGAGAACTTTGACAACTGGCACTGAAGGTGACTATTGAGTGTATTAAGAGATTATTTCTTTAATGTTAGAATTATGTATTTTATGTAAGGATTTTTCGAGATATGAGTTTGTGTCGTTTTAATTTATAAAAATATGAGTTGTAACTCAAACATTTTTTTATATATATTTCTCACCCTAAAATAAAACCTTATTAAATTGCGTAGCTGTGTCAAGTCTTGGTCCGGCGGTAAAACACACAATGCGGAACCGTGTCGGAGATGTTATAGAAACGTCAACAGTGTCTGTTTTTACGTTAATATTTGTTATAGTATTTCGATTTGCCGCGTTGTGCGTTCATCAGACCAACAAGGAAGGTAATTGAAGTGCCTTGCTCCGATTTTAATGAAACTTCAATATGTTATAGAGGGTACAAAAATAAGAGAACATATTTCTTTTTATCTGCTGAGATTCATTTTAACGGGGTGAAAACCTGCCTTAAAGTTCACACCTAAAACAGTATTTTTGAAATATCTCAGATTCTAAGTTCTTTACAAGACAAAATAAAAATTACTTGTTGTTCGCAATGTTGTTAAACTATTGTAGTTTCATCCCCAAGGATATCATCCCTTATTTTTATAAGGGTAAACTGCCTATTCGAGCACATAATTTAATTCTAAAAATTACGAAATTTAATATTGTTTGAAAATATTTTTTTCCACCTCCAAATTATTTTTTTTCCTCAATCTCAAGTTCTAATTGAGATATCTTTACAAAACAAAATGAAAATTACTTGTTATTTGAAATGATGTTGAACTAAGGTATTTTCATCTCCAAGAATATCATCCCTTACTTTTTATAAGGGTAAACCATATATTGCGCTCGTAATTTAATTCTAAAAATTATGAAATTTATTGAAATTGTTTGAAAATATTTTTTTCACGAATACCATAATTAACTGAAGTTGGCATATTTCGGGGTTTCCAAAAATAATCTATTAAAAGAGGGTGAGTCATCCCCAAACACTCTTTTTATTGTCTCAAGTTCTAATTAAAAAAACAAAATGAAAATTATTTGTTATTCGAAATTATATTAAACTGGTATTTTCACCCCCCAAGGATATCATCCCTTATTTTTATTTAGAGTAAACCATATATTTGTGCAGGTAATTTAATTGTAAAAATTACGAAATTTAGGGTTTCGGGGTCTCTAAACATAAACTAGTAAAAGAGGGTGAGCCACCCCCAAATATTTTTTATACATCTCAAATTCTAATTGAGATACCTTTACGAAACAAATTGGAAATTACTTGTTATTTGAAATAAAGTTAAACTATAGTATTTTCAACCTCAAGGATATCATTCGAAGGATGTCATTTCATACATGTATAATTATTCTAAAAATTGCCAAATTTCAGTTAATATGAAGGTTACAGAGCTTACTGAATTTTTGTTTTCTTTTAATTAATAAGAAAGTATAAACTTATTTCATTGGTTAAGCATTCATGTCTGTAAATTATTATAATTCCTGACATATAGTGATTTGTAATTCGGTAATATTCATAAAATTTGACAATTTTAAGAATATAGAATGCATGAAACGACGGTTTATTTAAAAAAAATATAAGGAATAATATACTTGGGAGTGAAAATACCATAGTTTAATATCATTTCGAATAACAAGTAATTTTAATTTTGTTTTGTAGAGACATCTTAATTAGAACTGAAGATATTAAAAAAAAAACGTATTTGGGGGTGGCTTACCCTCTTTTACTAGTTATTTTTGGAAACCCGAAACCCAACTTAAGTGACTTACGATATTCATGAAAAAAATATTTTCAAACAATTATATTAAATTTCGTAATTTTTAGAATTAAATTACGTGCTCGAATAGATGGTTTACCCTTATAAAAAAAAGGGATGTTATCCTTGGGGATGAAAGAAACCATAATTTAATATAATTTCAAACAACAAGTAAGTTTCATTTTGTTTTGTAAATATATCTCACTTTGAACCTGAGATATTTCAAAATACTATTTTTAGGTGTGAACTTTAAGGGCGGTTTTCACTCCGTTAAAATAAATATCCGCAGATAAAAAAAATACGTGTCTATTATTTGTATACCCTCTACAACATATTGAAGTTTCATTAAAATCGGAGCCGGACACTTCAGGTACCTTCCGCGTAAGACTTCAGCTGGCAAAAATACGTTTAAGTGGATAAAATTGTAAAGGGAAAATGGAAAACAGGATGACTCGTGGCCTATGGGACAAAAAAGTTTGAGAACCTATGATGTAGGTTTAAGCTGTAAATATGACTTCAACATCGTTGATAAGTGAACCATCACATTTTATTTGTATTTTACTAGAAGGTAAAATCTTAATTAATGCATAAATTAGAAATATTTTAGAATTTATATATTTTTTTCAGATAATCAAAATAAAAAATCCTCTAATCTATTTAGGCTAAAAGTGAGATTATCTCATTTCTCTGTTTCATTATAAGGAATCGAATAAAGGATTAGTGAATTGGATGGGACAATTTTTGATAACAGTGCATTTTGCGTTGGAAACAAATATAGTGACTGATCAAGCAGATAATTTAAATCCGGTTCTATTTTCCGACCAAAATCTATAAGTTTGTTTTCTAAATTCTTTTAATTAAAAATGTACAAGTCGAGTGCAAAGTTGTATGGACAGAAAAAAACTATGTTTTATTCGAAAATTTAATTATAAATGTGTCATGTTTATTGTAGTTATAAACAACAATATATTCTTGTAAAAATATCTAATATTTGTTAACAAGCGTGTTTTGTTTTCGGTAAATCTATGTATCATAATTCACGCTAGTTCGTGAGCCATTGGTCGATCCCCTGGCTGATGAATGTCCATTCGATCATTAAAGTATTCCCAGCGGATTATTTGCCGTTGAATCTAGCCGAAAAATGATCAGGAAATTTGTTTTAAATGATCTAATTGTTTAAGAGTATTTGAATTTTCAAAAAAAAAAATTATTTAGGTACATTATTTATATTTTTAAGAATATTTTAAACGTTTTCCTATGTCAAAAATTGAGTTATTACCGGAGATATAGCAATTCGAAGTAAGCGCAGCAGAAAATAGATCCACATGTCAGGTATTGGCCGAATAGGTGCAAGCAGAAAAAGCGTTGCAATAGATAATGTCGAATATACTTTAATATGTGATAAAAATACCGCGGGTATTAGCTTATTGATTATATGTACTTGGGAAATGAACTAAAACGTTAAAATGTTTTCATTTTTCATTCGTTCAATTGACCTCCAAATATGATAAAATCATAAAATGCTACTAAATTAAAGGGTGCGTTTTTGAGATTAAGTTAGATTTGTCCAGTTTTTTCAGTTTTACTCGAAAACTATGCATTTTTCGTAGGTATATGTTCATAGAAACGTTGTAGGTAATGAAATCTCCTTTTGAAGTAGTACCTAGCGAGTCTAAAAAATACATCCCAAAAACAAAATAAAAAAAATGTATTTTTTTTTTCTAAATTGCTCCTCATGACTTTTTTCCAAGTGAAGTTAGGTATAGGCATTGCTTGATGTTGGGCCCCTCAAAATGAGCTATGGTGAGATATGGCGTCCTAAACTTTGTTACTTTTCTAGATAACAGCAAATTTTTGCTTTTTTTTATATTTCATTCCACAACTTTTTTGTAAGTGAATTTAAGAAGAAACATTTTCAAAAGTAAACTGATATCAGGCCCGTTAAAATGGTCCCCAGCTGAAGTTTGTGCGATGTATAGTAGCCGAGAAATGGCCTTTCAAAGTTTTCAACTTTTTACGATATTTATAACTTTTTACTCGTACATTATGTATATTTATATTTTTTGAATGTTTAATGATAAAAACAATAATATTTTGAAACAACTATTAATATACGGAATGAAAAATAGAATCACATTATTTTATACATTTTTTAATTTATTTATTTTTTTTTAAGAAGCTGGATTCAGTTAATTTATTTTCCTTAAATTGGTCAATTTCTGCATCAGTATCTTCTAGAATATCGTCTTCAGTCACGTCAGATATATCAGTATTTTTATAATTTGAACCCATACATTTGATTTCTAACCAGTATATATAAAATAGAAACTGACCAGCTTACAGCCAAAACTACTAGGTCTAGAAACATGAAATTTTCATAAAGGTTTCTTAAATGACATTAAGCGAGCACTAAGAAAGGATTTTTGGAAATGCGTCCCCTAAGGAGGTCTCTTCTTCTTCTTCATCCAGCCTTTTGCGTCCACTGCTGGACATAGGCCTCCCTCATTCTTGTCCATTGTGCTCTATCTTGAGCGATTTGCATCCAATTTGTTGCAATTCTCTTGACATCGTCAGTCCAACGAGTAGGAGGTCTTCCCCTACTTCTTTTGTATAATCTCGGCCTCCACTCGAGTAATCTCTTCGTCCACCTTCCATCACTGATTCCGGCGACATATCCAGCCCAGTTCCATTTGAGTGTAGCAATTCGGAAAATTACGTCGGTAACTCCTGTTTTTCGTCTCAGGTCTTCATTTCTAACTCGGTCGCGCAGCGATATACCTAGCATTGACCTTTCCATCTTTCTATGAGAAATTTGCAGCGTTTTAGAAGTTGCAGTTGTCAATGTCAAAGTTTCGGCACCGTAGGTCATAACGGGTAATACACATTGGTCAAATGCTTTACGTTTTAAAGAAAGTGGTATATCGCTTTTAAAGATGTTTTTAAGTTTTCCATAGGCTGCCCATGCGAGATTTACTCTTCTCCGTAGCTCGCATGTTTGATTATCTCTTGTGATCTTTATTTCGTGTCCAAGCTATATGTATTTTTTCACAAGCTCCACTTCATTGTCTCCAATATTGATATTTCCACTAGGTACCACATTGATCATAAATTTTGTTTTTGATATATTTATTTTAAGACCCACATTGGCGCACACTAGCTGAAGTTCATGTAACATTGTACATATCTCTTTGAGATTATCGGAAAACAAAACTATGTCGTCTGCGAACCTCAAATTTGTTAATCTTTAGCCGTCTACATTCAGACCTCTTTTTTCCCAGTTAAGTTTTTTACAGGCGTATTCTAGTACTGCAGTAAACAGTTTAGGCGATAAGGTATCACCCTGTCGGACTCCTCCGCCAAATTCATCATCATATCCCAATTGGCAGAGAAGTCCTAAGGAGGTAGAACTTAATACATAGGCTTATAGTTAGAAAAAAATGGTTACATTCTCCAACAACTTATCCTACAGGAAAAAAATCAATGGTAAGAGAGGTCCAGGCAGAACAAGAAGTTCTTGGATGTAAAACTTACGGTTGGGACTAACATCAATCCAACTATTCAGACTAGCCACCAACAAGATACAAATCGCTATATTACTAGCCAACGTCTGCAATATATAAGGCAACACAAGAAGAAGGATATTTTATATAAAAGTATGGTCATTTTAGTTGTACCATAAAACTTTAATATTAACAGTTTATACAGACAATATGTGACCAACAGGCTTAGGTTGTAAATAAAGACTTTTAATGAAAAAAATATTAGCAACATAAAGTACAAGAGTTTTTCAAAATTTTAAATTTCAGTTATATTTAGCTTAACATTTCATAGATTTAATTCCATTAAACTTTTTCTAAATTTTCAAACGAGAATCTTGAATTTGTAACACCCTGTATTCTAAATATGTAAATATCAGTAATGAAAAAATGTTTCAATTGAATCGATAAAATTTACAAAATTCGACCTACCCAAATGTCTAGGAGAGACATTACAAGTATGCCTTATTTAGCAAACACCTATTGACTCCTTAAAATATAATTAAAAATGAGGTAGGTTCTTTTTGATTATAAACAATATAGGTATATAAAAAATTTCTAATATAAACCAGTTTACATCTGTCAGGTTCCATATCATGATTTAAATTGCGAAAAAAAAAAGAATTTAAAAGTAATATAGACTTTTTCTTAAGCATCACCGGTCGGTTCTAGAAGTGGTCTCACAAAACTGGTAGATCAGGGTCCAAAAGCGATTTTTTAATTGGCAAAACTTACAAGACATGAAGAAACCGGGCCCGTTCTCCTTGGATTAAAAGTTCGCGGAAGCAGCGTGTCCGTCTTATAACGTAAAACACCTTCGATTTTGCTGCTTTGGTTCAAACCTACGCCATTTGCATCTGGTTATTTAAATATACATATGGTCATATCTATATTTTTATATATATATTTTTTAATTTTAATAGCAGTTTTCAAAACAAATCATTCATAATTATTTTTAAAGAAAGTTTTAATCTTTATGGTAGTCCCAAAACTAACCAATTACCTGTGCAAGCGTTTATAAAAGAAATTAAAACTTGCTTGTAAATTTTGTCTACCCATTTTTTATTCCTTATGAATATAAGATTACACTACGCAACAAATTTTAGTTTATTTGTTATATCTTGTACGAACAGTGCATTTTTTTGGTAATTTTGGGGTGCTGAACATAAAAATGACAATGAAATTAAAAACTTAGTTGCAATTTTCTAGAACACCTTTTTTTATTTTATTTTTAACAAAATAATAAAAAATACATAGTTTTATAGTCGTAGAGACACTGAATATCCTGTCTCTTTGCTTTTCTTTTGTGAATTGTTTCTGGAGCATCTCTAACAAGCCCAACAAGTATGGAAACATTTTACTTTTCCTGGTACCTTTTCTCCATATCCTGATGGAAGTGTTCGCCGTGCTTATCACTTACTGGTCTGCAATTGTCAGGAAAAAAATCCAGACGTGAGTGTAGGAAATGGATCTTTAGAGACATATTGCAACCCATTTTTTGATACAACGTAATTATCAGTTTTTTTTATTTCCGAAGAAATTAGTGAACACGAGGCGAAAGTTATTCCAAGCATTTTTCTCAATATCTGATAAAGTGCTGTCAAAATGTTTGTCTTTCAACATATTTCGAATCTGTGGCCCAACAAACATACCTTCTTTAATTTTTGCTTCACTTAGTCTTGAGAATTCCTGACGCAGGTGGTGAAAATCTGGCCCATCTGTATTCAGTGCCTTAACAAAATTTTTCACTAGGTCCAATTTGGTATGCAGTGGAGGCAACAAAATTTTTTTGGGGTCTACCAATGACATATGTTGTACATTCTTTTCACTTGGCTCTAATGATTGTCGAACGGATCAGTCTTTTCTCTTGTAATGATGTGCTTTTGGACGATTGTCCTATTCACCCAAAAAACAGCAAAACTTGGTGTAGACTAGCTGCAACCCAAGTAGAAGGGCAATCACCTTTAATTCGCCACAGATCTGTCATTGGTGCTCATCGTATTTTATACTTGTCAATAGGTATTTCATATTGTCGTATGATTCTTTCATGTGAACTGTATATCCAAGAGGAATAGATGGTAAAATATTTTCCATATGCAATAATACTGTAATGGAGTCAATGTTGAACTGTCTATAAACAATCTTTATTCCTCTGGCTTGTAGTTTATATTTAAAGTCTCCAATAAACCGGTAAAGTTATTACAGAAAAACAAGTTCTTTTCCATGTTAAAAAATGATGCTAGGCCTTTATGGTGTTTACGAAAAACGCATACTGAAACATCGTCTTCTAATAAGTTTCACTGCTGCAATCTTAATCCTAGTAACTCTACTTTAGTTTTTGGAAGATCTAAATCACGATCTCACAAGATCGTTTAATTATGATTGGTTGATTTTGTGCGGCTGGTGGTATAACGTGATGGGTGGAAAATTAGGATCTTTTGATGCTGATGGCATATCCTCGTCTTGAGAAATCGTTGAATCGTTATTACGTAAGTGAATGTTTCTGGGGGTTCTGGAATAGGAAGTTCGTCACCATGAAGCACAAGTCTCATGGCAGATGATATGATGCAGAAATAGCCATCATTAACATGATTTTAAGGCTCTCTCCAGATCATTGGGACAGCAAACCGTATAGATCGTTTTTTACTATTTAACCAGTGACTTGAAGCACATGCATTACAACAGATATGTGGCGCCCACTGTTTTTCTTGATCCCAATCTTGCGACCGAAATAAAGCTAATATGCCTTTTTTATCAATGGGGTAATAGACCGCTTCTGAGACGAAAAACATAACAGAAGTGATCTGGATTGTTTATACTCGTACACTTTCAAGACATCTTGTAATCTCAGCTATTCACATTTTTAGAGAATATTCGAGAAATTTCTGTTCATTCGATAATATTAATAATAGTGGCGTTTGTCATTTTTTTGTTTACAGGGGCTGTTCAGTACAAAGCAGACATAAGAGTCGATTTACATGGGTTTAAATCTCCTTTATTTTAAGCCCTGTGGGGTTGGAATTTCGTATATGGGAAGTCATCCCTGGAGATTCCCCGTGCGATGTTGCCAAGTTATGAAAAATTTTCATAACTTGGGAAAACGTATATTTGGCAACGCGCACCCTTCTACTGTTATAATAATACAAATATACCACGTTCATGCTTGCGGTTACATTGTTAATATATAGGGAGACATGACATCACGTATCTCTAAAACTTGAACTAATATTAAAAAGATAAGTTTAGTTTCGGTTTTAGCATACCAAAAATAATGAAATTTAGTCGATTTTATTTTAGATACATTTTGGCTGTTGTCCAGTGTTATTAAGAGAACGGTTCACAATTTGAAAAGATGCTTAGAAACATGAAAGTGTGAACAGAGTCGCTCCACTCGCTAATATGGACCGATTTTTATATTTCCGAGGGAGCTGAATAAGGAATATGAAGTTTTTTTCCCTAAATTGAGGAAACATTGTTAAAATCTAATTTTAAAGCAAAAATGAGAAAAAATTAATTTATGATTCTTTCCATTCAACTCGCTGTAACTTCGCGAATAATAAATATTTCTCTATGAAATTTTTATGGCATATTCTTGAGCCGATTCTGAAACAAACGGGATCCGTCTGAAGCATTCCTTTATCTTCCTCTAATCTGTATGTATTTGTTTATTTTGTTTTTAAATAATGTATTGAATATATATTTACTTTTTTTAATTAGATTTGTCTATATTTAACATAAATTGTTTAATTTAATTTATGTAGGCCTCAACAGTACCCGCCATTTGACAGGAAACTGAAATCAGCCTTTTATTTCCAATTTATTTTGTAAGGTTAAGAAACTGTATGTATTTTTTTATTTGAAAATAATAAATGTTTTAATAAAATTATTATTATTATTGTTAAAGTATACGCCTAAGTTTCGCCAATGGTTCATTTTATTATGTCTTTAATCTGTACTAATATTTGATTTGAGTGACCTGGATGTCTGAATCACTCCATGTCAGTTCATAATCAGAAAAAGGTATTGTGAAGTCAAAACGTTTGTATTATTATGATATTTATGACATTGTAAATGGGTCAGTATGTTTAAACTTCTTCAAACAATGTTTCCATCTATACTGATATTTTATTAATTTAGTTTATTTTTTACGCTTTAATGACTATAACTAAAATGATGCTAGTCATCGTAAGCAATAAAAGAGGTTTATATTATAGTGTTATCAATGGAGGAAAAAATAAACAGAAAATCTTACGTAAAATAATGCTCAGTCATACAGTTACAATAGCCCAAATTGAAATAGAAATATTATATGGTTACCGGCAATTTTCATTAATTTTTCTTTTTATTACTAGTTTTTTTGTGAAGAGCTGACTTTTTATCATTGGATATTATAGGACTTTTCTGCTTATCAGCTTAATTAAACTTTATTAGGAAATTATATTCTAGATGATCTTAGTATATTTTGATAATTTTTGGTAGCACACATAATTGGAGAGAAAACATGTTGCAAAGTTTCAGTTTTGATATCCATAATGGAAACATGTAATAAAAAAGGCCTCATCGATTTTGTTATAAACTTAGTATTTCGGTCTCTTGGCGTTCCAGTCTGCTATCGTACAATGTTGATTTTTTTACCAAAGTATAATATATTTGGAAAGCATGCCAGTTTTTTAAAATAAAGATTATCATCATTAAATTGTCTACTGTTGGACAAATGCCTCTTCGCTTGCCTTAGAAAATTAGTATTTTCTTTTTAGAGGAGGGGTAATCTTGCATAGATACCTTTACGAAGTGGACTGATAACCGATCAGTGCAGTGTAAGGGAATATTTACTCATAATGGGCATCTACAATGAAAAAACAACATGCAGACTATTTGACGAAGAGAACCAAACAGATTCACAAATCATTTTCAAATGCGAGGCTCCAACTTATTGGAGACACTTTCACGGATCGATCCATCCTGAAAACTGAGGGCAAACTAGTGAAGAGGCCGCTAAATCTGATTAAGGTATCCAACCTGTTTAAACAGAACAGATATAACAAAAGGTACAATAAGTTACCAGGCTACAGTGTAAATTCGAGATATTGTTGTCAGTTTGAAAAATACCCCCCCCCCCCACCCTCGAAGGGAGCTTCAAACCTTAAAACTAAAATCATAAAAACTATTAGCAAAACTATAGTATAAGCGCTGTGTAAAATTATAAATCAATGTATAGACGAACACATTTTGCCAAAATATCTCAAGTTATCAAGAATAGTGCATATTTTTAAAAAGGGTAACTGTGTAAGTGTGGGTGAGTATAGTCAGGTTTCAGTTGTTCCTAGATTTGGGAGGATTTTTAAGGTCGTGCTTAGAGAGTGTTGGCCAATCATCTGGAATCTAATAATTTGTTGAATCAGTGTCATTTTAGCTGCTGTACTGACGTCTTTATATAAATATCCATTAATGCCCTAATGAATTTAATGCAGCACTGTTTTAAGGATAGGAAGTATGGTCAAATATGTTTATTTGATTTTAGAAAGGCATTTGATTGTATATCACTTGACATGTTGGCTTTAAATCTTATCGGATATAACATGCATTCCAGTGCTACTGCAATGACAACATCCTACTTGTCGCATCGACTTCAGTGAAACTCGTCTTCCAAGAGCATTATTAATTATGGTGCTCCACAAGGTTCTGTATTGGGTCTAAGTTTATTTTTGTCATCTATTAACGACATGCCTCCCGGATGATAAAGTGGTGCGGATGATATTGCTGTATTTGAGAGGGCCGATGACTGGCGAAATCTTTAGCTTAAATCTAATGAAGCACAAGCCTTCGTAAGCCAGTGGTTTACGTCAAACAGGTTTAGTATGAATGAGATTAAGACCCAAAAGATTTGTTTTTCTTTTCGTTCTCTGCAGCTTGCACATAGTCCTGTAAAATATTTGGAGGTTTACATTGACTTCCAATTTACCTGAGAAGAGCACTGTTTCCAGTTGGCCAGAAATCTCAGGAACAGTGTTTCCGATGCAGTTTTAATGAATGCTTATTATGCATACTTCTTTAGCCACATTTCATATGCCAAGTTTTGATGGGGTTATTCTTCTCATTTCTTGATGGTTTTTGTAGTTCTAAGAAGGTATATGAGAGAGATGGCTGGCTTGGGTTTTAGAGACTTTTGCATAACAGCCTTTATTTCTCTAAAAATACTAATTGTGCCATGCATGTATATATTGTATAGCCTGTTATATATTAAAAAAGAACTGTGAAAAGTACCTCCTGAGTAGTGACTATCACTCACATATACCAGAAAAAACATGAACTTATCAATTATTTCTGCACTGCAACGCCAGGGATGGACAGAATCCCTTTGATATAAAATTCTTTAATATCCTCCCTGATCGGATAAGGTCTCTTTCATTCTCACGGTTTAAACGCACTGTCTCCAGGTACCACCTACGACGAATGGTTTTTTACAGCTGTGATGAATATTTGTGTAGCAAATTTAAGGACACTCATATACACTTATAAACATACGTTTTGTTTTATTTTAGCGATTATTTTAAGTTATATTTTTTATAATTAAGTTTATTTTATATTTTGACATATGAAAATAATGTATTGCATGTATAATCATGAATAAAGATTGAATGACTGACTGATTGTAAGAACTTTTCAACTCTAGCTTGTTATATCATTCAATCAATCAGACCCATTCTACTCTTGATCTGATGTCATTGATTATCTCGTTCAGTACATGTTCTAGATATTTTTATACATCTTGATGGAATCACTTAGGGTGAGATCTGTTATAAACAGCATTTTTTATTTCTAACCCTATTCCTGTTCCCATCTTGTGAAGATTCCGTATCATAGTTTTGTACATCTGGTATGTTGCCTGTTATTAGGACGATGTCGTTGACGAAGCAAAGGTGATTTAATTTGTCCCCATCGATATTAATTCCTGTTGTTTTATTTAGCATTCTATGTAACAAAGTATCTGTATCTCCCGATACAGAAATCTTCTGAAATATATCTACCATAAGGTCACACTACAAGTAAAGATACCAGAGGACCTAGAAACGCAGAAGATAAATATCGATCGAGGGGTGCGACAAGGAGATACGATTTCCCCTAAACTCTTTATTTTAACACTGTAAGATGTCTTGTCTGTATTGCTAGACAAAGAGGGAAACATTATTATGGAAACACAACAAAAATTATGCAGGTGGAAAGAATACATAGAAAAACTATTTGAAGATCAAAGATACGAAAATTCTTCTATAAACAGTCTGAGCGGTGATATGGGGCCTGAAATTACTAAAGCAGAGGTCATTTATGCATTAAGATCGATAAAAACTAATAAAGCTGTTGGTCCAGATGAAATGCCAGATGAGTTGTTGAAGCTGATCAATGACAAAAATTTGAATTTATTGGTGAGATTATTTAATACAATTTACACGACAGGAACCATCCCCCGAGAAATGTGTTTCCAAAGAAAGCAAATTCAAAAGAATGCAGTGACTATCGAACAATCAGTCTCATGTCACATACTTTGAAAACCCTTTTAAAAATTGTACACGCTAGAATACATACCAAATTGGAGTTGGATATTAGTGACACACAGTTTGGCTTCCGGAACGGGGTGGGTACAAGAGAAGCATTATTTGCTTTTAATGTGCTTACTCAAAGATGCTTGGATATCAATCAGGACCTCTATGTCTGCTTCATAGATTATAACAAAGCTTTTGATAGGGTCAAACATGACAAACTGATAGAGATTCTCAGAAGCAAAAATTTGGATGAAGGAGATTTAAGGTTGATATCAAATCTGTATTATAATCAGCGAGCGGCAGTAAAAATTGGACAGGAAATATCCGGAGATGTGGAAATACAAAGGGGAGTCAGACAAGCGTGTATATTATCACCTTTACTATTTAACGCTTATTCTGAAGAGGTCATATTGGAGAGTCTTAAATCTGAAACAGCAGGGATAAAAGTAAACGGAGTTATAATTAACAATATTAGGTATGCAGATGACACCGTAATAATAGCTGATAGTTTGAAAGACCTAGAAAAAATAATGAATAAAATATTAAGAGTTAGTGGAGAATATCGACTCTCTCTCTCTTAACACGAAAAAGACCAAGTTCATGATAATTAGTAAAAACAACACCAATAATAATGAAACCCTAATGGTAGGAGGCCAGCACATAGAAAGAGTTAAGAAGTACACTTACTTGGGAACCCTAATAACAGAAAATAATGACTATATCGTCGAAAGAAAAACCAGAATCGAGAAAGCACGTGCCAACTTTATTAGAATGAAAAAGGTTATCTGCAGCAAAGATCTAACGTTAGCTCTGAAAATACGACTGACTAAATGTTACGTATACAGTGTTCTATATTATGGAATGGAAGCATGGACACTGAATCGAGAGGCAATGAGAAGACTTAACTCTTTTGAAATGTGGACCTATAGAAGAATTCAGAAGATTTCGTGGGTGGATCGAGTTACGAACGCCGAAGTGTTGAGAAGAATGGGGAAAGAAAAGGAAGTCGAGATAACAGTAAAACAGAGAAAACTGCAATATTTCGGACACATTATGCGGGGAGAAAAGTACAGCATCTTACGGCTCATAATCCAAGGCAAAATAAGTGGCAGAAGAGGCGTAGGATGACGACGAATTTCATGGCTAAAAAACCTAAGGGAATGGTTTGGATGCAGTTCAAAACAACTATTTAGAGTAACTGCCTCAAAAATTAAAATAGCTATTATGATTGCCAACCTCCGCAATGGAGAAGGCACTTGAAGAAGAAGAAGATGTCTTTAAACAACTAAACGGGAAACATAAGGGCATTAACATCGAT
The DNA here is from genome assembly GCA_034092305.1 of Diaprepes abbreviatus. Lineage (NCBI taxonomy): Eukaryota > Metazoa > Arthropoda > Insecta > Coleoptera > Curculionidae > Diaprepes > Diaprepes abbreviatus. The sequence goes on from JASJET010000228.1 coordinate 10,455,282, forward strand.
GGTAGGTATCTCAACCATTTACGTTTTGCGGATGACGTGGTATTAATAAGTAAAGGTCTAGACACCTTACAGGAAACGCTCTCTGAATTCAAAAATGCTTCAGAGAAAGTTGGGTTAAGCATGAACCTGGCCACCTTTTGTAGGAAACGACGAAATACAAAGAGTTGAGGAATATGTGTATTTCGGTCATCTAATTAGACTTGGAAAAGAAAACCACAAGCGAAAATAAATAGAAGAATTAGAATGTCATAGGCAGCCGTTGGAAGATTGGGATGTGTTCGTAAAAACCCTGATGTTCCCATTAATTTGAAAAGAAGAGTATTTGAGTCGTGCGTTTTCCCAGTAATGACCTATGGAATGGAAACAACCACGCTAACAGTTAAAACTGCCAATAAACTGCATAGTACTCAGAGCAATAGAAAGAATCATGGCCGAATAAGGAACGAAGAAGTAAGATGACGCACGAAAGTGGAGGATGTGATAAAACGCATTGCTACTTTGAAATGGACTTTGGTAGGACACGTCGCTAGGCAAGACTATACAAGATGGACAAAACATATATTGCAATGGAGACCTAGGTCGTCTAAAAGAAGTATCCGAAGATTCCAAAAAGATGGATAGACGATATAAAGAAGAAAGCAGGTAAAAATTAGCAGCGTATTGCAGAAAATAGGTTGAAATGGAGAGACTAGAAAAGGCCTATGTCCAGGAGTGGACCGGATTGGGCCGCTAGAGAGAAGAAAGGCAGGGTAACAAAGTAACAAACAATCTGCAGAACAGTCCAACTCCTTATCTTAGTCCTTTTCAAATAATATCAATAAATCAAACAGTTGAAATCACTTGACAAACAGAATTAAATTGTTCACAAAATTGCTCAAATTTTCTGTATTTAACCGTTATTCAATCTCTTATAGTTTCCGATAAACCAATACATCCATAATTAATTTGGGACACATTATATAGCTATTTTTTTTACACATAAATGGAAAGGGGATTGGTTAAGTGGGAAGCTATTTAGTTAGTATAGCCTTGTTACAACCATGTTATGTTGTTTCTTCTTTTCCATATTATGTAATATTGTTATCGAGAGCTATATATAAATAAATATGATACATTGTAAATATCAAAATATTATTATAAAATTTATTACAGTTGCGTCAGTTTTCCAAAATAAAATGCAAATATTTTAATCAACTTTTAAGCCGATTCATCCTAAAAATTAATTTTTAATAAAAAAATAATAAAAGTAAAAGTTGTAATAAGTCAATGATAATATTTTGAAGAACTTAATTCTATTTTACAATAATTTATTATTTACTAAATCCGTTAATTAGAAGGATTTAATCAGCAGTATAGACTTCGTAAAAATAATATTGTTTTTCTCTAAAAAAATGTGCAGTCGAGTTGGATTATAAATTCGCCCACGGGAACGTATGAGATAAAAGTGTGAAAATCGGCTGCCCTCTAACGCAGTGACCCAATAATTATTATTACCGATCTGTTTGTTCTGGATTTTTGCTTATGGGGCTATTAACAAATATGATTTATACGACTTGACATCGTTTGAAAGAAGAATTTCACCCAAATTTGGCTATTCAGTTTTTGCACAACAACGTTTTATTTTAAATGCCTTAAGCAAAATTGTAGAAATGTGCAAAATCTGTATCAGGGAAAATGATAACAGTTTTCAATAGTACTTAAAATGAAATGTTTCATCTAGTATTTCGTTAGATGTCTTACTAGAAGACAACTTATCTTAAACTACCCTTCGCAACATATTATTTTAGAGAAACCGACCTTTATGTTAATTAACTAACATATCGTTAATTACATTTTATGTTCGATATAATTAGAAAAGGGCAGACCCAGTTTTAGTTTCTTGATACATATCATTGTTCTTTGTATTCGGCTAACGGTTGACCAACTATCTTATCACTATTGTAACTTTTAGTATCTGATTATTTTTGTTAAGTTTAACAGGTTAGATAATCACTGATTTTGAGTTCTTTTACTTCTTGTCGCACCTCTGCTATATCTTGTCGCCCAATTGATCCAATACAATTTACTTCTTGGCGTACAGTATAATTTGACATAAATTTTTCTGTTCTTGTATCCATTTGCAAAGTTTATTTTTATTTTTAGTGTGACGTTTTTCTTCTTTTTGACGGTTAATTTATCTGTGTTTCTATGCAGAATAAGGTTATACATTGTTTGTATATATAATAAAAATTGGGTTTAACTCCAAATTATATTCATTATATTACAAGGATATTGAAAACTGAGTCTAAATCTGTGTTTCTCAAGCAGTGATTCGTGAGCTTTATAAAGGGTGTTCGCGAAAAAAGTATTGTAATGGCGGAATTTTAAATTAAACATCGCATCAGGCAATAATCTGTAACGTGACAAGTCTCTACGTCGCTGGTGATGCGAGTATATTCTCGAATGAGAAGCTTTTTCCCGAATGCACACAAAAGAACGAGAGTAACGTCTGCCGATATAAAAACACCGCAATCGCAAATAAGGAAAATATCGAATGTTAAAGCATATAGTCGAAGTTAGTGTTATGAATGACTAATTGAAAGAAGAATCACTAGAATAATTTTTGTTCTAAATTTAGATTTAAACAATTGGTATTAAAATAAACCACTTGACGTGAATTATTGTTTAATATATGGTTGCCACAATGGCAGGAATACGTTATATTTCTCAGCTTAAAGAGCCAATTGTTAAAAAATTTTTGAAATCAATAAGACCTATAGAATCAGGTATATTGCTTAGTTTTGCTTGTTGTTTACGATGGAATCATAACTTAGTTGACTCTGTGAATGAGCAGACATTAAAGCGAGAGTCAGGTGCGGGTCCAAGGGAGGGGGTGATTCCCCCCTCCAAAAAAAGCTTCCGTTTAAAAAATAGACTTACTTTTGCTTGCTGCATTAGGAACGTAAATGTTGCCACCCCCCTCCTGCCGATAACTCGCTTCTGCTCGTCATACTGTACTCTTGTGATATCGCCCCCCCCCCCCGTAAAGAGAGAGGCTGGATCCGCCCTGGCGTGACTAGGAACTAAAGTTATTTTCCTTTTGAATTTATAACTCGAATATTCACTTCAATATGAGTTGAAGTTGCCCTACAGGAATTCAAATAGCTATTTTGTTATAGAATTTAATTAATAAGTAATTTACATCAAAAATCGATAGTCGGATTATTGATCATATAATTATTATTGCAAGAGTGTCATAAAAAAATATTTTATTATTTAACGAGTAGAATATTCATAATGTATGTTATATGATTTCCTACGTGTAAAGTGTTAGTAGCGAAGTTGTTTCTTTTACGCGAAAGTTTATCAGAACTTAACGTATTTATTTATTTATGGTAATATTATGTTATCCAACCAGCGGTTATTACTTAGAAGGGTGAAAGTTTAAGATACGAGGTGAAACAACAACACCTACGATACAAAAACGCAGCGCTAATTTGTGACGTTATCATCCGGAATCATAATAACAACTTATTTATTATCTGCTTTTTGTTTGATTGATATATTTGTTTACTTATAAATATACTTGTAAGCTCTAAATAATAGTATTTTAAACAAGGCTTATTTATGTGCGAAAAACTACTTTGTCTAAAATGTTTTATTGTAGTCTTTTTTAGATAAATAGTTAGGGTGAGTATTATTTTTTATTTCTATTAAACAATAAAACCCTAAAACTTTTATGTTTTCCTAAGATTTAGATATTTGAAGATTTATGAGTAACTAGGTATCGAGATAATTTTTCTGCATTTCATTATTGGATTAACTAGACATTTTTTTATTAAAAAGTACGTATAGTTATTTTGTGTGTATATTTAATATTCTTTTATTATCTTTGGTTATTTTTCCTGATACAGTAATTTTTAATTAAAGTATTCCTACTAGTAAGTTAAATGTCAATAATTCATGTTAAAGGATATATTAAAATATGAAATTAGTAAAAAAATATCTTTGATAAAAAATGTTCAATGATCTGTTCTAATGGTCACAAAGTATTATCTGGAAAAAAAAATATGAAATAATAACTATTTCAGAAAAAAATATGAAACAGTAACAATAATAGGATTTCAAAGATATTGTAGTGCACCTTTGTTTAAGTCAGTTATAATATTAAAATTATATTCAACCATAAATTCTTTATTGCATATTAATGAATTTTAACAATAATTGCATTGAGTTTCTTTAAAGCAATATGATTGCCATATCCTCACAAATAGGCATTTATGGTTTAAGGTTGTCCATATTATGTTCTTTAGTTTATATGTGTTCTTTTAGTATTTCGCCAATTTCATTAAGACAGTCTTCAATACTGTTATGTATGTCATATTTATGTTATATGGAATATCTTTGTCAAAATTTTTTAGGCCCTCAGTCAAAAAAGGATTACAAACGTTCGGTGCCGATTTTTCAATTTAAAGATCAGGTTTTCAGCTTAGCTAGTTATTGGAAATACCTTAAACAATCGACAATCTCAACAAGTAAATTTCTTAACTCATCCAAACTACTTGAAAAAAGGGCGTTTTTTGTTTACTAACTTGCTCACTTGTACTTATTTCTTATTATTGTTTATTTGAATAACCCATGTAATAAAATACCGCGGATTATATTCAATCTAAAAAAGAGTGCGTTAAAATATCGCATTTGATTTTTTCAGTACCTTTTTTAAAATGGAACTTCGTTAGTTTCTACAAGTCTTTTCTTTCTGATGTTTCGATGTGTTATAGTTTAGGTTAGTTCACTTCTAAAAATGCGCTAAAAAGTGAAAAATAACTATAAATTTTAATATGAAATTGAAATTTTTGAAGTCGGCGCCAAACTAATACCTCACAAAATGAGATCCGCATAAACAAATTAAAAAAACTTTATTTGTAATTGTTTTCTTAACATAATTTGTATATATTAGTAGTTGTTTGTTTCATTTAGAAATAAGTTGGCGCCGACTTCAAAAATTTCAATTTCATATAAAAATTTATAGTTATTTTTCGCTATTTAGCGCATTTTTAGAATTCGGTTCAATTTTTTATAAAAGTTTTATTTTTCGATTTTTAGTTTTGAATTCATTATGATATTCATAAATTATTTGAACTAAGTGCTAATCGAGATTAGTGTACCTCGCAATGACTCCAAGGTGGTAAAAAAGTACCCATTTTATCCGGAAATGTAAATCACCCTAAAATGAACCATTAAAAATTCTTTGATTCTTAGAGTTCTCCAAATACCAATGAAATTGAGTCAAACAAATATTTAGTCTGTTATAGTACATCCATTATCTTAAATTTCAAATTAATTTTAGATTGGTAATATAGGCCCCAAAACCTTTTAATATCCAAGAACCCCGCAATATCAATTTTATATAAAACCGGAAAATGTAAAATTTTTAGTCCCTCATATTGTATATTAACCTAATAGTTGTAAAAAATTAACTTCGTATTCGTAATACAACGCCCCCAACCCCCTAATACAAAACTTGAAAAAATGCGTATATGGTAAAATTTTCTTCCTACCATATTGGATCCGCCATATTGAATTTCAAAAAAATAATTTTATCGTCTTAATCAAAGCCCCCTAGTACCAATTTTAGATGAAATCCAGAAATTTAAAATTTCTAAACGATCATATTGCATCTGACGTATTAGATAATTTTGTATTCATTATTTACATCCTCAAAAACGATTCAGTTCGACATTTGAACAAAATTGAAAAATGTAAAATCTTTAGTCAGCTATTGCACTCGCCATATTGAATCCTGAAAAATACTATTAATTCATAATTTACATCCTCAAAAACTCTCTATATCAGTTTTGGAGAAAGTCGAAAAATGTAAAATTTTTCTCCCCGATACCAATTTTGGAGAAAATCGAACAAAATTACATTTTTTTGGCCGCCATATTGAATTTTTTAAAAATAATTTAAGATTTGTTATGTGAAACCTCGAAAACTCCCCCGTACCAATTTTGGAGAGAATTGGATAAAATTGATTTTTTTATGCGTCATATATCCAATATTGGATCCGCCATATTGAATTTTTTAAATATAATTTTGGATTTGTCATGTGCGACCCCGAAAACTCTCCAATTTTGGAGAAAATTGGACAAAATTAATTTTTTTTGTCCGCCATTTTGAAGTTTTTATAAATAATTTCAGATTCGTTGGGTACAACCCTGAAAATTCCTCCATACCAATTTTGAAGAAAATCCGACAAAATAAATTTTTTTGGCCGCGATATTGTAAGCGCCATCTTGGATTTTACTGCACCAATTTCATCTAAAAGAATATATATATATATATATATATATATATATATATATATATATATATATATATATATATATATATATATACGCGACGAATTGAGAACCTCCTTCTTTTAGAAGTCGGTTAAAACAATACTATCAAACAGCTACTCAGATATGATGCAACGTTGCCAGTTCCACTTTATCATTTCACATATTTAAGATATAATTATTGTTGTTTTTTATTTTATTTCAAAATGTAATAATAAAACATAAAATATGTCTATATTCTTACTAAAAAATATTGGGAAACACCACAAAGAGAGTAATAGTTTTATATTGTTCCTCTCTTTTAGGACATTTGTTTTTAACGAATCATAATAAAAATCGGTATGAAGCAATAATCCCAATACTGCTGTAAAATTATCTTACATATATGTTAATGACTACGTTGACGTAGTTACATTACAAAAAGAAATTGTATTCCCGAATTTGTTCGTTTTAGGAATTTGAGATAATCTGACAATCTCGCTTTAACGACAAGACTGTATTATAGGAGTTATTTATTATTATATGTTAAAGAAAATTTAAGCGAATAGCTGTTGGCTTTGTCTTTATCATAGGAGTTATTGGGTGGAGACCAATCTCTTAAATAAATGATTTTGTTGAAAACTAAAATTATCAAAAAAATGTCATTTCTTTCATTGTTATAGAGACAACATTTCTAGTGCTCCTCATCTATTGCCAAATAATCTTACGTGCTAATTAGTCAGCAACCCGTCCAGTAAAATATTCCTTACTTTGATATAGTAATAATTGTTATTACTAAACAAAATGCAATAAGTATAATTGTTTTTATACACTTTTGAGAAAGGAAAAAATTACATACCTACGAGATAATTAAAAAGCGTATTTGTTTTTAATTTAAAACTTTTATTTTGGGTATTTCCTCGAGATATTTTTAAACCAATTGTATTCAAATCTATTCTTTAGGGTTCAAATTAAATCTATTCTAAGAATTATTAAGTTTGTTGTAGCAAAAATATGCTAGTAGATAAAAGTACTATATAAACATGTATGTATTGGTGCTTTATAATAATAGTGGTCGAAAATATTTTATAAAACTAGAAATTATGATCCCTTTATTAATGGTTTATGGTTACTCAAATATATATGTAAATATTAAATAGCCAGAATATTGACTAAAAACAAATAGTTTTTCATCATGCACAAAAAACCTTGACGTTGAGCATGTTTTGTTTGCGGTAATAATCCTATTCAATTTTTATATAGACCTATCGGCGCCACTGAGTTCCCTTATCAAAAAGAACAGTTGATCCTGTGTTGATCTCTGTCCTTTGTTAAGAAGATAAGCGCTTTACGCAGTGATAACTTATCTTGAGAAATACAAAGCTGTTAAGCAACTGAATTGTATACAGTCGTCCACAAAAGTGTTATAATTAATTTATTATCGTATTTTTATCGAGCGACTTCAAAACAGGAAGGTTTTCTGTTCGTCACGTACATTTGTATCTATTTATGCATAAGATTTTCTTAATATACTAATTCTAGAAGATTTAAAGTATAATAGATTAGGATGCGTCGTAAAATATTTTTAATTATTGTATAAAAATGAGATTTTAGGTTTCAAAACTCTTTTCTAGCTCATTAAGGTATTTAAATAATTTCCACAGCTCAGGATTATTAAATTTTTATATTACCTTAAAAAGGAAGTATGAAATCATATTAAAAAATGGTTATTTGCATGTTAATTTCTTTATTCAGCATATTAAAAATAACAAAGGAGCTCATAATTTTTGCGGGCTTGGATTACATTACGAGAAAGCAGAAAAAAAAGGAAACGGTGGTTGTCAAGCTTTGTAAACTTTATTGTTCATGTATTTTACAATAGTTAACGGAGAACATGTTCAATTATATAGTTTAAAGCATGATTCATATGACCTTAAAATTAGGGTTACCACTACTACTATAAAGTTTATTTTTGATATCTTATATTGCTAGGACAAACATATTAATACATTGCTCAAATTAATCAAACATTTAAATAAATAAATCTAAATTCATGATATGGCGTACGAGTACTTACTACAGAAAATCACAGACTCCAAGAAGATGTAATGGATGCCAAAATTTTTACTGCTGCCTGCACAGGGTGTATGTAAAAGGTCTGTACAAAATGCTAGCGTAAATTCCTGAGGTTAAAATATGAGGATATAGTCCAGTTTACTTTAGTAAAAAGTAGATAGTTTCCGAAATACCGGATGTCTAAGTAAAATATTTTAAAAAAATTTTTGTAAATATTTATCTTAATAATAACTTAATTTGTACTAAATTTGGTACTTTGTGGTTTTCTAGGATGAAGAACCATGATCGAAATATAGTTTCGATGTACATTACCGAGGGCGCTGCCAGCAGTACTTCGCCTACATTTAAAGCCTCGTTCCCAAATAACCAGTCGTTGGTTTAGGGCGCATGACGCAGATAATCTCCATAATTTCCTGGATCGTATAAACCAACAACACCCTAGCATAAAATTCATTATGGAAACTGAATCAAGGGGTGCCCTTCCCTTTCTTCTTTTCAATACGTGACGAATAATAACTGAAATCAGAAACAGAAAAACCAATTAATGCTCTGAGAGGCAACGGATATTGCGCTGAAGATATAAGACGTTGTATTAATAAATATAAAAACCTAACTCCTGAACAAGATGTCATAAATGTTCCTCCTATCTTACCTACATGGAACCACCGACAAGACTGTCAGATTGCTCCCAAAATCAAACATTTGGACAAGTTTAACAGATGGAAGAAAGTTGGACAATGTTTGAAGTCACCAAAAGACGCACAGACGGTGTTTACAAAATACCTTGCTCTTGTGGTAAAGTGTGTGTAGGTGAAACTGGTCAGTCTATATCCACTAGGTTAAAGGAACATGAAAGATGTATAAAAAAGAGACAAGTTGTACAATCTGCAGTAGCTGAACACCAGCATTGCTCACGTCACATTTTTAATGTATAAGAAACTGAATTGCTAGCATCAGTGTCTGATTTATTTAAACGTAAAATTAGAGAATCAGCCGAAATTTGTAAATATCCAAATAATGTTAATAGAGATACAGGTTATAGTCTACATCACACGTGGAAATCGATTCTAACGCAGGATCACGGATCGCTGAGCATCATTCGAGTATAAATACAGGGCTGTTGTTCTTCGATAGTCACTCAATGTTCTAATTTCGTGGAGTAAAGATCCCTGAAAATGCCTCGTGCAATCGTAGGCGAAACGTCGGATAATAATTCCAATTTGACACGGTCTAAACCCAATAAAAATGATTTTCAACTTAACCCAAGCGGTGAAAGCTTGCGTTCTTTATTAGCCATTGATAAATAAAATCATTGAAATTTAGAAAAACCTTCTTGAGAATGTTGTTAATAATTCCATTGCCTGAATGCCACAAAGTTGTCATCAAGTAATAAATAATAATAGATACTTTATTATTAACATAATATTTATAGCTACTGAGATTTTTTTCTAAGTTTACTAAAATCTTGTGAAATATTACCGAAATTGTAAGAATAATATTTAATTTAAAATTATCTATGGATTACTAGCATATTTTTTAATCCCAAGGAACAAAAGCAATTCGTTGATGTATAGTCCTTATAGTGCTTTATTGGCTTACGAGTCAGTACAATAACTACAAACTCCTATTTATGTACAGGGTGAGTCAACGATTGGATGAAGTAAGTTTGTGCCTTTTCGGTGAAATTTACAAAGAAACTATATTTATTGTTTGATACAGTTTATTTTTACGCAGATTTTAAAAATATTTAGGACTTTACAGGGTGAGCCAAAAAACTAAGACAGCATAAAGTTGTATTTTTTTAAATAGAACACCCTATATACGAATCGTGTTTTCGATTTAGCTTATAATTTTAAATCTTTTTTATTAAGGGTTGACTATAACAAAACTTTATAGTTTCTGAGATAATTAAGTTTAAAGAAAAAAAGTCACATTTTCAAGCATCAATTCAATCCTAAATAACGTTTTCAATTTTGTGACAAATATATTCAAATTTGGAATTTAGCAAGGCCAAGGACAAGTTAACATAATTTTTACCTAATATTTGCAATAAAAGCTACAGGGTGTTGAACACATCGGCTCAAATTTGAACAAGTTTAAATGAATATATATCTTTTTTTTTTAAATGGTACACCCTGTATATTTTCATGTTATTTAATAGAGTAATAAAAACCCTAAAAGTTTTGTTCAATATATCCTATACCTATTTATAATAGTTTTGAGATATTTCAGTTTTTCTTATTTTCCATACTTTTTTACAGAAATTAGAGTTAATAGATATGATTTATACAATAGGAGAGGCTCAAAAAAATTGCCTTCTTGCTCAAAGAATTTACAAAATGAAGTATCCTGATCGACGCCAGCCTAATACCCATACTTTTCAAAACTTAATGCAAAGATTTGATTCTTCTGGTACTGTTGATTATCCAAAACGTAAAGTGGTCAACAAACCAGTAACTAATGAAGAAAAAGAACTACAAGTATTGTTAAATGTTCAGGAAAATCCTTATGCATGCATTATTATGCCACAGAAAACCCATTTTGGATTAGAGAGGTGCAACATCAAAACCACTGGTCATTAAATGTTTGGTGTGGTATTCATCATAATCGAATTATTGGACCCCACTTTTTTAATGAACCACTAAATGACCATAGTTACCTGAACTTTCTACAAGAAGAACTACCCCAACTGCTTCAAGGTCTCGATAGGGATGAGCTCGACAGTATGTGGTTCCAGCACGATGGTGCGCTTCCGCATTACCATCATGAAGTTCGTGCGTTTTTGGACCAACGATATCCGCAAAAATGGATTGGACGTGGGGGTTTCATTGAGTGGCCACCAAGGTCTTGCGATATCACCCCATTAGATTTCTTCCTATGGGGTTATATTAAAAATAAGGTGTATGTTAATCCACCAACAACAGTGGAAGATATGCGAAACAGGATTAGGGATACCAGTAGAACAATAACGCCACTAATTTTGTCCAGGGTCCGAGAAAATCTGCAAAAAAGACTAAATTTGTGCATTGCACAAGAGGGTCGTTTATTCGAACACTTATTAAAAAGAAATAATTAATCTCAGTATTTAATAGGTAATTTTTTTGTTTTAATTTAATATAAAAGTAAATATGTATTTGCCTTGTCGTTATTGTTGTGTTAATTTTTTCACATTATGTTTAATTAAACTATTGCCGTTGCAATATAACGAATAATGTATTTCATCATATTTAACCACATTCTGTTTGTTTCTGTAGTTTCTTTTTATTATTTTACATGGGTACTATGATAATGAAGACTATTTCTGTAAAAAAGTATGGAGAATAAGAAAAACTGAAATATCTCAAAAACTATTATAAATAGGTATAGGATATATTGAACAAAACTTTTAGGGTTTTTATTACTCTATTAAATAACATGAAAATATACAGGGTGTACCATTAAAAAAAAAGATATTTATTCATTTAAACTTGTTCAAATTTGAGCCGATGTGTTCAACACCCTGTAGCTTTTATTGCAAATATTAGGTAAAAATTATGTTAACTTGTCCTTGGCCTTGCTAAATTCCAAATTTGAATATATTTGTCACAAAATTGAAAACGTTATTTAGGATTGAATTGATGCTTGAAAATGTGACTTTTTTTCTTTAAACTTAATTATCTCAGAAACTATAAAGTTTTGTTAAGGATTGACCCCTTAATAAAAAAGATTTAAAATTATAAGCTAAATCGAAAATACGATTCGTATATAGGGTGTTCTATTTAAAAAAATACAACTTTATGCTGTCCTAGTTTTTTGGCTCACCCTGTAGAGTCCTAAATATTTTTAAAATCTGCGTAAAAATAAACTGTATCAAACAATAAATATAGTTTCTTTGTAAATTTCACCGAAAAGGCACAAACTTACTTCATCCAATCGTTGACTCACCCTGTACAGAAATTAACACGTGATTTACAAATTGGGAACTAAATCTAATAGTAATATGGTACTAGAACTTAGTCTAACTTAAATATGTAAATTGTATTCTTCCTGGGACATGGCTAGAACAGTGGCAGCGGGTCGGTGGAGATTGGATATGTACGTCTGTAGAAGGGGAAGAGATGGAAAGCGTTCCGGACTGTATTGTTGTGATGTGTTGGTATTTTGCTGAAGAAATTGTTCGTTGTAGTCCTAGTAAATTCAAGTAAGGTCGGTATCTGGAGCTCGCGGTGAAGTTGGGCTGTCCTCAGGTACCGTAGTGCATTGAAGATGATACGCAGCGTCCTGTTCTGGACTACTTGTAACTGGTAGCCTATGGTCTTGGGGATGTGAGCCCAGGATCATCGCTGGGCCTATGATGGCTTTGTATATCATTAATTTGTTTCTGATGGACTGTCTGCTGCCCCTTCCAAGGAGTGAGTACAAGGAAGCTAGAAATCCCTGTGCCTTCTTCCGTGCTTCTTCTATATGATCTTTTTTGTCATAGGTCAAACCAATGTATTTAATCTTTTTGGACCATGGGAAGGGTTTGTTTTACAGGAGGAGTTGGCCGTAGGGCTGTTTCCTTGAGTTGGTGTCGATGTTGGCTTTCAGCCTTCATTCATCGAGACTATTGAGGTGGTTTTGGAGTCTCGAGGTGATGATCCTAAGGTTACGATGAGGCACACTGATAGCCGAGTCGTCAGCGTACAGGCTGCTTCTGGTATGGTCTGCTGTGGGGATGTCTGCCATGTAAATGTTGAAAATAAAAGGTGACAGAAGAGGTCATTGAGGGACAGTCGCTGTCATGTCCCTGGGTCTGGAGATGGACTTGTCTACTCGAACAGAGAAGGCCCTATTGGATAGGAAGGAAAGAGTCAATTTCACCAGGTGCTGAGTGTAGCCAAAACGGATCATTATGATTCCTAGCCGTCTTGCCAGACCTTGTCGAAGGCGTTCGCCATGACAGCTTCCAGGTGTGCCTTCCTGTTGAACGCAGTTATTATATCATGAGTTAGCCTGGTAGTCTGGTGTGTGATGGATAGCTCCTTCATGAACCCAAACTGTTCTTCCGGGATCACTCTGAGGTCCTCTGATGTGTCGTTGATGTAGTTTTGTCTAATAGTGTATTTTATCCACATTGCTGTATGGAATAGAGTATATTCACAATAAATCCATTAGAGATTTGCAGTTCCATAGATGAATGTTTAAAGCCCCGAGATAACTAGAACATCCAATGAAGAATTCCTGAGAGGAGAGAGAAGTTGACAGGAAAATGTTTGAAATGTTTTATTTAAGTCAGGTTTTCAGGGGCGACAAATGTCGATCTCTACAAACTATAATAATAGGCGAAATTGGAGCACCTCGTAGCACCAGAAGAAAGTGATCATACCGGGAGTCTTACCACAAGGGAGAAATGCATTTAGGTAAGTGAAAGATCTCAGACGGCCTTATAAACAGGAGAATAAATCAGGATTACAATAATTTTTATTTTAATCTTTTTTTTATCGTAATAAATCCTCATCTTATGAGCCTATTTTTTTCTTACTAGATAACCTATTTTTTTAGACTATAAGGCTTGGACAATCATCACCATAATTTGACTTTACGATATTATATTTTGATGAAAGTCAAAAATAACCAAAACGTTAACAAATGTGCATGAGAGTTTTTTTTATAAGTGGTAAAAATAAAGAAATTAGTCTCAAAACGCAATCTAAACTACGCTTTCTTTCCCAGAAAAAAAAAATGAAATCAAAAGTCTTAATAAAATCGTAAAAAATTAGCAAGGATTGTTATAAGCTATTAAAAATGTAAATGTGAAAAAATGGACGAACGTTCCTTTCTATTATTGTATTCAATTGCCAAAAGGATTGTTTCCTACAACAGAGGGTCAAGTTCAATTCTAATGCCAAACTTTTTCTTGTCTTAATTTTACAGAAAACAGCCACGTCATTCCTTTTTTGAATCACGATGATTTATATTATCAAAAAATAATATTTTAAGCGAGAATAATGCAGGATTAAAGAAGAAGTAAGAAGACAGTATTATTACCAGTTTATTTAATATTATATAAATACTTTTCTAATGTACTGTATATATATGGTTTTTAATAAACAAAGCAATATGCCATCATGCAGTCTACAAAAATTTGGCTGTGTATGTTTCTGTTATCTTCAATATTTATTATGCCTACGTCTATTTATGTGATAATTAGTTATTATTTTATATTACTTTATACCAAGAGAAACATTTTTTACACAATATATAGAAATAAGACTAGTTTTAAAAGCTACTTTATTACCAGCGGTAAAAAAATTACAATATTAGATACTACTCTTTTAACTTCTTGGACAGTAGATTAAAGGTAGTCCTAGTACCAGCTTCATCAATTTCCTAAATAAGGTCATTTTTTTTAAGACTGTATATTCTGGCCATATTTTTGGTAGCTTCTCACCATAAAATAATGGTTTAAATATTAATATTTCAGTAAGATACTATATAAAGAAATCTTTACGGCTGTAGTTTAGTAAGTTATTGTTTTTCTACCTCAGGTTGTTAAAGAAAAAAAAGTTACACTGTTTATTTTCTGCAAACCCAGCTCTTGTTCTCTCTCCTTACGCATTTGGAACATTTAATGGTCTCGTCAGTGAATCTGTTGATATAAAATCTAAATTCCAAGATATGTAGGAGGATGTTAAATCAGTAGACATTTTCAATGCCAGACTAGAAAATATCAACGACATTGGAGTAGTGTTATTTTCTGCAAATAAACTGTTTTTTTTTTCTTTAAAGGCCTGAAGGAGAAAAACGATAACTTATTAATATAATAGTTATTAGACAGGCTCCAAAAAAGGCGATCTTTTGTGTTACTAGGATATGTAGTAGACATCAATAAGATAAGAAATTTTTGGCATTTAAAATAAGTTTTGAATTGTTATTCTTTATCGTTCCTCACTCCTTTAAAGATATTTGTAGAAAAGATAATATCAAGGCTGTTTTATATTGTAGCTGTTGCCAATTTTTCTCGTTTTCTGTGAATTTTCCTTAATATACGGGAGTATGAAGAAGGGATGTGTTTCTTTTTGTCCAGTGGGGTTTGTCCTAAAGTTAGTTACAACATCGTTTATTAACATTTCATTCAAAATAAGTATCTATCAGATGGTCTATTACTCTCAGGTGTATTTTGAAATATCAGATCTTGAAGTTTCCTCTTTTCATGTATAAGTTTTATGTTCCTTAATTTTAACCTCTAGTGGACGCTTGGCTTTTCGGATATAAATTTTGCCACACTCACGTGGAATTTTGTAAACACATTTTTTCTTATCGCTGCTTTAGTTTTTGCTTTGTTAAATGAGTTCTGGATATATTTTCTGACTTGAAGGTCATTTTATATTATAAAAACTGGCAATGGCTTTTACCTGTAGTTCGCTTGATATATGGGATTATGAAGAAGGAATATGTTTTTGGCTCTCCAAGGGTCTTTATACTAAGGTTACTTACGAAATCGTTTAATTTTTCGAACAAACAAGCAATGTTATATTTAGATTTCATTTTATAACATGCAACCTAAATTATCGCTATTAATAGGTTTATAATTTTAATATTTGGAGCTTACCTTATCATTCAGCCACTACTTACTGATAACTATGTTATTTTAGAAAATTTAAACGGTTTTGAAATCGTGATTTACCTTATAAGTACTGTCGTTTGCATGGAGACCGCTCACAGGGAATTTCATAGCACTAAACCATTTTCCTGGGTATGAGAAAAGTGTGATCGTATTATGGGTTTTCTATAATGTATATTTCTTTGATTCAAGGCCTAATCCTTACAGTTTGTCCCCTCAAAGCCTTGAAAAGGGTGAAAATATAAAATCTAAACATATAAACAACAGCTGTCAAGAAAGATAGGTTAAACTTTGAATATAGACACGGCACATTTTTTCCATACTATTCTGATGCCTGTTTTTAATTATTATTGGAATATTGTAGTTGTTGAGCCAATATTTATTCTTGTTTTAAAAGAAAATGTGAAATATTTTCCAGCTTAGTTCTGACATTTTCTTGACGTTAAAACTGACAAGCTCGTATTGTCTATTATTGATTTAAGGGTTATTTTGTCGACACGCCATCTGACGTAGCATTTGGGTCACTGGTCGAATATTGCTTTTCCGGAGGATAAAAGAATGTAACAAAGTATTAGACAGGAGAATATTCGTCATTTTACACTATCTATTGTTCTGTACTATTTCCGGTTCCAGAACGATCCACACTGATCAGTTGTTGAGTCGGGTATGATTGTAGTATATCGTTAATATCAGTCCCAACCGTTATTTTACCAGACATGTGGTATTTTTTTGTATGCTTTTTTTTTTTTAATTTGGTTTTTGGCAAAAATCGTTCTTTTCTAAAGAAACCTTTGAAAAATAGCGACGTGTGAGCAATCAAGATATTTTTGGAGATTTCATTTCACCTGAAAACGGGATTAAGTGCATCGTTTGGTCCTGTAGTAATACTCCCTGGTGATTTTTGGTGCTGCATGCAGTTTGGTATTATTGGATTTTGGGCTGCAGTGGAAACTAGGATTTATTAATCTATTTTGGGGATCATTCACGTCATTTGGTAGGCCATTTTACCAAGAAGCACCTTCCAGCCAGAGGAAAATACTTCATTAATTTTAATTTGTACATTCTCAGAAAAAGGGGATGAAAGGAAAATAAATTGTAGAATGGGGGAAATATGTACGCATATAACTTTTTCAGTTTTTTTTGTGGCAGTCACTGACATTTTTTTAAATTATTGTAATCAGTAGCGTATTATGTACCGGGTTCTTAAGTAGTTAGTATGTCTTAATACTCAGTATAACTTTTTCATTTTTTTTTGTGGCAGTCACTGACATTTTTTTAAATTATTGTAATCAGTAGCGTATTATGTACCGGGTTCTTAAGTAGTTAGTATGTCTTAATACTCAGTAAATAGTTTCCCTGACAGTAGATTTTTGGAGTGAAATTTGATTGTAATTTTACAATGAACTTTGAATAGTTAAATAACTATTATCGTGGTAACTGTGGTACCTGTATGTTTAGTATTTTATTTCTATATTATTACCATTTCAGTCGAGCATACTTATGATCGATTGCTTTATTTTTTTTATTGTTATTTATCTAAAATATATCTAAACTAAATTAAGAAAAGGAAAATTAATTAACTGTTATGAGGTGTATTGATAAAATCTCAAGCTTATGTAGTTATTTTTTTTTATTCTTTTATTTTCTCGATGCTAATAATTAAGGTTTTATAAAGTTTAATTATTTGAGATGTGGGGTTTTAATAATCGAATTTTAGTGACTGAACCCAAGTTAACTGTTAACTTTAGATCATACATGGTATATAAAGAGTACGAATGATTTTAATTCCTTTCAGGTTTTTTTTTTAATAGTTTTATTCCTGGTTTGTATTCCTTGTTTTTACATCTGTTTCTTGTGCCCTGTTTTTGACAACACATTAATCTACCCGTAGCTAGATTAAGGGGTACCACGACGCTCAGACCTTAGATTTTTTTAATATTTACTTATCGCGTTGTCAACTAAATTGTTAATATTTTATCAAGTTTAAATTAACCGGATACCAAACTTTAGTTTTTCATTTTCCAACTTTTAAACCATTTTATACTCAAGTTGCATATCCTGTTAATGATTTCAGTTCCTGATTTTCATCCTGCGGAATTGCGTGTCACTGTGTACGATGGGCGTAATAACTCCTATGCTAGACTTTAAATACCTAGATAACATAAGTGTCATTTGCATAGTGATTCAGACGAAGGGGTTAACGGGGTATATTTACTTATGTATTGATTCATTCTGTAACTCTGAACTCACTTGTTATATATTTTGATATCAATCTAGCAAATTTCAAATCGTTTTGTATTAAAGTTTACAATTGTACTTTGAATTAGCTGGAGTTTGTTTATTTAGATTTCTGACCTTGAAGTGCTAGGCTAGGTGAGCCTCTATTGGCTTCACAATATCGGATGATCTTCTTGTTTAAGTTGACGGTTTAGTAAACTTGGGGTTCCTCGGGTGATTGTCAAGAATTAATCTTCTTAATTTCTTTAAACGCTGGAATCCCCCTCCATCTTCTTCTTGAGCAATCGAATGTCTTTGTTGCATTCTTCGCAGCCCATGGCAGCAACTAGCCTGAGCGGTTGTCAATTACTGGATTGACATGGTTAAGAGAACTAAGGAGGCAACAAAGATTTTGGCGCCCAACTTGGGCGACATTTCCTTTTCACTCAAAATTAGTGTCTTTTAGATACAATTACTTTTCTTTTCATTTCTTTTAATGATATATCATCACCTTATAATACGTCCAAGCAAGTCATCAGGCCAATCTCTGTACCACTTCCCACATTATCTTTCTTAATGAATACCAACAAAGTATCTTTTATATATAAATTGATTTTTATGACTATTATTTTAGTAACTACCGGATTGCTAAATTAAAAGGAGTTACAGCATATAAATTAAGTTCAGAAATACCAACAGCATATAATCAACAGTTTTAAGTTATTAATGCAGGAACGGATAAAGAATTATAAGTACAATATTTTATGATTCATAACAATACAGTGCCTGTCCAGCAAAATTCCTATAAATATATTGTCTATTTGCATATCAGTTATTGTTAAATTAATGTATTCATCGTTGTTTCTTTCCTGTTGAAGGTCATTTTGCTTATGCATGCCACTGATTATAGCCTTTTTCATTGAAATAAACAACATTTTACTTTAAAAGATGATAAAATGCTTTACGGTTTGACTAACACTCTATTTAATACATTTTTATCTATATAAGTTTCTACAATGTCGATTTTATATTAAAAACTTTTCAAAACGACATATGCAGATCATTCAATAAAATTAATCAAATTGAATGAGTATTTAAAAACCTCTTTTTTACGTAATTTCAATATTGTTTTCAACATAATTTAGGCATTTAACGTGCCATAGTCAATAATCATTGTCTAAATGTGAATTTACAGATTTTTCTCCCTTTTTTCTGGGTAAATTCGTAATAACGTAATACTAAATACGTTTTAAGTATTAAATAAATACTTTTATTGTAAAATAACTTCTTACAGAACATTTTTATTGTTTTATATACAGGGTATTTCGAAAAGGTCTGTACAAAATGTAACAAATTTCTAGGGCTAATATATATATATATATATATATATATATATATATATATATATAGTAAAATGCTAAGAGTAAATGCAAACTCCCTCCATCATATCCTTTCTGTGTTAGAGGTTGCACAGTTAGAATAAATTGTTATAGAACGCAATTTATCCTATTCCATCACCATCGAGATGATGGTCTACCTGTACCACCATACCGACAAGAAAGTCAAAACTTACCCTCCTCGCAATAGTGATTCTGCAGAGGTACATGTTTCGTCTCTACTAGACTCGTCAGGGTACCAACATGCACCTGGCTGTGCAAAGGACAGATCGGAAGGAAGCATGCAAATACTGAACGCGGCTTCGCCAACCTCCCGCCGGATGGCGTATGTATGTTTATGCGGCTTTCACGGATTCCTCCGTGTGAGATGCAATAGCAGTGGATATATCCACATTATGCCGTTGTAGTACTGAAATCACATTCAGCAAACTTACAACTATATGCAGCTCCGTATATGAATGAAGTAAAATGCTAAGAGGCGGGGAGGGTAAGTTTTGACTTTCTTCTCGATATGGTGGTACAGGTAGACCATCATCTCGATGGTGGTGGAATAGGATAAATTGCGTTCTATAACAATTTATTCTAACTGTCTAACCTCTAACACAGAAAGGATATGATGGAGGGGAGTTTGCATTTACTCTTAGCATTTTACTTCATTCATATATGGAGCTGCATACAGTTGTAAGTTTGCTGAATGTGATTTCAGTATAAAAACGGCATAATGTGGATATATCCACTGCTATTGCAACTCACACGGAGGGATCCGTGAAAGCCGCATAAACATATATATATATATATATATATATATATATATATATATATATATATATATACATATATATATATATATATATATATATATATATATATATATATATATAGTCTAATTTACCGTAGTCCCAAAGTCTTTGAAACACAGGATGTCCAACTTGTAATTTTTTAAAAATTTTTTGTAAATATTTATTTTGATATTTTGGGTTATTTTAGGATAAGAAATGAGTTATTTTAGGAAAGATATGATTATAGTTAGGATATATATTGCAGAGGGAGCAGCCAGCAGTATTTCGCCTACATATAAAACTGCAAAACTTTTTTTTGTGCCTTCGTATGTTGAATTTCTAATTGAAAGTTCTTATTCCATGACATCTTTTATCCAAAAAAGTAATACCTAGTAGGTGTCGTTTCGAGCAGCCGTTTCTGAGATAATCGAAAATGTTTTATTGCGTACCGAGACCAGTCATAGCCACCTTCACACTTTATCCAGGCTTAGGATTGCTCTAAGAAATTTGGAATCTATTTAGGGAACAACTGTCAACAGCTATAAAAATTTAAAAAGTAAAAGGCTGTAACACACAAATCAAAATAAAATTTTTTTATTTATTTAATATTTTAATTACATTCTAACTAAATGTTCCAAATGTTCCACTTTTCATGTATAGGGTGTCCCATTTTCGACACTTTTAGGGGTGCTGGAGTTATTATTAAAGACATAGTGTTGCGGTTTTCACTTAAATGTACTACTTTTTAATGAAACAAAAGATTCCGTTGTTAAATTTACGAGTATAATTGCTCTCTTAGTTTTTAATCTACAGGGTGATTTTGAAAATCTTCGTTTTTTAGGCACATCTCGTATTTCCGTTATGCGTTAATTTGTTAAAAAGATAAAAACTGATTTTCATAGAGTTTTTGACATAGAGTTCAGTGCAGCAGTCAGTTTCTTCTAAAAGGTTTAGTTCTTGAAATATTAACCGAACTTTTAAATAGAACACCCTGTATATTATTTTAGAAATTGGTTAATTATAATTCAAACTTCTCAAAAATATGTAATGCGTTTATTTTATTTTGAACAACAAGATCAGAATTCGATATTTCAATTTACTTTATTTGTAACGGTCGGCCATGGCCAGTTTATAAGAAACAAAATGCAGATGTCCAAAACTTCACAGTTTTGTCAGATTATTATTTATGAAATATTCTTGTTAAGTAGGTGTTTTCATTTTACTTTTTATTTATTTTGCATGTACAGTGGGGGTTTATGATAATTATGATGTTGAAGTATGATATGTTTTACATTTTATATCAAGCAATGGAAGTCCCCAAGAAGCTTCTGAATTATATTTCAATAGGTACTACAACTTTCTTACATGTGTTGAAATTTGTACGAATGTTTGATTTTCGGAGCAATCTGGCAATCTTGTCGGTAGTTCCGTGTATGTAAGGTAAGACAACACTGTCCATGGGTGGTACATTTATGACATTTTGTTGAGAATTTGGATTTTTATATTTATTAAAAAAAGGCCAATATCTTTAGCGCAATATCCGTTGCCTCTCAGAGCATTACTCAGTTTTTCTGTTTCTGATTTCAATGATTGTTGGTTACATACTGAAAGGGCTCTATGTACTAAAGAAGTTATGACGGATTGTCTTTGAGAAAGATGATGTGACGTTGCATTGAGATATCGATTTGTATGTGTTGGTTTTCTGTACAAAGAACGTCCTAATTTGTTATTATCTTTCCTTTGTACTAGTACATCGAGAAAGGGAAGGGCATCCATTGATTCAATTTCTATAATGAATTTTATGCTAGGGTGTTGTTGGTTCATTCTTCTCTTCTTGCCAATTCAAGTTTTTTGAGGCGTCCCTTCAGATGGCAATGTCCCGTGGTTTTTTACTTAGGCTTATACATTTCTTGAGCCTCTTCTGATCATAGTTCTCAAGAAGTATCTTCGTTTGTCCCTGTATTGGTAATTCTTTCTATAGCCAATAAATTATTTTCTGTTGTTACTAATAAAAATAAATAATTTAAAATATGAAATTTTTACAAATGAAAAATATTTTATATCTAGTTTAGACTAGAAACCGCATTTTCTTTCAAGTGGATGGTTATTCTATCGAAACAATTTTCAGCAAAATACTTAGAACAAACCACAAGATATCTTGTGGACCGCGAACCTTTACACTTTTGAAATCCTCCCAAGCTTAAGAGCGTACAGGATCTTTGGGAAATCCATAATTAATAAAGTAAAATTACCATTTGTTGTAACATTAATTCATGGAAAAGCTATAAAATATTTTTAGCGCGGGCTTCTTTATTGTTTTTACTGATATAAGAAATATAATTTCTGCTGATTTTTTATCAACTCCATCTCTACTGCAACAACTACATACATCACAACTAATTACTTTTGCTTTTTTCAAAAAAAAAACACAATTCCCACAAAATAATTTAAATAGAACCCAGAAAATCTTGATATATGAAATACCACACAAATGACAGAAAAGTTGGAACAATATGATGGACCCGAAAACTTGTTAGTCACGTGATGAACTCTCCTTCTTTCTATCTCAATGGTTATATGATGGAGATGGCAAAGATCTCAATTGAATATACGGGGCGAAAAATTCTTGATATATTGTCATCTCCTAACCAAAATCCTGGCTGTCTTTATATATCGATTGGAAAAATCTTGTGAAATTTGGATAATACAAGAAAGTCTGGGTATGCAAAAGTTATGAATATTACAAAAAGCGGAAGCAAATATTTTTAATGAGCTAATAAGGTTGAAAAATTTTTAGGCTCATATTTCAACTTAAATTTTTATAATTTTTGAATATACATATTGTTTTTATATTTCATGGGTTCAAAAATTCAGTTTTAAAGGTAGATATACTCTTAAAAATGAATATCATTCTTAAGAATCATGATTTCAGGCTAAATGGCTTTGCTATCCCTCCAGGGAATATTGACTCATACCACGTATATAAAGATTGTATTCTTTTGAGTAAATTATCCTTGATTAAAGTGAAAAAAGTGAAACTGATAACTTCATGTTCTTTTGAATATGCATTTACTTGTCATTGGGTGGAAGTGATCATGATAACTTCAAGTGACAGAACTGAAAGTGATAATTACTCAAAAGAATATACCTAAAGTTACCAAAAGTATGAAGCCCTGTGGGAACCCTTTCCATGTTATCGGGTCCTAGGTGACGTCGTCTGCTGTATTTCGTACGAACTTTCGGACGGTTCGCGCGGTTGCAAGGAGACTTGTTTTCTGAATTGGCTTATATAAATGCTTACTAAGGCCCAGTCCCTTGATGTTCTGCAGAAGGTTTTTTGGAATTACTCCAGTTGTCGATATAATTATGGGAATTGTTTTGACGCTGTTCGTTGCCCATCATCTTCGGATTTACACCTCAAGATCTCTGTATTTGGTGATTTTCTCGTTGTATTTTGGCCTTGGGTTGTTGTTGTTAGGTACAACAATGTTGATTATTGTCGTTCGCGTAGAAATTTTATCAGTTAGTATAATGTCTGGTCTAGGTTTAACTTATCTGCTAACTCTTGGTGGTGTATCTTAGCGACTGAGTCGTGTCTTTCCTTATACTCGGTTGCGGCAAACGCTTGGCGTCTGCCAGTTATGTGCTGGATTGTCTCTAGTTTGTCATTTTCTATTGAGGGACCTTTGATGATGAACTTCCGATAGTTTTTCGTCGGAATAACTTGGTCTTGAATAGCTAACAAGAAGCCCCTCGTTTCTGGAAACATCTATCCTGAAATGAACCAGTAGTTTGACGCTGAGTTGTCGACATTATCTTGATTGACCTCATTTGGATGCCGTCCATGAAGTGGCTTCTGTAGTCAAGTTTGTATCTTCTCTTGGTCTGTTTGATGATGAGAAGCAATATCCTGTTCCCTCAGCTGTAGCGGCGTTGAATCGTCTGCCTCGCATATTGCTCGATGTAGCGTGGAAGAGTCCGCTAACCTGTAGAACGTTAGTTTATTATTTTTTGGTCGAGCTGTTTACCAATATCCATCAATCCTCTTCCTCCTTGATGTCTTGGAAGCATTGTACGTTCAATAGCACTCCGAGGGTGATGTTTTTGTGCTTTTGTTAGGAGTGTTCTTATTTTTCCTTGCTGGTTTGGATATCCGTCCTGCCCCATTTTACAATACCAAAAGGGTAGCTAAGTGCAGAGCAAGCGTACGTGTTGAGCGCCTTAAAAAAATTCTACTCTTTAAGTTAGTTCGTTATTCCCGCCTTATCCTACTGACAAATTCAGTTGTCAATTCGGTTTTCATAGTGTGATGGTCAATTCTTTTCGCCTGTTTTATATCTAGGTATTTGTATGTTTATTCTACTTCCATTGCAGCTATAGTTGTACCATTCTGCATTACAAATGCTCCTGGTTGTACCTGTTACCTTTAATGATGTTCAAAATACGGCACTTGTCAAGTCCAAATTGCATTCCGATATCCCCGGAGAACTCCCCTACAATTTTAAGCATCTGTTCCAGCTGGTTTCTGGTAGTAGCTATCAGTTCATCCATGTATAGAAGATGATTCACCCTTACTATTTCTAATACTAAAGCCGTATCTGGTGGAGTTCAAACGGTTTGATAGTGGGTTCATTGCAAAGCAGAACCACAATGTGCTAAGTGAATCGCCCTGAAATATTTCCCCTCGTATTGGAATGGTACTTGCAATTGAATCCTAGTTCTCCAGGTATACATGATGCGTTCTAAAAAGGAAACAAAATGATTATCGACCCAATACATTCTCCATATAGTTTTGAGCAACTCATGTGGCATTGAGTCAAAGGCCTTCATATAATCCACGGTCAGTCTTAAGAATATTAATTTGTAATTATTTTTTCGATCAAAGGGCTTTTACGTTTCAATATATGCATTTAATTCTAGAACATAATATCTTCTAATATGCTCGATATCATTAAAATTTACTCATTAAAACGATTATAAGGAATGTTTATCCAATTTTTTACAATAGCATTTCAATTAATATGGAAGTATATAATACTCATTGTTATGTAAAAATTAGTGCCATTAATGTCAAGAGGTTGTCAGATAAAAATAGCGTAATTCATAAAAAATTGGGAATGTATTATAAAATTATAATCAAACTGGTCAGTGTGGTTCGATTATTTTTTAAAGATGGTGGATTGAAAATGGCGGATCGAAATTAGACAACCTCAAATATTTGAAAATCATGATGCAGCAAATTATATCGGGAATAACCACCAGCTGCTCAACAACAATCATGACTCCATTTTTTGTAGAACTGTGTTATTATTGGACCTGTAATTTAAGGCAAAATTTTTCATATTATGGAAATTCTGGACTGAAAAATTCCAAAAACTCCAGTTTATTTTCTTTGCTATTGTTCTACCTGACTTTACCTAACTAGTTTCTTTTAAATCAGGTTTTTCATTATGTTAACTAAAAAAAAAAATTCACGCATTTTAAAATTTTATAGCTTAGATAACTACATATTTTATTCTCTACTTATAAGTCTGTAATATTACACATAACCCACTTTTAAGCAAAAATTTCTACAAACAAATATTTAATAACTTATGTTAAAATAAACACTTGATCCCAGTAAAAGATTATGTTGTATTGTGTACTAAAAATATAACCAGAAAAATAAGATAAGAGCCAAGATCTTTGAACTTAATGCTTGTTTAAATTTAATATTTTCGTTTGTGAAGAAAAACATGCAATTTTTAAAAAATATTTATTGGCAAAAACAATAACATAAAATGATTGAATATTATGTATGTATGTATATCATTTATTACATTATAAAAATTACATAAACAAGAACTGTTCAAAATTCAAACCATATTTTTTGTTAATAAGCCAATATTTTTGTGTTAGATAAAAGGATGTATTTTAAATAGAGAGTCTAATTCAAACTGCTATCTAACAAACTAATACATTTTATCGTCCGCTACGTTTAATAAAATTTAGCAAATTACAAACTGTTTCTATTGTTAAATATAATTAGATATAGTTGTGTGAGGAATATTAGAAAAACTATCTTTCCATTATAGAAACACATTACTGTACGTTACTTACTAATGCATGTGATAACCTTTTTCAACTTGAGTATCAAATTTAATTTCAATTCATGCACTGAATAAATGAATGAACAAATGAATAAAAAAAGGTGATACTTGATTTTAGTAGTTTAGGCTTCTTTGAGCCCTTAACATCCCATAATTACTGCTAGTCATTTGAGGCCAGTCGATTTTAGGAACCCAAGAATCCTTGTGAACTGAACTTGTCTGAGGAGTTCAGGTGATGATAATATATTTCCGAAATGTCCTTACCTTAGTCCTTATCTTGAACCTATCTGCCAGTCTTATGAAGGCCTCGCAGGTCCTGTCAGTAAACCCATCATGATTGGCAGTTCCTTTCTCTCCATGGAGAGAAGCTTCCAAATAAACCATTCATTAAGTCCAATTATATATTCCTTGGCATACCTCATTCTAAGGACCTCACTTCGGAATACAATAAATTGGCTTTTTAGCAATAGTTTGTATTCACACTTATCAAGAGTAATTAAAATATGCAGAATTAGTTTGATTGTGTAGGAGTTCTTTATCAGATTATCTAGACATCAGTTATGAAGTTGGAACATTAGATGTAGCTTTTCATCCTATCGAAATTCATCTGTAAATCACCAGGACCTACTTCTCGCAATAGTTGGTTCTTTTTCCCAATTCTCTTTGCTTGGCAAATTTATCTCAAGAGAGTGGTTATGTGTTTAAACTGATGCCGTATAATCTGTTTGCATGGGGAGTGATAAGCATCTCTTCACCATCCTTCCTCAGCCATAGTAGTAGTCACCAGTTCCAGATCTGACATGCCTTAGACAACTGAGGCGGTTCGTTTCCTATGAAAAAGTGAAGGAGACCACCAGTGCCGTAGTGGGGACACTTCTCATTGCACTCATTAATCCCAAGTCAATCTTTGGAATATGTCGAGTCAAAGACTATATTTGGTTGTACTAGGCCATCAATAGCAGCATAAGTAATCAAAGGGCATATCACCATGTCGAATTTTTGGTACTAGCTTCATGTGCATCTAAAAACTCGGATAGCCTAGGAAGCATGTTTAATTTTCTTGGTTCGAGCTTCAATATGATCATTTCAGGTCAGTCGCGAATTCATAATTACTCCCAGACATTGGATTATTTTTTTATATTAAAGAGTCCTTTCTGACAGCATTGTAGGCAATATCCTACTTTGTCTCTTTTTTAAAGAGTACCACTTCGACCTTCTTCAGATTTATTCCGAGCCTTTACTTATGGTACCATCGTTACGCGATCTGGAGAGTCCCAATCATTGGTTCATTCAGGTCCTGAATGCTACGTCTGTGTATATAAACTAGCCTTGTTTTGTTCAGTTAATTACGTTAGTATCATATTTGTTATCAATTACTTCATTATATTGTTTTATGAAGTGTTTTGAAACAAAAAAATTTTGTGAAATTGGAAGATCCCAATATTATTAAACTTTTAACAAAGGGACAATGTTGTTCTAAAAATATTCACAAAATAATCATATTCTAAAGTTCATTATAGGTCAAAAAACTTTTTATTAGATGGTAATCCAATAAGGCGACCCAAGAATACACAACCATTTCTGATGTTTGCAGGTTCTCGAGGATCGGGGTAAATTTTAGCTAGGTTCTGAACAAAAACTGTTATAGCAGCAAAATTCTCAAGACTATTTTGAATCTTTAGATGCAGACTTTGATCTATTCGCTATGACAATGACAAGCGATGAACATCGCTGGGATGCAGAAATAAAGCGACACTCCATAAAGTTATAAAATCTTTTGTAAATTACCCTGATCTAATATTAGCACGGAATATTTAGACTTTTCATGGAGTGTTTTGTGTTTCAGGTGTCAAGATGACACCTTCCAGGAATTTAAATCACTTGCAGAACAGTGTCACGCATTTGCATAGCGGGTGTTCTGCTTTTTGGGCTTCCCAATCACAAAAACGGCAAATATCACTCTCAGCTTTGCCCATCTTTTAAGATAGTATCTCAGAGGGTAGTGTCCTGTGAAGATATTTGTTATTACTCGAATATCCTTTTGTGGCAGATCGAGAAGAATTATTGCGACCACGCGTCTTATTCCACCTTAATTTTATTAGATTTTGATTCCAATTTCGAAGCTCCCATTTTATGTGGCTTTTTGCTAGTTCCCAGAAAGGTTCCATGACAAGAAAAGGAGTTTTTGCCTGTTACGAAGTTGTCCGTTTCCTCTTTTTCCTTGATGCTCTAGTACTCTGACATCCACATCAAGGTTACCCTGTTATTCCTTGTCAGTTGCTTAAGAGCTTACTTGTAGTTCCAAATTAATTTAAGCTTGTAGGTGTTTGACTTAAGAGCTTTTAGCGGTGCTTGGCCCTCTGATAATATGTATATTTTGACCTTCGTAGTGTTTTTATTAATACATTCGTCAGAGCAGATTTGGATTTCATGCATATCTGTTTGGAAGATAGTGAGGGTGTCTCCTAGGGATTTGGCAAGCCCAAAACTTGAGTTTGATATTCCCACTTCAACCTCTTCTTTTTTCCTGGATTCATCAGTAAATCATGTCATTGACTCTTATTCCAGTCCAGTAATCCCTCTCCGTTCGCTTGGTAGCAGTTAGTTACTACTTCATAGTTCATGTCAAAATCCTACCTAATAGACATGATATTTGATGATTTCGATATGGATTGTGTTGGAACTGTATCTAGAACTTTCATATGTCCAACTAGATTTTCACGTTTGAGGCTTTCAGTTTAGAACAGCTTGAGGACATTTGTTCCTGTCGCCTTCATCACAGCTATATACAGTGGAGGGAGGCTCAGCATTGTCTCTATTGATGGAGTGGGATATGATGGCATATTTTAATACGTCTCGTAAAAATATTTCGTTCGTAGGTGATTAAAAATGGAGAAGAATTTGTTGGTTAGGGACTTCTCTCGCGTATAATATGTGATACCTAGGCATGTGAGATTTTTTAAGGCATTCTAAGAGCAGCTTGTATGTGAAATGACTTATAGTAGTCAATGTCGTTGGAAAGAACAGCGTCAGAAAAAGATTTCCAAAATGATAATGAACTCACTAATAATGCTAAAGATTCGTGTGAACTTTATCACAAGTAATACTCTCACGTGGCGTATTGTTAGCATGCTTCGCTTTTGTGACCTACGTCAGCTGAACACTTTTCACTAAAACAACCGTTTAAAAGATATTTAATTTTTCTTTGATGTTCCAAATTTTCAAGACTTTTGGATTATGGTCCAATTAATTGAATAGCTTTTTTGTTAAATATAATACAGTAATTTTAAAGTGTGCCTGGTAATAGAGCTTCAAATGTAGATCACATAAAAAATTTAATATCATTGAAATTTTCTGAGGGAAAAACAATTTGAGGTGAATAACTGAAAATTTATAAAATATTCTAACGTTAGCTCAATTATACGAATTGTAAATACATTAATAAAAACCTGAGTTCCAATCTTTCTTTGCATATTTTGAAAATATTTTTTCCAAAATTTATACTAATTTCTATTATTTGTATTTAAATTATTTATCATCTTGAGTGAGATAAGTGCTTTTTACCTCAATTTATCGAATAAACTGATATGCTCACCTATTTTTATTTCATCGAATTCTATTGAAAGAATTGTAGAACTACTATATTAGACTATTGTATTTCTCTACTAAAATTAGAATTAACGCAGTTTTTGCAATGACTGATACAAACATTAATCTCTTTTATAGAATTTTCTTCTTTATAGATAGGACAGAGAACTTTTCCTAAAGAAAGAATGTTCTAGAACTAGAGCGAGATGTCACCACATCATCAATATAAGTGGACTACAATTTGTCAACAATAGGCCATTTAATGGTAGTGACTTTAAATATTAGTCTTGCTACATTATCTATTTAAAATAACTTTTTTTAAACATATTAGCACAGTTAACATTAATAATTATCCAACGCATTTACAAATGGCAAAGTGTAGTAATAATTAAATATAAAAATGTATACTAAGTATATACTCTAATAAATTTAAATACAATGTCTTTAAACAAGTATAGTACTTATTGTTATGTAAAATAACTATGAAAGATTAACATTTTTAAGCATTAAGTAAGCTCCAGATTATAATATCTATAATAACAACTATTCTTCTGATGTTAAATTAGTTCAGGTATTAAATTGATAACAACTGTTTGTCTACTATGTCAGTTACTGACCGATTAAATATATAACGAAGTATCAACGTACTTTTTTTTTAATTATTAAAATATCATATAAAATATTGTGCCCGAAATTTGGCTTGAATAAATTTTTGAAATTCGGCAGTCCATCATAATTTTTTTCTAGACTTTCCAATCGGAATCAAGTTAGATTTTTAAATTAATTAAGGTAATAATAACGCTCAGTCCAGTTCTCATAGGTATTTAACATATGGTTTGTTTCTCTTGATAAAGTACCAATTATCAACATCATACAGGTTTTTAGCCATTTCTCACTATTATCAATCCATAAATTTTCCTCTAGGTCTCTGTTTTTGACTCCCTTATCGATGCCCTCTCCCCAGCTTTTTCTCTCTCCGTCTCTTCCCATGTGGCTCTGTGTGACAATATTTGTTCTAGAATTCTTTCATCTGGTATTCGTTGTATGTGCCAACACCATTTCAGTGTATATTCTTTCCCTTCTGGAATTGAACGTCGTCCTCCTTAAGTATTGATTAACATTTTATCTGTTCTATCACTCGCCCAAGTTACTGTTTATTGTAATGCTCCTCACAATGATATCATAACAGATGTTTCGTTTAATAATGTCTATTTTACAGAAAAAGACATTTTGCACGAATTATTGGACGAAAACTCAATTCAAACATTAAAACAATTGGAAGCAGCATTGAATGTGTGGCAAGATCCAGAAAGAATGGGTTCTATATAAATTGAAGGAAAGAAACATTGCAAGGCAAAAAATCACACATTTTTTGCTTGCCAGACAGAAAAGGAAAAGGTTTTTGCATCCAGTTGTGGCAGGTGATGAAAAGTGAATCTATGTAAACAAAACGAAGCGCAAAAAATCATGGATACATCCAGGTCAGCCTTAAACATGACAATTAGTGCGCAATATACAAGGAAAAAATCTTTGCTATGTATTTGGTGGGATGATAAGGGAGTCGCTAAAACTTGGTAAAACAATTACTAGCGATCGATATCGACAACATCTTCACAATTCCGTACATTAAGGGAACCTCGGAGAAAATAAGACGAATTGCCGGTAGTTTTTAGTTTTTGTCCCGTTTTATTCTTAAGACTCTCGAGTATTTCTGTGTCCTGATTCTTGCGATTTCTTCATTTCTCTTCTTTCTTCTTCCTCTAGCCCTTTGCGTCCACTACTGGACATAGGCCTCCCTCATTCTTGTCCATTGTGCTCTATCTTGAGCGATTTGCATCCAATTTGCTGCAATTCTCTTGAGATCGTCAGTCCAACGAGTAGGGGGTCTTCCTCTACTTCTTTTGTCTAATCTCGGCCTCCACTCGAGTAATCTCTTCGTCTACCTTCCATCACTGATTCGGGCGACATGTCCGGCCCAGTTCCATTTGAGTGTGGCAATTCGGGAAATTACGTCGGTAACTCCTGTCTTTCGTCTCAGGTCTTCATTTCTAACTCGGTCAAGCAGCGATATACCTAGCATTGACCTTTCCATCTTTCTCTGAGCTATTTGCAGCGTTTTAGAAGTTGCTGTTGTCAATGTCTAAGTTTCGGCACCCTAGGTCATAACCGGTAACATACATTGGTCAAATGCTTAACGTTTTAAAGAAATTGGTATATCTTTGTTATATCTTTAAATTTTCCATAGGCTGCCTATGCGAGATTTACGCTTTTCCGAAGTTCGCATGTTTGATTATCTCTTGTGATCTTTATTTCATGTCCAAGGTATATGTATTTTTCCACAAGTTCCACTTCGTTGTCTCCAATATTGATATTTCCACTAGGTACCAGATTGGTCATAAAATTCGTTTTTGATATGTTTATTTTAAGAACCACATTGGCGCATACTTGCTGAAGTTCATGTAACATTGTTCATATCTCCTTGAGATTATCGGAAAACAAAAGTATGTCGTCTGCGAACCTCAAATTTGTTAATCTTTGGCCGTCTACATTCAGGCCTCTTTTTTCACAGTTAAGTTTTTTACAGGCGTATTCCAGTACTAAAGTAAACAGTTTAGGCGATAAGGTATCACCCTGCCGGACTCCTCTGCCAATTGGAATATGATGTTTCTGTGTAGTTTCACCGACATAGTTCCATTCCTGTATATATTGTTAATTAACTTTGTACATCGATAGTCAATGCAGCATGCTTATAATGCTTCCATAATTTTGTCAATCTCTACCGTATCAAAGGCCTTATGGAAATCCGTAAAAGCCAGAACGAGTGGTCGATTGTATTCGATAGTTTTTTCTATTACCGTTTTGATGCTCTGTAGGTGATCGTTTGTTTCAAACCCAGTAAGTAACCCCGCTTGCTCTATTTGTTGGTAGAAATCAAGTTTTTTGTCAAGTCGATTCGTTACTATTCTTGTTAGGAGTTTATATAGGTGACTAAGAAGGCTTATTGGTTTGTAGTTTACCAAATCATGGGAATCTCCTTTTTTGTAAATCAAAATTACCTCAGCATTGTGCCACTTGTCGGGTATTGTACTGTCCAAAAGGCACATATTAAAAAGGTTTTTAATTTTTTAAGTAGACAAACACCTCCGATTTTGATTGCATCAGTAACTACACCATCTTCGCCTGGAGATTTATTATTCTTAGTTTTTCTTAGAGCTAGTTTTATTTCGTCTATTGTGATTTCTGGCATTTGTTCTGATCCTTGGTTGACAATGCCCTTTTTCCTTGTCAATATTTCTGGTACTTGATCTTTGCTATTCTCTTTATTTTGGCTTCTGTATAGTAATTTGTAAAAATCTTCGGCTACTTTAAGGATTTCCTCTCTGTCTGTTGAAAACTGACCATTCTTATCTTTCATTTTGATTATTTGTCTTGTTCCCGTTCTTAGTTTTCTTCTCAATACTTTCATACTTTTATTGTTCTCAATGGCATGTTCGATCTATTCTTGATTGTATTTTCGAGTGTCGTGTCTAACATCTGTGGATATTTCCTTATTTATTTTTTGTAGTTCGTCAGCTTTAGTGCCCGTTTCGCCTCTCATTCCTCTTCTTTTCTGCATTAGTTGTCTGGTATTTTGACTGAGCTTCTCTTCCTTTTGGGTTTTAGGATAAAATTTGTTCTGACTTTCTAGTAAGGCAGTTGTTAATTTATTATTTAGGTCGTTAGCGCCCGTTTCTGCTTCAGGGCTACTAATTAGGTCGGCAATACACTGCTGAAAACTATCTACATCTGATGGTTTCATCCATGGTCTCCCTTTGTTCTTCCTCTTGATCATCCTATATCTCTCCTGTTTTCAACATATTTCTATTTTACCTCGTACCATTCTATGATCGCTATTGGTAGCAAACCTGTTTAATACCGTAATGTCTTTACCTATATGGTTCTTGTCGGTGATAATGAAATCTATTTCGTTCCTTATTCTTCCATCGGGACCTTGCCATGTTCATCTTCTATGTGGTTTCTTTTGCAAAAAAACTCTTCATTTGGTATAGTTCATGTTGCAGCAGGAATCTTAACAGTATTTCACCTCGTTCGTTTCTGCCATCTGAGCCAAAGTTTCCCAGTGGTGTTTCTGTAGGATTAGGTTTCATTCCTATTTTGGCTTTGAAATCACCATATATAAAAGTAAAATGTGCTTGTTGGTCTTTAAGAACAGCTTCAATATCATCGTAGAATAGATCCACTTCTTACTCATCATGGTCTGTTGTTGGTGCATAAACCTGTATTATTCCCAAGTTATACCTGGTGTTTAATTTGAGAGTAAGACCAATCACTCTTGTGGAGAATCTCTTTAGTGATACTATATTTGTCTCGTGGCGCTTGTGTATTATGAAGCCTGTTCCTCCCATGAAATTATTATCGTCACCTAAGTGGTAAAAACAATGTCCGGATTTTAGTTTTAAAAATTGTTTACCATGTCTTCTGACTTCGCTGAGACCGACTATGTCCCATTTAATGTTTTCTAGTTCGCACTCAAGTTCAGTAATTCTTTCATCTGATAATAGGGAACGTGCATTGTTTGTTCCAATATAAAGTGTTGTCTTATTCGGGTGGCTTACTGTCTTTGTCAGTTTTTTCTTCATTGAACTACTCAAAAAACTCATCTTAATGTTAGCTATAGTTAGGCATAGACAGACCCCAAATGCCGCAAGCATTTATACCTGCAACAGATACTGTGTTATCTCAGCAGGCAGGTTTCTTAGTGAAATTTTTTAGAGTGACAGACATCAGTATTACCAAAGATTATTATAGCTTTAGCTACAATAACCTTTGGTATTACCAATAAGGAAATATGCACTTATAACCCATTCAGTTAATTATTTACTTATTTAAGTATTTCGTCTATAAAAAAGCTTTAAGAGGATATTTATTACTTCTTTTACAATGCATTGCTTAAATCAAAAATACCTAATTTAAATATTACAGCATAACAATATAATAAAGTTTAAATAAATAAATTCTTGGTGCCTTGAATTCACTTTCCCTCTTCAACTTTCTTCGTCTCGAAAGTAGAACGTGGATTTATTATAAAATTCTGACGTATTGGCGTATTAAAACTTAATTATAAGAAGGAACAAAATATCCTTTCGAATAGTTACGATTTAGTGCAAAAAGACTTAATTCACGTAAGCTGCTGAGGTGGGATTCTATAATAGAAATAAGGAAGATGAAAATAAGGGAAGAATGTCAACGTACCTTCTTTTTCTACAATATTAATATTTTATAACGAATTCCCGCTGTAGCATTTTCACATATTGCTTTACAAATACTGCATTTTTTGAGTCGTATATTACATGATTAGAAGGAATATTTGAGTATTGTTTATCTTTACAATTATTAGGTGCGATTCGCGTTCTTTAAGTTTTCTGGTAATCTGAACGAACCGTCACTTTTACAACATGCGTGATGATTTTGAGTAACAATATGTATTTCAAGGTTGAAGTTTGATTATAGTCGTGCCTTTTTATCATTAGCCTTTCAAGGCATTTAAATTATTTATTTCTGTTGTCTTCTTGTTTTCTCTTCAGGGAAATCAACGCCGTTTTAAAGCGTTTATATTTTTAATCTTGCTTTTAGTTTTTTGCTGCCTTCCGCTCTTTTTTATGCATGATCCATTAGAACAGGAATTTTCAAACACCGACTACTGCATCTACTCAACAATTAGATGGACGTAGCAAAATTACTGTTAAATTGGTATCTGAGTTTCTCCCAACTTATCCAAAAGAAATGTAGTAAAGGTAAATATAGCAATGATGGAAGCACAAAATATGTACAAAAATAATTAGTGATCGAGTATAGATAATTGCAGAAATATATGAAAATAAAGTGGATTTCGCAAAAGCTACTTCAATATCGATAACCTGTTCTCATTGTAACAACCTAGAGAGAAAATAACGAGATTTTGTGAAAAGATATTTATTGCAATATCCAAAGTAATGACACGTGTCTGTACTATATAAGCTTTTTCTGTTCTGTTCTCCTCATTCTGAACTTTCTCCAATATTAAAACATTAAATGATATTCTGATGACATCCATTTCGATAGCCTAACGTGTCCTTTTATTTTTTGTTGTTATCCTTCATGTTTGGTTTATATATATTTATTTTTCTTTTTTACTCAGTCTGTTTACTCCACGGTACTGAATTTAGACGCATTTATCTCTTCTCTACCTCTATTTCTGTATTGTCACCGATTCTAAGGTTCATTGTGTAGTTATTCCTTTAAATTTGCATTTTCTACTGTAAAAATGATTTTGGCAGCGTAGTTTCTAAATAGCAGAAACATATAAAGTTCTTGTTTAAGCCCTCTGTTGATTATAAAGTATTTAGATATGTTAGATCTTGGAGGCATATCTATAATCTTTCCAACGAGATGCTACCAAATGCCGTTTGCAGATCAACAAATAGAAGATGTGCTTCTCTATTACGTGATAAGTTTTTTTTCGATAATTTGCTTTAGGCAAAATACGTCTTCCGTACAAGATCTACCAGCCCTATTCTCTCTCCTCAATGTTACAATATACATCTTCTATCAATATCGGTATCTTACCATATACTCCAAGTATTTAGATATGTTGGATCTTAGAGACATATCTATAATCTTTCCAACGAGATGCTACCAAATGCCGTTTGCAGATCAACAAATAGAAGATGCGCTTCTTTATTACGTGATAAGTTTTTTTCGATAATTTGCTTTAGGCAAAATACGTCTTCCCTACAAGATCTACCAGCCCTATTCTCTCTCCTCAATGTTACAATATACATCTTCTATCAGTATCGATATCTTACCATATAGTCTAATTATTATGCTGACCGATAATTCCTTGTAATTTACACACTCAGTGTAAAAGTCTGGAACAACTATTGGCTCTCCGTTTACTTCTATTATAATTTGATCTTGAATCTTTATATGAATCTTTAGATTTGTCTCGATCTTCCGTTAATAGTTTCTGGTAGTGTTCAGTCCATTTTGTTGTAGGTATAATCTGAAGTCTGGTCTAACTCTCGTTCCTTGCACTCTTAAGCTACCGATGGTTGTTCCAATGTCGTATATCTTGCAAAAAAAGCTCATCTTTTTCCGCAATAGTTTCATCATCAGATATTGAGATAACCTCTAAAACGCATACTTTTCTTCGGTGTATGGCAAGGTTATCTTTTAGGATACTTTCATTTACTGTCTCCTTCTGATAATGTTTTTCTTGGGCCATTGATGAATTGACGTTCCTCTTTTTGTCCTCTAGTATTTGGAAACTCCGCTGTATGTACTCTCCAATCCTATTCTTAGTTTCTTGGTTTCAGTAAGCGCAAGAATGTCACTCCACTGATTTTATGCTTCTTAGATTATTTCCTTGACTATTCCAGATGCCAATATTCATTATTCGTTTGCATTGCCATTATCATTTACCGGTGGCAGTGAATATTTTTTTCAGATGATGAGTATAATCGAGGATGGAGATTGATTTACGTTGTCTCCTCTAGCATTTGATGTTTCAACAACGAAAATTATAACGCAGCGGTATATTCTGTTTTTTCCATTCCCTTTTTGTGAACTTATACATTCGAGATGATTGATAATTCTTGGTCGTATCCCTGGGATGGGTTTTTACAGGATATTTTTAATTGGAGTCAGTTGAACACTATTTTTTGTACGCGTTTGATATTTCTGACCCTTTTACGACCTGATTTGGAACAGGTCTTGGCCGGTTTAAAAAATTCATACATAAAAAGGTAACTGAAAACCAAGTGTTGGTCAACCTAAAAAACGCTGGTGAAGCTGAATGGACTTAAAGCTTTAAATCGGGAAAATAATACGGCGACTACGTTTCCGGATACCCTGTATTTTACAAATAACTTCATTGACCCAGGCCTCTTGTATATATAATTGATATGAGGTAATAACTAGTTTTTTCAGGGTCTATTTTTAAAACTATAAAAAAGAGGCAATTTACGTCACATTCTACGAAAGCTGATATGATGCACCTCAATCCTAAGCAAAGGTTATAAACTTTTAATTAAGCAAAACAATTTTTTATATATTTTTCAGTGATACTTCAAACTGGAATAAAATAAAATTTTTTAGTTAATTGATTTTTCTAATTTAATTAAATTTACCTTCTATGTATCTTATCCGCACCTAGCAACTAGTGTTTTAATTATTCTTATCGGTCATTGATCCTTTATTTATTAGTTTTGAATTAAAGTGTAATAGTTATGCATTAATTTGTGAAACAGTTAAAAATGTGTTAATGGTTTTGTATTACGTGAGATGTATAAATTAGCAAAAGAACGTATTGAAGCAATATTTACCATCACGAAGTATATTATTATGTGTAATATGATGAATTATGTACCGAGTTAAGAGAGTTAATACGCTGCGAAACTTATTGAAAATTAGAAAATGTTAACTTCGCTTTCTGGTTAGCAAAAATAAAGCGATTAACTTGTAAAACAACTAATACCTATATAATAAATTAAGTATCATTATTCTGAACTTTTCCTTAAAAATTCCTTATTATGTGCGAGTTTCTGGTTAAAGAAATATCATTTCTTAAGAAAAATTGTGCTTTTCTAGGTTCTGTAGCCACTAGGAACTTTTATGTCGTCCAAGGGTCATTGGTTTTATATTAATTTTGAATATATTCTAATTCTAACTAAAAATGTGTTAAATATCGCAATATTTGGACTTTTGATAAAATTGTTAATAATGTTGAAAGCAAAACAAATACTGTAGAATTTTCTTCTCCTGGCATGCGATGTTAAATTTAAGTATGACATAGTTTGATCTTTATTTTGACTAATGCTGTCAGTCAAATTCTGTTTTACAGTACTAATTAGTACTTTTATGTTAGAATAAACATAATTGAAAAATTAACTGTTTTATTTAAAGAAAGTAATCAAGCTTTTAATAGACTGCAATATTAGAAACATATATATATATATATATATATATATATATATATATATATATATATATATATATATATATATATTTATATGTTAATGGTAGATTTTTCCCGTTTTCTACATATTTACTTGTTGCATATTCAAAACACATTGGTGAGTTATTTAATAATTATAGGTTAGGTGAATACTCTAACTGTTTAATTAATATTGTAGATGTCGTTAAGAAGAGAAAAATAAATTCTCGAAAACCTGACAGAATCAAAAAAGGGTTTTTTCTTTATCAAGACCCACAAATTGAAATAGGCTGCATCCCCAATAACCCTAGTTAGGAATATTATATGTCGGTTTAGAAAGCTCGGCGACGTTGACCGATTTCTATACTCCATCAATTCAATCTTGTTACTGCCAATCTTGAAGGATACAGCTTTCCTTATTCCTTGCGTCCAATTTCTCCTAGGTCTTCCTCTTCTTTTACCCTATCCTGGATCCCAAATCATGGCTTTTTTGGACAGTCGCGAGTCAATTATTCGTTGTACAACATACCCGTACCAGATTAATTATTTTCATATCTTTCATTATCATATCTTCTATTCCCTTCTACCTTAAAATCTTCTCGCTTCTTATTCTCTGTGTTCTTGATATTCCTACTGACTTCCATCCATCCATTTGTATAGCTTCTACTCGTTTTTTATTTCTCTTTGTAATTCTCTAAGTCTCAGCCCCGTATAATAAATAGCTTTTTATCACTGTGTTGCATATGTTACATTTTTGTTTTTTGTAAATATTTTTATTTCACAGTATCCTATTTAGGCATCCTATCACTCTTTTAGCTTGGATAATTTTTACACGAATTTCTTTAACGTCTTTTTTGGTTCTATCAAAGATAACTCTTAAATATTTGTAAACGTTGCATCATCATTCTACTTCTGCATTATCATTAATTTGGAGGATACTTTTGTTATCTCATATGCATAAGTAATTGCTTTCCCAATGTCTTTTGACAGACTCCATTCCTCATACGTTTCTTGTAGTTTTCTTGTCATTTATTCATTTGTCGCCTGCTAGTACTGCTTCATCATCGGCATGTAATGGTTATATAGTTGCGTCGGTTATCTGTATCTCCATTATGTGACATTTTTGCTTCCATTTTGATAAAGCTTTGTTCACATGTGTCTTGAATAATGCGGGTGAGATGCAGCATCCCTGTATTAAACCTTTGGTGATTTTAAAGGATTTGGATAGCTTGTTTCCCATTTTGATTTTTGAAATAGTATCTGTATGTAGATCTTGTACAGCTCTAATAGGTGAATGGCTTAGATTTGTATTCGCCATCATTTTCCACTTTTAAGTTATAGGGATTTTATCGTCGGCCTTAGTTAAATCTATAAATAATGTATGAGTAACTTGTTTTGTGTTGGCTCTTTTTTTCAGTTATTTGCTTCATACATAAAATGTTATCATTTCAGGATCGACCACCACAAAATTCATCCTGTTCTCCTTTCTCATTGTATTCCTTTTCAATGAGTATTTCTCCGTAAAGTCGATTTATTGTGCTGGTTACCGCTATTTCTTTGTAATATTGGCAATTTTCCTTGTTTCCTTTCTTGTAAATTGATAAAATGTGACCTTCTTTCCATTGTATAAGGGGTTTTTGACCATTGAGACATATTAAATATCCATGTAATCATTTTTAAAAAGCTTTGTTGTACCACTTTTTAGTAATTCTGGACAGATCCACATGATATTCCATTTTTTTATTTTTTTACGTTAATTATAGCTGTTTCTTCTATAGACTTAACTCTTTTTTCAGTTAGCAATTCTTGATTTAATAATGCATTGATTTTCAGATATTATTTGAATAGATGCTGTTTCCTGTCCTATATTATTTATGATTTTTAATAATTTCCATGCTTCAGAACATTTTCTTCCGGCAGTGTATGTGTCTATTTTTTTACATTTATTATCCTACATTTCGTTTCTTCTAAAGTTGACAGTTCTTCTGACTTCTCTTTTGATTTTCTGATATGCCTATTTTTCTCTTAGATTTTTTGTACTTAACCATTACTTTGTTTCTTTATTTTTACTAGATCTTCGATCTCCTTGGTCCATCAAGGCGTGTTGCTTGTTTTTCTTTCTTTGTGTTCTATTGCTTCTATTGCTGCTTTGTGTATACTTTTAATAATATTTTGGTGTACTTCTGGGACTGATTGTTTAGATTCATTCAAGTGTTCATCTAATCTTCGTTGGTAGAGGTATGTAGTGCTTTCTCCATCTAAGCTATCCAGGTTGTATTTGGGCGAATTCGCTGCATGTCTATCTAATTTGATATTAATTTCCTCTGGTTTGCTGCTGTTATAACCTGGTAAATATATATTAATAAGTAGTGATCGGATCAAGTAGCACTTCTATATACTTTTACATCTGGAACTAGAAATCTGTGATTTTATAGGCGATGATTGATTTCGGTTGTCTTGTGTGTTATTCCTAATTAAATTTGTGGATATTTTTGTGTGGGAAGAATTCGTTGGTTATTTCAAGATCGTTATCATTTGTGACTGTTTCTCTAAATGGTCCTACCACTAGATCACGAGTTTTACGATTTGTTCTACTATTTAAGTCTCCTAATATAATCTCTAGTACTTTCTGTGCTAGTACACTAAAGTTTACAAATAAAGTATACGCCAAGAAATGTTAATTTCCTACCCTTTATTATCACATTAATCTTTATCATATTTTCATTAGTTGGTTCCCAGTTTTTGATATATTTCATAAATTTTTTATGTTTTTTGCACGACTATCATTGGAAAAAATATTACATTCAAAAAAAAAAAAATATTTGTTAAAGTGGTTAAATAATGGCTGTATTCTTTAGAGTAATTCTCAAATGATCAAAGCGAAAAATATGAAACTGATAACTTCATGTTCTTTTGAACACACATTTACCTTCATTAGGTCGAACTGGTTATGATTACTTCAAGTGATAATGACTGAAAAAAATAGCCCAAATATGAGCAAATATTTGCAGGTAGTAAGATGTTGCAATAGCTTTAAGCTCAACTTTAAAATCTAGATAACTTTCTTGAAAATGATTTTTTTTGCAAAACGGCAAAATACGTCTATACTTCTCGGAGAAAGAACTTTATTTTTTTTTTACTATTTTCACTGCATGATTGTGAATGGTCTGTTGATAATATTTTTATCTGCACATGTTAATCTGTCAGAAATCATCGCGTGCTTGTTAAAACGTCATTATTGACAAATAATATTCAAAAAGAAATTATGAGTTTATGATTGAACAATTTAAAAAAAAAAGTCTGTAAATCTTCTGC
The DNA here is from genome assembly GCA_034092305.1 of Diaprepes abbreviatus. NCBI lineage: Eukaryota > Metazoa > Arthropoda > Insecta > Coleoptera > Curculionidae > Diaprepes > Diaprepes abbreviatus. The sequence goes on from JASJET010000228.1 coordinate 10,497,601, forward strand.
AGAAATAATTTTATACTATTATCCACTGGTTTATTTTTAAGACTTTTTAATATGAATAAAATGCGTTGACGCAAATTTTTCGATGAATTAATTAATTAAATTACCTATTTTGCAATAATAAAAATATCTGGAAGATATCACTTTATACATATCATAAAAAAAAAACAATAATAATATTTAGTGATTCCTAGAAACGTATTTATTTTTAAATTATATAGAAAAAAATATAATTCTCCGAAAAATGAAAAAATTTCACAATTCTATGGAAAAAAAACCTATGAATTAGATTCCTGGAAATATAAAATCAGACGTCATACAGGCTGAATGGGCTGATAACAGATTTTGATGATTTAAAAAATATATTTTTGGATAATTTTTCTTGCAAAACTTCGTGAGTACGTTTGTATATTTGGACAAGCATGTTAACTTATAATTTAAATGATGGATTAAAAGGAATATAATTTAAAAAATATTGACTTAGGAAACTCCAATGCCTAGTGCAGGGTGTGCGATAAAAATGGGGAGTATTTTAGTATTGACGTAGCGTTAAAATTTTTAAATGGACATGTGTTTATAATTCAAAATATGTCGAAATATTACTAACCTAAGGTTGGTCAAGTTTCAGGAAACCGTTTTATAGAATACTGAAATAAAATTTGAAAAAGTGGCAACAGTGTTTTTGAGTCCCAACTTATCACAAGGTTATTGGCCGATTACACACTCTTCACTCAAGCTGTTTCCTATTGGATCCTTGAAAATCCAATAGACAAGGCGCCGGGACGCTTATTCACGCCCGACGTCGGGATAATATGGCGTCGACATCAATTGACGTCGGCGTTTAGTGAATTTACTTTCTTTGCTTTACACTTGCAGCCAGATTAATACAAAAAGTGTTACAAAAATAGTTCGAATGTGGGGTGGTTTTCATGAGGATATGAAAATATGCCAGAAATTTCAAATATGTTCAGAACATAGGCTCTCAAAAATGGATTCGGAAAAGTATTTTTTGGAGATATCTTCTAAACCCAAACGGATACATTGAATTTTGCATCCTTAAGTATGTAATGACAGAGTTATGATATATTCTGAATATGAATGTTTTGAATACAGTGGTGTAATTAAAATAAATAAATGTATTTTTTCATATTAATTCTAAATTTTCAGAATTCAGAAGAATAATTAATAATTAAAAAAAAATCTAAATCGACTTTAAAAAGAATAAAATTTCAAAAATAAATTGAACCGACTTCTAAAAAAGTGCTAAAAAGCGAAAAATAACAATATAAATTTTAATACGGAATTGAAATTTTTGAAGTCGGTGCCTAATTAATACCTGTCAAAATGTGATTTATATAAAACATTGAAATACTTTATTTGTAATTGATTTCTTACCATAGCTTGTATATATCTCGTGTTAATAGTTATTTATATTTTTATTTGTCGCTTTTTAGCACTTGCTTAGAAGTCGGTTTAATTTTATATAAAAATTTTATTTTTAGATTATTAGTTTTGAATTGAGTTGAGTTTCTAATGACAAAAAATAGTACTAATTTTATCCATAGTTGTAGACTACACTAAACTAAACAACAATAAATTTCTTGATTCTGAGAATTCCCCAAATACCGGTTTTGAATGAAATTGTACCAAACAAATAGTTAGTCTGCAATAGTAGTAAATCTGCTACCTTGAAATTTGAAAAATTAATTTTAGATTCTTAACTTAGGCTTGCAAAACCACTTGATATTGAAAGAACTTGAGACATGTTAATTTTTTAGTCTGACATATTTTATCGTGCATGTGGAGTTTGAAGAAATTAATTTAAGATCCGTAATATTCGCCCCAAGAACAGTTCATTATCAGTCTGGACAAAATCGGTAGAATGTTAAATTTTTAGTCCTTCTTGATGTATTTGCCATCTTAAATTGAAAAAAATTAACTCATAACTCATTCATAATCTACGATTCCGAAAACCTCCCAATACCAATTTCGAAAAATTGTGAATAATCTAAAATTTTCAACAGGCCATATTGGATCCACCATACTGAATTTTAGAAAAATAATCTTAAACTCTTAATCTAGTCTTAAACTTCAACCTCAAGAACACCCCAGTACCAATTTTGAACATAATCCGGAAATTTTTAGATAGTCACATTGCATCTGTTCTTTTGAATTTTTTAAAAATAATTTTAAATTCGTTATTTGCACTCTCAGAAACACCCAGTAACAAACTTTGAACAAAATAGAGAGATGTAAAATTTTAGTTCGCCATATTGGGTCCGACATATTGAATTTTTTGAAAATAACTTTAAATTCGTAATATATCCTCAAAACCCCTTTATACTAGTTTTGGAAAAAATCGTGAGATGATAAATTTTTAATCCGCCATATTAATTAAATCTACCATATTGAATTTTTTAAAAATAATTTTAGATTCGTTATGCACGACCCTGAAAACTCCCCCATACCAATGTTGGAAAGAATCGGACAATACTAATTTGTTTGTCCGCCATATTATCAGCGCCGTTTTGGATTTTTCTGAATCAATTTCGGCCAAAATAATATGGAACCACCCAGGAGCGGATCCAGCCTCTCTTTTTTTTTTTTGGGGGGGGGGCGGTTGTATCACAAAAGTACAGTATGGCAAGCGAAAGCAAGTTGTAACAGGCAGGGCGGGTCTATTTTTCTGAATTCGAAGCTCTTAGAGGGGGGTGATTGCAAGAAAAAACAAGTTGTCGACGGAAGGGGGGAGATGCCAGCAGCATACACATTCCTAGTATAAGAGGCAGAATATGGTCTATCTTTCTGAACTCAAAGCTCTTAGGGAGGGGTGATCGCCCCCACCGCCCCTCCTCCCTTGGATCCGCGCCTGGGACCACCGCAGCAACTTCCTGAATATAATGCAAACAATTTTGTTCAAATCTGTGGCGCTGATTAGGAGTAATCGGCGTCCATATATGAAAAACATACATAACGGCCGAAGGTATAGTAGAATAACAAACGAGACTATATTTTTTCGAAGGTTTTTAACGCGCTGAAACTGAATTTGACTCCATCCGCTCTGGTTTTCGAGATACCCTAACCTAAAAGTGCAGAAGACGCTGTTTTTTGTTATATTGGAGGTTATATTTCAGGGTAGCATAAAATTTTTCGACATAACACGGACAGAGCATCTGAAAGCACAACTTAATGCCTTCAAAATCCATTTTGAATCATCTCAAAATCCCTTTTCCTCTCTGAGATATCGTTTGTGGCAATTTACTGTTTTGTCGATCATTTGCACTATAGAAATACTGAAAAAATTACTCATTTTTCGAAAAATATGTAACAGCAAAGTTGTCTGGAATGACTTAGGTAAATCGCTGGGATCGCTAATCAATAATCTGAGTTCAGAATTTGATAATTTGAATATCCAAGATGGCGGATGAGAATATCGCAAAAATTATAAAAAAATTATGATTCCGGCCGAATCTTGTTACTAGGTGTTTAAGGGGGTCGTCCACCTTTGTGGTTTTGAAAAATCTCTTTTTTTTTGCATATTTCGAATCTAGATGTAATCAGAAAGATTTTGTGAAATACTCTTTCCTTCGTAAGTATATGGAACCTATAACATGGCCATCTCTGTTTTTTTCGAGCGCTCTAGCCACGCGTGACTGCTCCGTCTCTCTTTCAAATATAAATTCTTTTTCGGAAGGGTATAACGGTCGTTTGTTGACGTTTTGTGACTGCATGTGAATGTATGCGTGTCGGTAAACGACAAAGTTATCAGGGAGCTTACAAAATTTTACTCAAAGTGTCCTCCCGGCAAGGATAGCTGGTTCAACTGGCATCAGGCCGAGGCTAAAGGGACTTTGGCGACTTTTCAGCATGACAGAGTTCCTCTCGCTCTCTCGATCGTAAAATTAATGAAACCAATATACGAAAGTTTGTCATCTGAAAATTTATTGGAAAGATGTTTGGGCGTCTATACTCAAAAAATAACGAGTCTGTGAACAGCTGCATCTGGATGTTGGCATTCAAGCAAGCAAGTGGTAGAAACTCCAACTCATTTGGCAGTCATGATTTTCAATGAGGAATTTTCATTGCTTCTACAAATTATGAAAGTCTTAAAAATTACTCTGGGACCTCAAGCAGAGATGTGCGCAGCTCGACTTGACGAGGACCGCATCGACCGCTCGGAACGGAGAGTGACCTACGCGGCAAAAAGGGAACGAATCTAACAAAGGGAGGTGCATGTGGCAGACCAAGAACGTGTCCGTGATGAGGAGGAAGAGCTCTACGGCCCTGGTATAGCAAATTAGAGCGTTTGTCCAACCACGTTTAACACTGTGGTTTACCTTTAAACGCGATTTCCCAAAAGTTGCATTTTTTTCAACTTCTTAGTAAGATTTCTTCTAGAAATATTTATCGAATTTGATCAATTTTTTTCCAGTTATTCGGTAAACATGTAGCTATGTTTCTTCGAGTGCGATTTTTGAAATTTTGTTTTGTTCCATTTTTACAGCTTTTGATAGGTCAAAAAAAATAGGCCAACTTTTTATAAACAATTGCGTAATTTTAACAAATTTCAATATAAAAAAAATCGACTTCGGAGAAATATAGCCAATGTAACACAAAATAAAGAGGTATTTAATTTTTTTGGTTTCAGACAACTCAGACGGCCAAAACCTTACCAAAAGTTGCATATGGTTTTTTTACGGGGACAGAGTCAAGGACGTCCCAAGGTCGCGAATGTGATTATCATTATTTTCTAAAAATACATTTTAAAAGACTAAACTTGTACCAATAAAAAAAAAAACATGTCTCAATTATCTTCAATAGCTCCTTTACAATTAATTCTTAATAATAGGCTTGGATTTTATCAAAGGTGGACGACCCCCAAGTATGTTCATATATTATCCAAATATTTCGAAATGAAGTGCTAAAGAATATTAAACGATATTTTTCGACAACCTACATTTCTCTGAGGACCTTCATATTTTGGCCAAGAAAACATCATGCTATGATAAAACAACGTGCTAAATTTCGTTAAAATCGGTTCTATAGTTTTTACATAATATTTTTGCAATTTAATTTTTTTTCAAAATATATAAAATTTTTCAAATTTGATTGAGTCTTAAATTGGACATACTTGAAATTTTTTTACATATACGACAGATCTCAAGCTTTCAAACACTTTTTTAAAAATTAAAATCGGATAATTAGGTCCCGCTCATGAAATATTTAAAGTGATTGTTAAATTTTTTGCTGATAAACCTCCGCGAATTTTCATCGAAGATTTTTCTGAAAACATGCTTTAAAAGTACTGTGAAAGACGCTTCTTTTGAAAAAAGAGTTTACATTTTATCAATTGGTTACCAAGATACAAACTGTCAAAGTGGAACAGTGTTTACGGCGAATCTCTAAATAATTAGGGCTGATTTTTAAACCATTAACTTCGTCTTTCCAAGTATTTTTCTGACAAAAATGTTCACATGTTTGCGTTATCGGTAGCATGAATTAAAATGGAAAAGAATATCCTTCACGCGCGTGAAAAATGTCAAAAAGGAGGGTTGGCGAGCTCTCGCTCTAAAATTGAATCTACAGGTTCAAAATACATAAGCGAAAAAAATGTCATTATCTCGACTTCTAATGGAGGAGTTTTGATCATTTTTTAAAATCGATGTCACGTGAATAGAGGAGTTCAAATATCACCACACTGAGTATCCATTACGCCCTCTATTTGTTATAAACAAATTACGTTATTTATGCAATATATGCACTGCATACTGTAACCTATGGTTTGTGGTTTTTTCTAGAGAAAAATATTCTTGATTTATGTATTTTAACTTACTGAATACAAATGCAATTCAATGCAATCTTTTAAATTATTTAAACAATAATTGTTTAAATGATTAAATGAAAAAAACAATTTGTCCAGAAATTACTTTATTCGTACATACAAACATAAAAACAAAAAGATAATTTTAAAAAACTATGTAAAAAATTTCATATATCTTAAATTATAAGCCAAAGAATATTTAAACATTTTTACATAGTTTTTTGAAATTATCGCTTGTTTTTATGTATACTGTATGGATAAAGTAATTTCAAATCCAATTTTTTTTTTCATTTATTTGTTTAAACAATTATTGTTTAAAGAATTTCAGAGATTACAATCAAATGTATTTATATTCATTAAGTTAAAATATAGAAATCAACAAACTTTTTTTAATAAACCACCTGTCATAGGTTAGAGTGTGCAGTGTATATAACGCATAAATGAAGTAATTTATTTATAATAAAAATAACGCGTAAAGGACAGTCGCTATAGTGATATTTGAACTCCTCTATTCATCTGACATTGGGATAAACAAAAAATTATCTAAATCGCTCCATTAGATGCTGAGATCATGACATTTTTTGTGTATTTTGAACCTGCTGATTCAATTGTAGAGCAAGAGCTCCCTACCCCTACTTTTTGTCATTTTCACGCGTGTAGATGATTTTCTTTCCCATCTTCATTCATATTGCCGATAACGTAAATATGTGAACACTTTTGTCAGAAAAGTACTCGGAAAAACGAAGTTAATGGTTTAAAAAATTAGCCCTAAATTGTTTATAGGTTCTCCTTAAACGCCCGTCAACTTTGACAGCTTATATCTTGGTAATCAAATAATAAAATTTAAACTTTTTTTTTTCAAAAGAAGTGTCTTTCACAGTACTTCCAAACCATGTTTCCAGAAAAATTTTTCGATGAAATTTCACGGAGATATTCAATTTTTACCGGTTCTTTTGCTATTACCATTGCTTTGGTTTTCTCCACAGATATCTTCATATTATACTGTTTGGCTGTTCGATTGAGATGGAAAAGCATTCTTTGTAAGTTGTCCTCGCTATCTGCTGTCAAGGCAACATCGTCTGCAAAGCATATAATCTGAACGGTGTTGTGTCCCATTGGGTACCCAATATTTGTGCTTTTTACCTCATCAATGATTTCGTCAATGATTACATTGAAAAGTGTTGGACTGTCTTATTCCTATGGATAGCGGGATTTCCTCTGTTAGAGTGTTATTTGTTTTAATTACCATGGCGTTTTGGAATTCAGTTCGTATATTGTGCGTATGATTGCTTCGTCTACTTGTTTTCTTCGCAGTAATTCTGTTATGTGTGATAATAAATATACCGTCCATAGTAGAGCGGTTATTCCGGAAGCCCTGCTGTTCTTCGCACGCCCCTAACTTGTCTACGATCCGTTCTGACAGTATTTTGGTTAACAATTTGGCTGAACTATTCAGTTCAGCCCTGATCTATTAGAATAAAATTATTCATTAACCTAATTTATCATGCTCTGTATAGAACATTTAAAGAAATCCATATAAGCCACGTTGACAAGAAGGTTAAAAAATCGGAGCTAATTACGATTCCCTTTATAACTTTTAGCACAATAATAAAAGTATATTTTTTCTACCACAAAATTTTATAAACATGTAATTAATTCGTATAAATAATAACTTATTCTAACGTAAATTATGTAGATGTGGGAAAACCTTGATATTTGGTTTTATGTTAATTTTTTTTATTGATGCTCTTTATTAAAATTAATTGCTTTAAATTATTCCATATTTACCCATAATTATCTTCAAACTTGTACCAGTAATATTAACGCGTTGGTATTAAATCAAAACACTTTTAGATTCTTCAGTTTTAAAATGAAGAATATCGTGTGCAAAGTTGGTATAATTCTTTACATTTTGAAATAACCACTTATTTGTAAATTAGGTAAAATTTGCATTCGCTAAACATGTAGAAATTAGACAGATATTATTGGTATTAATGATTACGGATATAATTCGCGTGAATAGCATTAGGAAACTTTTACTGCTTTATCATTAAAGCGGGTGCGATGTAAACATTTACATATTACGCACGTGAATGAACCAAACATTGAAAGTATGATCAAAAATAAATCTATGAACAAAGGTAATGTGACTGCGTTAAGAAAAATACAAATTCACGATAATAAATACTGCCATGTGAAAAACCAACCGACAAATGTGTACAAAGTTGTTTCATTGATGTCATGCCGTCTCACGTCTTTTTTTTCAAAACTTAAGCATATATCGTGACGGGGTGGGAAATTTCCCGGATATGAAAAAACACGTAAAAGGATTACTATAAGTTCATATAAACTTTTTTCGTATGAGCCTCCTCTTCGAAGATATGGGCTCCCAAAAAGCTGGAATGAAATCAAGTTATTTACACATAATTATTGAACCACCAGGTATTTTTTTAATATGATGTATACCAGGTAAAACCCTTCAAATTACTATCCAAGAAAGTATTGTGAATTAGTCACAGCTGCAGGGACGGACTAGCTGTGACACTCATGACCCATTTTTTTACGCCCTGTGTGATAAGAACTTTGGACAACGTTTTTTACATACCTTTAACTATTGGCTAAAAATTAAATACTCTTCATTCATGTTCCTAATTCTAGCCGTTTTCGAAAAAACGTCATTTTATTTAGTCCATTAACTTCTGTCGGATTCAATAAGAAAAACTGGAACTTTCCCTTGTCACCATAGTTTCAATAAAAAGTTAAACTAACTGCTTAGTTAAAAACTTCGTAAGAGGGTTCATCATGGGCTCCGTGAAGTCTGATACACTCGCGAGCACGACGAATTGAGAACGTGATTCTACGTAGGAGTTCTTCTCTACTATCAAACGGAGTGGAATACACCAAAGTTTAAGGTGTCGTCACAGGTAAAAATCCAACGGCGTGAGGTAGGGAGATCGAGGAGGCTGGGTAATAGCCCTCCCTCAACGCAGAAATGAGGTGGTGCTCCATCGTGCATGTATGTAGTCCATGTGTCGGCGAATTTCAAATGGTAAATACTCTACTAAATGGTGAAAAGCGATCTGGAGTTACTCCAAATAAAGTTTTCCATTCAGTCATGCCCGCAATACGAATGTCCCAATCGAAAAGTGGAACTTATGTTGATGATGCGAAACAATAGTTACATGAGGATTTTCATCAGCCTATACATGTGAGTTGTGTAAATTTATGATACCATTTTTGGTAAACCCTGCTTCATCCGTGAAGAAAATAGTGCTCATGAAGTTTACATTATTTCGTTACTGATCCAATGTGTATTCCATATTCGAATTATTTCACAATTAATTTTACCACGAAATCCAGAAATCAGTAAATTAATATCCAAGTAAAGAACCAATATGTCAGCTATGTGAAAGTTGACAAGTTCTAAAATGCAGGATACTTATTTCTTTCGGACCTAGCAAGGTTTCCAACAACAATACTTTGTTTTTGGTACCGATAAAATAAAACGTTTTTTGCGAACCTAGGTCGAACTGCAATTCACAGAATTAGACGTTTTTAATTAAAGAGGTAAACTCTATTTTTGGATCAAATTTTTTTCATCATAAGATTGAAGTTTGAACGTTTGATAGGAACAAAGTTGTCTCTTTTATCCAAACACACCAAATACATGATGTAAATAAAATGACGTTTTTTTCGAAAACGATTAGGATTTGTGACATGAATGAAGAGTACTTAATTTTTAGTCAATAGTTAAAGGTATGTAAAAATCGTTGTCCAAAGTTCTTGTCATACAGGGCGTAAAAAAATGGGGTCATGAATGTCACAGCTAGTCGGTCCCTGCAGCTGTGAGTAATTTACAACATTTTCTTGAATAGTAATTTGAAAGGTCTTACCTGTTATTTTTTTTTTTAAATTGGAATATACCTGGTGGTTCAATAATTATGTGCCCATGGCAGTTCTTTGGGAGCCCATATCTACGAAGAGGAGGCCTATAAGAAAAAAGTTAATATGAACTTGTAGTACTACTTTCACGTGTTTTTTTTTTATATCCGGGAGATTTACATTTTTCTGAATACCCTGTACATCACTATAAATCCGTCTAAATTGTACACGACTCATAAGGCAAAAACCACAAAATATAAAAATGGCATCGAACTGGTGCAGTTCGTTTACGAGTAATGCAATTAAATCAACCGATCGGATGTGCGCAAGCCGATAACTACGGGCATTTCATAAACATGACGCACTTTTTCGTCCATATTATGCCGTTTTTGGATTCAACACCATACAAAAGTCGAAGTCCATTAAGAAAATCAGTGGTATTTATTTGCAAGGACTTTTGTTTACTTTAAAAACTTAATATTATTTTACATATTACGCTTTTGTAAAAAATACTTAAGCTGACATAATATTCCGCTGAAAGTAAACAAATTTAGGCCACAAGATTAATTATTGCTTATCACATTATTTGTCTCAGCTTTGTTGTGACCGTAAACGCGACAATTTCCTTTGATATTTAATATTCTTATCAACTTTTCGGAGCGACTGTTGTTGATCACGTCCGCATTTATATCAGTTTTTTCTTTAGAGTAATCAAAGTTCTTATTTTTCCTACGGATATTAAGTTACACTTAGCAGATTTATACTACTTGTTGTAAAATAAAGGAAATCTTTGTGTTCACATTCTAAAAAGCCTATATAGATCACATTCTAAATTACAATATAAACAAATGCGGTTAACATCAAAATCTTTATCTACAATAAATACGGTAAAAAATTAGAAACAGGAAATAACATATATTTAAATGCAAAAATGAAAATAAATTATAATTATATAAAATTATATGTAAACATAATCAGTATAAATTGAACTATTATTCACGTGAAAATCGGGACAAAAATACAATCCTTTTTTATTTATATATTATTGGAAACATAGTCACAACGCGTCACTAGGTTTTTTTAAATATTAAATTATGTTAAGCAGATAACGAATAATTTTGCGTTAAGTTAATGATAAAATTTGTTGTGAAATTTTGCACGAGATGACTTAACGTGTTGAGTTTTGATGGATTTATCCTTACGAAGTTCTTTTGAAGTTGCTTCAGTCTTGGAGAGATTTTTAATAGAATGAATGAATGGATAAATGAATGAATGAAAAGGTGGTGATACATGATCATCGATGCCTAGGCCTCACTAGGCACTTTACATGACACCATAGCTGCAGGTCGTTCGAGGCCGATCGCCTTTGCGAATCCAAGCTACCTCGTTAATTGAGCTTACTTAACTGCTTCTGATAACAAAATTGTATCACCGAAATTTCTCTGTCACAGTACGTTAAGTATTGGGCACTTTCTGAGGAAATTATCAGCAATTTCATACTCCTCCAGACACCATCTGCACATCGGGTCGTCTACGACACCGATCTTATGAAGTTAACAATCTCCTGTCAACAACCTCACCACAATTCTCAACTCTTTCCTTCCTAAAGAGAGAATCTCCCTAATAACCGGTGCGCTAGGTCCAGTTATATGTTTCTTGACACACCTCATTCCAGGGGGTTCTTTCCACGATTCAATAAATTTGCATTTCAGCAATAATTTTAATTTCCTTTTATCAACGGTAATTGGGACAGATAGGGTTGATTGGGATTCATATGGTTTCCCATCTTTACCAGACGGTCCGCTTCCTCAATCCTGCGTATACCTGAGTGACCGGGACCCACACGAGCCTAACTGTGCAGCCATTCCTTGTCAGACTGTTTCATACATCCTTGATGTCATACACCAGTAGCGAACTTATGACATCGGACTTCAGTGGCATTATCGCAGCCTTAATGTCTGAGTATATATTTATTATTCTATTCCCGTTTATTTCCCTCTCACAGAGATGATCACACTGCAGAAAAGTACAAATTTCCGCCGTAAAGATCGTCACACGTTGCCCGAGAGAGTAGTACCCTCTGACTCCCGTGCTCCTGCGGAACACTCTGGCTCTTTTATCTTGTCAAGATCCATCTGTATAGCACCAGGATCCATTTCTTTGAAGATTTTGCTCTCCCTCCCAATTCTCACTACTTGGCAGAAATATCTCTAGAGAGTGGTTGGGTTTTAAATGCGGCGCCATGTAATTTGTTTGCATGGAGAGTGATGGACACCTCTCTACCACGCTTTCTCAGGTATCTGAGTAGCCGCCCGTTCTAGTTCCGAGATGCCATAGGCAACTAAGACGATAAAGAGTCTTCAGAGCCTCATCCTCTATATATAAGTGGAGATTAGGCAGGTTCACCAGGTCTTTCAGAGCCCTGGTGGCGCAGTTCTTATTGCACTCAATATTCCCACACAGTCCATTCTTTGAACTTTATCAAATTGAAGATGGATTTACGCTTTGCTGTACTAGCTCACCATAGTCGTGACTCTTTTCAGTGTTTTGAAGTGTTAGAAATAACTATAAATGTCAAGTTTACAAATAATATTAACAAAAAGATGATTTAAAAACTTATTTTTATTGGTAAGTATTGTTAGATATTGTTTACATATTAAAAATAACAATAATAGTAATTCAGGCAACCATATATTTATACTTTTATGTATTCAGAATTGACGTACAGATTATCGTATGATACTCGTTTAAATAATGCAATTAGAAAAGGATAACATAAAATCGGCATGTGTGTACCAAGAAATTAAATATCTATTGTATATCAACAATGTTATTTTCACTGAAGTTCCCTTAATGTACGAAATTGTGAAGAGGGAATGTATTTCTTGTTATTCAGTGGTTTTTGGTCTACGGTTAGTTGTAACATCGTCTATTAATTTTGGGGGAAACCTTTCTGTTATAAATCTGATTTCCTATTTGCTACCTATTTTTCAAGTAATTTTGCATTGTTGCATAAAGATTTTGGGCGATTATATCTATGCAATATTGCGAAAAATTAGTTCAGTCTATGCCAAACCATTCTCCTTTCAGGAAGAAAAAAGGAAAAAATATATAGAAACAGTTTATTTCCTGCAAATACAACTCTGATCCTCTCTCTATACCTCATGGTCTTGTCAGTGGAGTTGTATCGAAACGAGAGCAACTGCTATATAAAATATAAATTCCCATTCAAATCGACAAGTTTTTGAATATCCTGCGCGTATGGAGGGAGGACCAGAGTTGTATTTGCAGGAAATAAACTGTTTTTATATATTCTTTCCTTTTTCTCTGCCTGGAATGAGAATGACATATAGGTAATGATTTAAACCCGGTAGATTTATTTATTTCTCACTGAAATTTTAGTTTTTTAAGACCAAGAGATGTTATTAGAAACAAAGAGTACAAATAAAGTGTTTTATTTCCTGTAATATTTAGATTTGACTTGTGTTCGTGTCAGAGTCTCATTGTGAGGTTGAAAACAAGGTTTTACTAATTAGTGTGTTGGTTATCGAAATGTATATTTTCAATTTTTGATGTCATCCGTTTTAATTACCCAAGAATTAAGACTTCAGTTTGTTTTTATAAGTTATTTTTAATTTATAAATAAAATAAATATTGGCAAATGGACGAGTTTCATTTTGACTGACTGTATCTTTGATTAACTCGAAGTAACCTGATAATGATTATTTAATTTGTAGTAAATTTTGAGTAAGAATATTTTCGTCTACAAACATTTGGTTATGATCAAAAAGCGCTTCGTCACACTTAAGATTTTTATCAAAACATAAAAACATGTAAAACGAATTTTAGGTAATTTTTTAAAATAACATAGCCATTGTAGTCCCTGTATATACCAACAGCAGTAATAAATATAACCTACACTGACCTTGGCAGTGCAAACGAATAACAAATAAAATCACGTTATTTTAATTTTATATTGTTAAAAGTGTTTATTTTCTACATTTACAACCAGCATTTCCATAAAAATTTTATAAATTTAGCATTTTTTACCCGATTAAATTTCTGCTTCTTAGCACAACACAATATTTTATGAATAATTTGATGTATATGTTTATATGAGTTGGTTCATTATATTTCATACAATTATTCTTTTTTTGGAATAAAGTAATAAATTATGAATTATAAGCAATTGTTGTAGTTGTAGATAACTTTAATGAGTTGTCTTACATTTAGATCATAATGGTAAACAAATTAGTGCCTTGAGAAAAAAGGGTAGTATAAAAAGTAATTAAAAAAAAAGAAAAATTCACAATTGGAAAATTTTAACCAAATTCCGAAAACTGCAACAACTTGGCTTGAAAGTGAAAAAAAAATTATCAAGATTAAAGATCCATAAAAATGTTTTTAGAGTCAACCAAATTATTTTGCTGTGCTTTAAATAAGCACTCAATGCACTGAAAATTTTACCTAAAATTTCAAAAATCTGAAGAAAACATTATAATGATAAGCACTGCAGAAACAAAGTTTTTATGCAATTATCCTTCAACTAAGCAGATGTGCTCACATTAAATTTGATATAACTTGATAATAAACAGTACAATAGTACATCATATATATATATATATATATATATATATATATATATATATATATATTTTAACCTCAAAAGTAGTGGAGTAGAGAAGTCGACGATAAAATACTGAAAATGGTGATTTATTAAAAAAATAACAAATCCTTTTCCCCGTCACTTTTTCTGTTATTCAACGTTAATTTTCCATTGTGTAGGTACCTATAATTATAGGTTCATCAAAATAAAAAGACTAACTAGGAAATCTAAATTCCATGATAATTAACTTGACCTTAACTACCTGTCTATAGTCAAAGTCACCATTGGATGTCTCCCTTCGATCTTACATCTGAACATTTTTCTAGTAATCGGTGTTTTTTTCGTCTGACCGTTGACCTTTCTTTCCAACCATATGCCCCAAGTATTTTCTTGCTGCTAGAGTACAAAATATATAAAAAAATTATAAGAAATTTACCTTTTCCAAAAAATCAGTAAAAGACGAAAATTAACACTACGAAATTTTTTTTGTCGACGCCACAATTATGGACAAAAAAAGATCTAACACTACAGTACACAAATATACATATCTGAGCTTTGGTTAATATTTTGTAATTAACTTAATTTGTGATAACTATAACAAATTACCAATTTTAAACCAATTCAGACAATTTTTTTGTGCGACATATTATAAACGCCTTCTTGGAACCAATAAAATTATATGAGACTGCCACAGCAACTTCCTGAATGTAACGTAAAAATGTCATACAAAAAGGTGGAGACGTGCCCAAGTTATGTAAAGGTTAGTAAAAAAGTTATCAGTGTTAGCCAAAATTATTGAAAACCGCAATAAATTGAACAATTGAACAAATATTTTTGGTTACAAAAATCCGTCAAATATCAATTTTGACATAAACTGGACAAAGCAGCAATTTACAATGCCTTATTGTATTTTAATAAATTAACTTTAGATTAGTAATCTACGATTTCCAAAACTATCTAAAACCAGTTTTGGAAAAATTCGAGTCAAATTTTTAGCCCGCCAAACTGGATTCGTCATATTAAATTTAAAGAATTTCCTAGTGCCAATTTCGGAGAAAATGTAAAATATTTCGTCCATTATATTGAATTTATTTTGAACAAAAAATTAACCATAATATACGCCATTTTGAATTTAATTGAATCAATTTTAGCCAGATTGACATGAGACTACCACTGCAATTTCGCATGACCCAGAACATTTCATTCAAATATGGTGGATAAAATATGGCCTCCTAAAGAATCTACGTTTTTCAAATTCTACTTAGATTGGTATTGGGGAATTTTCGAGTGGGTAGATTATGCTTCTAAAACTAATTTCTGAAAATTCAAAATATCAAATTAACTATGATGAATTTAATTTATGTTTACATCCTTGGAAACATTGCCAGGCAATTTTCACACCTTAATTAGAGCTTAGTTCATGTAATTTACAGCTATCGAGATAAGTTTTATTATAAATGAAACTAAAAATCAAAAAATAAAATTAAAAGAAAAGCAATAAAAATCGAAAAGCAATTTCATAAATTTCTGGATGTAAATGAAATTTTTTAAGTTACCAAAATTACACTTGGTATAAACTATTTACAGTATTTAGAAATAAAGTTAGTTATAAAATTATTACGTGAGCTTATGTATGTATATTTGCATATTGCAAGGTTAGTAAATTGTAGGTATCTTTTCTTGTATACCTTTTCTTATGTACTACTTTGGCGCCGACTATAAACATTTTCTGGCGCTAATTTTTCCTTTAACATCATCACCATAATCATCTGACAACTTTTGGGAGTCCACTGTTAAATATAGGTTTTTCTCATAGATCTCCTGTTTCTTCAGTCTTGTGCGACTTGAACCCAATTACTAGCAACTTTTTTGATATCTCTGCTTGTAGACGTCACTCAAGCAATCTCTGTCCATTAATTGTTTGCCAATATTTCATATCCTTTCTCTCTATAACACTAATCCCTTCTGTCTTTGGTCTTAGGTCTGAATTTCTAATATAGTCTTTGAGAGACAAACCTAATATTGATTTTTCCATTCTACGTTAAGCAATTCCCAATTTTCTTGCCTCTTCCAATCTCTGACAAGAGTAACACTTGAAGAACAAAAAGAAGCCGTACCTGACCCGCTTTGGTAAAATTATTTTTACTGACTCAAAATTTCTGTTCTAATTCTATTGTAGTAAAACTGACAATCACCATTTCGGATTTCATCCAATGAATATCAGTTTGAGTATTACTATTAATGCTTTTTGATTTGTGGATTATAGTATTATTCATTGCAATGTCCATTACATAGTCATAAAGTCTGTGCAGATAACAACAGCAAAGCAATCCCATTCACAGGATTTCTGATTAGTAATGCATCGAAGTACCAAAAATATTTTCCAATCAATAATCCTGGAACAATAATCTATTAAACAAACAAATTAGTGCAGAGATATATTTTAAGTACGAGGCCCATTGCACGTATATGTCAGCTTCTGACGTCCGTAGTACATAAAAAAATAATTGAATAATATTAAATTTATCGTAGAATTGAAGATGTTTATTTTTGGAAGACTTCTATAAGGCTAGTATATTAAATCTTTAACTTTGTTTACAGTATAACATATAGGGGAATTACGCTGATATATTTGTATCGCAAGCCCCTTCTGTCTTCTCTTTAGTCCGTCGCTGTCTAAAGTAATCTTTTTCTTATTTTTTATTAATTCAGATAAAATTAGGTGGTCAATTAGTGTAGTTTTGAATTAATTTTGTAATTATTATAATATTTTCTTAACCCGCAACTTCCTTTTGGTAACGCGAGATAAGACCCTTTAACTAATAAAATTTAAAATATATAACAACACATAGGTTATTATTATATTAACCGTATGTATTATCTGACCTCTATAAAAATTAAATTATCATAAATCTTCAAATATAGTTAAGAATAATGAAAAATATTTTAAGTCTTTTATCGTACTTGATAACCCATTTTAAAATGACAATTTGTTAAAAACACATTATATTATTGACCTTATCAGATTCGTTTGTACTAAACAACAAGTTGTAAATGAAATTTTACCCTTTCCTTATTAGATTAATAGCTGGTTTATGAACTTGGAAAACAAAGTGTATCGTGATAAGATAATCATGATGATTTATCACTTATCATCAAGGACTTTTAAATAACCAGGATTTTCACAAGTTTTTCTTTATTAGAGGTCAAAATAAACGCATTCCGGATTACAAAATATTTATAATCAGGTATTTTTACCATAAATGTAATAAGGGTTTCTTGAAAACCTTCTAGAAACCGAAAAATAGAATATAATTATTTTATATTATGGTAACTCCAGTCATGAGAGTCAATTTTATATTATTCTATATTAACTCGATACTATCTCAATAAATCTTGAGACTTCAAAAATTGAAAAAGTACCTATCCTGCAAAATGACATCTTTTAAGATAACTCTTAAATTATCTGAGTAAAAAGAAATCAGACGGAGCCAAATCTGGACTGTACCATAGATGGGTTGAACTTTCGCTGCTTTCTGAATTCGCGCATTGACATGAAGAAGGACCTAAACAGGAACATCAATAGCAATATGTAATTTTTCAATATGTAATAGTGTACAGGCAACTGCTGTTATTGTAGTAAAGGAAGTTGTTGCCTAGTCAATAATTGTTCGGAAGTCAACAGTCTTGGAGCCAACCTTGCTGAAACTTGTCAAAACCCTTGGTTCATATATATTTAATGGTTTGTCACTAGTACATTCTTTCAAAGGAAAATTTCGGATAACTATTGTTTCCACTTTTCTTCAAATATCAGAAGTGATTCAGTCTGAAGGCTTTCCATTTCCTGGGTCATTTTCAATGCTTTCACGACCCAATTAAATCTATTTTTAACATATTTTACTGAAAAAATATGATGGAGCCTGGTCTCCATATAGAGCAATCATTCGTTGATGAAAACTTTTAGCACAGTTAATTTCTTGTATTAAAATTTGGTGACTATGTGAAGCTTTAGTTTCACAAAACCCATTTGTGTTGTAAATTACTTGAGAAAACACAAAATAACGAACGAATTGAAGTTCAAATTTTACTCTAGTTGAAGAGGGTGTCAATATTGAATGTTATTAGGCAACGCAGTTATTTCTGTGATTGCTAAGGATCTATGTTCTGTGATATCTCTCATATAGTATACAAATGTAGTAAACAATATTTATCTAATAGGATGCAGATTTCGATATTATTATACATACGTTTTGTTAAATCTACATTTGGAAATATCTCAACAATTTATCGATTTGATTTTCTTGTGGTTTAATTATTTTTCTTTTATGTAAAGGAAAGTCGAGGATGTTTCAATTCATAGTTGCATAGTTTTAAATGTTCTTTTAGTCTCTTTTAGTTTAGATGATCCACAACTACTCATTAGTTAGCGTACATTTTTCTAAATCTATAGAAAAAAGACAATCTCGAAATATCGTTTTCAGCTCTCTGAGCAGAATTTCTTTAATTGTCAGCTGTTAGTACGACAAGAGATACGAAAATATAACTTGTTATTTGTTGATATGATGCTTTTTTAGGGATTCGTAGCCACCTAGGAACACTAGCATAGGCCAATCAAAACAGATTTTTCGTGAAAAAAATACTCTCAGTTTACCGATTGTATCATCACATTAAAAGCAATCCACTGTGATATTATGTTATTTCTCACTTTCTACTATGATCCATTAATTTCTATATAAACAGTTAACACCAAAAATTGGATTTTTTTCATTTTTTGCTTATAAAATTAAAACTTATAAAGCAATCTCGATGTTGTAAGCAGATAAATTGTAGAGAATAAAAATACCAACAAAATAATCGGATCATTAGTTACGGAGAAAAATAGGAAAACCCGAAAAATTTAGTGTTTTTTCAAAAAATCTCCGTCAGTTTTCAAATTGTGGCCCCTTGCGAAATAATAGTAATTTATATGTACTTTGTCCGTATCAAAACCAGGTGCCATCGGTTTAGAAGTTTTTGCACAATTGCCAATTGAAATTTTTACTGCAGTATCTTTCAGCGTGCCTAGATGCGTCATAGATAGTCCCATATTAATTTGGTAAAAAAAATTTTAAAGTAGAAGTATCATTATGTATTTATTTAGCATCAAAAGGTCTGTGAAATATGTGAAAAGTAGAACAAGAGTGGGGCGGCTGCCGAGAGGAATCGTATGCAGTGATGCTATCCTCGGATGAATCGAATTTCGTAGAAATTCGGTAGTTTTTTTCAGCATCTTCATCTCACCTGTATATTTAGCTAGTGAATCAGCAATGCGGTTTTCATCAGACGAAGTGTGTTCTTGGATTCAGCTCAAGGTGGCCATATTTCCAGCTGCAGCCAAGGCAAGGATCTCATGGCATTCCAGCACTATGCAAAGCAAAATACGTGGCCTGTTTGGGGTTAGTAGTGCTTCTCTGCTGTCTGTATATATGTATCCTTTTTTCTAGAATATTTTTATTTCTAATATCGTCTGCTGCTATGATAATGCCAGTGAGCTCTGTTTGAAGTACACTGGCATACTCATTGCCCAGCTAATATTCATGATAAGGGATTTAGAGTAAATTCTAGATCCTGTGCTCTCCTTTTTTGATCCATTTGTGTAGATGTTAATTTTATTTTTTACGTTAGTGGCTGAGAGTTGTATAGTGTAGGATTTGTCGAAGACAAATCTTGGTGCCTTTATTTGGGGGAGTGGAATTGTATAAAGCATTTTTCCCACGACATCGTATCGCCCCAGGGCCTGTGCGGTGGCATATCATAATTATCAAATCCGGCTCTTTGACAAAAATGTCGAGAGGAGTGAGACTCAGGATTGCATCCATTGCTTTAGCTGGTGTAGCTCTCATGGTAATATTTAGATATGCTGTACCTTAAAACTAGTCTAATTTTTTGATCGCTGTTTTCTGATTAGCTAAATATGTATCATTTGCGAGTTAAGGGCTTCCAGTCATTTACTTATAATGTCTTTCCTCTCTATTTTTCCTGCTGTAAAATTTAAAGATCTAAAAAAATTTGATATCCAATAATAGCACTTTCACCATTTTATGAGATATAATACAGGCACATGTTTTAAATTAATCCAATGATACACGTAAAATGACATTGTTAAAATGCTATGGAAACCTACCGTAATGCGTATCCAATTGGTACGTTTTTTGGTTAATGACTGTGAAAATTTAGGACACTCTGGACTTCATTACTGTAGGCAAATGAGTGCTAGGAGACCAGGGGACCACAAATCAAGATCTGTGTAATCAGAAAATTGGCTCTAGTACTCGAAATTACTGTTCTAAATTTTAGAATTTTTACTTTACTAAAAACATATTCAAGCTGATCACACATAACACATTCAAGCTAGACAGACATACAAGGAAAGTAAATATTTATTTATTAGTGAGATTATTTTGTATTAAATTGGGTTTTGCTAAATTTACTTAAAAACAAAAACACTAGTTTCGCTCAGGACACGAGATATTTTTATCATCACGAAATTTTCATTATCCCAATTTAACATGATTAATATGAAGGTTTTAAAGAAAAATAATTTGTTTAATAAAAACAAAATTGTTATTTAATAAAGAGCCTTAATTTAAGTGCTACAAAAATAAAATAGCTTGTAATAACAACTAATCATTTTTGTACCCAAATATTTAATTAATAAGATAAAAACTTATTTCAAATTACTCAATATAAGATTATTCACGTCATTATTTGATTAAATTTTGTTCTAGAAATATTGTGAGGACAATTAATTTTACATTAAAATAAAGAAACAAATTTACAATATATCGGTTTTTAAAATATTTATATGTATATGTAAATGTAAAATATACCGGTTACCTTAAAATAAAAAATTAAACATTTTACAGAAAAACTGGTCAAATATTTTGGAAGAGCAGCAAGGACATCTAGTTAATCCAACAATTTTTTTCTGCTTTTTACAGAACTCACTTATTTCCAGCTGTGCTCGAATAGATGTGGAAATATTTGGAACAACCGAATATCTGATAAAAAAAAAACGAAACATGACTGAAAACTTCTTGGTTTGTATACATACATACATACATACACACAAAAATTTTCATTTCCATTTTCATATAAAAACAACAATTTCCTTTTCTTAATTTACGCAATAAGTTGAAATTAATATATAGGAGACCTAAATACTTCATAGGGGATTTACTAGGTGATTCTTGGTAGCAAGATCTGCCACAATCAGTGGAAAACCGGACTTCACGAAATATTTAATAATTAAATGTATATTGTTTCTATTTGAAAAATTAGGATTGGCTGTTGATAATTTACATTAAAAAAAGCTACTTGGACTCCAAACACAGTTATTTCACCATGTGTAGTTTTGTTTTTAATTTTTCTGGAGGGTAAGTGCATTGCTTCCTCAGGCGTGAAGGTGACACCTTCTAGAATTTCAAATATATTGGAGAACAGTGTAATACAAGCGTGCCGCCGTTTCAGCTACATGATCGTAGATACAGGAAGTTTCGTTCTCAATTTTGTCCATTTTTTAGACGGAATCTTAGACAGCATTTGTTCTGAGAAGAAATTTGTTATTACTCGAACAACTCTTTGTGTGAGAATGAGAAGTATTGTTGTATTCCTAGTCGATAGATTTATAAATTTCTTCGCTTATCTGAGACATAGCGTGTTGTTCCACCTAAATTTTATTTCATTCTATTTCCAATCCCGGAGGTCCGCTTTTATATGGTTTTTTAGTAACTCAAGAGAGGTTTTTGGTCCAGAAAAAGAGTTTTTCCTCTTCTTTTGAGAGGCTGTCTACTTCATAATTCCTTTTAATCCCCTCTCCGTATCTCAATCGAAAAATTACAAAAATTAAAATACCTAAAATAAAAAAATGTACATCATTTTAAAATTGTTGCATGTCACGGTACATCACGCTCAGTTTCGATGAATTAAGCATGCGCTTAGCGATCTATACTTTCACAAGAAATACACTCGCAATGCAATCAGCCTCGTCCTCTATAGGTACGCTCAAGAACTGTCCTGAACGCGAGATAAAATTATTTAATTTTTACCTGTCTTGCTAGTGCTGAGTCCCCAAAAATTTTCTCGCTCACTCTCCGCATTTTAAAGACTGTATTTTGGGTGTCATTAGCATGTTACCGAACACATTAGTGAGTGGTGTAAGAAACGCGCAAGTTCAACTATTTCATTTAAGTTCTAGACTAAATATAAATGCTCCGTAAAACCTGTTGATCTCAAAATGTAAAAGAATCTCTCTACATTTAAGGAACATTATGTGCACATCGTCATGATGCTTGAAAAACTGTTAAAAACGGTAATAATGCAACGGAGAGTGCTACTACAAAATCGGAATTAATTGTTTGTGATTATCTCATAATAAAACATTAATATTTGATACTTCCGCGACCGGTGATCTATACTCTACAGTTGAAAAGTATTGGTTAACTTCTATGTGTAAATCATATAAAAATAATTACAGACATTATCAGAAAACAACGTGGAAATGTTGAAGTTAAAAGTCAAAGTGTTACGGTAGAAACTAAAACACTCGCTGAGCATCATGGAACAGATTTCAATACGTAACGGATCTCAAAGCCGTAGAAACATCGAGCCAGTCTTTCAGCAGAGATCCAGTTCTGGAGAAGCTCACTAATTATTCCGTACATGGATTCATTAGTAAAATCTCTGTAAGGGCGGCTATTCATGTGTCTGGGAAAGCGTGGTAGAGAGGTGTTCATCACTCCCCATGCAGACAGATTACATGACACCGCTTTTAAAACCCAACCTCTCTCTGGAGATATTTTTGTCAAGTAGAGAGGATTGGGAAGGAGAGCAAAACTTCCGAGAAATGGATCTTGGTGGTATACAGAGGGATTTCGATAAGCTGAAAGACCTGGAACCAGAGTGTTCGGTAGAAGTACTGGAAAAACTAAAATCACATCAACAACCGACTCTACCTGAAACACCTTCAAGAAAAACCATCATAAACTTATCTTCAAGAATACTTTCACCAGCAGAAGAACAACTATTAGGCAAGGGGCTTAATTTCGCAGTAACACCAAAAAGCATGCCTGTTCTAGACATCATAAGCTCTGTAGAATCTATACAAGTCGACGAACACCATTCCGACGAGTTTAGGTGGAAAATAAAATCAACTTTCGAAGACAAGAAAAATCCAGTTTAAAATCTCACCAAGCTAGAAGCATCAGCCTTAAAAGAACTTCGTAAAGATGAATCCATAAAGATTTTTACCAGCGAACAAAGGAAATGCAACGGTGATAATGGACATCGTAACGTACGACCAAAAAAATTGAAGATATCCTGGAAAAAGAAAAATATAGACAATTAGCCCGTGACCCCACAAAATCCATAGAGTCAAAAATCTACAGAACACTAAGGAAATACCAAGACCTTATACCTGACAACCTACGATCGGCGTTCACACTACACTACAGTAAGCCACCACATCTTTACGGACTACCAAAAATTCATAAAATGAACATACCATTGAGGCCTATAACCAGCTCCAGAGGATCACCAACAAATGCACTGGCGAAGTTTCTTTTAAAAATCATACACCCTTTCGAAGGTAAGACAAATACATATGTTAAAAATTCCACACATTTCGTGAACATTATTAGTAGCATCAATCTAGTGCCAGACGACAGACTAATAAGCTTGATGTGGAAAGTCTGTATACTAATGTACCATTAGGGGAATCACTAGATATAATCAAAACTAGGCTTTCAAATGATACTACTTTATCAGATCGAACCACGTTATCACTGGACGGGGTAATGGATCTTTTAGAGTGTTGCCTGCGTAGTGCTTACTTTTAAGTAAAGGACAGGTTCTACGCTCAGGACGACGAGCTTCCGATGGGTTCTTCATTCTTTCCAGTCGTCGCCAATATATATATATATATATATATATATATATATATATATATATATATATATATATATATATATATATATATATATATATATATATATATATATATATATATGGAATGGTTCGAAACTCATGCCATAGAAACGGCAACAATAAAACCGAACGTCTGGTTGAGATATGTCGATGATACCTTCATCGTATGTAAGAGCAATGATCAAGAACTTAATGATTTCTTGAAACATCTAAATAATATTCGACCTACAATTAAGTTTACCATGAAAAAAGAGGTAAGTGATCAATTGCCTTTCCTAGATGTCATAGTGAATCGCTCAAACGAAACTATTAAAACTTCAGTATATAGAAAGCCAACACATACTGGACAATATCTTAATCATAGTTCCAATAATTCTGTTGTAACAAAACGGGGAATTATACGCAACCTCTATAATTGCGCTATATCTATATGCAATAATGCCAATTCATTGGAAAAAGAGGTAGCAAATATTAAATCCGATTTACAACAGAATTTGAAACTAATTGACGATGTTATAAATAACTTTAGAACAACGAACACTGGACAGCAAGAAACACATTCCTTCCTCACAATTCCGTACATTAAGGGAACTTCGGAGAAAATAAGACGAATTGCCAGTAGTTATAATATAAAAACAGCCTTTAAATCAGGAAATACACTTAGAGCTCATTTAACAAAAACAAAACCAAAAAGTACCGATAAGAAAGAATGTGTTTACAAAGTTCCATGTAAGTGTGCTGAAATGTATATTGGGGAAATCAAACGACCACTAGAAGTTAAAATTTAGGAACATAAAACTCATACAGAAAAAAGGGAAACGTCGAGATCAGGTAATGCAGAACAAGCCTGAGATAAACAACACCATATAAAATGGTCTGAGGCTGCGGCAATATATATGGAACCCAACATGAAAAAAAGAAAATTTATAGAAGCAGCTTATATTAAAAACAATAATGGAATCTTCAGTAAACCGAGTGTTGAGATACCTAATTTTTGGCAACCACTACTTTGTAACATCAACTCATTGAGGTGTGTATAGTGAAGCGAAACTTTGCGCTTCAGTGGACACAGTCCCTATATAAGCTCGTTGTCTTAAGACAAAACATTCAGTTTATATTTGATAACGATTAGAGATACAACCTAATCGAAACGTAGTAAAAATAAATAAAAATAAAGACAATGAAAGTCCGACAACCACATTTTAGTCAGAAGTACAGGAGTCAGAGAGTACTACCCTCTCGGACAATGTGTTGACAATTGAAACTTATGCTATTCTGCAGTGTGTCTATCTCTGTGAGGGGGATATAAACAGGAATAGAGAAATAAATATCAGAGAGTCAAGCTGCGATAATGGTACCGAAGTCTAGTGTCGTAACTTCGCGACTGGTGACTGACTGCAAGGAGGTACTGAAAAATATAACAAGGAACGGTTGCACAATCAGACTCATGTGGGTTCCGGGCTACTCGAGCATACGCGGGAATGAGGAAGTAGACCGTCTGGCATAGTTGGGTTCCGTAACTGAACCATATGGACCCCAACCACTTCTACCTGTCTCAACTGCTGTTGGTAAAAGGGAATTAAAATTGTTGCTGGAAAGCAACTTTATTGAATCGTGGAGAGGAGCTCCTGGAATGAAGTGTTCTAAGGAACATATAACTGGATCTAGCGCACGGCGTACTAAGGAGATTCTCTCCTTAGGAAGGAAAGAGCGAATTGTGGTGGGATTGTTTACAGGACATTGTCACCTGAGGTGCCATCTTCATACGATCGGTGCTGAAGACGACCCGACATACAGATGGTGTTTAGAGGAGGATGAAACTGTTGACCATGTCCTCAGAGAGTGGCCAGCACTCAACGGACTGAGACAGAGATATTTCGGAGATACAATTAGCAGTGAGGCAAGTTCAACTAACGAGGCTGCTTGGATTCGCAAAGGCGATCTGCCTCGAATGACCTGCAACTATGGTGGGATGTAAAGGGTCCAATAGAGGCTTAGACATTGATGTTTTAGTATCGCCACCCTTTGTTTAATTCATTCATTCAATATCTTTGTAACAGCGTTCTTCTGCGTAGAGCTTACCTACGTTCTCAGTATTTATGTTGGACCCTCAAGTAATGCATGATATGACGTATGAGGATTTAAAAAAGGACTTTTTAAAGTTATTAAAATTTAAATGATTTTTTCCGTAAAGCTGAACTTTGGTACAACCTATGGAGAGGGAAAAATGTGACCGGATGGAAATAGAATAAGCTGCATTAGTTAAAGACGACATTGTTCTACGCACCCATAAAACAGGCGCTACTTATTTCACTTGCATAACTCTACATAACGTGCACCATTGAAAGATCCTTTAGCACCCTACGCAGAGTATAAACTAGGTTACTGTAAACAATCACAGAAAACCAGCCTATAGCTTAAGTATGATGAATATGAGAGAGTTTTGGAAGCGAAAAATAAATTTGAAAAAGTTTTGTCAGGGTTTAGTCGGAACCTCGAGTAGAACTAAAATAATATTTAGAATAATAAAATCTTCTTAAGGACCTGTCGGTATATATACAGCCACAATACAATAGGATTGTTCAAATTGAACAGGAAGAATTTTATTATTTTTTAAAAATCCACAACAAACATCACACTTAACTATTTCGCCATTTTGTCGTGACAGATATTAAGTGTCAACTAGGCAGTGGTGTGTGTTACTAGAGTAGTAAAATCAACGAAAATCAGTACAGTGGCGTAGCCAAGTGTCAAGTTCTGCAAAAGTACTTGTTAATTATTTAACATGATAAAAGAGCAGAAATAGAAAATGTTTATTCATCTGGAGATGGACTGTCCAGGAGGCTCAAATACTTCAGGGTATAATGGCACTCAAGGAAGAGCCTTTTATGATATGAAGGAAGTCTTTCAAGAATTTCAGTACCATACCAGTTCATAGAATGGTCAAGATCAGACATGTTCTGCCAGAGCATAAGAGGTCAAACATGTATTGACATCACTCCGATGGGAAGTGAGCCTGCCTTTGAGGCTTCTGGATGTCTGGCCTATGTAAACTAATTGACAGTTGGCACAAGGAACTATGTAAACAATACAGGACATCTTATTTTACGGTAAAGGTGTTTTCGTTTTAGAGCAAATTTTGGAGAGAGTTAATATTTGTTTTTTTTTTCTATTTTTATAACTGTATGCTTGAAAATTTTTATCGATTTATCAGCGAGACTTTCTAGGTCAGGCAATATATGGGAAAAAGAAACGCGAATTGTGTTTCTTAAATTGGAAGATGGAGTATTGAATGCAACATTGTGTATGTATATATATATATATATATATATATACAGTGCCTTCATTTCAAAACGAACCATCCTTAATAACTTTGTTAAATAGAAAAATTTAAAAAAAAGAAAAAACACGTCAATTTAGATATATAGGGGGAAGTTTAATTTTGCATTTGTTAAAAGTCTGTCAATCACCTCCTCACCTCCAGCTAACCTCACTTTGATATGTCAAATGGGAACCCCCACCTTGTGACACATCATTGTAAGCAGCATAAAATTGTCTATCCAACCGTATAAAAAAAATTAAATCGGTTGACGTACAAGCGAACAGTGTGCAAAAATGTCTTGTAATAATGCATAATATATCGGCCTCGAACTTTAGTATGTCAAATGATTACCCTATAGTGTGATACATCATTTTAAAGGGCATACTATCTCCTATTTAGCCAATAAAAAAAAACAAAATCTGTTGATGTACAAGCGAATAGTAAGAAAAGATGTGTGGAAATAATAGACACCTTATCACATTAAACTTTATTATGTCAAATGGCTACTTCATAGAGTAAAATATTATTTTAAATTTAAAATAAATATTTTTTTAAAATAATAAACAGTTAAAATATTTGCGAGAAAAAAACTAAGCCTGTTTTAAAATTCATCGCAAAATTCATTGCAGTCTAATCAATCTAGTGTATTTATTTCAATGATATTTTTTGCGGTACCTGATAGGTACAAGAAATCACTGCAATAAATAAAATTTTTAAGATCTTTAAACACCAGTTGTTTATTATTGTTAAAATTGTCATTGTGACGCCTAGTTGAAACGTGAATATAAATGGTGTATACGCTAGCCGAAAGAATAGAAATACTTTTTCTCTATGGAGCTGAAGATCGGTGCGCTCGTAGAACCGCCAGAGCATTTAACGAGAGGCATCAAGACAAAAACGTGGGCCATAAATATGTACTCGAATTGGTACGAAAGTTTGAAGAAACGGGATCCGTTTGTAATAAAAAATCTATTGAGAAAAGGGTTGTAGATGAAGCATGCCAAATCGAGGTACTAGGACAGTTTGCAATAGATCCAACTTTATCCATCTCAAAGGTCGCAGATTTAACTAACATTTCTGCTGGCTCTGTGCATAAAGTTTTAAAACAAAATAAGTTTTTTCCCTACAAAATTCAAATTCTTCAAGAACTCGGAGAAGACGATTTTGATAGGAAAATTCAATTTTGCGAATTAATGTGCCAACGAATTGACGAGGACCCCCATTTACCTAAGAATATCTGCTTTAGTGATGAATCAACTTTTTTTCTAAATGGACTGGTTAACAGACATAACTGCAGATACTGGGATAATGAAAATCCGCACCTTTTCCGAGAAGGGCATACTCAATATCCCGAAAAAATTAACGTGTGGGCAGGAATTTATGGCAATGAAATCATCGGGCCATTTTTTTTGGAAGATAATTTAACTGGGCAAATTTATTTAAACCTTTTAGAAAACACAATATACCCTGCCATTGTGCAATCTTTAGAAAATCAAGTGGATGAAAATGCTGTTATGGTACTAAATGAAAATAATTTGCATTTCCAGCAAGATGGAGCTCCCCCGCACTACGCTTTGGCAATTCGAGAGTGGCTTGATGAACATTTTCCAGGGACGTGGATTGGCAGACGTGGTGCAATTGAATGGCCAGCACGGTCTCCAGACCTAACCCCTCTAGACTTTTTTCTTTGGGGGTATTTAAAAAGCAAGGTTTATAAAACCCCACCTGAAAATATTGACGATTTAAAAGATCGAATTGTTCGGGAATGTAGAGGAATTAGCAGAGAAACCCTTGCCAATGTTCGTGGGGAATTTCAAAATAGGCTTTTTTATTGTCTCGCTAATAACGGCGCACATTTTGAACATTTAATAAAATAATTTTCTTCAACTGAATAAAACTGAATAAACTGCTTATATTTAACACACATTTTTGCATCCTAATTGCCTATAACGTCTATTAACTTAATTTTTTTTGACATCGTTGGATAGCAGATCGTACGTCCTTTAAAATGATGTATCACACTATAGGGTAATCATTTGACATACCAAAGTTCGAGGCCGATATATTATGCATTTTTGCACACTGTTCGCTTGTACGTCAACCGATTTAATTTTTTTTATACGGTTGGATAGACAATTTTATGCTGCTTACAATGATGTGTCACAAGGTGGGGGTTCCCATTTGACATATCAAAGTGAGGTTAGCTGGAGGTGAGGAGGTGATTGACAGACTTTTAACAAATGCAAAATTAAACTTCCCCCTGTATATCTAAATTGACGTGTTTTTTCTTTTTTTTAAATTTTTCTATTTAACAAAGTTATTAAGGATGGTTCGTTTTGAAATGAAGGCACTGTATATATATATATATATATATATATATATATATATATATATATATATATATATATATATATATATATACATACATACAATGTATATTTACATAATTTTGTTGGGAGGGTGTTATTGTCCCAATGACCCCAGTCTAAATTCGCGCTCTATGTTTTCTTATTTCTAGTCACCCCTGGAGACTTGTAGGTGTTTGACCCGAGCGTTTTTAGCGCTGCTTGATATCTGAAAGCATATATTGTATATCTAGGCTTTCTTAATGTTTCTATTAAGGCATAGGTGCAGATTTGAATTGTATTTCAACTTAGAAGATGGTGATTTAGAAAAACTAAAGCCTGGGCTTGATACTCCCATTTTATTCCTTTTTAATCTTGGATTTATCAGTAAACCATACCACTGAAGAATTCTTCTCTTGATAGCGACACTTCAACGTCTTCTTTTCAAAATTTAAAGACTGATTTCACCTTCGATTGCTTCGCTTATCTAATCAAAAATTAAAGAATAAAATTACTGAAGGTACGTTGCAGAAATTGCCAATGCCTGTCCCTCTGTGATTTGGAATGTCAATGAAAATTTTCCTCACAGTGTGGACATACATCATAGTAAACAAGTTCATTTTCTTGGTTTACAGATGTACAGCTTGTAAAAGTCTTAATTTTCTTTGTAGATTATTGATAATTGTAAAAAGAAATATAATAAGGAAAAAAGGATAAAAGCTTTTAAGGTCACAAAAATAATTAGAAAAAGTTCTGAAAAAATAAAAGCGGAAAATAAATATAACTATTTTTAATAACATAACAACAGATGACTTACACATTTTTTATTACACCAAAATAATTTTGCACATCCAAATCATGTTATTTTTCAATAAAAGATTATAGAACCTTAAAAATCGTAGAGTTCTTTTTTCATTTTGAGTTTAAACGTGTTTAAACAGTGGTTTTTAATGAAATGATAGTGAAAGTAAATATAAGAGATTTCGTTGGACATAATTACATTTACAAATTTCTTTATACGTGTGACTCAAGCAATCGAAAACTGTTGGATAAAAAAAATATCTTATGTTTTTTCGGATTTCACTTTTTTAATAATTTTAACATAATTTTTCTCTTCTCGTT
Organism: Diaprepes abbreviatus; assembly: GCA_034092305.1. Classification (NCBI taxonomy): domain Eukaryota; kingdom Metazoa; phylum Arthropoda; class Insecta; order Coleoptera; family Curculionidae; genus Diaprepes; species Diaprepes abbreviatus. The sequence continues at coordinate 10,528,659 of JASJET010000228.1, forward strand.
TGGTATCGGTTCAATGGTCGAATCTGAATGTTGTGCTGAGTCATCTTGAAAACGTTCCAAAAACATATTAATTAGCAATATTAATTAGCAAATTTCTATAGAAAATAGACTATTGAAGTTTTTTTTATTAAAATGATTCATTTTTAGTGGTGTCGTGGTCTAAACTTATGTTCACGCTGTTTAAGTTAAATTTTTTAATATAAAGAGAAAAGGAAACATTTTTTTTAAATGTGATGGAGAAAAATAGAAAAGCTCTGTCCCATTATCTTACAACGCTATATCACTTTCCCAGGAAGTAAAGTATCTAGAGGAAATCTTGGACTATAGATTGAGCTGGAATAAGCATCTGGAAAAGGTAACAAGAAAATCAGAATCAACCCTTATGATTATTTGAAGATTGTTAGGGAAAACATGGGGTTTCTCATCCAAGATCGTGCATAGGTTATACACCAGGGTGGTAAGATTAGCGATCACATATGCAATCTTAGTTTAGTGGCCCAAGATAAACGACAACTGTGACCAAGCTAGGCGGTATACAGAGGGTCATCTGTTTAAGCATCACAGGGACTCTGAAATTAAGCCCGACCTCGGCAATAGAGTGCATTCTGGATCTCCCTCAATATACTTAGTGATTCAAGAAAAGGCAAGAATGGGGCTTCACCAACTACATCACTCAATGCCAAAAGCACAAATGCTGATGACCTCGGGCTACCGCTTGAATATACCGTTCGAGGTCACTATACAGGATCGAAGGGCAAGCAAACAATCTAAACCGAAACCACTTATCTGGTACACTGACGGGGGATATAGGATATAGATATATATATATATATATATATATATATATATATATATATATATATATATATATATATATATATATATATATATTCCGCATACATAGGTTAAACCGACAGAGGACAGAATCAGTATACCACAACGTCCACCCTTTCCAAACATCAGCTCGAGAGAGGTTACAAAATTAGTTGTAACAACTACTAGGAAAGGAATGATACTGAACAAAAGAGAGGATTGATTTAATCTACCTACCACCTGGAAAACTCTTCTCAAGCGAGACCTCTACACCGACTCGACACCTGAGTCTAAACTGATAACTTCAGTGGTTCTCCAAAAGAGGATGGAGCCATCACCAATGCCAACCAATAGATATGCAAAATTTCAAGCACCGAAGATGTCAGATGGAATTTTGGTAAAGGATCTGCAATGTTATGTGGAATGTTCTCATGGGTGTGATATCTAATCGAAGGTTCTCAGGTATCTCATGTGTGTGCGGAGTCCTTTTCAAAACTGTAGGGCAGTTGAGGTTTCGGTGAAATTTCATTTACCATTTTAAAAGTTCACTGTACGGAAGTTTTCCGAGTTTACTTTGATGCAACATTTTGTCTTCATTCTGTCTGTGGCCAGATACGATACATAAGTTCTCTAACTAGTTCATGAACTTATCGCGACTTCTTTTGTAAGGCATCTACCCAATCTTCAATCTCTATACTTTTATCCGTTGAGGAACTGAACATTATGTCGCAAAGTAATCTAAGTTCCCTTCAAAATAAGACCTTGGCTGTATAACTCCTGTAGTTTCATGAACGGTGGATTGGTGAGACATTAAGAAAATTGGTAAATATTTGTTCCAATTTTTCTGATGTCTGTCCACAACCTTTGAGAGTTGCTCTTCAATGGTCCTATTAAATCGTTCAACCATGCCATCTCATTGAGAATGTAAAGTTGTTGTCCTGGTTTTACGGATTCTAAGTAGTTCGCAGAGCTTTTAAAAAAGTTCGGATTCAAAATTAAGTGCCTGGTAAGAGTGTAGCTCCAAAGAAATTTCAGATCGGCAGAACACATTGTTGACTAAGACTTCAGTTACTGTTGAAATTTCCTGATTAGGGATGGCAAATACCTAAGGCCATTTACTGAAGTAATCAATAATAACCAAGATATATTTGTTGCCTATATCTGTTTCTGGAACTGATTCAACTATGTCAATAGTCATCCATTCAAAAGATATTCCGACATTATACTTCTTCATTTTCCCCTTAGATCTTGTACTTGGACCTTGACTAACTGCACACTTACAGTACTGTTTATACCATGCTTTTATGTCTTGACAGTAATTAAAATTTTTCTCGGAGTTTGTCTTGAGTTTTGTTAAGTCCTAAATGAGCACAAGACTTCCCATTGTGAACTTTCTCTAAAACCACTGGTACTTCATTTCTGAGTATTATCACTTGATTTTTGATTTCTTTGCCATCAGCACTTTCCCAAGATCTCTTTATTAACCGGTCTTCAATTAATAGCGAGTCCCAATGAGCCCAAAGTGTCTTGAATGTGAATCTTTTATCCGAGATCTCCTCCCAACTAGGACGCGTTTCTTTATTTTCTTTAAGTAGAAGAAATGGTGCCATATCATTATCTTCTAGTTGGTCTGTACTCATCTAAGCTGTATCCACTCTGGATTAGCATCAAAAGTGCCTTTCCGAACAGAAAACCCTTCACTTTGTTCAATTTTGCTTCAATGCTTGCATTCTTCCTTACATGGTCTTCATGACAAGGCATCTGCGTTGTTATGCAGTCTCCCTGGTCTATGTTTGATTTTAGAATTGTAGTGTAGCCTCTCAAGCCAATTTGCTACTTGTCCTTCAGGCTTCTTCATATCTAGGAGCCATTTTAGAGCAGTGTGGTTTGTTCTTATTAAAAATTCCTGTCTATACAAATATTTATGAAAAAGTTGGTCAGCTTTGATAATAACTCGTTCTTGGCCGTTCTATATTTGATACGATACAGCTCCTATCCCTATGTTACTGGCATCCGTATCCAATATGAATTTTCCATGATCTTGCAGGTAGCCTAAAATTGGATTGGAACATAAGGCAGCCTTCAGTTTTCAGAAAGCTTGATCACAATCAGAATTCCATTGATAAGGTAAGTAAGCTTATGCAAGGGTAAAGCAATATTGGCAAAATCTTCTACGAATTTTCTTTAGTATGTATATAACCCAATAAATCTTCAAGTTTGTTACATGATCGGGGCCAGTTTTTATTGTTTGAATTTTTCTTTCATCAGTGTGGAATCCCACAGCCGAGAATTTTCTATTTTACTTTAAAATTATACAGACAAAAACTTATCTCTTTTTTTATATAATTGTTGTCTTAAAAAACACGCAGCGCTCTCATAGGGAGATCGTTTTGATTTATTTCTTTTACATTTTACCGCCAGCATATGATGGCTTTATATAACACTGTTAGTTTGTATTGCTCTTGTGTTATTGAGTCGCTACTTGTGTCTTGTCTGCTGTTATTTCATTTTAAAAACAGTTTTTAGGGCACTATTATGAGATGATGGATTGTACCGGATGCAATAGCCTGAAGAGTTTCATATAAGGACGAAACAGCGTTGTCATTTTCTGGACTCGGAACTTCTCTACTATACTGGACTTCTATGCAGTTTCTAACACGAGAGTAATGTTTACCAACAATCTTATGTCCGCATAGCCGAGAATTTCCAATTTTATTTTAAAATTATACATTAATATATATATATATATATATATATATATATATATATATATATATATATATATATATATATATATATATATATATATATATATACCATTTGTCTATGTAATATTTATAAATGCTTTAATAAATTAAATACATCCTTAATCAAGGTTGATTATCCCGCCATATTGCCGTATGGTGTAAGATTCTCCCAAGTAATTTAACAAATATTAGCAACCTCATTTTGGCTGTAATTTGCGATGTTTCATCGGTACCGAGTTATATAAGATTAAATAACGATTAGCATTGAAATTCAGTACCGGTATAACTCATATAGCACGTATATCTTCGTATGTGCAAGTCGCTGATGAAGCAACGAAGCAATGAAAATATGCGATAAGAAAGCGAATAACACAGAGAAGGTATTGAAGAAATAAAACAGGGCCGTTACGGCAATATTGTTATATAAAATTAAACTGAATTGAGATGGTGCTTAGTCAGTGGCGCAACAAAGTTTTTTCTCATTTAGGACAACACGAATTTGTAACAAATGATTAACCTATAGTTAACAGTAACTTACATGGGAACATTCTCAGGGGTCCATCTGCGATTTGTCTCGTTCTGTGATATGTTGGAGAATGGCAAAAATATTCAACCCTCGCTAATTTTCAATTCTGCAAATTTGATATGCGTTCTCAAAAGCGGCATGTTGTTTTCCCAATATTTATCAGTTAGACAAACTATCTATAGCTGATATGTTTTTGTAAATAATATGTTGTCAAATAGGCGCATACTAAATATAGGTTTAGGAGATAAAACTTTCCATCTATAACTAAGAGGTTGTTTAAGAGACAGAGGCGGTAGGGAAAGAATTCATTAAACCCAGACATATTTTGAGAGACTATTTGAATTCTATCAAGCTTATTTAAATGTGTATTTGAGCAAAGCAATAAAATACATTTCTATAATCAATCATTGGACTAAATGCTCTATAAAATACCAAACAGAATACTTGGTATGTGCCCTAAGGTACTCGAGCAATTTGCCGCAATAGCTGTATGCCTCTTCATCTTTATTTGTAATATGATTTCAACATCCAGGCCAGAGCAGCTTCTTGTCTCGTATCACACACACACACACACACACACACACACACACATATTTGTTACTGTTTAATTCAGGAAAAACCATTTTATTTGTTGTGAGCTTATTTAATTGAGGGAATCGTTCCCGGGTAAAAAAATAAACCCATTTAATGGACCAATTCCATTCAAAATCGTGCATTGGAAATAGTTAAAAAATAATAAAATGCTTGCTCTGTGATACACGAAACAGTCCCATAATTAACCGCTCTGACATATAGATGGCGGTAGTTGTTAAAATATAATGACTGTGTTAGATAGTATCCACCTTAAAGTCTTAGATTTGAAGACGATACGTTGTTTATTACTTGTTTGAAAGCCATTAATAGTGAAAAAATTGGACATCGTTATGTGATCCAATACTTTCATTTGAAAGGACTTAACGCCTCTGATATCAAGGCCGAGCTAGACTCTACTTTGGGGGAGCTTCACTTTCGTTTTCAACAGTTAAGTATTGGGTGGCAGAGTTAAACGAGGCCGTGCGAACTGGGAAGACGAAGATCGCAGTGGTCGACCAAATGAGATGACTATTCCAGAAATGGTGAAAAAAATCCACAAATTGGTAATGGATGACCGTCGTCTAGAAGTGCGCGAGTTAGCACAAATGGTAGGCATTTCAAAAAGTGCTGTACATTGCATATTAACTGAACACTTGGACATGAGAAAGCTATGTGCAAGATGGGTGTGGGTGGGTTTCAATCGAGTGTTTGGCCATGTTTCGCCGCAACAAAGTCGAGTTTTTGTGTCGATTCATAATTATGGATGAAACATGGGTCCATCACTATACATTCGAGACGAAAGAACAGGATGCGCATGGTATAATTTTTATTGATTATCTTGAAAAAGGGAAAACTATCAACGGCGAGGATTAGGCGAACTTACTGTAGCGTCTGAGTGATAAAATTAGGGAAAAAAGGCAAAATTTGGCGAAAAAGAAAGTATTGTTCCAACATCCGTTATTGAAGTGGCCAAAATCAATGAATTAAAGTACGAATTACTTTCTCATGCACCCTATTCGCCAGATTTAACACCTATTTTCTCTTTCCAAACTTGAAGAAATGGCTCGGTGATAAAAGATTTGCCAAAGATGAATAGGTGATGTCTGCAGTAGATGGCTATTTAGAGGATCTCGACTATAAACAAGGTATTGAAGCTATTGAACATGGCAGGAAAAAGTGTATCGAACTAAAAGGAGACTATGTTGAGAAATAAATAAGGTTTTTGTGAAATGTTTTGTGTTATCTTTGTCAGGCCAATTAATTCTTGGACTGCCATCATATATTATTCTAGGATTCAAAAAAATTTATACTTATTTTAACGTTTTGCGAAAAATCATTTTCAAGGAAGTTATCGAGATTTTAAATTTGAGTTCAGGGCGACTTTTACTCCTTCAAATAGATAAAGCTTTATGCCCAAATATTAGTTGAGAAACGATAAATTTCAATTAAGGGTTGTTTCAAGTAGGTAATATTTTCTGGCAAAACGTCGGGATACGTCAACTTTATTTTTTAATTATCTTTACATCAGTACCATTTTTAATAATCTCTGCATGATTTTGAAAATTTTAGAGCAAAAAATTACGTTTAACCCTAAGATAATAAGGGGATGAAAACCTCTATAGATAAAAATTACACTGGTGACTACGCCTTTTTATAACAAGTGATTTGGCGTTTTATTTATAAATTTCGATATACTACAGAAAAACTTTAATGGTGGTTTTTATTCCCTTAAATAGGAGAAGTTGCAATGATTTTGAGTCTTGAGTCTCGCTGACTACAAGTCTAGCTTTCAGCAGCTGCACACAGTGCAAACGTGCTGGTCACTTGACTCTACTTGACATCTTTATATAATGTAAGTGTAATAGGCTTCTTAGCCTATCTGAAGAGTTCTACAAGAACGAAACACTGAATACTGCCCTAGTGTTTATCACAACGCATCAGGTACTGACGTACCTCGCGGCTTCCGGCCAATTCGCAGGACTAGAAATGCTGACGACGGGGTTGGTCGCGTACGGCCTGGATTACATTTAGTCCAGAACTTGCTTATGCGTTCAAGTTGATGGTAATACCTGAAAGCACTAGGGTTTTGGGTTTATCCCTTCCATGGCACACCTTGCGCTGGCTGCCTTATGACACAGCTTCTGTCACGTACCTGGCGTCGATTGGTGTGGACACGTGAGAATTGAGTGGAACTCACCCCCTGGACTAGTTTCGTTCTCATTTGCACTCATCAGATGTGGCGATTACCACATGCCGTCAGTCATTTTGAAAATCGTAAATGATTTTGAGTCTTGAGTCTCGCTGACTACACAAGTTTAGCTTTCTGCTAGTAACTCGACTCCGGAGGCCGCGAGGTACGTTAGAACCCGATGCGTTATGGTAAATACCAGGGCAGTACTCAGTGTTTCGTTCTGGTAGAACTCTCCAGATAGGCTAAGAAGCCTATTACACTTAAATTACATAAAGGAGATGCCAAGTAGAGTCGAGTCACTAGCTAGCACGCTAGGTGTGCAGCTGCTGAAAGCTAGACTTGTAGTCAGCGAGACTCAAGACTCAAAATCATTTACGATTTTTAAAACGACTGGAAGGGATAAACCCAAAATCCCAATACTTTTGGGTATTACCATCAACTTGCACGCTTAAGCAAGTTTGGGACCAAACGTAATCCAGGCCGTGCGCGACGCAACCGCGTCTTCAGCACTTCTACTCCTGCGAATTGGTCGCAGGCCGCGAGGTACGTTAGTACCCGATGCGTTGTGGTAAATACCAGGGCAGTATTCCATTCCATTCAAGTGTCAGGGCTAAGAAATGAGTGACCATTTTATTATTAATGAATTTTATTTAAAATGAGCTAATAATTTACATTGTTCATTTCTTGACATGCAAAGTTAATGCTAAGTAGAATGAAAATAAAAAAATATTTATAAACAACTAATGAAAATAATTTTTGGTGGGGCTTAACAAGCTAATACATGTCTTGCTAGTACTCCCAAATACAATATTTGTATATCATTGATAATCTTGTATCCTCCGCTACTGCACCTGTACAAACAAGGAACCAGGATATTTTATTTTTATACATGTTTACTCAATAAGTTAAGACGTCAGAAATAAAAAAAAGTCGATAATAGTAGTGCTGTGGTTTTATTAAATTTTTCGTTAAATGACAATGAGGAAATGTTTTTTTATTTAAAATTATTAATACAGCGAGTTTCATTTAAAGAGAACTAATATTTTAATTAATATATAAAAAAATAATTTTTTGAATACACCTAAAAAATAAAATGAATGAGAAATTATCAGTCGCTCTGCTATTACATTTTTTTCACACAGGTAACTACACCAAAGTTATTACGAAAAACCGTATGTTCATTTATGTTTAGCAGCTACTTCACAATAGTAAAAGAAGTAGTGGAACACACGAGTTTTTTCCAAATTCTTCTGGTCTACTAATTTTGATAGAAAAGCTGTCCACAAAAAGTCAGGGGCTCTATCCTCGAACTGGGGAACGTGAAGTGAACGGTGAAAAGGTGGCGAACGCGTATTCTTGAAATGTTCATCACTCACATCCTCGTTCGCCCGGTGAAAGGCAAGCGAACGGTGAAACATGCGCAAATGAAATGACAGCCGCTAAATGACATATTTTACGCACGGATTTCAAAAAATAAAATTAAATTAAAAATTTTTATTTTATTTTTGGTTCTTCAAAATAACTCGCATTAAAAAAAATAATATGTTTCCGAACCGTTTTTTTAAGACGTTTTATTTTCTGAATAAACAATTGAAACGTTAATTAGGTGGTACTCCGATATTTTTAATATTTTTAAATTTTTTAATAAAATGTCCTTAGAAAATTGAATATGTCTCGCAAATATTAAGCAAATTTGAGATTACAGACGTATAAAATTATTACAGGAGATTCTGTTCATAACTCAATTGTATGAGCATGCTATTTAAAAATGTTTTTCTAGGGCCAGTTCTGCTTATGGATTTAACATAAATACTTGTGTCCATAACAGCCAGGTATCTTAGTTTTAAACAGTTAAATCTAACATAATTCTTTTCACGACACAACTTATAGTAAATTTGAGAAATAACAATTTGTAAGCTATCTGAAACTTTTATTTAAATAAGTAACAAATTTTATATTTACATTATGTTAACTACAACACTTAACTTAATTAGACTGTGTTAAACACTATACGACACTACAATTAATCAAATTTTATGATTATAATTTATCGGGACATATAAATATGAACCCTACAGACCAACGGTCCTTCAGTATAAAAACCTTATTTATGGTACATTTGATCTTCAAGTCTCTACAAATTTTTATAAAATAAATATATATATATATATATATATATATATATATATATATATATATATATTAAAGTTGAATGTGAGATCCGCCAGTATCTTTAATGGACGTCTTCTGTCTGGCCTTTGGTTTCGGTCCCTGTTCATAAACAGTTTCACTATCATTGTTCAAGTTTCAGGTTTTCTTTTAAATTTACTTGTCAGGACAGAACATCTTGAAGAAAGAGGCTGGACACTTTGTGAATTCATACAATAAATAACTGAATGGATAGTTTCCATGTGGACAGGGATGATGGTTTTTAGTCATACTACGTTGTAATTTTCACTGATTCAAGGTTTATCGGTGCGGGTTTTCTGCAATTACTATCAGTATATTACTTTATATATATGATTGCTGTTTTTTTTGATATCTCTTTTTCGTTATATATTAGAAGCTGAAAGTACTTGGCTCTTTGTATGCATTTTTGTTTAACAGTTCTAGAGTGTCAATTTAAGATAAATTTGATCTAGGCAAAGTAGAAATATTGTAATGGCAATTAATAACTTCACAAAAATAACAACAGCACTATTTTTTTTTACTTTTGACGATTAATTTAAAGTACAAAAACTACGTTTTGTCTAAAATGGCAACAAAATATGCTACGGACACTTTCGGTCTGACAGCTCAATTCAATCTGTCATCCATTTTATTTTTTGAAATTTTGGGGTTTTAGCACGTTCATATCTGGCAACAGTGGCTTTTCAAGAATACGGTTTTTACTGTCAAAAAGTTCACATCGCCGTTCCCATCGCCATTCACATCACACTTACGAGGATAGGGGCCCAGTAAACCTGGGCCCTTATCCTCGAAAGTGTGAAGTGATCAGGGATATAAATAAGCGATCTGAACTATCGCTTCATACTTTGTCAGCGAAGGTAGTATTTTTAAATAAATAATGTTGCCATATTTTGGTAGTTTTACGCACGGCTTATTTATACGAAACTCCAATTTGTGACATTATTAAGATGTTTTTTTAATTTGAGTGCACCTACTCTCTACCAAGCGGAAAGGGATGTGAATAAAGACTGCATCGGGAATCTGCCATTTTTTATGGCTTTACAGCCCTCGGTTCGAGGATAGGGCCTCTGATGAAAAGAGGTTCAGTTTAAACTTTGTTACAGTGAAGAGAGTAATCGTAATATTTATTTATTTACACTATCCTACAGGACCAGAGCCCTATTATTAGGCAAGAAAAAGAACAGAATTATATAAATCCTAAAAAGTTATATACATAATACAAACAGTACAATAAGTATTACATAGCCTATAAATCACAGATCACAGATAATTGTAAATAAACGATTTGACAACAGAATGATTGCAGTAAAATATATAAGATTTGTCTTTCAAGCGATTATAAAGGGAACACATCGAGTATAATGGGGAGAATGTAAAACATTAGTTCATTGTTTCGGCAAATAGAAAAATACTGGAGATCTAGTTATCCCTGGAACATGAAAATGAACTTTCGCCCGCAAATCAGTCGCCAAAATCTTGTTATTAACCAATTTATACAAAAACAGTACATGAGCTCCGTTACTGCGCTTCTCCAGGGTTGTGAAATTAAATCTCCAAAGTCCGACAATTTACAGAGTAAAATGTCGCGATCAAGTCGATCAAACACTTTGGATCGACCTGAGTGCCAGAATCAATACGCTCCGAGACATACTACGTAATAGTACAAGGTCACGGTGAACTTTCAAGAATCAAAAGCATGCTGCTGATCGATTATAAGAGGCGCGATGTAAAAGGATATTGGTTCCTGAAGTACTCGTTCAAATACCTTTGCAAAATTGTTCATTATTGCTATAGAGCGATAATTTTCGATCCTGGCTCTATCATCCTATTGCAAAAAATGCGTGAATATGTGATTAGATGAAATCTTCTGAGATTAAGAGAAAGAAAAAAGGATATAAGTGATTGTGTATATAACAAGATGTGAAGTGGTAGTATTTACAAGTTTTTAATAAAACTGGCTTCAGAAGACTCAAAATGCCTTTAGAATTTGTGAAAGAATGATAACAGAAAACTTAGAAATTCTTTTGAATTTACTTGCTGTAAGAATCTAAAAAAAGATATAATATCAATAGCCTGTAAAGTATTGGTAAAACGATATGAGGATTGTGATGTGAAAAGTACGAGTAGATTGTACTATACCACAGTCTTCTCTTTATAGATAAGCACAACTGAAATGTTAAAACTGAAATTCCTTTGAATTTACTTGCCGCAAGAATTTAAAAAAGGGATATAATATTAATACCCTGTACAATCCAGATAAAACGATATGAGAATTGTGATGAGAAAAAGTGCGAGAAGATTGTAATATACTAGTCTTCTCCTTTATACCGAAGCACTGATGGAAATGTTAATAACATGACTGGAGGCTACTAAAAAAATAATAATGATGGGTCCTACATTAAAACTGTATGTTGTTAGGAACACTGCATAGTAGTCCATATTTCTTATTCTGTTTAAATTTAACTTACTGATGAAACGAAGTTACTTTTTAAACAAGCCCATTTTTATTAGTAGTTAAATTGGAGGTGTTGAAGCCAGAAATTAAGTGCTAAATCTTGGAAAACAATAAAAAGTTGAAGAAACGTATTGATACAACATTATGGAGTTTTATAGTGATACGAATATTGTAAAGAAGCAATTTTCCCTAGTTCAGGTTAGTTATTTGATCGTATTTTTAATTTTAGAGATTCTAAAACTAAATAAAATCTATCAAAAACTGTTTGTATAATATTGGAAGTAAGGAAAATATATTATATAGTTTAGGATTTTATATATGTTAGAAAAATATATATTTAAAGAAGTCCCTAATTATAATCAAACATAGTTAATATCATTTCATTCCGGGTTTCATTAGAGTGAATTTGCAGTTATTTTATGCTTATTTTTGTCTTAACTCATTATCCTTTGAGAAAAACAACCGATCTGTTTATTTAGGTTGAGTTTCACTGCTATTGCATCTCACACGGAGGAATCCGTGAAAGCCGCCTAAACATATATACGCCATCCGGCTGGGAGGTCGGCGAAGCCGCGTTCAGTGTTGCATACTTCCTTCCGATCTGTCCAAACAGGTGCATGTTGGTATCCTGATGAGTCTAGTAGAGACAAAACATGCATCTGCCGTATCACTGTGGCGGGGAGAGTAAGTTTTGACTTTCTTTTCGGTATGGTGGTATAGGTAGACCATCATTTCGATGGTGGTGGAATAGGATAAATTGTGTTCTGTAGCAATTTATCCAAATTGTGCAACATCTAACATGGAAAGGATATGATGGAACGAAGTTTGCATTTCCTGTTCACATTTTACTTCATACATATATATATATATATATATATATATATATATATATATATATAAATTTATGTAAATATATAGTTAAGTTTAGGCCTGCAAACACCATTTTTGATATTGTTGTGAAACAACCATCTTACCGTCGGCTGCCGACAAAACTTGGCTATATAGGAATCCAAGTTTTGTAGAAAGCATGACAAACAGGATGTCTGGGAAAGATACCGGTGGATCCCACTGATGAGTCCACTACCGGTATCGGGACGAAACATCCAAATCACTTTAAACGGTGGTCAAAAATCAGATCGCTAGTCACATGTCCTTAACATCAGGGACATGACTAATTGCGACATGGCGCCCGAGAGCAGGGACAGCGTATATATGACAAACGTCCAACACCACAAATGTGGATATAGGACAAAACGTCAAAAACCGCTGAGGGCTTTCAACAAGCCCGACCCGACCATTGGAAGACTACCGAGGATGTTCGTTTCACATTTTTTCTCAGGCATATGCTTTCCTACGGCTTGGACTTCCTATCATAGTCAAGTCGGTTAAGCAGATGCCTTAGGGGGGGGGGTATGTTGTCAAACAACCATCTTACCGTCGGCTGCCGACAAAACTTGGCTATATAGGAATCCAAGTTTTGTAGAAAGCATGACAAACAGGATGTCTGGGAAAGATACCGGTGGATCCCACTGATGAGTCCACCACCGGTATCGGGACGAAACATTCACATCACTTTAAACGGTGGTCAAAAATCAGATCGCTAGTCACCTGTCTTTAAAATCTGGGGCACGATTAATTGCGATAATATAAAATTTAAAATATGTCAAAAACAAGTAGCCTTAGGTATAGGACGTTATATACAAAATATGTCTATAATTTTGCGTAAAATTTAAAAATGAAGAAAACATATGGGGTATTACATTTAAAATAAGCAAGAAGGCATCAAGTTGCGGTACAATCGGAAGTGCCATCATCTTGAAAACGTTTTAGTCGAATTGTCCCCACTGAATTTAATAAATTGTCAAATTTTAAAAAATTTGCAAGATCGATTTTCCGAGAAATCAATCGCTGTATTTGATTAGCAGTTTGTTGAATTTCATGTCGACTCTTTGTTTTAGTGAATTTGTGAGTTGATAGTATAACGTAACTCCTTTTCACCTTCTTAAGAGTGAAGTTGAGTGTTGAATAATTGCTATTTATCGAGTGTGCAGTTCAAGAAAGGAGCATTTTTTCTAAATTTCAGGTTTTTAATAATTTATTGAGGTGATCGTTACTGGATAAGATCCATATTATATACATATTATGAAAACAAACCAAACTTGTTTTTCATTTAAAATTATATTTTAAAGGAGATATGACATGTTTCGTAGTACCAATTTGACGAAGCAGTGAAAATATATTTTTTTTCACAAAAACTGCTTTTGGGCCTCAGTAAAAAACTGAATTGATTTACTAATAATGGGGGGTATTTCACTCTTCTTTGTCTAACTGTAGTTTTCAATCAATATTGATGAATTGTTCGGTAGCTACTCGAAAAATTTACACAGCAAGTTCTGAGAATTGGAAAAATAAATAACCATACACAAGTTATTTGTATAATTAACACAAAACCGCAATTATTCATCTATACTATGGTAATTCACTTAACCTTGGACCTTTATATAGAGATATTTATTCAATGGCGCCCAGAGATATTTTATTGAGGGGAGTAAAGATGATAAATAAGCCTTTTGCTTGGTGAAAGGGCAACAACAGATATGCTAGTTATAATATATTTAATAAAATAGTTTTGTAACTAAGATATAAAGACAAGGAATAGACAATTTTGTTCATCGATTATTTTAGACACAGTAAACGATAAATTTTTTTCAATGCCTAGACCTAAACCTAAATAGTTAGTTTTTTTAGGTAACTATTCTTTAAGCTTAATTGTGAAAATCCTAGAAACTGTTTAGAATTTATAAATAAATATGTAAATCATACATGGTTAAATTAATTCAACGATTTGGAATTTAGGGGCAATGAAGTGTGTATTATTTTTTGAGATAATTGAAGGGGACAGGAATAAAACAGGGAATGTCACTGAAACAACATTTAGAGAAATTTAACTTTTTAATTTTCATTTCATTATAAAACCTTGCAATGGATTTTAAAAAAATAATTATTTTCATATAGAGTTTGGAAAAATATGTACTATTTGAAATAAAATAAACAAAGGAAGTAATAAAACAAACTTCAAGACTACAGGCATAAAACAAGCATATTCTCCCATGCCCGGCGTTTTTACCCAGTAGATTAATAACATTTTATTTTTACCAGGTCATAAATAGTGAAATTCTATTAATTACCTTTATTTTTCTTCTGATTTATTTTTTCTTTTTCTTTACTTCGTGGGGAAGCTCTGCATAAAATAAAGCAGCATCTGGATTTTCGCAAAATTGATTCAACTTCATCAGGTTTAAGTACTTTTGTTCGTTGATTGGAAACAAGTGGAGAATTACAAAAAAACGAATATTCGGAAATCAACAATGTTCAGTAACATACCATTGTATTTTGCCAAAGGAAGTTCAAAACCGTTGTCTGCCAGACTATATTTGAGAGACTTCTTCTCAGCTTTTATTATTGAACTTTGAAGCCAAATGTCGTTATAACTAGAACGATAACTTTTTAAACGGGAATGATCTTTTTGGCATAAAATTTCTTTTATAGGCTGAATGAGAAAAAGGCAAATTAATACAAATTTAATTTTTAAAAATGTTGTCCAATCCCTGACCATAGTGGGTTTAACTTCAATGACAATAAAAGGAGTGGGATTTTTTCTAGAGTTGCGAAATAATTCATATTAATCATTCGGTACTTCCATTCTTGTTTTTAAGTTTACAAGTCTCATATTTTTGTCGCATTAAATACCAATGTCACCTGAGAGGGAATGTAATTTTTATACATTCTACATACATAGTATGAACCATATAATGCTTGAATCTAAACATTGAAGAGTTCTTGTCTTGATCACCCGCAGAATCACAAAAAATAGTGTTTCACCTGTGCATCTAGGTTGTTAACGATGAAATCAAAAAGGAACGTGGTAACTTCATCTGACCTATTGTTGGCAAAATGTTCAGGGTAAATATAAAAGAGGAACATGCCAGATGAAAGAATATGTATGTTAAATGAATACATACTAAGCTGTCACATGTAATAGACCTCATTAGTTGGCTGGCACATTTGGAAGATATATATTTTTCTGGAAATCTAGTACAATTGCTACAAAATCTTTGGTAGTTCTCGCTTTATTCTTTGCTTTGAGCCTTCACCGTATGCACCTCGTTTTCTACTTCTAATTTCCTTATATCATTTTCTAAATTTCCTTCCTTTCTCGGTCCATTCATTGTTGCTGTAAACCTATCACATGCGCTGCAAGTGTCACAACGTGGAAAACTAAAACTTATATTAATTTTAGTATTAAAAATCATTCTATATGTTTCATAATAAACTTTTACACTGAAAAACAATTCATGAAACATTGTGTACATTTTTTAAATGTTTACACCCTCCGGTAGGTAAAACTTTTGCTATCTTAAATACTATAATGTGGCAACCTTCCTTTAAACGAGTTTATGTGATCTATAATTTTAGCAAAAGTATCGTCATGTTTTTTTAATTAATTTAGCATGTTTACCGCATTGGTCTTTTGGTGTTAAACCCGTAAGTTTGAATGCTTTCTAAGTGTTTCAATTTATCTTTGGAGATTTCGTGAAAGCCTTACTAAACACCAGTATTTCTTTCACAACATGGCCTCCTTTTATCCTTATCTTGTACGTATAAGAACTATCGTTCTTCAGCTTCGGGTTTTCGAGATCTGTGCCTTTGAATGGGTATAACAGAAATTGGAATTTCGTCGAGCAGACGATGAGGAAGCATCATTTGAAAATGCCAGCTGAGACGTTGGCGAAACGTCGTGAAAACTTTTCTATTGAAAACCGGAAAAACACCAGTATATATATATATATATATATATATATATATATATATATATATATATATATATATATATATATATATATATATATATATATATATATGCACCAAATGCAGCGACTTTAGACTGATTAGTTTAATGAGCCACACACTTAAGATACTTCTACAAATTCTACAGAATCGAATATTCCTTCTATGTGAAAGTAGAGTGAGTGATGAGCAATTTGGATTTAGAAATGGTCTAGGAACCAGAGAGGCACTATTTTGTATGCGCGTTCTCCTACAAAATAAGTTGTGAATTCCGAAAGAACATCTACGTCTGTTTCATAGACTTTGAAAAGGCATTCGACCGAGTACAACACGATATACTTTTCGAATGTCTACAAGCAGCAGGTCTAGACCACTACGATATAAGACTGCTAAAACATCTGTATTACAATCAAGTAGCCTCTATCCAAATTGAAAACAGTCGTACTCAAAGCTTGCCCATCAAACGTGGAGTAAGACAGGGTTGCGTTTTGTCACCCTGTCTTTTTAATGTATACTCTGAAGAAATTTTTAGGGAGGCTTTGGATGACAGAAAAGAGGGAGTAAGACTGGGTGGAGAAGTAATCAACAATATTAGATTTGCCGATGATACGGCCATTCTTGCAGAAAGCATCGAGGATCTCCATACATTAGTAAATCTAGTCAATGAGGCGAGCTGCCGAAGAGGCTTTAAAATCGACATCTCAAACACAAAGTGGATTCCTGTTGGAAAGATTAATGTAGATAAATGTCAATTTTGGCTCGATGAAGAGAGGATAGAGCGTGTAAACCATTTCAGATACCCTGACAGTTGGTTGAATGTGAATGGCGACTCAGATGAAGAGATAATAGCTAGGATCGAAATATCGCGTAAGGCCTTTATGACATGGAAACCACTTCTATGCAACAGGAACCTGTCAATGCATATTCGTAAGAGGGTCCTGAGATGCTATGTATGGTCTTTTCTGTTATTCGGTTGCGAGACACGGACACTAAAAACCACAACGCTAAACAAACTGGAAGGTTTTGAATTGTGGTGCTATCGTCGAATCCTAAAGATATTATGGGTTTTGCACACTTCCAATGAGGATGTTCTCAGAATGATGGATACAGATCGACTGCTCTTGTACATTATAAAGAGGCGGAAAACAGAATACTTCGGCCACATAATTAGAGGATCTAAATACCATCTACTTCGCCTTATAATACAAGGAAAAGTGGAAGGAAAAAGGCGGATAGGCCGAAAGAAGCTTTCATGGCTACGTATCATCAGGCAGTGGTGTGATTGCACGGTGGAGGAACTATTTCGCGCTGCAGCCGATAGAGAAAGATTTCAGGAAATTGTAAACATGATGACCACCAACGTCTGAATACGGAACAAGGCAAATTACGACGATAAAACACATTTTACAATTATGGTATTACTGGTAGGCCAAATTGGGCTTAAGTGGAGGGCGGGGGGGCAAGAACAGAACAATTCTATAATTGACAGTTTTTATAGCTTGCAGTATAAAAGTATTAAATATAAAAAATATATAATTTTTTTTTAGAAATGATTAATTAAAAAAATCATGTGTAGTCCGCATTTCGAAGAAACCAAGGAACTTCATGGTAACGCCAGTCCAACCCTGGTCAAAAATCACACCAATTTAAAAATGTAATCAATTAAATTCAACGGTTTCACAAAAAAAGATTACTT
Organism: Diaprepes abbreviatus; assembly: GCA_034092305.1. Lineage (NCBI taxonomy): Eukaryota > Metazoa > Arthropoda > Insecta > Coleoptera > Curculionidae > Diaprepes > Diaprepes abbreviatus. The sequence goes on from JASJET010000228.1 coordinate 10,546,698, forward strand.
TCTCTCTCAGATAATGTTTCTTAATTTGTGGTTTTGTTTATTTTTTTTTGGCAAATATTTGCCCAACTTCTGAATTTTGTACTCGCACGTTTAATTTTGTATTTGATATAAAAAACAACTTGTGTCATGTTTTGGTTAAATTTAATTTATTCTTTTTAAGGTGCAGCTATCTTGTTTCAGATTAAATGTAACTCCGTCATTTCCTTGTATATTTAGTTCAATGTTGCCAAATATCTAGATTCATTTTTCCAACTAGAATTTGATTCTTAAAATAAATATGCTTTTCCTTAATTAATTGGTTACGAATGAAGCCCATTACTGATGAGGTTAGAAAAGTTTTTCATTATTTTCTTGGGTGTTACTAAAATATCTCTATTTGGTAACAATTTTTTATACAGAAAAAACGTAGTAAATGATCCAATAAATGACATTTAGCAAGTATATATATGTATATATATATATATATATATATATATATATATATATATATATATATATAATGAATTAAATTCACCATGGTCAAAGCAATCTTTATTATCGCACAAAAAAATCCCCTTAATATAATATTAAATTTATGTATACACGGTGTGCAGTGTTGTTCGGGAATTTTTGTTCAAGTTAAATACAAAATATATTCTAAATAATCTAAATTATAACAAAAAAATGTTGTATTATTTTTAGCTACACTCCGTAAATTCTGAAGAAAATAAATTACCGAAACGTCAATTATATATATAAAAAAAAAATGTAAAATATAGAAAGTACACCAACATTATTACATTTTGATATAATTTTTTAACGGAGCATAAACCAAGAAAAACAACCAAATGTAAATATATATTGAATTTATATTTAGTAAGCATAGACACATTATTTTTATTGATAGTATTTTTCAACTAGAATCAAATTTATAAAATCGACCCTCATTAGTTTGTATGATACTTCATTCTCTATTTTCAATAGACAATTCAAGAGGAGAATTGAGAATTAAATTTTATTCGAAGGAATTCAAAATTAAAACTAATAAAAAGTATTTTTTTTCGTTCATACTACCCACATATAAGTAACCTACAAATATTAAAACATTTTTCCTTTAAATATAAATTCTAAATTTATTTTTATCTACAATTTTTGATCAAGTGAGAAAAACCTATTATCAGAAATGGTTATTGGGTCTTATAGTGTTGATAGAGAATATTGTGTTTCCCAAAGCACTCGTCTCAAGGTCTTATAAAGGATCAGAGAGAGTTTTTTTCATGATGTTATAAATATTTAATCAAAGTTCTGATTGTGATGAGGATTTGCAGAAATTTTTTTTTAAATTTTAATGCTTCGAAATTCTCCAAAAATATATCCTAAAAGATAAATGTAGATTACTTAAATTGCAAATCAAAAATATCCCGAATTCCTCAGATAATTTTATTACGACTACCTTTTTTACAAATTGAAATGTTTGTAATAAATTGAGTTTGAGGTAGCCTTTAAGTTAGTTTTACAGATTCCCAAAATGGACACTCCTGTGTTCTATAAATGACTACTAATGAATTTGAAGTTTGCCGATTTTTCAAGATAACAAATTTTTATTAATTAATCAATAATAGGAGAAACAGTGATATAAAAATGCTACAAATCTACATATAAATATAAAGAATTCAATTTTCAACACACCAACAGATAAATTAAAAAAAAAAAAAACATTGCAAGAGTAGCTATTAACATCTAAAAGGGGAACTGACCGGAAATTTTTAAAAAATGTCACTTCCACGATATTTCTGAAAAATTTAGAAATTGACTTGAAGTTACTACGAGAAAAAGTATAAATATTAGTTTCTTCACAGAGAACGGCCTAGTCTGTCTTTAAAATGGTAATATATTGAATAAAGAGTAAGCAGGTATCATTATTTTCTATTTTTACTTCGGTACGGTAAATTAACGAATTTATTAAAATATTTTTTGTAATATATATTAAACTTAATCTACTTTTTTCTAATTTAATCAAGCAAATCCCCAAACCAAAGAGGATTTATAAATCCGACAATATCTTTCTGGTCTTACAGTCTCGAATAACGCTGCATTGCGTGGTTTTGCTGAGTCCATTGTTGCCACCTGTTAACCAGACATCGTAAACAAGCTTGGTTGCCAGTTTTAAATTCCAAAGTAGTACTTACACAGCACAAGTAGTACCTTGGAACTAATAATAAAATAATATTGTCTTATTTTAACTTTAAATTTGTTTTTAATTAGACACTACTCGAAAAAAAAAGGTAAATATTAAATAAATTAGTTATTTTATGCTTTTTTAATCAGGTAAGTATTTACATAACAAGTAATTAGTTCGCTTACAAAAAGTAACAGTTTTCTCTGAAATTCTTTATGTATTTTTAATTACTTGTAACGTTATTTGAAGCTTGACTTTGACTTTAAATTAATAATAATTTATGGTTCTCGTATTTTGACAAATAGTGTGAAAGTAAGCCGGTAATTATTAATTTGTTTACGAATTAAATGTTATTATTGTTTTCACCTAAAAATTTCAATTAAAAGCAACATGTTTGGCAATTTTTGCAACACCAATTGATTTTCATATAACGTTGTTTAAGGGGATTGATCGGAAGTCATGATTGATGATTATACAACATCGCCATTTCGAACTTACCTAAAGTCCTCAAAAAAACCTTGATTTTTAATGTACTTAAATGAGTTGATTTCGCATCACTGGAAGGACGTTGTCACAGAATATAACACCAGCGGGTTGCCTGATTTGCATCAGCAAACTTTCGTTTTCAAATTTACTAGCATAATTTTTTTTATAGGAATATTTGAATCATAATAAAAACACTCTTCATGCCAGTTGAGGATCCAACATTTTTATAGTCAAATAGTGTCCATTTAACAATGGCTTTAGACTCTATTTTTGAGCAGTTCATGATTTTAGTCAGCCCAATATACAGTGAAATACGTGCGTTATATCGTTTGTCATTTGAAACAAATTTTCGTTAGAATATCTTTCAATTGTTTAAAGAGCCATATGTAAATAGGTAGTAGAAATAAAAGATTGTTTATTGATTGTATACTCGTATTATTACGAATAGTGGGCAATTTCTTTTTAAACAGTGTTATTAGGATGAGGAAATGAAAAAAAAAACAAACTATTTTTACATTAAAAAAATAATAAGTACCACCAAGAAAACTATAGAAATAAATTTGTACACTGTAAACCCACCTCGGGTTTCTCCTTACAATTTATGTTTTGTTCAACCAGCCTAAAAGTTTGATCAGATGAATACGTTCACTGATGTTAATAACTTGGGCGACTGTAAACACTTGTGGATGTTTTAAGTAAGTGCGGAAAACAGTTTTGAGCCTTCTGTCCAATGGTTTTATTATATTTTTAGTAAATTGGCCAGTTTAGTCATCCTTAATGGTGTAACAAGTAATGATATTTTTTACAGCGTGTAATTAAGTCTGTCAACAATGAATTTATTAATTTATGTAACTGATACAAATATGTTTTACACATGCTAAATCTAACAGTAGTTTGATAATTGATGGATATTCGAATTTTGCATAATATAGTTCAACTTTACCTGATATTCATGAAATACAGGATAGATAGAATAAATAAATTAAAATATTAAATTAATAAAAAATAAGACATTTTTAAAGAGTCCTATGTTGTTCTCTGTTAGTTAATTAACCTTGTAGTATTGCTAATTATTACTGATTACTATTTTAAACATTTCATTTATTTAAATCAAGTTAAAAATAAATCACAAATATTCATATTTACAGCATCTATAGATTATAAACAAATGATACTGTCATCTGGTGAAATATATTTGTTTAGTCAATTCAAGATTTAAAAAAAGGTAAATCATACCACTTAGAAATACCAAGAAATTTAAATTCCTTTAAAATTAACTAAAATATATATATATATATATATATATATATATATATATATATATATATATATATATATATATATAAAAATAAATAAAACTGTCACAAAATGTTTATTAAACTGTTTAAAGTTTATATGGTAAAATACTATAAATTGATGTAGATTTGATACGTCACAAATTGGTGTTTTTTGTTTTTGACCTAGTTTATATATTATTTATGGATACAAATATATATGTGGTATTTAATTATCATCCGGCTAAAATGACTAAAATTCAGTTTAATAAAAGCAGATAGGATTTTTCAATAAAATGTTGTATTACGTTGTAGAAACACGTAGAGATAAATATATTTGAAGCTGTAATTCATTAGGATGACTAATCAAAGTATGTAAGAGTAAAAGTTTATTGATTTTGGTGTGCTTTCTGGAGTCCTCCGAAATCTGGACTTTAAGGTGTAAGAGCGTCTGAATACTAGATTTATTGATATTTAAATGTCAGTTATCACTTACCAATTCTTAAAACTGTATTGCGTCTTATAAGATAAATACCCTTAGGATGGAAATGAAAATATAATAATGCTTGGGTTTTAAACTTATTATTATTTGTAATTCTGGGGAAATAAATTAATTGAGTTCTCCCGTATTTACAAGTTATTTTCAATGTTTTACGGTTTGGAAAACACCACCAAATTTAATTAAAGTTGTATTTTAATACATCTTTTATAATTAAGCTTCAAAATAAACACGTCAAGGTCAAACACTTTTACATTCAGGTTTTTTAAAATAGAGAGTGAATTAAATATTATTCATGTGGTTCCCCTAAAATTTTAGTTTGGTGTTTCATCTACTGAGATTTTGGATCACCTCCGAAATTGCAACCACTGGAAACTATAGAATTTTTTTTTAAATCATCTCTTGAATATAAGGAAAATAATTTCACCTAGAATATTGGATAACTTACGATACATAAATAAAAAAATTTTTACCTCCTCTGCCTGTTATTCGAAAATTTGTTTATATATTGTGATATTTTGACGCATTTTTGGATACGATAGATTATTTTCTTATTTGAAGATATAGTAAATCCTTTTATATGTGGACAGAAGCCACCATATGTATTGATCGGTATTGTTGATACAATAAAAAAATGGTTTGACTGCTGTGTGTCTTTAAATTTTATTAAGTAGATCAGAATATAAGCAATAATTATGTATTCTTGTAGGTTTAAAATGATGCACTTCAAATAGTACCACATTTATAAATTCTATGTGTGTTATCGTTGCGTTGTAAGAATTCGGAATTAAGTGGAAATTATACTTGCACAATCTTGCAAAATTAAACAGTATCTCAAATTGAAAACAGACAAGCAATTTACAATAAAAGTTGTGATAATATAAACACCAGTGTCAAAACAGTTCAAAACATATAACACACACAGAACAATTTTTAAATTAACGAAACAAAAACGAGCATCACTTTATTGCCCGACATCAAAACTTTCTTCCAACGCACACACTTGTAGAGCTGATGTTTGGGTTTTGTTTGGCTGAAAGTACAGTGGAATAGGACCTCGAAACTGGCTCAATTTTTAATAAATAAAAATTTGTATTTTCAACACTAAACGTGATTATAGAAACGAAGTGTTTACAGGCATTAAAAACGACTCTTCCAAGTTATATGCTACGAGAAATCTTACGTTATATAAGATGTTCATTTGATCTCTTGATATCGAGGCAATTATTATATCAAGGTGACACGGATTAATCGACTAAATACTTCCTTTTCATGACGCTAAATTTTCATGTTATGCCGTAAAAGTGTTTGTCGGATGAAACTACGTAAATTCGTGTTGACATTCTAAAAATGATACTTAGATATATAATCTTATTAGTTAGTTGTAATTATCACCACATCCGTAGATTCAAATACATGTGATGAACATATCGTCAGTCTGTATGTTATACCTTATTAGTGCTCTAGGTAGAATTTTTAGATTTTGATGCATAATTATGTAAATAACAACGCAGATATATCTGTTGAGAATTATCGTCAGTCTTAAACAACACCTCATAGTTAAATTTTTAATTTTGCCGCCATAGAAGTAATCCTAAACCTCACACCTCTACATATACTTCTAGAGAACATAGTGAAGAGGACGATTTCTAGGAAGATGAGAGATGAGGTCATAAAACGAAGGCCCAATATCTTATCCAGAAATTAACAAATCTGGGACATGCCTCAAGATGAAATGAAAAAGAAATTCAACTTTGTGAAAAACTTCAGTACAAAGTTGAGTCGCATGAGCGAATGGTACAGAAACACCATTGAAAAACTCAGCAAGAAATCCATTATATGGTATACAGATGGCTCCAAACAACGGAGGGAACTGGAATAGGAGTGTATGGACCCGGCATCAGACACTACAAAAGCTTGGGTAAGTCAGCAAGCATTGTCCAGGCAGAAATACATGCCTACAGGATATGTATTCAATTTAACAAGGAAAAAATTATCACGGCCAAGAGATTATCATCATGTCAGATTGTCAAGCAGCCATCAGTGTGCTGAGCTCTCAAGTTATCAGCTCCAAGATGGTCTGGGAATGCCTTGAGGAATTAAATGATTTCAGTAAGAGTAATAAAGTCACCCTCCTGTGGGTACCGGGACACACCGGGATAGAGGGGAATGAAATAGTAGACAAGCTAGCGGGGAAAAGGGCTGAAACACCATTTCTGGAGCCAGAGCCTTTCTGTGGAATCAGTCGCATCGTAATGCTGGAAGAATTAAAGATAGAAAAAGAAAGCTGGAGATCCAATTATTGGACGGAGCTGCAAGGGTTGAGACAAACGAATATACTTCTGGAGAATTACGACTAGAAGAGATTCAAAGAATGCATAAGCTTAAGTAAACAACTACAAGCGAACTCCGCCGAAGACGCCATACAGTGAGCTTTGAAAATGGTGAATGAGATTTCACCGAAACGACAGCTGCCTTACGGTCCTGAGAGGGACTCAGCACATACACGGGATGCCCGAAAACCTTCGATTGCACATTACACCCGTGAGAATATCCGATATAACTATAAGTTTTCTTGGATAATTTTAAACTTTCACTTAGAAGACCAGAAGTTGATGTTTGCAATCTTTGCGAAACTTTTAAAATTAAACTAAAATATGCTACCTTAAATGAAACGGCAAAAGGGTAGCGGGGTATATGACTGATCAAAGGAAAACCAAAAATTCTAAATTTTATGATAAAATTAAATTAAAAAAATGAAAATTCTCACGTCCTTGCTTTATGTTCCGACTACAACGAGCTTACTGCTAATGTAGTTTGTATACATGATAGGTGAGGATTCAAGAGGGAGAGGCGGTGGGGGCCATCGCTTTCCTCAAGAGCTTCAGAAAAAGAGACTCGTTTGCCTGCTGCATTGGAAACGTAAAGGTCTCTGACTCTCCCCACCCTCGTCTACAACTCGCTTTGGCTCGTCAAACTGTATTGTCTGATGTTTTTTACTCTTAATATTATGGCACCCCTGTTACATGATAGAAATAAAAGAAAACAAAAGCTACTTTTTATTATCTTTACCATGAAGGTACAGAAAAGAAGACACGTAATGGAGTGTGCTCTTCTCTGTTGGATTATATTAACAGAAATCCTACAAACGATACTGAAGTTCATCTCTATAGTGATAACAGAAGCTAACAAGGGTCAACTATCAGAAATTCTAGTATACTTTCATGAATACTTTTGGTACGCTGAATCCGAATATAGCCTTAGAATTGCTCCATCACGCCAGGTTCTTGAGATATGTTAACCTAAAAGTACAAAAAACACTCTTTTAGCCATATTTGAGGTTATATAAAATCACAAGATAATTTTTTTCACAAAACTAGTAGGTGCATCTGAAAGTATGATCCTTCCTCTTTAAAATCGATTTTGAAATATCTAGATGTCTTTTTTTTTTACCGAGATATGCTAATTTGAAATCTGTGTCTCACCAATCTTGTCGAATGCAAACCAATAGCATAGTACAACCTACCTCTTTGATTATGCTTTTCTAAATTCTGTTATTTTGATGAAAATAACTGTATAATCATTCTAGGGGTGGCTGAATACAAGTTTAGTGTCGAATTTAAAAAATTCAAAATGGCGGATCCAATATGGGTTTTAAGTGTTCAATTCGATCTACTCGAACGCAAGCCAAAAACAGGGTACAAGCTACCTCTTTGAGGGCACTTTTCTAAATTCTGTTATTTTAATGAAAATTTCTATATAAGTATATATACACCTGATTATAAATACAGGCAGATTTTGAAAATTCAAAATGGCGAATTTAATATGGCGGATAAAAATTTCAAAAATTTATGTATAGGTTTCTGGAGGTTGTTGATTACAACTCCAAAGTCAGTTTTTAAAAAAAGTCAGTCAGTGGTAAAGTTAATTTTAACCTGGTAGTTAATTTAAGACCATTGCTTTATTTTTAATAAAAATCCTTTCTTTTTGACGTAGGTAATCGATAAAGCAGAAAATTTTAAAAGTCTGAAACAACAGATTCAATATAGCTGATAAATTTCTCAGCTGTTTAAATTTTCCAAATCTGACGGTGGGTTAGCAATCAGAAATCTCGAAAATACCTATTTACACAAATTTTCACTAAAAAAAAATTAAAATTATCGACTACCATATTGGATCCGTCATTTTGAATTTTTAAAATTCGAACCCTCAGAATGCTTAAACAGTAATTTACATCAAAATAACAGAATTTAGAAAAGTACACTCAAAGAGGTAGCTTGTTTTTTGTTATTAGTTTGTATTCGAGTAGATTGGCGAGACACAAAATTCAAATTAGCATATCTCGGTGAAAAAAAAAGGTATATGTACATTTCAAAATTGATTTTAAAGAGAAAAGATCATACTTTCTGATGCTTTTACCAGTTTTGCGAACAAAAAATACCTTGTGATTTTACATAACCTCAAATATGTCGAATAACAGTGTTTTTTGCACATCTAGGTTAGGATATCTTAAAAACCTGCTATGATTAAGCAATTCTGAAGCTAGATTCGGATTCAACCAAAATTCTTCGAAAAAATATATTAGAGTTTCTGTTACTAAAAATCAGTCAAAATTTTGGGTTTGTGTAATTTTTTGGGAAAGAATAAAAACCATGCTCTAATAAAAATATGCAATCTTTTCCGAAAAGCGTTCATTCATTTCCGCCATGTGGCAGAGATTTTTCCATGATCAAAAGAGGTTCTTCCTATGATCAAAAGAGGATCTTTCTATAATCAAAAGAGGACTTAAAAAATTAAAGTAATTTGTAATGCATCCAGAAGAAATTTGATGTTCAAGAAATTAATGTAGTAATGTAATATTAGATTTTAAGTCATGATGGCCAGAATATAAAAAATTCAGTTTCCAGAGAGATCCAAAAGTTGTTACGTTTTTATTTTTCCTAATCAAAATCTACCTAAAAATAATAACTTTACGCTTACCCCTTCCATTTATGTGTTCTATTTTTTTTGAGAGCATATTTACGTTGGCAATAGTTTTGTTTTCATCGGAATTTCGTTCACAGTTATTATAGTCAATGGTAACTGTTCTGACAGTTCTGGTCGTCATTATGCTTAGTTCGTAAAACTTTCCCCCTTGTACCTAAAATATAGAATAATATTACTTTATGCAGAGTGGCTCGATATATAATTCTGGGGCAAGAGTTCTTCATTTAAGGTGTATTGTACAGTGGCTCGGTAAATCATTCTGAGCATGTTTATATAGTCTTTGTGCAGAAAATCTGAATTTAAATTGTATTTTTGGTTCGACTTGAACAAAAACAAACTGTAAGGGTAGAACTGACTCGATCTTTCTTGGAAGAGAGTTTTGCCTCAATAAAGTCCTTTTTAACCGGTATAAATTTTTGGAACATACAACAATTTCCTTAGTAAATCATATAATTCTTGAAATAATTTTAAAATTTAGTATTCTTTCTTACCATTGTTTTGAAGGCATGTCACTTGTCATGATGTTGAATTAAAGATTCCTGTATCTCTTCTCGCCATTTCGTCAGTCGTTTTTCTGAGAAGAAAAAAATAATTAGTTTTGGATAAGAACATTTTCCTGCAGAGTTGTAAAGAGAAAAGTTGTGTAAGAATTTTTGCTAGTTTTAATGAGGATATTTCGGGTCCCAGACCAAATTATAGAGTATAGGGTTACTTGGTAAACCTTTAAAGTGTAACACTGATATTGATTTGGTCAGTTCTGGGAATAACCCGATATCCAGTTTTCTATTTTTTTCTTCTTTACCACCAAAAGGCCACCCAACATCACTGGTAAGTCTTTATTTTAATTATAACCGTGTTAAATATTACTAAATTGTGGATATATTTAGAAAGAGAATATGAGTTGACTTACCTACCTCACTCGTAACCTAGAAATAGCATGTGTTCTAAGTCCATTTTTCTGTTACAGGCTTTTTCTTTTTCTCTTTTGTTCTTCTGTATTTTCTCCTTTTTCTCTGCTGTTTTGCCCCATTTTGCTTAACATCGCGTTTTTTTTGTCGATTCCTCTACGGTACCTGTTTCATATGCTGTATGTACCAAATTCCATCCTAGTACTGAGTGATCCAGAGCCTACCATGGTCTACTTCAACATCAGGACGTCAGGAAGCCTCCGTTAATCAGGTTTTATGTGTCTGTGTCGTCTCAGGGAATTATAGACTTTATTCCCGTTTAATTTTTGCCTTCGGTACAGCCTATAAATTTAAGATTTTATTCTTATTTGACGTATTATATAAAATGGAATTTGTATGATTTATTGCCGTTAATAAACCATTTTAAAGCCATCATAGTGTTTCTTCTCTTTTTGTATATATATTTAATTAATAATCAGTGGACTTACCTCTTTAGAAACTATTGTGTTTCCTCATATGGTACAATTTATTGAATCGTGCAACCATATGCAGTTGATATCATTCACGTATGTAAAGGGCGCATTTGTTAACTTTAGTAAACAGGCCTATTTACATGGGTAGAGTGCACTCAATATTCACATATTATGCATATATTTAGTTATTAACATTATATCACTTTTTTATATTTAATATCACAGCCAAAAATAATTGTTTATAGTATAATTATTTGTTTTAACTAATCGTTGTAATTTCAAATTGTCAAAAACCACGTGATTGAACAGCTGATTGTCCCAGGCATATTCTTTTGAACAAAGAAGCGCTAGGCCACTCTCGGCGGTTAGTTACATTTACACCGTAAAAAGTAATATAGTAATTTATGGATATTTGTTTTTAATTTTTCTTTTGTGTTTTCTTGGCTTTGATTCGGTTTGCTGTTTTGTTTAAATGTCAGACCGGTCGCTATTTTAACCTTTAGGGCCCCAAAACAGGTGGCCCATATTACGCCGACCACTCTTTGTTCCTTTTGGTCTTAGCCGGATAAGCCCTAAAAGGTAGAGACCATTCCAGAACCATCTGATAAAAAAATAGTAGACCATCAGATACCAAAAATTCTTTATTCATTTAACATTTATTTATTTAACAAATGTGGCTTTCATAATTCACCAACTACAAAAAACAGATAAATTTCTTTATTTAACAGATATATTTTCTTTATCATAACAAAGTGTGGAAAAGACCAAAATATTAATTTCAATATTAGCAAGTTTCATTATTTTGTGTATGACTTTCATCATTCCGGATTAGATAAGGTTTCGAAATTTAAGGCATGGTAGAACATAGTTTTGATCTTAAATGGGGATAAAAAAAGAATTGTGCTCTAATCAGAGATGTCTTGCTATCCATTGGCAAAAGTACTATTTAAGCACAAGTTGGATGGAATAAGAAAATGCATGGAGTTTGTCGAGGAGCCCTTGCAAAGCTGGACTTTTATAATAACATAATTTCCACCTGGATCTCTACAACCGCACAAACTAATGACGATTAAAGTTTTTTATGCATTATTATTAATTATATGTAAAATATTTTAACCTGTGTTTCTTTTACAATAAATGCTCCTAAAAATTAAATATTCTTTTTTTATGGAGAAAGAACAAGTTACCTTTTTCAAAAAAAATTTTTTTAACATGCTAATAGTTATAAAATTTTAAATTATTGTTTTTGTCACACTTAACTTTGTGCATAACACACTATTTGTAAAATATTTGTAAAAATCATAGTAAAAGTTATAGAGTTTTTTTTTTCTCGAATACGTCATTTATGAATTAAATTTTAATTCAGCGGGCAAGTATTTCAAAAACATGTAAATAAATTTTATTGAAGAGATATTTCAAACCTTCAAGATCATAAATGTAAAAAATGTGACTTCTGTAAAATGTATTTAAAATTTCCTGAATATTTTCATGTAGAGGCTCTACTGAGATTTCAAACCACTGTATGTAGGTAAAAAATAATTTATCTTTTCAAAAATCTTTTTTTTATGAGGGTGACTATTACCAGACGCACTCGCCTGGGGCGAAGTTAAATAATAGAATAGAAAACCAGATTTTGGGATAAATAATAAATTAAGTGGGTTTTAGAAAGCTGTCACCATTGCCAATACAGATCATTTATATATCTGATATTTTTCTCGTTTTCAGAAACATGTGCTTTTTCAGATGTTTTATTGGAAAGTTTTTGAAAAATTGTTAAAAATTGAGGGAATCAGTTTTTATCAGTTTATGTACATTTGACTGGAAAAAATATTTATCTTCCGAACAAAATTAGGATATTTTTGATAACATTAATCCCGTTAATCCTCTGATTAGAAACTACTAAGAGGAAAATATATACGTACATTTTTATCGCAAAGTAATTTTTTTAATCTTATTTGAAGCAGCATACTACGAACATAAATAATGCTGCAGCACATTAACGTTCAATATTTTTCATGATAATTATTCGGAAAAGTGGAAATTCTGAGTTGTTTGCTAATTTCTTACGTATTTCCTATTTTAGTGTCTTAGACCACGAATATGAAGTTTCGGATATCTTACTTAATTTTCACTCAAATTTTTGTCCAGTTTCATGTTGTACTTTTTAACCGATTCCTTTAAATTTTCTCACTTTGACGTAAGAGGAAATTTCCATGTACCATAGTACATAGAGCAGACCTATTCTGTCTGAAATAGTTATATGAGTTTGAGTTAGGTTAACTCAAGTTGATTCAGTATCTATACAAAAATTTCTTGTTTATATGTATTTTATACAGTAGAGTAGATCGAATTTTTGTTACTAAATACAAAACCTCCAAAAAGTTGGGAATTACGAATCCAAAACGAAAAAATATGAATTATGTTCAGTAAACGAGTTACAGAACTCTGTCATACTTGAAGTTTTAACTTCAAAAAATTAAAATGTTTCATAATAGTAAATGTAAAATGAAATACTTGTTTGACACTCCAAGAGAATTTCATGGTTCGCAGTTGCAGTAATTAGAACTTTTGTTTTCTAACTTCAAACAAGGGTGTTTTAGCCCAGATTATTAATAAACAATAGAAAAATATATTGCGTTTACTTTATACTACACCGATGGTAGCCTCTTGTTTCGAGATATAACAAGTTCTTTTTCGTAGATCAAAAATACCATCAAAGAGCTGAGAAGAAAATACATCAGTTACTACTATACTAATTTTTTTTCGATTCATTTTAGCTTCGCAAACATGAGTTGAAAAAGCTCGAAAGTAGCGCTTTGAGTAACCCAGGACCCACAGGAGTCCAACTGTGCAGACGTTCTTTGTCATACTTTCTACTACATCCTTGCGATCAGATACTACCCACATAGCATTAGACGTCTTATAGACGTCATTTTTATATCCAGATTATGTCTGAACGTCTTAAGACATAAATAAGGCGTCTTATAGACGTTTTTTTAAAGACGTCCATAAGACGTCTATATACAACGTCTTTAAGATATCTTTTAAAAGTCTACATACTACATTTTATATGAAAATAAATACAGTTGTGTATAATTTAGTTGATAAAATCTAAAAAGCATTTCCTTCCCTATGGATTTTGTCGCAGTTGGGTAATAAGTCTGCAACGCCGCACAGAGCTCAGCTGAAAACAAGTTGAGGTTAAAATATTTGATTGAACGATAAATTTTTAGTAGCCTCACTACGACCTTGGTTAATGGAACTTTTGCGTGATCTTTTTTATCAATACTTTGGTGCTTTTTGTCACAGACTGTTTGATGTACCGATAACAATAACAATATGACGCCAGCGAAACTATATCTTTAAAAAACTCGCCTTTTGTTTCTGTCAACTGTCATTTTTCAGTTTTGTATTTGTGTTTCGTCATGTAGTTATTCATTTTTAATGTTGTTGGGGTGCCGACTGTGAAAATTTAGCTTTTGTAAGAATTTTATTAAAATAATTGATTTATCTATGTGCCTCTGAAAATCTTTTTTATTCGTGTTTATGTAATACTTAAGGTAAGATCGTGAATCATATGTACTTAGGAAAAACAGTAACGTTATTTATAGGTTGTGTTACAGACAATTCCCGAATGCTTTACCGCTTATATTTTTGTAGTAACTCTATGTTAGAAGCATGAAATGAAATCTTCAAAAATATTATCTATGCGAAAAAGGCTTGCACAGTTCATCCAGACCCGGTCCTAAATATTACAAGAAATATTACTAATGAAGTGGAAGGCGAAATGTTTGTTTATGGAGTGGTCCACTAATGAAACCTGTAAGATTTATTTTGTTCCTGATGATTGGTTGATATTTAAAGAACATAGAAAATAGAGTTTTGTTAATTACAAGAAGTAATTTTGTTTAAGATTTTAGAAATTTCAAAACTGGGAGTAGGGAGCATTTATGACTTTGTAAAGCGAGCTTGTAAAATTACCATGTACAGTTGATTAGTACGAAAAGGAAAGAGAAAGTTCTACGATTCCAACTTAAGGAGATTTATTATGAGTAAGTTCTGTCTTTCATTATACATATTAACCTTGAAATAGCATAAGTCACGATTCTATAGTAGAGGACAATTATAAAAATTCGAAAAATATCAAAAAATTTACTCCCACAAATGATAAACTTTATCCTATAAAATTAAAATCAGTTTGTTATTAGGATTTACAGAGACAACATGACTGGCGAAAAGTCGGAAGAATGAGGAAATTTCAATCCAAACATGGCTGAAAAGGGCATCAGACTAGATTTGTTATTCGATTAAATAAAAATTCTTGTTTTTAAAACTATTTAAAGATTTGTGTACTTTTTATTGCAATAAACTTTTATTTTGTTGATAGTCTACCTTTTAGAGTTATTATATCGAAGGGATAAACTAAGGCTTAAATTTGATAGGTTCACTTATAGTTCGAACAGTAGTAGTTCTGAAAATATTTGCTCTTCTACCCCACTTCTTAAATTTCAAATTAGAAAAAATTTACATTATGCTTAAGTTATGTATTTTTTTGTATAAAGAGATTATGTTGAAGATATTTTTTAAAGCAAATTATTCATGCGGAACTTGTAGTTATTTAAAATGGTAGTGTATATTTTGCTCTTGATTTTTTCTTAATTAAAGTTATTTCTTGGACTTTTGAATAATTACGGTTTGACTTTGTAAACAAGACAAACAAAAAAATTAAAGGGGCCCTTTTTAATGTACATAATTTTAATGGTGAAATATGTTGTTTTAATGTTGGGAAGGGACGTCCATAAGACGTTGTAAGCAAATGTCTTTAAGACGTTACCTGTAACATAAGATGTCTATACAACGTCTTATGGATGTCATTCGTGTTTTTAATGGACATCCATAAGACGTCCTGAATGTTGAGATCAAACGTTTTATGGACGTCTTTAAGACGTATTTGTGCTGTTTGGGAAGGGTTTCTTAGCCCAGATTATTAATAAACAATTGAAAAATATATTGTGTTAACTTTATACTGCACCGAAGGTAGCCTCTTGTTTCGAGATATACCAAGTTCTTTTTCGTAGATCAAAAATACCATCAAAGAGCTGAGAAGAAAATACATCAGTTACTAGTATACTAATTTCTTTTCGATTCATTTTAGCTTCGCAAACATGAGTTGAAAACGCTCGAAAGTAGCGCTTTGAGTAACCAGGACTCACAGGAGTCCAACTGTGCAGACGTTCTTTGTCATAATCTTTAGTACATCCTTGCGCTCAGATACTAGTTGTGAAGCTACTAATGACGCTAAGGTACTAGACTTCAGTACCAATATTCTAAAACACCATATGGACTGATTTGAAGATGTAGCAATTAATATTATACTAAACCTGATGTAAGCCTCAATTTGCAATAAAAACAGTTCATAACGTAGCCTTAGGATAAATATTTCAGTTTAAACTTGATAATGACAAGTCGCCTAAAATCTAGAGACTAACGGAGTTTAGTAAATTACACTGCCATACTTAATAGT
Source organism: Diaprepes abbreviatus (assembly GCA_034092305.1). NCBI lineage: Eukaryota > Metazoa > Arthropoda > Insecta > Coleoptera > Curculionidae > Diaprepes > Diaprepes abbreviatus. The sequence continues at coordinate 10,563,006 of JASJET010000228.1, forward strand.
AAGGATACTGTAGGCTTGGCTTCACAAAAGATTCCACAAAATTTCATAGTCTGACGGTCGCGAAACTTGACACTTGGTTTTACTAGTATGTCTTTGACAGGATCTCATTTAATTACTACTATATTATAATATTAATACAGATGTATTTATACATTTTTCCTACTCAAGGGTAGATTCAGCCTTCCTCTTTGGGTAAGGGGGGACGATATCGTAAGAGCAAAGGAAAGACCCAAATTACCCCCACCTTACTCGTATACAAGATAGTATAGTTTGACAAAGCAAGCTGACAGAATTAATTCAATGTGCTACCAAGCTATCATTACCAGCAGGCAGACGAGTCTATCGTTTGTAAATTCTAAGCTTTTGGGTCCATCTCCGACCCCGCCCGAGGACGGTTATAAAGTATTTTTTAATCTTTATTTCTTGGTGTACTAAACAGTGCTTTTATAATAAATTTCTAGTTTTAGGATCTGCGGGAAGTACCTTTAATTTTTGATGCAAATACCATAAACTTGTACCTAATAAACTTAGGAATTGGAAAAGGCAGGAGGTAGGAGGTTAAGTCTCGTCTTGGCAGAAATGTTATTATGCTCTCATATATTCTATTATTCACATATATTCTCAATTAATAAGAATCAATTTTTAAAAAATATAGCATTTGTTTTTGATATGTACTGTATTTTACGATCTTTCATAAACTCGTCAGCCGTTATCAAGAATAAAGTCTATTATAAAATAATCTAAATATACTCATTAATTATAGATAAACTTCCAGAAAAATAAATTATACGAGCCTTTTGATAATGATAATAACGTAAAGGAAAAAGACTAAAATATTTTAAACAAAACAGATCCTTATTGGGGTTATAGGCTATCATTGGTCGGATGATTTTAGAAATTTTGTGACGTCAATTTGATGTTTACGAAAATGATTTAATATTGAGTGTAATGAGGTAAGTTAGGGTAATTTATAGCCTACATTAATTACTACTTGTATAAAAACATACACTGCGGACGTAAGTTGCAACCCCATGCTAACTTTTGAACTCTTCAAGATAGCGGTATCGGGTCAAATCCAGTTTAAATGATCTCGTTGAGAGTACTTTTTGACATAAAACCAGTATAAAATGTTATAGGTTGCTCCATCATCTAAAAAAATGATATGCAGAAAAGTATCGTGTGATACATCATTTCAAAACTATAAAAAATTTGTTTGGTGCGACTAATTTAGATAGTTAAATTTGAATGTCAAAATTTTTAGAAAGGAAATGGGTTTTTACGTGGATCGTCCGAAATAGAATTTAACCTTACTAATGATGGCCAATGCGATAGGAAAAAAATAAATAACGATATCTTTTGAATATCTAACCACTGTTTAATTTTATTTTCAATGAGTAATAAAAATATGCACCTTCAGTACAAACTGATTTAGTGCAAATTCAAAGTGAATGGTGATAAGAGCACAATTGATAAGCTTGAATGTCATAGAGGTTATAAAAAAATTATTTGTAATATGGAGCATCTGAAATAGGGTCTGCAGCAGGTCATTACAATACGAAAGAATGAAATTTTAGTAATGATGCGTTACCAAAATGTGGCAGTTATATGGCTACTCAAGATTACGTTCTAAAAGAAACTAGTCAGCTTACGTATTACTGAAATTGTTAAGAAATTTATTTTATGATATTTCATACACACAGTATTGGATGAATTGTTTATTGTTAACAAATTTTTGATAAGTTATTGTTTCAAAAAGGTGAGAAAATAATTGAAGAGAGGTTGCATGTCCTAGGCTGTAAATTCAACTTATAAACGCTCATAACATTGAAACCATTTCTTGGACTTTCCGACCAATTTGGTGTTATATAGAGCACTAAAATACCTTTCCAATTAGGTACATCATTTTCTTGTATTTTTTTATTTGAAGGAAAGAAAGAAGCATTTTTTCTTATATAAATATTTCATAAGGGAGTTTTTTTCGCTAATTAAGTTTTAATAATGTATGAATGCTACAAATTACTATTCTATTCCATAATGTCAAAGATAATCCCGAGTCCAAAGAACTCTCTACACCATAAAATTTTAATTGGTCGAAGAGTTATAAGATTATAGTAAATATAATAAATCTCACATAATTCTCAAATCGTTAAGAAACTGAAATTTTTGGCGTATGGTATCATGTAATTTATTTTCCATTTAATTACTTTTAGTTGATAGCGCTACGTGCTATCTTTAACATTTCGCACATCAGTTTTATATCAGAAAGCAGTATAAACGATATCATTCAACCTACAATACCGCTAATTTCTTTAATAACAAAAGATATCTTATAAGTTATACGAGAGGTACCTGAAAAGATTTTTCCTAAAAATGAAACAAAAGACATCTTCTTCTTCCAGTACCATCTCCTAATGGAAGTCATAGTAATCTATGCCTTGTTTGTTGTTGCTCTAAACATGATCAACGAACAGCAACCGAATCATTTCAGGAAATTTTTTTTACTATAAAGTTATTCTACTTCCTATGCATTTTTTCTTTTGGTTTTTCGTTATATAATTAGCCTTAATAGTTCCTATTTCTCTCCTCTTACTACGATGTCCCAGATATTGTAATTTTCTCACTTTATCGCTTTTAATGATTTCCCTATGTGGCCCACGTTAAGGTTTCAATTGGTATTTGATCTGGCTCCTTCATCTTCTCTTTTTTTTTTGTATTTTAGTACATGTTCTAGTTCTTTTCTCAGCATTTATAGGCTTTGTATTGTATCCCACTATATTTATATAAACCGTTTACGTAATTGGTCTACACTTTAAGTTTATCATTTATTTCTAGTAGTAATTTTCTATTTGTGTCTTTTAGGATCCTTTTATTTTTGTGATTATATGTCAATTCCTTTATATTGTTATGCGTGTTGAAAGTGTCATAGTTTTTTGTATATCTCAATATTATCATAGTGTTTTATTAACCATTCCACTTTAGCAATTTTTGCTTCTCTTCTTATTTTTTTGTATATCTCCACATTTTTCTGTGTGTCGGTATTTTGATGCTATTCCATTAAATCTAAGATCTTATCTATCATCTAGTGTTTCTTTCTGTTCATAAGAGATAAATTATTTTGTTGCGATCTTCATAAATTTTTTGTATAATGTCGTTAAATTTATTAGCATATACTCAGTTAATTTCCCTTTTCGATACTATTGTTTATTATTATTTCAACAGCATACTTTATTTCTAATAATAATGGTCATGATCTTAAACTGATGGCAGCTACCAGCTGGAACAAATGCTTAAAATTGTAAAGGTGTTCTCTGGGGATATCGGAATGCAATTTAGACTTGAAAAGTGCCGTATTTTGAATATCGGTAAAGGAGTATTTGAAATGTAGAACGGTGAAACTATAGCTGCAGTGGAAGCAGAACAAACATACAAATACCTAGGTATGAAACAGGCTAAAAGAATTGATCATCGTACTATGAAAATCGAATTGATAACCGAATTTGTCAGGAGGATAAGGCGAATATTACACAATTTGTTTAAGGGGCTCAATACGTACGCTTTCTCTGTACTTAGCTACTCTTTTGGAATTGTAAAATGGAGCAGGAGAGACCTCCAATATCTGCAAGGAAAAATAAGAACATTCCTAACAAAAGCACAAAAACATCACCTTGGGAATACTACTGAACGTACAATGCTTTCAAGACATCAAGGAGGAAAATGATTGGTGGATATTGGTAAGCAATTCGACCAAAAAATAATAAACTTACGTTCATATTTCCACAGGGCAGCGGACTCTTCCACACTACATCCAGTAATATGCGAAGCAGACGAATCAACGCCGCTACAGTAGAGAACAGGATATTGCTTCTCACCACCAAACAGGCCAAGAGAAGTTACAAACCTGGCTACAGAAACCACTTCATGAACGGCATCCAAATGAGGTCAATCAGGACAATGTTGACAACTCAGCGTCGAACTACTGGTTGATTTTAGGACAGATGTTTCCGGAAACGCAGGCCTTCTTGTTATCTATCCAAAATTAGATTATTCCGACGAGGAACTATCGGAAGTTCATCAGAGATCCCTCAATAGAAAATGACCAATGTAGATATGGCTATCGAACATCAGAGACATTCAAGCACTTAACTGAAGAATGCCAAGCATTTGCCGCAACCGAGTATAAGGAAAAACACGACTCAGCTGCTAAGATACTCTATCAAGAGTTAGCAAATAAGTTAATCCTACTGCAGGTAGGCAAAGTGCCTTATTACAAATACAGTCTGTAGTCTATTCTTGAGAACAACCAGTTCAAGTTATATTGGGACCGAACGGTTCTGACGGATCAGAAAGTTGCTCATAATAGACTAGACATTATACTAACAGATATAATTTCTAGGCGAACTACACTAATCGACATTGCTGTATATCTCTTAAAACAATATTTAGTAGTTTACTTCTTGTAGCCTTTATGTAAGGTACTCTTCTCCAGTCTTATCTAGGAAGCTTATTATGTTTTTATAGTCTTCTAAAGTCCTGGGGTGCATTTTTACACTTTCTGGCATGGTTATAGCGTAATTAAAGTTGGTTCTGTCTTTCCTAAGGCTTACTGTGATCTTGGTGTGCTTTTCTTTATTTTCTAACAACTAATAATAAAATAAATTAGCTTTAATTCATTTTTTACCCTTTCACTATTTTTCTACTTTGAAAATAATTATAATTAAACCTAAAAATATTATACAATATGAAATAAGCTTCCTCGTATGATCTGTATGTATATTCAGAATGATTTCAAAAAGTACTCTAGAAATTTTAGTCCAGTTTTCACCGTTAGGTAGGCTATTTTCCGAGGAGGGTTTCTGTACATAATACGTTGATATATAATGTAAAGAAGCTTGCAATGATGAAGGTTTCCGAACCAATCGGAGACAAAATAAGAGTTCAGTTGCTTTGGGTTTCGAGCTTACTTTGATTAAACCGCGTCAGTTACTTTAAATGATAATGAAATTGTATATCTCAAAAAGTTTTTCAAACAAATTCACCTCAGTTTTTATGGAGAATCAACGAATGATGTCGCAATTAGCAAAGCCCCTGGTGGTAGGGACATGTAGCTAGCGATCTATTTTCGACCACCGTAGTAAATGTATGGATGTTTCGTCCCGATACCGGTGGTGGACTCATCAGTGGGATCCACCGGTATATTTCCCAGACATCCTTGTACTTTCCATAAACTTTTAAGTCCAGTTTTGCCGGAAAGCGGTAGTGAGATGTTAAGTTCCACAACAATGATTACAATCGTTTTAAAATTGGTATAACAGAGGTTTAAATTGACATTGGAAGGATTGCTGGTTAAATATAATATAACTGTAAGCATCGATTATCTCTATTAAAGGATCAAAAATATGGATTTTTAAAATTATTACCCCATAAAACTCAAACCTGTCGCTGAGGCTTTCGCTACTACAATGACTAGAGTTGAGGTAAGAAGTTATTGAGAGATTCAATTGGCATAAAGCCGCGTTAGTTAGTCTATTGATTACTTTAGTTCCACTGTGGTCGTATAGTAGTAAATAACACACATAAAAAACAAGCCAACAATTTAACAAATATCTACTAAAATAAATTTAAATTAACCACAGGAAATTTTTATAACCATTAGTTCTATTAACAATGATTGACTAACATTGAATTAACAACAGCAATAAATCTAAGCGCCACTTGTTTAACACATACATAAAATATCATGTGTGATCTAATTCTAAGAATCGTTTTTGCTTCGGGAATTTTAAAAGGTTTTTTTAGTTTTAATTCGATTCTAATTATTTCTTTGAAAAATAAGACACAGGTAAAACTGTATTTTTTCTAGATTATGTTAAATAAAAGATATATATATATATATATATATATATATATATATATATATATATATATATATATATATATATATATATATATATATATAAATGAATCTCTATTTCCCTTGGTCACGCCATAACTTGAGAACGACTTTACTGATTTCCTTCATCTTTTTTTAAAAAGTTTTTTAATACTTTGTAGAAGGTCTTTACGAAATGAATATTTAAGAAAATTGCGCATAAAATTGGAAAATTAAAGAAAATTGCGCATAAAATTGGAAAATTACACGAAAAGTTGACGACTATTTAAATTTCAGGCGTATGATAACAGTTCTTGCGTTTGACAGTTTGCGCGCCGTAAAAAAATATAGCCGACGGAGAGCTTTGTGTGGACTGTAGATTAAATTAAAATAGACGGTTTGAGCTGTAGGGAAAGATTTACTGTGAAAAATGTAGATTTTTTGGCATTTAGTGGCAACAGAGGTAAAGACAAGTAAGGATAACATAGAGTAAGAATAAATATATACAAAGAGACTATAAACACAAATCACACAGTGTAAGTTTGGTTTTCAATTGCATCGATCGCGGGTATCTATCGATCAAAAATTTTCTTATTCATTTCTTGATGCATAGTCCATTCGATCGGAACATTTATCCAGTTTGTTCAGTGAGTTTTTTGAAAAGAGGGTCTACAATGCCATCAATTAGACGTACCAACATGGGTCGTAGAACTCGCAATTCTACAAGTCAAAGATATTTACGAGCAAGTCAAACTGACGAGCAATGCGAAGCACGAAATGAAGTTGAACGGAATGGATGGAATGGAAATCAACAACGTAGAAATCTCGCGTTTAATCCTCATTGAGCTGCATTCAATTATAATGTGGCAATCGATTACAGTTCACAGCAAATCGTTGCTATTGAACGAATAAACGTTGTGTGTCCACAATGCAAGGCATTTAAGTTTAAAAATGAAGCCCCTTTATTGTGTTGCGCCAGTGGCAAAGTCAAATTGACGCCATTGGTATCGCCACTACATTCATTGGTTTCCAGAAATGGGCTAGATTCTATACATTTTTTGACTCATATCTAGCAGTACAATAATTGCTTTCAAATGACATCATTTGGTGCAGAAAAAGTTATTCAAGAAAGTAGGCATAAATACTTTCAAGATAGGTATAATAGGAAACAATAAACTTTTGCCACCATGTGGCTGGTGCAAAATGCGTTGGTAGCCTTCAATAAACACGGTGTAAAGTACGTTAGTAGATCTAAATTGCCAAAAGCAACAAGAAATTAGTGTGTTTACAGAGGTTAATGGAGGAATAGCAATGCTGCCAACGTATTTTGCCAGCCACATGGCGGTACAAACACTTCGCTATACAATTACTTATATTACACCTATTTACTCTTGCAGATTCAGGGTCAAATATATCATCGAGCAGGTTCCTTATTGCCAGCTCCGGATAGTAACTATAAATTTTTCATATTTATTTTATGGGGCAAGACAAGTCGATCAGCGTTGTGCACACAACAATTCGGTGAAAAGACAAATTATGGAACAACTCCAAACACTTTTCCATCAATACAACGAATTGATTGTATTACTCAAGACCGCATTAGACCGCATGCCATCTGATAATCACAAAATTATCATCAGGGCCGATAGGACGCCTGTAGAACAACACGCAAGACGTTTTAATGTGCCAACAATTGATGAAGTCGCTATCGTCATCGTTGGTGAAAATTTAGAATACCGAGATATTGTTTTACATCGACGGAACGATCAACTGCAGCGTGTGTCCGAAACATATCGATCACATTGCAATATCCTATCTTATTTTGGCAAGGTGAAGATGGGTATCATTTTTCAAACAAGAAATCCAGTTACAGGTAAGTAACTAACCTTCTTTTACTAATCTTCCTTATACACAACGTTACTTTATCTTCTTTATCTTTAACACATAAATTTAGTTACAGGCGCCGAAAGTAACAAAAAAATTAGTTCAATAAATTATTATTTATACAGACTGATGGTTCGGGAAAATGAGGACAATCACATCTTAAAATGTCGGCGTCTATTTCATCAATATGCTGTGGATATGTACGTCAATGTTGAAACCGAGCGATTGACATTTATCAGGTTGAACCAGGCAAAACTCCGTTCCGAGGAATACGTTCATCTTTGGGATGCCATCAATACTGACGGAAACGCACAGAATGTCGGCGGAATGACTATTCTCCCAGCAATATAGTCGGAAGTCCGCGACATATGCATGAATATGCCCAAGATGCAATGTCGTATGTACGTCTTTATGGCACACCAGATTTGTTTATCACGTTCACGTGCCATCCGCAGTGGACAGAAGTTCGACAAGAATTATTTTCTGGCCAATCACCTATTGATCGCCTTGAGATCACCGCAAGGGTGTTCGAACAAAAATTAAAATTATTAATGCATTTTATTATTAAGCACCGCGTGTTCGGCGAGACGCGCTGTTGGATGTATTCAGTTGAGTGGCAAAAACGCGGATTTCCACATGCACATATCCTTATTTGGTTAGTTGAGAGGATAAGACCTAATGAAATCGATGATGTGATATCAGCGGAAATTCCCGATAATGAAGAAGATCCACTATTACATGAGGTTGTTACAAAAAATATGATTCATGGTCCCTGTGGAATATTAAATCTCAATTCTCCGTGTATGGTTGACGGAAAATGTACAAAACGCTATCCAAGACAATTAGTAGCAGAAACTATCACTGGAAATGATGGTTATCCACTTTATCGCCGCCGATCGACAAAGGAAGGTCAACAATAGTCAAAGTGAATCAACAGGACGTTGAAGTTGATAATCTTTGGGTTGTTTCGTTTTCACGTTACTGTCCAAGACATTTAAAGCGCACATAAATGTGGAATTTTATCATTCCGTAAAATCTATTAAATATATTTGCAACATGTGAACAAAGGTAGTGCCATGGCTGTCTTCGGAGTTGCTGCCGAAAATTCCAACTCAATTTTAAATGGGCCGCTACGTAGCCAGTAACGAAGCGATGTTGCGTATTTTTTAATTCGCTATACATGAAAGACACCCCATGGTTTTTCACTTGGCTGTATATTTCGAAAATGGTCAACGAGTGTATTTTACAACGGAGAACGTATTACAACGAGCTGACAGGCCGCCATCGACAACATTGACCAGCTTGCTGGAATGTGTCAGAATGATGACTTTGCCCGAACACTGCTTATAGGGATTTGTTTATGTATATATATATATATATATATATATATATATATATATATATATATATATATATAGAATAGAATAAATAGAGTAAATATAGAATATAGAATATAGAAAGATAAAAGATTAATAGATAAATATATAGATAAATAGATAATAGGTACATTTATTCCAGTTCGAATTGAATATTCATAATTAAGACAGGACAACGTCTGTCGGGTCAGCTAGTATATATATATATATATATATATATATAAGTTTCTTAGAAAATTCTGCTGTATCAATTTTAATTATACAGGTCTTGACTTAACCTCTTATCTCAGTAAAAATATAAATATTAAGAAACAGAAATTCTCTTCTATCAGTTTCTTCAGACAGTATCAAATGCGAAAAATGATATTGGAGGACGTCAATTTCGAAAAAAAATGATCCAGTATCATATAAAAAAAGCTTTTAGTGCGTCAAAATGTTATTTTTTTGTATACACAGAAATAACCTCTTAAAATTAATAGCAAGAGAGTTTAAAAAATATATACTTAAAAAGAATTATAAAGTGTTTAATTCAAGTTACTTATTTTTAAATAAAATATTTTTCTAGTTTTTCATTTTAAATTCTTATTGACTTAAGTTCCTAGAGTAATTTTTAAGAAAAATCTGGAAAGTCTGTTCTAATTCAACAAATTATATAATAAAACACCAGTTGATTTGATAAGTAAAATAACTCTATAATTTTGCATTAAAACTGTAATTTCTTACATGAAGAACACATTGTAATGAAGAACTAAGAGAGTTTTGGTGAATCCTTATAGAAATATTATATAGATGAGCCGTGACTGTTTAGTCATGTTCCCTGTAATTTGTAGACTTGTATTCTCATATAATCTAGTAGGTTTTATAAGTGTATAAATAGGGATAGAATAAGAGTAGTTTAGAATGTGTTAAAAAGTAGTTATTAAAGGGTTGTTATTTAGTGGTGAAGTGTTGTCTTTTTATTTGGACCCAGTGATAAAATAAGGAGAGAAAAGCGTAACAATTGGTGTTGGAACTGAGGATTATCACCGGATTTCCAGAAAATTCTATTTATAAACCAAATGAGATAGAAAAAAAGGATTTCAGTGTTGGATTTGTTTTCAAGTAAGAATATAGGATTCATTTTCAATGAAGTTTTAGAACGTTCTATTTTTTAACTCAAAAAGATAGCGAAAACGGACTTTATCATAGGATTTGTCATTAATAAATAAGCTTAGAATCAAATTTTCGACAAAGTTCTAGAACATTCTATTTGAAAAGTAGAAGAGGTAGCGAAAAACTGACTTCGCAATCGAATTTGTCATCAACAAAGAAGCTTAGAACTAAATTTTTCGCGAAGTTCTATAATTCTATTTGGAAACTAGAAGAGATACCGAAAAACTGACTTTACCATCGAATTTGTCATTGATCAAGAAGCTTAGAACCGAATTTTTGCCATCGTTTTAGGACATAATATTTGGAAACTAAAACAGATAGAGAAAAACTGACTTCGCCATCGAATTTGTTATTAAGAAAGATACTTAGAACCGAATTTTCGACAAAGTTCTAGAACATTCTGTTTGGAAATTAAAAGAGATCGCGAAAAACTGACGTCACCGTCGAATTTGTCATTAAGACAGAGATTTAGAACCGAATTTTCGACAAAATTCCAGAATATTGAAAAATTTGAAAACTAGGAAAGATAGTGAAAAACTGATTTCGTCATCGGATTTGTCATCAAGAAAGAAGTTTGAAACTGAGTTTTTAAAAACATTCTAGAAGTTTTTTTTGTAAGTAATCTGGTCTGATCTAATGATGTTGCATCCTAGCAATTTTTCTAATGGCACATTAGTACAGAGACTATCAAATCTTATTATTTCTTACCTGGCTCTAGATTAAAGCGGTTAAACAATATTCACAAAATGTGTAGACTTTTTTAACACATACGTTCGTTTTAACTTCTAAAGGATGTATGATTTTTAGGAGAAACTTCGCTAGTGCACTTATTGGACATCATTTGAAGCTGGTTATTGGCCACAATGAATGCTGTTTTGTAAATTTTTGGTGGTCCATAAAGATGTGGTGAATTACCCTTGTGTGGTGTGAGAGTCAATTGCAGTTTGTCAAGTATAAGGTCAATTTTCAACATTATCTACAACCTTAACGCTGCGAATCGAAATTTATCAGTTGTAGTCAACAATAATGGATGATTTTATTCATTTATACCTCAACAATATGATAATTCTGACAATTTATTAGGTGAGAGTTAAGTAAATCGTCAAATACCTGAGATGTAAATTAGTACCCCTAGGCATATTTTTTGTAGCTGTATTTATATGTCTATTTGTATGTGTATTTATATATTTATTTGTATGCGTAAAATGTGTATTTTTATATGAATTTGTATTTCTAGAATGCGGGACCCCTCGGTTCTCAAATGATCCACCTATCTTTTGTACCCGTCGTGGTTTATTGCCCTGTAATTTCTAAGTGTTTAGCAAAGTTTATGATATTTCGTGGAGCGAGTTTCATAGTATTTCGACAAGCATTGCTTCAAGATGTTTAGTCCCTGTTAGGTAAATTCTTTGCATTCGAAGGATATGCTCCTCAGTGTCGTCCGATTTATGATAAATTGTTCAAAATGTTTACCAACAATCTATATATATCCGCACCGCCGAGAATTTTCCTTTTTATTTTAAAGTTACACGGGCGATGGTTAGGTTATTCCGGGTTTCAATCTTTTGGTTCAAAAAATCGTTGTGTCAAAATCTCATTTGGCATTTTCAAGTGTGGCTCGTCTTGTTACTCGGCTAGAATTGATGGTGATCTCTGTTTTTTCCCGAGTTTTGTTAAGTTGGCTCGCTTTCTGATTGGTGAAGCAGCTTTATAGGCTCTTCTTCTCTGCAAAGTGCGATATATTTGTTTCTTGTGTGCTACTCTCTCGTGATTTTGATCTTTTATTACTGTTTTCCATATAGTTGGAATATTTAAGGCATTATCCCATTTATTCAGCAGTCCTGATTTTTTGATTTCTAGAACCTCTTTTATGGCGCGTACTTTGTAGTTTTGTATTGGTGCTATTTCTTTTGCTTTTTAGAAATCGATAGTATGTTTGGTTGTTTGATGATGTTGAAATAAAGCTCAGCTTGTCTGTTTGTTTTTGAGATTATTTTTATGTTTCTGAATTCTGACTGTTTGTCCTATGTATGGAATTCTGTAAACGCCATGATTTTCAAGGTGAGCATTATTTAGTCTTATCTTTGCAGTTTTCTAGGATGTTGGCTATTGTTTTTTCTGATGTAAACATGGATTGTATATTGTGTTTTCTTAAGATTCTTCTAATTCTATCCGTGATTCCTTTTACATATGGGATGATAGGTATGTTTCTTGTTTGACCTTGGTCTTTTTTTTGCGATCTTTTCTTGTCTTTTTATGGCTTTTTATGTCTGATTTCAAGAAATCATTCCTTTCTAAAGCCTGTGCAGATGTGTTTTATTTCTTCTTGTTTAGTGTCCAGTTCTCTTAGGCGGAGAGATATTGATATTAGTATATTCACTACTACCTGTTTTTATGAAGGATGGTGATGTGATTCTATATACCCTGAAATTAAGGGTATCATTAGATTTTCTAGTTAGTAACAGATCCAAAACAGGAAGTTTTTTTTTATCTTGCTCGCTTTCTAGCGTAGATCTTATTTAGGTATACAACAAAATGGTTTAGATGTTTTTTTTCGTGTGGCCACATTATCAAAATGCCATCTACGTAGCGTTTCCAAAATTTCGGTTTCAAAGGAGCCTTTTGCAGTGCTTCTTGTTTCAAATATTTCATGAAAAGATTGGCTATAACAGGTGAAAGTGATAACCCCATAGGTGGGCCATCTGTTTGTTAGTATATTTGTTATGGATAAATAAATTATGTGTTTTTTAGAGAGTGTTTTGAAAGTTCAATGCTGGAAAAATTTTACATATAGTTATTTTCTCTAAAGTCATCCTCCGATATACTTCGATATAGTGATTTTCTGTCGAGACTTGCTAAGATGTCGTTTTCTTGAAGATGAATATTGTTGATCATTTTGGTCAAATGTTTGGAGTTTTCCATGAGGGTATCGGCGAGTTCGTCTTTTTTATATTTTTCTGCTTTACTTTCAAAAATTATTAATATATACCTTGTACACTATCGCCGTTAATATTATAATAAAATATTTACATGTATTTTTTTTAACAAAAATTAAATGTTACAGTAAAAACCACAATCATATCATAATACAAAGGAAGCGGAAACAAAAGTATGAAATAATGTGAACATGAAACTTGCATGTTATAAAAATCTACGAACCAATTTATTTAAAAGAGAAAGTTTAATATAATTATAGCTCTGAATTTTATAAATGTGGGCAACAAAAAAGGTTATATATATATATATTGTTTGTTCAAAAAAATCCCACACAACTAATGTAATATTTAAATTTCTATTAATTGTTTAGGTCAACGGCACCCACTATTCCTAAATAATAGAAATTTTGGATATTAAATTACAACAATTCAAATTTTATGAAAAGGCTGCTAATCGATATTTTGTAAATTCTGAAACCATTTTGTATTGACGTCATTTCATGATTAATTTTAGTTACCTGTACGGTATTATATCACACGGTTTCCTGGTGAAAGTTTAAATGGAAATGTCATATTACTACTACGTTACTTACAAACGTCATATTGACGTGATATTAGGAAGTTGTTTCGGCAGGTATAAGATACCATTGCGACGGCAGGTGACCTTATCTACTATTTATCAGTAAGGGAAAAAGCTTTAAATGTTAATTTAGCCTTTTTTGGGGCTGCATTACGTGTTTTGTTGATTTAAATATCCTAAACAAGTGAGAGGAATGTTAAGCTTTCTTGCTCATGAAAAATGACCAAAGTTTACACCTGTGTTAGTAAATTGTTGCTGATCAACAATTGTTTTTTTTTTAACTTCTTTGAAATATGGTCTTTTATAGTGTAATGAACTTTATGGCGTTATACATTTCATAGTATTAGTTTGTGTTTACTGTTATACGGTTTTGGGTTTATTTTCTACGATTTCATAATTTATATAATTAATTTTACCTTTGTTAATTTCCTCAGGAGACGTCTCTAACTCTTTAGAAAATTCTATTTATTTTTAACATGAAACGCCTATGACAGAAGGTCTGGAAATCGCCAGATTACTCCTTTTTCTTATTTTCGTTACACTATGTAGTATGAAAACCCATCTAGAAAGATCCGTAATCTTCTGGTATCGACCAAAAGGTTATATAAAGGGTCTAGAGCGGCTTTCGTGGACAGTTTAGTTTGAGACGTTGTCCGTGTAACTTCAATTGTTTGACAAGTGTCAAAAGTGAAGTTGACAATAAAAATCTTTTGAAATAATAGAGTGTGTTGAATAATACAGTGTGTGTTCAAAAATCGGCTGTCCGGAACAATATTATGAGTATTACAAGGCGATTCAAATTAAGTGCTTAATGGTGGCTTGATTATTAGACAAATAGACATATATTTATTTCCACAGCTTTTTTACAAAGTTTCGGATAATGTCAAGAATAGAGTAAATAAAGTCTAAAATGTATACAGTTTTGGGCATAACAAAAATGAAATTAACACATTAAAATATTAAAAATAAATCACTAAAGTTCAATAAACAAACAAAATATAAAATTGTAGTAATAGGTCAGATATGTTGCAATTTAAATATTCTTCCACAGAGTAGAATAAATTTTTTTCCAAATAATTTTTAAGTATATTTTTAAAACTATTAACTTTCTGAACCTTTTTAAGGAAATTCGTTGTATAACTTAATTGACAAAATAATTGGGCTATTTACTATCTTAGTCAATCTGTGCTTCGGTAAACTTGAATTAAGATTTACCCTCAGTTCATACTGAGTATTTCTGGATAAAGAATAATCAGACAGGTTTTTCTTGACATGCATAACCGAGCTGGAAATAAACAAATATGGAAACGGCATAATTTGCAAATCAGGAAATAAGGTTTTTTCTGAGTCTTGAAAACCTCTTCCGCTCTGGAACAGTTGTCCCAACACGGTATCCTGATACCGTACGATGAACAGGATTGCACGTAACTGTAATAGTAAAGAAGCTAGAGCTCGATGTTAACTTTATTACGTAACTGCCATATAACATATGTATAAATTAACATTTTTTTTAAAACTGCGTCCACCTGGTCCGACCAAGTAAGGTGCTTATCAATAAGGATAAGTATTTAGTAACTCTATTTTGCTCAATTCATTCGTTATGAAATTTAACAAGTAGACTTTTATTTAAATCCGTAAGACCAAAAAATATCATTTCAGTTTTTGATCGATTTAAAACTAAGCTATTTTTCCCTTCAAAACTCACCATTCAGCTAACCGCACTAGCTGACATCTTAGATAATATCTCATATTCATCACTCGAGGTTAAGACGACCGTGTCATCTGAAAATGCATCCACATATTGATAAGGAAATTCCTCCACGATACTATCAAAAAATACAATCAACACAAGTGGTCGCACTGTACTACCCTGCGGTATACCACTAGATACCGGTAACTGCCTTGATACAATGGAAATATCGCCATTTTTAGAGTTTTTTGCTTTCTCCCGGTGAGGTAAGCCCTAATCTACAAGTGAGCAAGACCATGCATACTGCACTTATCAAACTTATCCAATATTAAAGCGATACTAATTACATCAAATGCCCTTGTTAGATCAAAAATCAGACATAAAGATTTATTATTTCACTCGAAATTTGATAATACATGTGAATATAGGAATAATATTGCATCCTGAGTAGAGCGGCCTATTCTGAATCTGAACCGATATCTACTAAATAACTCTTCATTGTGTAAAAATGACGCTTATAAAAACATATTTCGAAAATTTTAGAAAAAACCGATGAAAGCAATATTTTATGATAATTTGACATCACCTCTTTTATGTATGGAAACCACAAATCAGCTTTTCAATGAAGTTGGAAATGACATCTCCTGAAATGACAGATTTACAAGATATGTAATAAGGATCACCAAAAGGTCAATAATGTGCCTGACAAGGAAGCAGGGTATTCCGTCGTCACCGGCAGAATTTTTATTAATAACTGATAAGATGATTTCTGGTATTTCACTCTCTTGATAAGAACATAAAAAAGCGAGTTTGATATCACTTTAGGTTTAAAATTAGCGGGACATTTCCCACATAATTCACCTTTATTCATTATTTCACTGACGGACTCGCATCGTGCAAATTATGAAAATGATTACTCCTATCGTCGGCAAAATATTCCGAATGTTTTGAGCGCCTTGAGTTGTCAGTGTTACTATTTATGACATATCATGTGCTGAGCTCTCAAATTATCAGTTCCAAGATGGTCTGAGAATTCCTAGAGGAACTGAATGATTTGAGTAAGGATAATAAAGTCACCCTCATGTGGGTACCGGAACATACCGGGATAGAGGGGAATGAAATAGTAGACAGACTCGCAAAGAAAGGGGTGGAATCAGTAGCAGCGTAATGCTGGAAGAACTAAAGATAGAAGAAGAAAGCAGGAGATCCAGTTGTTGGATGAAGCTGCAAGGATTGCGACAAGTGAAGATACTTCTGGGGAACTACGACCAGAAGAGATTCAAAGAATGTATAATCTTGAGTAAAAACCAACTCAGAGTTCTGACAGGGATTCTGACAGGGCATTGCCACCTGAAGAGACACCTCAAGAAACTCGGACTGGTAGAAAGAGTGCAGATTCTGTAAGGAGGACGAAACCTCTATTTATATCGTTGCAGACTGCAGCGCTCTAGAAAACCCTAGGATGCTATTCTTGGGAGCACACCAAATCGAAGAAGGGGAGCTACCTACCTTGAAGACGTCCTACATTCTGAGATTCCTGAGGGAAATAGGACTGGAGAGCCTGTCTAGTCGATAAAATAACTCTTACGACTAGGCAGCAGGAGGGGGAACAGTAATAGATCTACCAGGTCGCAGTGTACAGACCCCTAATTCTACGCACATACATACATACCACGCCGTTCTTGAAACATTATTAGATTTAGCAAATAGGTCATTATAATATTTTAGTTTAGCCCTTTTTATCTTATATTTATCATGATTTTTTATAATTTTATATCTTATTAAAATATTATCTTTATTCTTATCTTTATAACTTTTGAACAAGTCCCTCAAAAATTGACCCTCCTCAATAGGTTTTTTTGTCATTCAGGATTTGCGAGCTGTTGAATCCTTAGGATAACATCTTTCCAAAGGGAAAGAGTTTTGAAACACATCAATAAACCTTCCAAACTCCAAAGTATCCAAAGAGCATTCGGTACAAAAAAATCAATTCCAATCAGTCATTGAAAGAGCCAAATAAAAGTTACTAACATGACATTTTCGCGTGAAGAACCGCTTTTCATAAAAAAAGTACAACCTGTCAGTCAATATTGGGACTGAAATAAGCTGCATAAACCATTATTTAAAGCTGTGCGTTGTTCTTATCTTCTTAACCTTATTACAATTTTTATATTCACCTCTAAATTACAGATTTACTGATCACAACATTTTTTTCGCAAGGAAATAAGCTGGTATATTTTAAGAGTTCATTAGTATTAAGTTCTGTATAGAATTAAGTGGAATTAATATAAAGTCTAGTCTCCACTTTAGTTTGGTTTTATAAAAAAATAAATAGGGCGTTACATTACCATGGTGTTTAGTTGGTAAGTTGTAGAGTGTAAAGGACTGTACTCAATATGATTGATACTGAAGCAATACATTTTTAGATGGCAACACTGTACGATGCAGCCTCGCATCGTTGATCTTGTGAAATATCCGATAGGTGAGTAGTAATATATAATATAACAAAAAATTCTATGAGTTGATTTTCTGTATAAAAAATTATGTGTGGAGGTTTTTAGCAAATAACAAAGTAATATGCGTCTTTAAAATACATTTGGGGATAAGGTTTCATGTCATATCACATCATTATGTTTAAATGTTCAAGCGTGAGTGACGGCAGCTTCGTGACGAGCCCCATGAAGGTCATTTTTTACAGCAATAACATTGAAGAATGTTAATTAAAAGAGCCAACTGTTACAAGATGATAATCAAATCACCAATATAGAACTTTAGCTGCAGTGCGAGAATTTAAAAAATTTTACAAATTGATATTGGTGTCAGGAATTTCTGGTTTAAGTGAATCTCCTACAGATAATCTTTATTGCGAAGAACAAAAACAAATGAGCATGATTTGGTGCAAGAACAAGATATACATATTTTTTTTTATCAATATTAAACTTGAGTGTTCTGTCAGTGAAAAAAAAATGAAATTTATTAATTAGCACTGATACAAAAATAAAATAATTTGAAAATAGTTAATAAGCCAGCAACCATTATTGTGGTGGGCTAATGCATAATTCATATCTCTCCAATGAAATTAATAAAAAACTCCTAAGTTTAAATCATAAAATATGATGATCAATAAAAAGCTTTCGGTATTATTTTCATTGCCAATTTCTGTAGGGAAAATCTACTTAATATTATAGGTTCCAACAGAAACAATCAATTGTAAAATTGAGGTTATATACATGAGCGTGACAATTTGTTGTAATTTTTTTGCCATTTGTATTGCCAGTTCTCTCTATTTAATCATGGAGTGATACACCCTTCCACAAAGTTTGCAAATTTACAGATTTTTTTTAAAAATTCTCGCTGTAACTTTCACTAATATTAGGTCGTTATCTGGGACTGATCCTAGATAATAAACTCTTCTGGAATAAGCATGAAAAAGAAATAATCAACAAGGCTACAAAAATCTTGATGGTCTATAGAATCTTTGTGGGAAAAAGATGGGATACAAACCCAAAAATCCTGCAGTGGATGTATTCTGCAATAGTAAGACCAAACATCACATATGGGGCAATGATCTTGAGCAAAAGAACTAGTCTGGCTAACCTCTCGAAAGTTCAAAGGCTGGCCTGTGCATGTATAACCGAGGCAATGAAAACCTGCCCGACGGCCGCCATGGAAGTAATCCTGAACCTCACGCTTCTACATTTATTTCTAGAGAACATGGCGAAGAGGATGATTTATAGGATGATGAGAGATGAGGTCATAAAACGAAGGCCCAATCTCTCATCCAGAAATCAACAAATCTGGGACATGTCCCAAGATGAACTGAAAAAGAAATTCAACTTTGTGAAAAACTTCAGCACAAAGTTGAGTCTCAAGAGCGAATGGGACAAAAACACCATTGAGAGAAATCCATTATACGGTATGCAGATGGCTCCAAAACAACGGAGAAAACTGGAGTAGGAGTGTATGGACCTGGCACCACACACTACGGAAGATTGGGTAAGTCACCAAACATTTTCCAGGCAGAAATACATGCCATTAGGATATGTATTCAATTTAACAAGGAGAAAAACTATCACGGCCAAGAGATTTTCATCTTGTCGGATAGTTAAGCAGCCATCAGTGCACTGAGGTCTCAAGTTATCGGTTCCAAGATGGTCTGGTAATGCCTAGAGGAACTAAATGATTTGAGTAAGAATAATAAAGTCACCCTCATGTTGATATCGGGACACATCGAGATAGAGAGGAATGAAATAGTAGACAAGCTCGCGAGGAAAGGGACTGAGATACCATTTCTGGGGCTAGAGCTTTTCTGTGGAATCAGTAGCAGCGTAATGCTGGAAGAACTAAAGATAGAAGAAGAAACCAGGGTATCCGATTATTGGACAAACCTGCAAGGATTGAGACAAGCGAAGATACTTCTGGGGAATTACGACTAGAAGAGATTCAAAGAAGGCATAAACTTAAGTAAAAATCAACTCACAGTTCTGACAGGGGTTATGAACGGGGAATTGCCACCTGAAGGGATACCTCATGAAACTGGGACTGGTATAAAGAAAAAAGTGCATATTTTGTGAGGAGAAGGACGAAACCTCTATTTATATCTTTTCAGAGTGCAGCGCTCTAGAAAACTCTAGGATGCGGTTCTTGGGAACACACCAAATCGAAGAAGGGGAGCTACCCATCTTGCAGCCGTACAACATACTAAGATTCCTGAGGGAAATAGGACTGGGCAACCTGCTCTAGCCGATAAGGTAACTTTTATGAATGGGCAGCAGTAGGGGGCACAATAGATCTAACAGGTCGCAGTGTACAGACCCCCAACTCTAATCACATACATAGGTCGTCATACTTGTCCTATTCGAAGAACAATTTAATGACTGAAAAAAATTGAAGTTATCATTTTAACTATATAATATTTCCGTTCCATAGAAATTCAGAATTGCGAGAAGAGACGAAAGTGTTTCTTTGAAGATTGAAATTTCAGCAATGTGCTGAATTTTGCAGAATGATCTTAGTCTGCGTGCCTACAAGATTGTTTTGATTCAAGAACTAAAAACAAATGAGCAATTGATGCATCGTAGGTTCAGTGACTGAGCTTTGGCACAACTTGAAAATGATCCTGAGTTTCAGCGATAAGAGTCACTCCTGGCTGAATTGAAGAATGATCCTTAAATTCTCCAAAACTGATTGCAGCGAATTCATGCATGCAGACGCTTTGGTGGAGGACATTTGAATGATGTTGTTTTTCATAGGTAATGGTATGAAATATAATTTATTTCAAAATAAAAATAAATCTGATATTCACATAGCGTCTGTTTTATTTCAAATATAGAATGCGCCTCTCTTAATCAACTTGACGAGTTCACCGCTGTTAGTTTATGTTTTCAGTTACTGCTTTTCGTTAGACTTGGAGTACACCAAAGAAGAGTTTCTTTTTTGTAGGACACGACAAACTACTATGAAAGGTTATGGAAATGATAAGTTCATTTTTTGAAAGTAATGACTTACATTGGAAGACCTTGTATGGAGTGTGTAACGACGAAGCATCAGCCATGTTTGGATCGAGGTTGGGCTTCCAATCTAAAGTTAAAGAGCTTGCATACCAAGAAAAGGGATTACACTGCATAACTTATCGAAAACCCTTTAGAGTACATCTGCTGAGATGCTATAAAATTTGTTCTAGATCAAAAATTATTACTAGAAAGCTTTTGAAAGTGTAGGTGATATTTCAAAAGTGCACGAAAATTAGGTAAAGTGTCATTATCATACTGCATATTTTAAAAACACATTTTAATAATGTCGTTAAGCACCATTTATTAGAGAAATTATTGAGTTTATTACTCTCAATATTTAAAAAATACGTCCTCTAACAGCATGGTGCCATAATATTTTTAAGAAGGTTTTGTAGAAAATAGAACCAATATAGAGAATAAACTTAGTCAGAAAATAAACTTTAGAGTATTCCTAGAGTAATGAAGATCAAATTGGAAGTTATTTAAATAATAGAGTCAAATCAAATCAGATCAATTTATTGATCAAATAGTACAACAGTACATAAAGTCATGAAAGTGTCGATCACGATAATACTACATTACAATTAAAGTCATTACTATTTTCCGAACAAGATCATTATTCTCATCAGAAAATTGAAAACCTCTATCATTACTGACATTAGAACAATAAAAAAAAGCATGTGCAAGTCATTATTTCTATACTCAAAACGGTGTATATCTTTAAAAATTTAGTAACGGTTTTTTACATCAAAAAAAAATGTTCCTCATAAATATAACTAGGGTCGTTCATTTCGATTTTCTGTCTTCCTCTCGGAGTAGAGAAAAATAAGTTATTTTTACAATTGAAACAACATTTATATTTATTTCATAATTTTTAACATGTTTTATTATCTAAAATTTAATAATTCTACAAAATATCCCATTAATATTTTTATAAAAATATGAACGTTAACACGCTTACGTACTCCATATCTACTCCAGACACAACATAAATCGGAAAATACTGATGATTTTCCCTCCTTGTTTCTCTTCATAATAATGAATAAGAAAAAGATATCCACAGGTCAGGAGCAAGGAACACAAAAAAAAGCCGCTGTTATTTACATAACCTTGCCTCAGACTGTGTCTTTATTTTGTCCTTTTATTGAAATTTTTGTGTATAACATTTTTCTTTTTTAAGGATATTTAGTTTGTGAAACTTGCTTATAAACCATTCGACAAATTTCTTGTTATATAACCAAAAAAGAAAATAGTAGAATGAGCCACTCCGATCCTGTTACAGTTCTCAAAAAAAATGTCACTAGTTTGATGCATTTGTCAAATTTTGACGTATAGATATACAGCGGTTTAACTATATAAACAAAGGCACCAATATCACGGTTAAAACAACAAATTTTTAATATACTTCAAATTCTTCAAAATGAATAAAATCTTAATAAAATCCAAAAACAATAAAATATAACAATATAATAAAATCTTGTTGGGAATAATAAAACATAAAATTACATTACTGATGCAAACTTGGGAATTGAAGCTTGGAAAAATTCCTCAAAGGAATAATTTGCAGAAGAAATCAAAACATCTTCATTTTTTTTTAAATTATCTCCTTGCCAACTGCCCAATATTAAAAGGAATTGCACTATATCACGTCTTGCCCCAATGAAAAATTATCCTTTTAGTTATTTCAAGTTAAGACTGAGGGGTACTCAGGTTATATTGATTACGCTATAGACAATTATGGGAATTTAAGAATTTAGTATGTACGAAAATAATTAGTTCTCGAAATAGAGGTTTACAGTAGGCCAATCTGTGTGCTTTAGAAATTGTTCTGACAGCTCTTTTTATGCAGAAGAAATAAAGTATAAAGCAATGTATCTGTTGTGTACCCCCAATAAATGATCCCATATCTTAAGTGGGATTCGAATATTGCATAATATATCTCAAGATATATAATTTTGTCATTTAATTAAAGTGATACGGTTCTTACGGCAAACGTGGCTGATGGTAAGGTTCCAGCCAATTTATTTATGTGATTTGTCCACTTTAACTTTTGGTCCAAAGTAATTCCCAAGAACTTGTAGTCAGAAACACTATGAACAACACTATTGTTAATTTTTAATGATTAAGTCAGGTTTTTAGTAAAATTGATAAACTTACTTTTATCGACATTAATTACCAACATATTTGCATCAAACTACTGCTACTGTATTCATATAAAGCACCTTAGGACTCTCCTCAGACCAGCAGACATAGGTATCATCCGCAAATAGAGTAAAGCTACTTGAAATTTTCAGCAGTCAGGTCATTAATATAAATAAAGAATAGAATGGGTCTTAATATTGACCCCCTGAGGTGCATAGTGATTACAAGTCGTATTTATTTATGGTTTTATTAAAAAATCAGCCAAAGATGAGTACTTGTATGTTTTTTATGTATGGATTAAACCTAAACACAATTATTAATTTCTGAATTCCACGAAGAGTCTTGGAATCTTTTCTTGTTGTCACCTCACTGACATTGATAATATGACCTATCTCGGTTCCGATTTTAAAATTTAGGTAATTGGTGCCTTCTTAATAAATAGTATTCAGATTCACGCAAAGAGTACGTAATAAGAATGATGTTTTCGACAATGGAATCTTTTCTTGTTGTCACCTCACTGATATTGATAATATGACCTATCTCGGTTCCGATTTTAAAATTTAGGTAATTAGTGCCTTCTTAATAAATAGTATTCAGATTCACGCAAAGAGTACGTAATAAGAATGATGTTTTCGACAATGAATAAAAATTTCACACTGCAAAAATAGTATGCAGTTAGAAGCTCCTATTGAAAAATAAAACATTTTCAACAAAAAATCCACCGATCTCCTGCTAAATATATAAATGACATAAGTTCTATTGTTCCTTTTAAATTAATTATAACAAACAAAATTGTACGAACGTCAAACCAATAAGATAATGATATTTTTGCCTGCTGATCAAAATTTTAAAATAAAAACACTATTAATGTATATGGATTCAACAATATTTATATGCTAAACATAAATAAAAGAACCGATTACATAAAAACAAGACTTGTTATTCTAAGTCGCAAAACTAAACTGCGACTTGGCTATTAGAGAGGTCTTTCAAGAACCACTGCCGTCACCATCAAGTTTTTGTCTTTTATTTGACCATGAATTTTAACGTGCATCCGTGTATAGATGGGTTAAAAAAGAACAGGCCAAAAGTGGTTTCAAGGCCTCCTAAACTCTAACTTCTTTCCTTTTTTTTTGTTGACTTGTATAATCTTGGGTTACTTCGCCAAGCCCGTACCCTTAATCCCTTGGGTACCTAAATTATCAGTGGCGTGGAAAAAGATGTGTGCATTATTTAATCTATGAAATATGTGTTTTAATCTTGGGACTTCTAATGTTATTTTGATATTGCTGTTTCATGATTATTAATAAGTGTTTTCGATGAAATAATTTATTTGTAATTACTGTAATTTAATATTGCAGATATAATTAATTTTGCTAGTGATGTTAACATGTTAAAAAGTCGATTAGCAAAAACTTATTACTCTTTTAAACTCTATCGTTCAAGAACCTGCATCATTCTATTTAAAAAAAAGGAAAGCATAATAATGAAAATAAGAGTTGCGTCTTGAAGAAAGTGCAAAATGTTTTGAATAATAACAATTTTTGGGATAATCTTCGATTTCTAACTATCGAGGGTGGATTGTAATAAACAAAAAGTTTTTAGTAACTAAAAAATTGTTTCTCGTATTCCTTGGGCGATTTTAAGTACATAGTGTCTCTTGAATTTTTTCCGTCCGACGTATAATTTTTTAGTTAAAAATTAAATATTTGAAAAATAGCATTTTTTGCTACTTTTCAACATTTTGATTAAATAAACATTTTTAAGTTCTTCGCCCAGCAATTGATAGTTCAAGTCAAGGACTACATTCCGAAAATGTAATGTTTTTATTGCTTTTTAACGCTATAAATAAATAGCGTTTCATCAATTATAACCTACGGACCGCCGTGTATGAAGGGAAGTAAAGATCTATGCTATTGTATTATTTATTTTATGATCAGATGTATATATATATATATATATATATATATATATATATATATATATATATATATATATAAAGGGTGTTTTTTTATAGAGGTATAGAACTTTTAAATGGAATAAAACAAAGATGAATTTTTTAAATTGACATGAAATTTACTTTATTCGAATGACCTTCTGGCATTATAATTTAAATATGACTTCTGGCATATAACCGCCATGGCTGGCTCGGACGTAGTCTAATCTGGAGGTCCAATTTTCGATGACTTTTTCCAACATTTCTGGACGTATATCGGCAATAACGTGGCGAATGTTGTTCTCCAAGTGATCAATCGTTTCGGGCTTATCGGCGTAGACTAGCGACTTCACATATCCCCACAGAAAATAGTCTAGCGGCGTTAAGTCGCACGATCTTGGAGGCCAATTCACGGGTCCGAAACGTGAAACTATGCGGTTACCAAACGTTTCCTTCAATAAATCAATTGTGGCACGAGCTGTGTGACATGTTGCGCCGTCTTGTTGAAACCACAGCTCCTGCACATCATGGTTGTTCAATTGATGAACGAAAAAGTCAGTAATCATGGCTCTATAGCGGTCACCATTGACTGTAACGTTCTGATCAGCATCGTTTTTAAAGAAGTATGGACCAATGATTCCACCAGCCCATAAAGCATACCAAACAGTCAGTTTTTCTGGATGTAACGGTGTCTCAACATACACTTGAGGATTATCATCACTCCAAATACGGCAGTTTTGTTTATTGACGTATCCATTCAAACAAAAGTGAGCTTCATCGCTAAACAAAATTCGCTTATGAAAATCGAGATCAACGGCAATCTTGTTTTGGGCCCATTCACCGAATCTACGCTTTGCTAGGTGATCGTGTGGCTTCAATTCTTGCACGAGTTGGATTTTGTAAGCACGCAAACCAAGATCTTTCCGCAAATTCTTCCATAAAGTGAATGGACACATATCCAATTCCTGTGCACGATGGCGGATAGACTGATTCAGGTCTTCCTCTACGCTACGCTCTACAGCAGCAATGACTTCTTCTGTACGCACTATACGACATCTCTGTGGATGCGTATTGTCATTTAGAGTAAACGTGGTGCGAAAACGTTCCATAGTTAATAGAATTAATTGCTCTGATGGACGATTATGTTGACCGTAAAATGGACGTAGTGCGCGATACGTATTTCGAACAGAACCATGATTTTCAAAATAAATTTGCACAGTTTGGAAGCATTGTTCAGGCGTCAGCCTATTCATGTTGAAATGCCAAACCAAACTAAACATAAATCACTTGACAGCTGATAAAATGACCACCAGTTAAAAAAGTGTTGCCAACTTAAAGTTCTATACCTCTATAAAAAACACCCTTTATTTCCAAATTTGAGAGCTGTTTATATGTTGTAACTGCTAGCAATGGTTGAGATATTGTGCAGTGTGTATATGAAGTTTTAATAACTTCATTTGAATCGTTGATCATGATATCCAGGAAGAGAAACTGATCATATACCTCCTTTTACATAGTCAAATGATTAAAAGGAGAAAAAATACCTCTTGTTACCCCATGCATAAATTTGCTCATCAGTAATTTTTTTTTCAGTTCTTTTAGTTTTTTACTTCTTGAAAACAATGTCAAAATATTATAATTCGATTGACAGTGCGTTGAAATTTTTTGAGTTTGTTGGTGTCATATATAAAACATGACCTAGAGCTATTTAAGTGCTGTATTTAGAAAATAAATTTGATAAAAATTTAGGTATAATAAGATTGACAATCAACATACACAAAGTCACAATTTTACAAAATTTCAATATTTTAGGTTTTTATTGAAACGTTTGTGTATTACAATTTTTCTGTTTTTTATTGACCCTATTTTTCACAATTGTCATAGTCTAATAAAGGCATGATCTATTAAATTTGTAGCAATTACCTTCTAAATTACTGATCCCGCCAAAAAAAAATCGAAAGAAGTTTAAAAATAACTTCTTACACATCTTTGCTATCATATGGCGGATAAATGCACCCAAATTAAAGAAAGTGTACCTTTAAGACCGTTAATTGTATATCTATGAACTAATTTCGTTGTTTGGGCTTTCCGTATCCAAAATCTCAATGATGTGGAAGTGGTTTTTGCATTATTAATTAATGTAAACGTTAAGGAAAACAATTGAGTAAATCGAATTTTCATTGATATCTCGTCAAGATGATTGGTTACTATTATTTTCCGTTTATTATAACAATATCTTTGTTTTTTTTTTAAATAATTTACTTGTGAGTATTATGACTCAAAGCAATTTGCTCGCAGTACAACACAATCAAATTTAATCCACCTAAATTAGTTGCTCTGTTAGAGATGTTTTGGTTATTGAAAATAAATAAAAATCAAATTAGGACCCTGACAAGCGTTTCAAATACTGTTATTTATAAATAAATTTTACACATAGCCGTGATCTGAGATTCCAACAAACTCACATGCCTTTAATATCAGCGTGCTACGCAAACCAAAAAAAAAACAAACAATCTATTTGGTTTTTAAAAATCATTGTAGAAACAGCGTAATAACAACAAACATTCCTATTGACCTCCTCAAATTAAGCTTTCATGTCCGAAACTGTCCCAAGTGCAGTGTTTCCTAGTTAATTATTGTGGAGTGCTATTTCAGTTATTTTTTTATTACTGTTGTTGTGGAACCTAACATCTTACCACCGCTTTCCGGCAAAAGTGGACTTAAATTGAGGTCCAAGTTTGTGGAAAGTACAAGAATGTCTGGGAAAGATACCGGTGGATCCGACTGATGAGTCCACCACCGGTATCGGGATGAAACATCCATACATTTATTACGGTGGTCGAAAATAGATCGCTAGCTAAATGTCCTTACCACCAGGGGCATTGCTAATTGCGACATGGCGCCCGAGCAGGGACGGCGCCAGACGAGGGTCCTAACCGCCGTTGAATTTGATTAAGCCTGACTCGGCCATTGGAAGACCACCGAGGATGTCCGTTCCACTTCCTTTTCAGGCCTGTGCTGTCTAACGGCTTGAACTGGCCGACACTGCCTTAGGGGGGGCATGTTGTGGAACCTAACATCTTACCACTGCTTTCCGGCAAAACTGGACTTAAATTGAGGTCCAAGTTTGTGGAAAGTACAAGGATGTCTGAGAAAGATACCGGTGGATCCCACTGATGACTCCACCACCGGTATCGGGACGAAACATCCATACATTTACTACGGTGGTCGAAAATAGATCGCTAGCTACATGTCTTACCACCAGGGGCATTGCTAATTGCGACACTGTATAAGGTTATTACTTATTAGTTATATTTTGATCAGTATTTAATAAAATACAACTATATGTGTCGCATTCCTTAAATACGTCTTTATTATCAGCAAAGCTAAAATTTGGTCTAGCTCCTAAATTTGGTACTATTTCGAGGGGGAGCAGTTTTGTACTATGGTTTATTTAGTGACTGCAAATTTTATCAAGTAATCTAACTTATGCATATTACAATATTTTGAAATGGGGCCATTGGTTAAATTATTGTAATAAAGACGATAAATAAAATTTTCAGGCAGATTTATTACTTCTTAATCTCTTGTTTTATTAATGAAAGATAATTGTTAAATTGATAGGTGTGATATATAAAAAATACCTAAATTGATTAAAGGAAATAAGTTTGATAAAAATTTAGGTATAATATCTCGCATATTTCTTAATTTTGCAAAATTTCAATTAAAAAATACCTTATTTTTGGTTTTTATTCAAACTCTTGTGTGATAAATTTTTTATCCTTTTTCATTGCTCACTTTTATGAGCTTAATAAATGCGATGTTATATTAAATACGAATCATTTACCTGCTCAATTACTGCCCACAATATTGTCAAACAAAATTGAGAGAAGTTAAACTTTTTCTACATTACTATGATCACGTGGCGCATAAATGCACTTAAATTAAAGAAAGTTTCCCTTCAGGTCCGTTAATGCAATATCCGTAGAACTGATTCTGTCTTTTGGGCTTTTAGTATCCCAAAAGCCAGTGGCGTATAAAAGGTCTTTGCATTATTAATTAATATAAATTTGAGTAATTTTCACTTTCCCTTGATATCTAGTCAAGATGATTTTGCTACCACTATTTTTCGTTTATTATAAAAATATCTTTGTAAAATTTTTTAAAATAATTTTGTTGTCATTATGATTCGAACTCATTTTGCTCGTAGTACAACGCAATGAAATTTAATCTACCTAATCTTAGAAATATTTTGGTTATTGAAAAAAAATTAGATCCCTGACAAGTGTTATAACTTTTACAGATGGCTGTGATCTGAGTTTTTAACAGACTCACAAGCCTTTAATGTCAGCGTGCTGCACAAACCATAAATAGTACGATTCATTTGGTTTTAAAAGCCATTGTAGAAGCAGCGTAAATAACAGACATTCCTATTGGCCTCCTTAAATTAAGTTTTCATATATGAGGCTGTTCAGAGTTCAGTGTTTTCATGTTAAAACGGAACTCGGAAGTTACAAAGTTGCCTAAAAGCATTCATGTACCATCAACTTCTTAAAATATTTACAAAATACTATTTTATTGTTGTTGACTGCTATTTCACGTATTTGTTTATTATCGTACAAGGTTGCTTATTAGTTATATTTTGATCAACACTTACCTTTATAAATATTTGTAAGTAATAAAGTAAAACTACACGTTTTACATTCTTTAAATACGTCTTTATTATTAGCATTGTAATAATTTTTGTCTGGCTCCTATATTAAGGCGCTGTTTCGAAAAATACAGATTTTTTACTATGGTATATTTTGAGACTGGAAATTTTATCAAATAATCCGACTTACACTATTACAATATTTTTAAATGGGGCCATTGGTTAAATTATTGTAATACAGCTATAATAAACAAAATCTTAAGGAAGATTTATAACTTCTTAATCTTCTGTTTTAATAATATAAGATAATAGTTGCAACAAATTTTTTTTATCAAGCTTTCAATAACAGGATTTAAGTTTATAGCTTATCGGTATGTATTATTTCAACATCTAAAAGTGAGTTCTAAAAATATCACGAAATGCCTTATTTGATAAAAAGCCTTAAGATTATTTTATGAGATTTTTTATGAAGGATACTAGGAAAATACATATCTATCCTGCCATGATAGACACAATTAATTGTGCTTCTCCTAGTAACATTTAATAGTGACAATCTTTCCCTCCTTGTGTACCCTATTTAATTTTAATTTGTTTGTTATTGTGTGTTTTGCAATAAAACTGAGTTTTATAAAATTGGAAATTCCCAGATACAGAGAATTTTTGGCAATGTAAATTAATTGACTTAGAAATATTCATTGGCGTATAGGGAGACGAGGCTTGATCACATTGTTAAAAATAAATGGGGTGCCGATTTCATTGAAGACGACCAAAGAAGTGGGAGGACTTCAAATCAATCTTGATGATTGCAGGAAGTCAAAACAAGTTTCTTGAAGAACTACCGAACAAAAACTGCTTAGGTAACATTTTCCTCAAAATCATTTGGAATTTATGAATCCAAATCTTTATTTTATCTCTACGATAGTGACAGGTAATAGGACTTGGGTACATTACTGGGATCTAGAAACAAAATTAGAGTCCATGCAACAGGTTCATAAGGGTTCAAAAAACTCTCAAATAATTTTCGGCTGGAAGTTCTTGGCCACCATCTTTTGGGACCAAGCAGGAGTTATTCTTGTTTCTGTAACAGAAGTTATTGAAACTTACAAATTCACCAACTATTATTGATCAAAAATATTTGGTTTGTGTAACAAGAATGTCGTCCTTATTTACACAAGGTGGAAGCTTATAAACCCAAGTTCAAGTTTGAGTGCGGGCTGACCGTAACTAGTTGAAAAAGGATATTCATGTCTCTTGTAAGAGCCAACAGAACTCATTTTTTCTAATCAAATAAACTGATTACAGGACAGGTGCAAGTGCGTTGAAGTCTTTTG
Organism: Diaprepes abbreviatus; assembly: GCA_034092305.1. Lineage (NCBI taxonomy): Eukaryota > Metazoa > Arthropoda > Insecta > Coleoptera > Curculionidae > Diaprepes > Diaprepes abbreviatus. The sequence goes on from JASJET010000228.1 coordinate 10,594,066, forward strand.
TTTCATAATTAAGAGGAAAACTTTTTCAGTGCCTCTTGTACCATATTTAAGAAGTATTAAATAATAATATTACGATTTTCTCTCTTTATTTTCACTCACAGAGTCCTAATAATAACACCACCATTCACTAATTACTTCCAACTCTTTAATAGCTACTTGTCTACACTTTTATTATATAAATATAACTAACTTAAATCATATTTACTTGTTGACTAATCGATATAATATATCTGTAAGGACACATTCGAGCTCAGACTGTTCTTCGTTACAATATTTCTATAAGGACGCGACCGAATTCCCCTAATCCTTTGTTTTAATATGATATAGGGTAATACAAAATTTATATGACTTGGTATGTGGACTTGTATATAACTTCTAAGAATATTAAATACTAATTATTTTTCTTCTTAGATTCTTGTAGATAGAAACGTAACTTTTCTAATAGTTGTAGCGGTTAATACATATATTATTATATAATTAAAACTTTAAAGATTTTCAGGTCTTATATTTTTAGTACAATGTTTGTTTTTAATCTTTCACTATAATATTTTGGTAATTTTGACCTTTTAACATTGCATATATAATATTGCGGAACTTTTAAACAATATTGATAAGGTAGTTAATTAATTAAAATGATTTTTATTTTTAGAAGGAAATATGTGGAATTTTTTTACCACAATGAGTTAGATTTGCTAGAGGGATTATTATATTATATATATTAAGCTGATAAAAGTGGATTAAAGACAGAAGAATAGAGTATTTGACAAATACATTTTATTTGTTTTTTATGTTTCCGTAGCCATTAAGAAATTTTGAAATATCGCCGTGTCCCCTGTTCGTTCATCCGTCTATATATCACAGCCTTGTAATTTGGAGTATCGTTGGATGAGTTTTTAGAAATACGATCAATTATAATATTTTTTGTTTATTCCCTCATTTGAGAAATATAATGTTACAAAGTAGCTGACTATCTCCGTTAATTTTCAAATCTCTTCGGCTCAGGTATCCCTATTTTATGCCACTTAATATCGGTTTAGTCCTTCTAATCGCGTCGCTATCTATTATCTGTTGATTAATTGATTGACAATGATATAGCAGGCTAGTCTTGAGAAATCCTTACACTGCAGCCTAGTGACTGATTGTATCGACTGTTTTATCTGTTTTCCAAGAAAAAGTTGATTACCTTAAACAACGAATTGTAACCTGAATAAAGCTAAATACTGATTCCGATGGTAGCGGATCCTTGTCTTTCCAGTTGGTCTTAATTTTATTGGCTAGGATTCATGTGTGTATTGATACACACTGAATCTATTCATTCAGTGTTCTAATCTCGTGAAGTAAAGACCCTTAAAGATGCCTCGTGTAATCGTAGGCGAAACGTCGGATAATAATTCCAAATTGACACGGTCTAAACCCGAGAACCATGATTTTTAACTTGACCAAAGCCGTGAAAGATTTCGTTCTTTATGTACTTGTTTATCTCCCCACCTTATTCTGTTCAAGCATAATAGATTGGTTTTTATTTTGTTATCTATCGATACATATTTCGTTTTCTAGAAATATATTGCTAGGCGAATGTGGACAGTAGCTTTATGGACTCATACTAGACTTATTCTTCTTTTGACTGAGTGATTAGGAAAATAATATCGGGTAAAAGGAAGCTTCTTATCCCTCCATAGAATTACTTTTACATACTACACCATCTCAGTATCTCAGATTTTTTTTTTGTTTTTGATTCTTAAAAGATAAAACATCAGAATTAATTCAGACTTGTTTAATTGCTGTTGAATTATAATGTAGTTTTTGAATTTTTATTTATGAAAAACAACCATCCTTAAATGCGCATCATCCGCTTCTTCACAATCATTTAGTTCCGAACTGAAATTTTCAATTACTCGCTGGAGCAACGCTTTTGGAATCACGTGTATTTCGTCTGTAATTCGTTGCCTTAGAACATTTAAGCCATATAGTAATGGGTTGAAAACCTTACTTTTTAAGTAACCTCATAGAAAATAATCAGTAGGTGTTAAATCTGGGTCTTGCGGTGGCCAGTTGATGTCTCCTTGGCGACTTATCACTCTTTCAAGGAATAAATCATGAAGAGCTGCCAAAAAAGCATTCGTGACGTGATATGTTACTCTATCTTGTTTGAAAAATATATTTCGGTTGCAACTAATTTGGTCTTGCATTTCTGCAGCCAAAAAGTCCGGATCATACGGCAATAACGATAAGTCCAACAGCGATCACGGTTCTTTTCAAAAAAATAGGAACCGATTATTCCTTGGCTTAATGTGCCAGCCCAAACGACAACCTTAGGCGAGTGTAGGGGTTTCTGATGTAGTTTCAGGCATATCTGCAATTTTGTTTGTTCACTTGGCCCTCGATGTGAAAAATCAATTAATCATAGAACTATACGTTATTGAAGCTCCTAAAATGGTTTTCTAGTATCCTGCAGAATTCAAGTCATTTTCTACACAGTAACAATTTTGTAGGGGTGAAAATGTAAATCATTGCGAATAATGCGATGGAAATTTAGAGAAGCTGCGTGGACCGGCGAACGCGATCAATATTCCTGCTCGTTCTTGATGTCATTTTGCGTCCAGATAATTTATTCAGCATTGTGTTTCCAGTCTCTTCACACTTGCGCTCCCAATGCTTGATTAAATTCTCTGTGGTCCCATGAAACGTTCCATCGCTACTAACTTGAAAAACTAATCAAGCTTTTAACACCACTGCCCTTCCCCCGCTATCGTAACAGTCAAAACAAAAACAAAAAACATTCTGAAACACCTTTTATTAACAAAAAAATATATAAAACGGCTCTAACTTGGATGGAGTTACAAACAATTAACTAGTTTTTAATTTAACTGTTGGAAAAATTAGGTTTTTTTCACTTCTAGATGCTTTTCTACTTCTGCCCCCATCGCTGGTTGGGTTGGAAAGAAGGCAAGAAAAAAGGTTATATAAAATATATCATTGATTTGTTATTAAACTAAGTGTCGATACTCTTGTGTTCCAGTGTTTTATCGTGCAATGGTACACAATTTATTAATGTCACTGATTTTATTGCATCGGTTTCGCTAATTAGTTGATGTAAGAGCCTCCTGCAACACCGGAGTAACTGATTTAGGTGAAAATACATCCCCGAGCACAATTTTTCATTTTAAAGGTATTTGGTCATCTATGCAGCTGTTTTTAAAAGGTGACGTTGTTATAAATGTTCATTACCAGATTCGCGTAGCGATGGGCTCTTTCTTTAGTGCTTAGTCAGTTGCTCATAGTTAATTGGTGCAAATATTTCTAAACTATATAAATTCAAAACCATAGAGGCAAGATGTATTCTATTGGTATTCTCAGCAATGTCATCATTGTTTGTAAATATTGGATAGGACTGTATCATCGCCTGCACACTTGGCTCGTAGAAGTCTAATTTGATGTTAAATGGCTAGTTATAACTATTGTATTTTGTTTATCCTGCTAGTTATAATTCCAGAGAATAGTTTATGGAGTTGAGAGAATAAGCTGATAAATCTATAGTTCTTGAGATTTGTATCACAAGTATTTTCGAATGTTCTCTTGTTTTTAATGCCATTATGGCAACTTCGATGAGATTATATCCATTGATTTTTAGATAGTATATTTTAATAAATTATTTTTTTAAACTAAACCGACGTTTAAAATTTGCACTAAAAGGGAAACATAAATTAGCAATTATTTTGTACTGCCGCACACTTTCAGGAATTGGCACCAAATTTTAGGATTCGTAGATAATACCCGCTCCTTTCACTATTATGACGCAGACAGTTTCCTCAATTTTTACCCTCTTGCAACAAATCTACTTAGAATACATACATATATATATATATATATATATATATATATATATATATATATATATATATATATATATATATGAGACCATCTTGGGGAATCTCTTAGAAGATGCTGAAAATTTCATCAAAATATTTTACTTATATCACAAATTATGCGTTAACAAACATTCAAAAAATATTAATTGTGCTTGCATTGAATTGATAACCTCCTTTTTCTGAAGTCATTCAAAAATCTGAAAAATTTAAAATAGCAGCACTTAATAAATAATTAGCCCCAATTAAATATGGTACGATTAAGGTACGTCTACTAAAGGAAATACAGAAAATACTATTTTTTATTCCTTTTGGATGAAAAGTATTAAAAAATTTCGTCTAAATAATATTTTCTATACAACAATATGATAACATAGGATAAATCAAACAGAAAAGAAAGAACAGTTGCTAGATACCCTAACGTAATGCGAGTCTGATTATTTATTACAATTTTTATTAATTTTTGTTTTTTTTTATTCAATTTTCAGCTCAATTTATTAGTTCAAATTAAAGACATTGCAAGCAAAGGCCGGGAAAGCAATGGGACCGGACGAAATACCCACAGAAGTATTAAAACTACTAGGAGAAAATGGAAGTGAATTGTTAGTTGACCTGTTTAACGCTGTATACATGAAGCGTTGTTTGGCCTGCAGGTACTGGTACAACGAAGCAGAGAAGTAAATGCGGACGTGCTTTTATACTTTCAGGATTTTGAAAAGGCATTTGACAAGGTGTCACACAATATAATGATAAAAGTTCTTAAGTCAACAAATATTGATGATATAGATCTAAGAATTATAGTAAACTTATATTGGAACCAGAATGTCATAGTTAAAATATACGGAAATCATACAAACTAAATCTAAATTCACCGTGGAGTAAGGCAAAGATGCATTTTGTCCAACAACCAATTAATAATCTTAGATATGCTGATGATACTCTACTCATTGCCAGTAGCGATAGCGAGTTGCAGTCTTTATTATAGTCTGTGGTAGAACAACGCAGTAATAACGGATTGAGTCTTAATATCAAAAAAAGAAAATATATGTGCTAATAAGTAAAGACAATGTCATTGACGCTGGCATTCAGATTGATGATACGCAGCTGGAAAGGGTAGAAGCCATAACATACTTGGGAGGCTGAATCAATGACAAGTGGGACCACTCGATCCAAATCCAATGCAGATATTATGCGGTTATGATATAAATCTAAGTCTTAGGACAAGAATACTAAAATGTTACGTATTCTCCGAACTTATTTACGGAGTTGAGTCATTGACCTTGACAGAAAATATGCTTAAGAAAATCGAGTCATTTGAAATGTGGAGCTATCGAAGAATGCTACGAATAAACTGGATGGACCGAGCGCGAAACGATATTGTCTTGAATTAAATGAAAAAGAGAAAGAATTGATAATAACTTTTAAATCCAGCAGCTGGAATATTTTCTACATGTAATGAGACAACGGGAAAAGTATAATCTTGTGCATCTTATTATGAAGGAAAAATAATTTGCAGTAGGAATCGAGAAAGAAGAAGAAAATCTTGGCTGAAGAACCTGATACAGTGGTATGGTCGGATTTCGGAATCACTTTTCAGATCTACTGCAAACAAAATCATCATAGCCAACATGACCGCTAACGTCCGGTAAACGGATATAGCACAGAAACAAGAAGAAGGAAGACGTTTCTATGCTTTTTGAAAATATTTGAATGCAGGAAAATTTTTCAAATTATGGTAACAACAAAAATATGGATTTTATACCTGCGTGTGAAGACTCCTGAATATCTTTCGTGCAATTGTAGACGAAACGTCCTAAATAATACTAAGATGATACAGCTAGAACCCAAGAAAAAATAAATTTGCATCAGTTTTCCTATTCATTCAAATATAAATTATGTATAGCTGATAGTTAAATACTAAATTTATGTTAGTATATGTTATTTAATAAAAAAATGGCGCCCAAAATTATCATAATAGAAAACTAGCTGTATAGTCTATACAACTAGCAGAAAAAAATATTTCCATTTCTATAATGATCCTAGTCAATATAAACAAATTCTAAAGTTGTATGTGGTAAAAATAGCCCTAAGAATACCAAGAGTTCGCTTGTCCACGCGTATTTAAAGCGTTCACAATAGAAATTATATAAGATTATAAAATATTCTAAATTAATAAAGAATCTATTGTTTTAATCTGATGTATTAAAAAATCCGTTAACAAATTACTATTTTTGTGTTATAATCGACGCCAATGAATTCTTACTATATGGATTGGTAGTAATGACTAGGTAACTATCAATACGGCGCCAATCGGACTGGTGCATATTACCAGTTCTCTTTGGCACAATAAGAAAACGATGTTGGGCAGTAATTGGACACTGACCAAAAAATGATTGATTATCGTCTGGAAAATTTTCATCAGATAACTTTTTAGCACAGTAAGTGAAACAAGAGTATTATACTGTAATACCGGTTAAGGTATCATCGATTTGACTAATGTTTTAAAGTGAAGTATTATCTGTAACTTAGCTTTCTAGTTTGCAATTTGTAATAAAAATGTTATTAACTTTTGAAGTAAGCCATTAGTCCTTTAACTCGAAAAATGCCTTAACCTTTCCATATATTGGCTTTTCTTGTAAAAAAAATGTTCAAATTCAAAAAATTTAAGATGGTATAATAGCCATTTTTAGGTATATCCGTAAGCCCTATTTATGTAAGAATTTGAAAGCCCTTAATCATACAAGGATGTCTCTAAAGCTTTCATGCAATAGTACAGGGACCAACAAATTCGAATTTATATTTGTTGATATCGGTAACAGTAAGAGATACGAAACGATTAAATTAGGACATATTTTCCAAAGATATCCGTTTTTATTTATTTTTAATTTATTTCAAGAGGTATTTTGAAATATACTGCACGTTTTGATTATTAAGTTTCCTCCTCTAGAAGATGATATTATTTTTTAAATACGATTTCATTTTCTTACATAGGGACATTTTGTATTTTTACACGACTTTTTATATCGCACAGTTAAAAATATTTTACACTGCTTCCTAAATTGGATATTTTCGGCCATTCTCATAAGAATCTTATATGTTGAAGAAAGAAACAATATATGTTGAAAAGAGCCCAAGATTTTTACTTTAGTGGCCGGTCAGTAGTTGGGAGAAAAAAAGCTTTTCAAAATCTTTTTTTCTCTTTTTTCTTTCTCCCACATATGGGTTTAATATTGAAACAGCCGGAAATACTCACTTTAGTGCCTAATTAATATCACTAAGCTTGTGAAAGAGAAAGTTTCTATAAATTTAATAAAATGCCTGTAGGATGACATTATTAGTTTCAAAATACGACTTCATTTCCTTACGTACACTGTTAAAAATAACCTTAAATTTAATGTCCATTCTACATTAAATTTAATGGTTTTGTACCAAAAATAGTAAATATTTTACATTTACTTTGAATTTAAAGCAATTCATTGAAATATCAGTTCGTTGTTTGTAGATGGTATCTTAAATTTCAATAAAGTAACTGAAAAGATATTTCAACTTCTGTACATTAAAATTAATTCACATATACTCTAATACTAATGACATTTTCATTATTATTTAATGTATATTGCATGAGACTCCGGGAAATGGCGCAACTTGTACTGAACTTTTTATTTAGTATGATATAAATTGCTTAAAAGTCTTAATTTTCTTATGGTGAGGTGTACATGTTGCCCCATACTGACGGGAACCAATGAGTTCGAAACTGGTCTAGATAGCGGACATTTCCTACGGCAAAAAAGTCCACCTTATCCTGGTAGTTTCAGAATTTTTCGAACTCGTATTAATATCTCAAATTCAATGATCAAACTTTAAATTTAATGTATGATTACATTAAATTTAATAGAATAAATCAATTTAGATTAATGTAAATTATTAAATTTAGTGCATTAGATTAAATGCATTTAATAAACGTTTGTGAAATTTGCTTCCAGCACATTTACATTAAATTTAATGCATTTCCCTTTTTCAGTGTAATCCTAGCAGACTTGATATTCTTCACTGATCTAGTTAGCGTTGATGTTGTGATGGGTGGTTATAGTTGTTGACTTTATAATTTCGGGAGATTTTGCAACTTTTATTGAACTTTTAGTTTAGTACGATAAAAGTTGCTTAAAGGATTCAATTTTTTTTATGATGTACATGTCTGTTCCGTACTGAAGGGAACCAATAAGTTTGAAACCGGTCTAGATGGCGAATACTATCTATGGGAAAAATGTTCACTTTTTCCTGATAGTTTCAGAATTTTTTGAATTCATTCATTACATTAAATTTAATGGAATAAATTAATTTAGATTAATGTAAATTATTAAATTTAATGCATTACATTAAATGAGTTTAATAAATGTTGGTGAAATTTGCTTCTAGCACATTTAAATTAAATTTAATGTATCCCAAAGTTAAAAATATTTCCTCTGCTTCCTAAAGTCAATATTTTAGATCATTATATGTTGGGGGAAGGAGGGAAATTGGATGGAAAGAGAGGAAGATATTCGCTTTATTGGCCGATGAATATCATCAAACTGGCGAGAGAAAAAGCTCTTCAAACTTCTTTCCCTCTCCCGCATATGAGCTTAATATAGAAAAAGCTAGAAATATACTCTTTAGTAGCTATTGAATATAACTTGGGAGAGAGAAAGCCTTTTAAAACTATAATAAAATGACAAATTCGTACTTGAAAAAAAAGTGGATGATGGTCCGTGAAAGTCATAATGCTCTCCTATAAAGGAGGACAAGTGACAAGAAAAAAATGTAATTTATATGAAAATATTTCTTCAACTAAAAATGGAATAATCGATATTCGTTTTTATAGATGTCTTCGGAAATATTCCGAATTTTCTAAATTTTCCAACGGCCTTTAATTGTTATTGATATTCCCATTCATAAATCTGATTTTGCAGCATCTTAGATTAGTAAGTAGCTACAAAATATTCAAATTATAAAACGTTCGGCAATGTATTTGCAAATTAAGAGGAGGAGATAATTTAACATACCCGAATACTTTGGCTGCAACAAATATTCATATTACTTTGAAAATCCGATACATTGTGGTCTATATAAATAAATCAACTCTAAATATACTGATCCTTAAGCAGACCAGAGAGCGAATTTCTCTAATTCCACATAAACCTCACTTTTCTAATAGACTTTAACACAGGTGCAGATTCTTGGACAAAATGATCAAATGAAATCATATCAAAATACGTTTTCTTGGCTGTCATAAGTAATATTCTTGAGCGATAAGAAAGGATTTTTTATCGAAAGTTAAACTCTTTACTCAACATGGCAGATAAAATATATCCGAATAAAGAAAAACTGGAAGAAATCTGGAGAAGTCAATTAGCTATAACCACCCACCGCAACATCAACGCTGACTGGATCAATGAAGAACATCAGGTTTGCTAGGATTGCAGTCAGATGTAATTTAAGCCTTTCACTAGCATTGTCTATGGACTTCATAATTGGAAAACTCCGGGTCCTGACCATGTTCAAATTTATAGGCATAACAAGTTTTGGAGTATGTACCCATGACTGACCGCTCTGATAATTGATGTGTTGCTTGATCTACAGAAAATGCCACTATTTTTTTATAGAAGTAATTACGTATCTTTTGCCAAAGGATCAACATAATGTACAAGATCCAGCTCAATATCGGCCATTCATTTGCCTTCCCACGCTGTACAAGGTCATCACATCCTGCGTGATACAATGGATCCACGCACTCTGCAATTCCGCTGAGGCGTAATGTGTTTCAAGGAGCAGCTTACTATCGATCCGTCATCTGCAATCAAACATTTACCAAACGAAGGAACCTTTCCGCTGTCTACGTGGACTTCTAAAAAGCCTTCGACTCAGTGCGACATAACTGGTTGGCAACTATACTGAAAATGTAGACAGTTGATGTACATACTATATCCTTTTTAGAAATAATATTATTGTTAACAAAGCCGTTTAAAAACAAATACGAAAGTTAAATCTACAGAATATCCATTCGTCAAATAACAACTTAGTATATAAAATATAAAATACAAAAAGAAATGTTTACATAAAAAACAAAGTATAACAAAAAATTTAAATCCTTTTTGGCTAGAAAGTGAGACAAAAAAACCCCGAATAACAAAAAATATTTACATAAAACATAATCATGAATTTGAAAAATCCGGCAATAAAAACGTTACCCCCAGATAGCCCCCTTAACGGGAAATGATATGGGAAACTGATTCTGATAGAAGGTAGTTAATATTGTAAATGTATAAACAATTATATTTTTTACTTCATTATACAGAACAAAGTTTTACAAATTTTGCTCAGTACCTCGAATGGCGACTTTGGTTAGGAAAAAATGATATGATACAGCCACGATGTTATACTGGTAGTTGGTTTTAATTAGGGTTGCTATCTCTAAAATTTGCCAACCAGGACAAGAAGCGTGAAAACCCCGGATTTTGGAACTCTAAACCCGGACATATCAACAGTGTTTTTTTTTAAGTTACTCAGTAAAAGAAAAAATAGTTTTAATTGTTATAAATCAACTTTTTATCTAATTTCTTACAACTTTAAACTAAATTTAGTTTTCAAAAGGAACAAAACAGAATCTTCTTAAAGTTTTAACAAACAATTAGCTGGCTTTCATTTTTATTTCTCTAAATAAAACAAAAATTTACTCTTTTAACGAAACAAAATCTTTTTAAAGTTTTACCTGCCTTTTAATTTCTTTAATAAAACAAAAATTTACTTTTTTAACAGAGTAAAATCTTGCAGCGGGATTCACTAACATGGTTTAGCTTTAAAACCATCCTAAATTGACAGCAGAGGACTTAAGTTGACAGGAACAACAATAAGTCAAACAAGTTTTAAACCCGAAAAATACAAATATAACAAAATCATTTTATTTTATTACTGAACCGGCAAAAATGGATAAGGCTTTACTGCCAGGTTCTTTTTCTTAATGTCCCTATATAAGCATTTACTTGTTTACATATGTAATATTAATTATGACAATATCGTAAGCAAAACAAAATTGGTCGACTTTAAATTTCATGTCAACTAGATTGGGTTTAAGTCTTAAATCTTTTTAGTGAATCTGGCTGCTAAGTTTTAAGAAACTTTAATAAAACAGGTGGCTTTTCTAAGCTTTCAAAATAATCCTTTAATGAACGGTAGCTGGAAATAGGCTTAACCAACGCGTCTTGGAATAATAGAGAAGCTGTTTGTTTTCGAAATCAGCTGTGTCGCAGAATTCTTTAAGGAATTCGGTTCGTAGTGTGTAGGTAGAAAAAAAATTATAAATTTTGAAAATGATATATTCAGCGTCCACTGGCAGTAAATCACATCCGTGGTGTACTGCTTTGTTAATGACGTATATAGAACAACGCACACCATTTATGTTGGGATTTAGGCTTTGTTTGAGCTTATAGAAAACGTTGTTGATTCCACATCGTTCTATTTCACTGAAGTTTGTGTTGCAGTTGTCTCCAGCAAACGCAATACACTTACACTAGGGATCATGCTGGCTAAGTTGTTTTATAATCAATTAAGTAATTGTGTCAGATGTCTCATTTTCCGTGCTTTTCAGTTCGGGGAGCTTTGCAGTGTTTCCTTTTTTTTTTCATCAAAATATTGAATAATAAGAGGAAACAATTTTGCGCTTCCATGACTACTAGCATCAGTAGCTATGCGGATGAATCGTACATCTTGTAATCTCGGTAAATGTGTCAGCAGCCAAAAACCTAGATTACAAATGAAGCCCCGCCCGAACGCTCCCCGGACGCCCTCTAAACTAGGACAAATCCGGGGAAATCCGGACGGATAACAACTCTATTTAATTGAAGTGAATTTGCTTAAGATAGTACAAATGGTGGAAGCCTGTATCAAAAGGCTAAAGAAGAACACAAAAAGACCTTGAAATTTACTATATTAGAAAAAAACTATTTGCTTGTTGATATTTGGTTTTTGTTAGCAAGACTGGAAAACGCATTATTCCTCGGTTAAATCTGATGTTAAATGGCATAAGACGGAAATATAAATCTAACATATCAAGTAGTATTTATTTCGTAAGTTTGCATAATTTTTATTCATTTGGTATCAACCTCTCTTGTTATCATATATTTTATAAGGGTTATTCCACAAGAATTTCAAAATATTTACTTTTCTCAATAAGATATCGGTACATCTACGTTATTTTTATATATACAAATACACAGAGTGAACTGAAAATATTATACATTAAAATAGACCGATTAAGTCATATGAATATTTTCGAAATTTTACTTAGTAAAAAGAGACAGGTTGTTCAAAGAGAAAGTTTATTTTGAAAAATAAGCCATATATTGAAAACGGTTCTTTGTATGGTATTCAAAATCGACATTAATATGTTTTAATTGGTAATACGAATTTATGAACCATTTTATAATTTCCATTGGAGGGCGCTAGTTACATACACTGGGTTTCATATCTCTGCAAAGCCTGCAAAATTTGGTAAGTTTTGATCCAAGTTTCTGAAAAATTGTAACCGCTACCAGCAAATCCTCAACGAAGAATAAGGCATGATTATTCCTTGAATTTATTGAATTTTAAGAGAACGTCATACTGTATGTATTTAACCTCTCTCACACCTGGAAAGTCCTTCTCGAGAGGAATCACCATATCTATAATTTTTTGTTTATTACAAATCACCTGATCATTTTAAGGAAATCTACTATTTTTAGTCAAAATACATATGGATTACGAAAACCCAGTGAGCTCCCGAATTAAGTATAGAAATGATCTTAACTTCTATGTCTTCCTTTTTTTTTTTGTAAATTATATTTAATATACTGTTTGTGATTATAGAATGTTTTGGCCCAGTCTGTTAACAGTAATTATTCATTTTTCAAAGGACCCCGCACCAACCAAATGGAAATTGGATCCCGGTCAAATTTGTTGAAAATTCAGTACGTTGTAGGTCTAGATGTCCTGATCAAAAGTTTCTATGGGCATAAAGTCTAAAAGTTAATAGTTTTCAAGATACAGAGGGATGAGTTGTGCCCGCACCAACCAAATGGAAATTGGATCCCTTAACAATTGGCATATATCAAGTGAAGTTGGGTCCTTTATATGTGCAAGATAAATTGCGTCGAGAAGTTGAAGAGGAGTTCCAGCTGGAAATGTTAAAGGATGAAAAAAGATTGCCAGAGTCTGGTTTCCTGAGAGTTCGTGCTTTTTCACGGTTTCGTAATGCTACTAAATATCAGCTTTGGATAGCTTATGTATCAACTGATGAAGAAAATGAACAAATAAAGTTTGATGAAAGTGAAATTGAAAAGGATATCCTGGGTTATTATTGTTCATGCAAATCTGGTGCTCGTACTGTTGGTACGTGTGCACATGTCGCTAGCGTTATGTGGTTTTTAAGATATGTGCAACATTAAGAATACGTCAAATATCCATCTGAAAGAGTACTAGAAACTGTGCATGATGCAGGCAATAGAGCACTTCATTTAAACATAAACAATCAACCACAATAAGCTATTAAAAATTAAATGCAGGTAACAATTTTAGAAAACAATCAGCCCTTTTAAGGGCTATATGATATATAAAATCCGATCGCGCAACCTCCACGTGGTATACATCGGGTAATGCTAGTGCCGATGGTTCATAAAATCATTTGTAAAAATCCGTATTCGAAAATTATAGCACCGTTGTTCCGTTGCTATGTTACCATGATCTTCGATTCAGATTAAATCGAGTATTTTAATCTATATAAGTCACTAAATTCTAACCTATTGATGATTAAATGAGACTTTAGTATAAGTCACTAAATTCTAACCTTTTTATGATTAAAAATAACATGAATAAGAAAAATACCAAAACAGAGGTTAAAATGAACTTTTGGCTTAAAAAAATCATTAAAACTACAATCCTCACCTTGACCATTGACCTCAAGGTTATATAGGGTTCAAATATTACGAAAATCGAGAAATATTTCAGAAAAAAACATTTTTATCTTTTAAATCTACTTCTTAAAAAAAAGTTTTTCCATAAAAAAAGACATATTGACAATGTTTGACCTTGATTCTTGATCTAAAGGTCATAGTCAAGATTACAATTGGTGATCTCCTTCATTATTCTAAACCTATTTTTATTTTTTTTTTATTACGCGATTTCAATATTTTGGTACATAGTTTGCAATGTTTTACGCTGCATACACACACACACAGATATATATATATATATATATATATATATATATATATATATATATATATATATATATATAATAGAGAAAATTGACCCTTACGCCTTGCCTATGTAAATGGTGGATCGGGCGCAACTCATCCCTCTGTATCTCGAAAACTATTAATTTTTCGACTTTGTGCTCATAGGAACTTTTGATCAGGACATCTAGACCTACAACATACTGAATTTTCAACGAATTTAACAGGGATCCAATTTCCATTTGGTTGGTGCGGGCGCAACTCATCCCTCTGTATCTCGAAATCGAGAAATATTTGAGAAAAAAACATTTTTATCTTTTAAATCTACTTCTTAAAAAAAAGTTTTTCCATAAAAAAAGACATATTGACAATGTTTGACCTTGACTCTTGATCTAAAGGTCATAGTCAAGATTACAATTGGTGATCTCCTTCATTATTCTAAACTTATTTTTATTTTTTTATGATTACACGATTTCAATATTTTGGTACATAGTTTGCAATGTTTTACGCTGCATACACACACACAGATATATATATATATATATATATATATATATATATATATATATATATATATATATATATATATATATATATTACATTCGCTTACGTTAGCCAAACAAGTTCACAAGATAGGAAGAGAGAGAGAGAGAAAAAGAGATAGATAGAGAAAATTGACCCTTACGCCTTGCCTATGTAAATGGTGGATCGGGCGCAACTCATCCCTCTGTATCTCGAAAACTATTAATTTTTCGACTTTGTGCTCATAGGAACTTTTGATCAGGACATCTAGACCTACAACATACTGAATTTTCAACGAATTTAACCGGGATCCAATTTCCATTTGGTTGGTGCGGGCGCAACTCATCCCTCTGTATCTCGAAAACTATTAACTTTTGGACTTTGTGCCCTTCGGAACTTTTCATCAAGACATCTACAACGTACTGAATTTTCAACAAATTTGACCGGGATCCAATTTCCATTTGGTTGGTGAGGGGTCCTTTGGTTTTATGTTTGTGATTAGCAAAAAATATAAACATAAATAGCATACAGAACATTTTTAATTTTTATAGAATCACCCATCAAAAGTCATATCAGTTACATACATATTAAGTTAAGTTATAACGCGTTCTTTTATCTCCGTACTTTTTCCAAGAACCATGCTGAGACCGAAACGGACCGTCTGATAAACTACAATCTAAAAGGCCTTCGTTATCTTTAGAAAACGGTCCCAGCTGAAATAAAATAAACAGATGTAAACTGCAAGTTATACGAAACTTTATATGCTTATTGATGTTGTATTTTTATTACCGTAATTCAGACTATTCAGTGTTTTGCTGAGACCTTGAAAAGTTCTCTTTCCTGCCGGCAGTTTTTTTTAGTTGATTTTACTATAAGCATGATGTCAGCTTGATTCTTGTTATTATAAATTGTAAAAATGATGTACCATTTCGCGAGGCGCCTAATAATTCATATTAGTCAAGATTTATTTCGAATTAATTAGGTTTATTGTTAGATTAGTTTTAATTAGTTTTTATTGAACTATATTTGTATAGTTGTAAATTTTAAAAGTTGTTACGATTAAAATTTTGGCTAAAGTGTATTATGGCTAATTCAGTTCATTTTACTTTATTTCTGCGAATATTCACATTATGGGTAAACAATATCCTTTTCTTTACGTATCTCTCATAAATAAAAACATACCATTTGTCGGTTAAGTTGCATTTTTTGTTGGTTATACTATATATACCCCATAGTTTTATTTCCCTTTCAGCTCGGTTATTTTTATCTTCCTGAATTTTGCATACATTGTTACACTACAAAGTACGGTTTTAAGTTATATTTCATTATCAGTTTGATCACTATGTTTGTTGTTTTGCTTGGTATTTACTAGACTGTGGGTGGTTATTTTTATTAATGCTGAATTTACTGTTTTCAGTTAAATCTTGATTTTTCTGCTTACTATTCGCGTGAAATTCTTCCTTTTATACTTTCCTGTTTTTATTTTGAATAATTTCGTATATTTTGTTTATTTAATTTCCAGGTTAGGTTTAACCTCTACATCTTGTTTACGGGATCTCCAAACCTTCAAGAAATTTATCTCTTTACTTAAAATATATTTTAATTTAGTTAATTTAAAAATAACTAATGGGTTCGATATAATATATATTACACGTGCGACATATTTATGACAAATCATTTGTAAATATTTGTTTCTTCTAAAATAAAATTAATCTGGAATATTTTAATTGGTTCACAGTTAAACTAGTTCATGCTTTAGTCAGTTTTAAAAAAATTGTTTTATTTGTTTGTTTATGATAAATATAACATTTTATACAAATCATATTATATAAGTCAAAGATCAGCGGATATTTGTTTCAGCTTCCGTAAATGCGGAAGCGCTATAAGATTTTCGACCTTATTATTTGGATCAGCGCGTACATTTTTTGTAACAGAAGCTCAATAGGTTATAATTTAATGAAATTATTAAACTGGGGAAAGTAGTGAACCGGCTACACTACAACAGTGTTTTGTTTGTTTTAATATGTCAATAAATAAATATCAATTGTTGCGTCACTTATTTGTTTGCGTCATCAGGATTATTTTATTTTTAAAATTATGATTTTGTGCATTTTTTGGCTGTATTTAGTTCGTATTTAGTGGGATGGTTTGAATATATGATGAAAAATGAAATAAAGTACAAGAAGAAAAGTCATTTTTAGGTATATAACTTATCGTTTTTAAATTTTGATTATTAATTTAATGTAATCCTTTTGCTTTTGCTGCGTTTCTGTCAAATAAAATTTAGTACGTTCGCTTCTGTTTCCACTTCTATTGTAATATATCCGTTACATCACTAATCTCTATCTTGCAATTGTTGTGGGATCGGTACAGGGGCGGATCCAGCCTCTCTCCTTGGGGGGGGGGGGGGCGGTGATATCACAAAAGTACAGTATGGCAAGAGAAAGCAAGTTGTCTACAGGGGGGGAGGGGATAGCGGAAACAGTCACATTTCTAGTGTAAATGGCAGGGTCGGGTCTATTTTTCTGAATTTGAAGCTATTGAAGAGGGAGGGGGGATGCCAGCAACATACACATTCCTAGGATAAGATGCAGAATCGGATCTATTTTCCTGAACTCAAAGCTTTTGGGGGCGGCTATCGCGAGAAAAACAAGTTGTCAACGGGGGGGAGGGGGGAGTGCCAGCAGCATACACATTAGTAAGATAAAAGGCAGAATCGGTTCTATTTTCCTGAATTCAGAACTCTTGAGGGGGGGGGGAGCAATCGCAAGCATATACATTCCTATACTTTATTCAAGAAATAGAGAGAGTAATAATCTATTATATTTAAATATTATAAGCTTTTACAAATTTACTGCAACAATAAAATTTCTGATAGTTCAATTTAATTTTTATCGGTGAGCAAAGTACACCTTACTGTCTGTCCTTAGTGATTTATCTTTGCTTACGCTTGTTTTTATATATTATTTGAGATTAGTAAGAAACCCAAAAGATATGGCTTCCACCTCTATATTTATTCCAAAATCGTTAAACGAAGGCATTTTTTCCTCAACGAAAAACTTATTACGATGAATGTTTATGATGCCTGATCTAGATAATAATGTTAAAACTGTTCCAATATGACAGGAGTTGGAAAATCTACTATGTACCGAATACTGAAGGAGAAAAAAACGACTGGAATTGTTAGTACTCTCAAGCCACATTCGATCACAGGCAGACGAAAAACCTCGTTGGAAGAAAAGATGAAAACTGCAATAAAAGGAGTTGTACATACATTTTATTATGAGTAGCAGATCTTAACCGTAGACAAAATTCTAACTAAAATCAGTGAAGATCGGGATTTACCTGAAATTAAAAGAACTGAACTCTAAATTGCTCAGAGAACTTAATTTATGCTGGAAAAAACCAGATAGGAAATATGTTCCTATATAGCGTCCGGAAACTGTCCGTTGGGGAAAGAAATATCTCTCTCAAGTAAAAGGTAGAATTGCTAGAAATAATACAACTTACACAATTAGTAATTTAACTGCACTTTTGAAAGATTTTTTTGAATAAAGTTACTGCGGAAAATTGGGAAAAATCCATATAATAAAAGAATAAAACAAAATGTAGAAACTCAATCTCATGATCGGTGAGATAGAGGAACGAATTATAATTAATTTGAGCAAAGATAGCTTCACCGACTTTGATTACGAATTAGATACGTAATGTTTACCAGTGTAAACACAATTTATTTTTAAAAATTTTATTTTTGTTGTTTAATGTTGTTTATATATTTTTTATTTTTTTATATATTTTTATTTGAGTGTGTCCCACTCTTTAATTCTATATATATATATATATATATATATATATATATATATTTAATTGCAATTAGCAGTATTTTTTTTATTATTTTATTATTGTATTTGTGTCTTTTTCTTAAGCGTGTAGAATTAACACGTTTATTTTATTTTTTAGGGCTATCCGATTTCTATATAATAAAGTAAATAAAATTAAGATGTCAGTGCAATAGAAATAAAAATAAGTAGGTCTAATTTTAACTGTAACATATAAAAATTAATAACATTTGAATCCCTTTTGAGTGTTTAATTGTAATTCTGCAGACGATTTAAGAAATAAATAAACTGAAACGCCAAATGTCCTAAAAATGTTTTTAATCAATAATAAAATGACCGATAGCCCCTAAAAAATTTTAATATTATATGGACGCATTTTTTTTATATATGTTTAACTTCTTGCATTTTTGGCAATGGGTATTTTGTAAGAATTTAAATTATAACTTAGAATTTTTTGAGAGAATAATGCTACGTTTTAGTCTAAATGTCCCTAAAACGGTTTTTATGCCAAAATTAAAGTTAATAAAAATACAGTTGTGATTTTGTTAAATATGTCAAAATTATCTATATATTGTAGTGTATGTGAATTATTAAGAAATCATAAGAAATAAAATAATATTATAAAAATTTTTTATTTTAAGTTTATTACCGAAATAATATTCTATGCCATAAACACTTAGTGATAAAATACACCTCCTTCCGATGGCTATGACAAGGATTAAAATCCTTTTTAACACTTCACACTTCCAAATGTCTACTGTTATCCAACTCAAATAGTCCATTATTATAGGCCGGTATTTTTAATTATACAATTTCTAACCCATTCCTAGGAAAAATATATGTGTCTAACAGATCTTGCCCAAGACACCGGACTAAAGAACACAGATAGTTTGCGAAGAAAAAAAAGGATAAAAAATGATTTATTACTCTCTCTAATTCTTGAATAAACTATAGTATAAGAGGCAAAATCGGGTCTAGTTTCCTGAACTCAAAGCTCTTGAAACTAGACCTGCCTGGATCGGTAAGGTAGCTAAAGAAAAGTCAAAATCTAGAGTAAAATGTAAAATTTGTCAGTTTTTCCTTGGCTTGTATGATCGATATTTTTTTTTACCAATTTAGTTTTGATATCTTCTTCATTATCGCTCAGTATTGAACGATATGGATATAAGATCTTTCGGTTTGACTGTGAATCAAAATCTTTTAATATTAACATTATATGTAAATAACTATGCTTTCTTCCCCGTATTGCACACCAACACAATGAAATAAAGTCATAAATTATAATGTAGCCTCGGGACTAATTTTTATTTTTTATAATAGTCTATTTGCACTTAGGAAATCTTCCGTGTCAAAAGTTTTGTTTGATGTATCCGTATAAACTAACAATAAAATATTACCTAATATCCTTTTCAAATAATTACATAATGGTATACTGACATTAAATCGTAATCGGTAATAATTTGTGCTGAAACCTCGACCACTTGGAAAAACTCATCTCTCACATAAGAAATTAAGTGAATAAAAGAGAAAGTCGTCAATGTACGAGTTTGTTTATTGTAATAACGGTCAAGCCCACGATACTTTCGATTTTTAACGTCGAAATCTCCATACAGAGCCGAAATAGACAATTTTGTTTGTTTTTGGCATATTTTAATTATTTATTTAGCAATATCTCTTTCACTTTGAACTAATAGATTCAAGAATTAAAAAAATGACGGAAATTATTCCAGTTGTCCAGTCTTGGCCAATTAACTATATACATATAACTCAGTGGCGGAGGGGAGGTTTATGTCGCCTAGGGCAGATGAAAAATTTCTCGTTTCAAGAAATAATATGGTTATTATACGAAAATATTTTCTAGAATGGGGAAAATTTAGGCTGCAAAATTGGAAACTTCCAATAAAAATTTTTTTATTTTTAGCCATGAGTATTAAACGAATGAAGTAAAGGTCAAAGTAATAAAGGGTGTTTTTTTTTTTATAGAGGTATAGAACTTTAAGTTGGCAACACTTTTTTAACCCATTTTGTCAGCTGTCAAGTGATTTATGTTTAGTTTGGTTTGGCATTTCAACATGAATAGACTGACGTCTGAACAACGCTACCAAATTGTGCAAATTTATTTTGAAAATCATGGTTCGGTTCGAAATACGTATCACGCACTACGTCCATTTTACGGTCAACATAATCGTCCATCAGAGCAATTAATTCGATTAACTATGGAACGTTTTCGCACCACGTTTACTCTAAATGATAATACGCATCCACAGAGACGTCGTACAGTGCGTACAGAAGAAGTCATTGCTGCTGTAGAGTGTAGCGTAGAGGAATCAGTCTATCCGCCATCGTGCACAGGAATTGGATATGTGTTCATTCACTTTATGGAAGATTTTGCGGAAAGATCTTGGTTTGCGTGCTTACAAAATCCAACTCGTGCAAGAATTGAAGCCACACGATCACCTAGTAAGGCGTAGATTCGGGGAATGGGCCCAAAACAAGATTGCCGTTAATCCCGATTTTCATAAGCGAATTTTGTTTAGCGATGAAGCTCACTTTTGTTTGAATGGATACGCCAATAAACAAAACTGCCGTATTTGGAGTGATGATAATCCTCAAGTGTATGTTGAGACACCGTTACATCCAGAAAAACTGACTGTTTGGTGTGCTTAATGGGCTGGTGGAATCATTGGTCCGTACTTCTTTAAAAACGATGCTGGTCAGAACGTTACAGTCAATGGTGACCGCTATAGAGCCATGATTACTGATTTTTTCGTTCATCAATTGAACAACCATGATGTGCAGGAGCTGTGGTTTCAACAAGACGGCGCAACATATCACACAGCTCGTGCCACAATTGATTTATTGAAGGAAACATTTGGTAACCGCATAGTTTCACGTTTCGGACCCGTGAATTGGCCTCCAAGATCGTGCGACTTAACGCCGATAGACTATTTTCTGTGGGGATATGTGAAGTCGCTAGTCTACGCCGATAAGCCCGAAACGATTGATCACTTGGAGGACAACATTCGCCGCGTTATTGCCGATATACGGCCACAAATGTTGGAAAAAGTCATCGAAATTAGACCTCCAGATTAGACTACGTCCGAGCCAGCCGTGGCGGTCATATGCCAGAAGTCATATTTAAATTATAATGCCAGAAGGTTATCTTTCGAATAAAGTAAATTTCATGCCAATTTAAAAAATTCATCTTTGTTTTATTCCATTTAAAAGTTCTATACCTCTATAAAAAACACCCTTTATTTATCCTTGATCTGTCACTAGTAAAGGGTATTATTGAAAACTTTCTATGAAATATTTAAGTTTTAAAATGAAATAATCGATTTGATTTTAATACCGAAATAAATATAAAATTGTTTTAATTGTTCGCTCAAAAATACGTTAAAACTTATATTGTTGCTCTTATTGCTATAACAAATGAAAATGCAAATCATTTAAAACATCAAGTTTGGCTATTTACTTATACAGAAAACCGATCGTTAAAGAACAATTTTAAAAATTACTCCACATCAAGTAAAGATAAACTTTAAAGCACTAATTAAACTTGAAGTGGTTAATTTAAAAAAAAAAAGACTACCTAATTAGTTGTTTAAAATGTCCTCCACCTTCTCAAATACACAGTTCAATACGTATCTCAAATTCACTACACAAATTGCGACACATTTCAATATTAATATCTTGAAAACAATTGCTCATTTCTTCCTTTTGTTGTAGGTGATATTTTATAAACTTGTTCTATAACGAACCCTCATATGCATTCAGTTAAATCTGGAACTCTAAAGGGCCATGAAACAGATTTTTCTCTTCCAATCCAAGGGCCCAGATATGTGGCATTTAAAAATATTATGATCGGCTCTGAATGATGGACTGGGACACCATCATGAAGAAACCACATATCTTCTCGAGTTTCATTTGGCACCACGTAACTGGTTTTGCAACAATTCTAAGTACGGTTCAAAAAAGTATGGTCCAATTACGTAGTTATCGACAATACTATCCTAAACATTTAAGAACCACCTAATTTGGGAATCGTATCTTACAAAAAGTGGAATTTCCGCTGCATAATAATGGAAATTGTGTCTGTTCATACTTCTATACCTATAAAACGTAGTCCCATCTCCAAATAGTATCAAGTAAAATTTTTTTGTTCATTTATTCGGTTCTGGGTACACAGACAAAATTCCAATCTTCTCTGATAATCTTCGAGGAGCAATTCTTGAAATAAATGAATGAATGATAGAGGTGAATTTCATGAGCCTTAATAAGTATTCGCTGAACATCGACCTGTCGAGGAATTGGGGGCTGCCCAATATGTGGATTTTCGGTAACTGTTAAAAGCACAATTAATTTTCCTCAGTATGAGTACGTTTTTTTCGAGTATTTTTATTGTACGCCACGTTTCCAATTCTTTCAAAATGCTTCATAACCTTTTCGAATATCGTTTCAGACTGACGTCTTTCGGGAAATCGTTGTTCATACAATCTTTTCGCTAATTGCCCATTCTTGTCACTAGCTCCCAAAACAAAAATCATATCAACCATCTCGGCTTGTGAAAAATTCGTTATTCAAAAGGACCCCGCACCAACCTATGGAAATTGGATCTTGGTCAAATTCGTTGAAAATTCAGTATGTTGTAGGTCTAGATAAGCTGATCAAAAGTTCCTATGGGCACAGAGTCCAAAAGTTAAAAGTTTTCGAGATACAGACGGATGAGTTGCGCCCGCACCAACCAAATGGAAATGGGATCCCGGTCCAATTCGTTAAAAATTCAGTATATTGTAGGTCTAGATGTCCTGATCAAAAGTTTCTATGGGCACAAAGTTCAAAAGTTAATAGTTTTCTAATCCAATTCAAATTGTTCTTATCTCAGAATTTTATGCTTCTGTGAAAAGGATATTATTCTTTTCTTGATCATTTTTTTAATTGGGTGGGAAACAAAGAAATAGGCGGATAATAATAATCATATATATATATATATATATATATATATATATATATATATATATATATATATATGTATATATATATATATATATACATACATATATATGGATATATATATATATATATATATATATATATATATATATATATATATGGATATATATATATATATATATATATATATATATATATATATCTGTGTGTGTGTGTGTATGCAGCGTAAAACATGCAAAGTATATACTAAAATATTGAAGTCGCGTAATCATAAAAAAATACTTCAGTCGATAGGTTTAAGATCAAGGGTCAAGGTCAAACATTGTCAAGATGTTATTTTTTTAAGAACTAGATTTAAAAAATAAAAACTTTTTTTCTTTTAGATATTTTTCGATTTTCGTAATATTTAAACCTTGTATGACCTTGAGGTCAATGGTCAAGGTGAGGCTTGTAGTTTGAATGATTTTTTGAACACAAGAGTCCATTTTTAACCTCTTTTTTTTTGGTAGTTTTACAAGCTCTTCGTGAAGTAGCAAAAATGCATCTCATATTGTTGATGAAAATAGTTTTACAGATGAGGAATTTGAATGTTTTTGTCCCATATCAAAAGAACAATTCAAAGATTTATATACTTACTGTAATCGAGTTTCTCGTAAAAGTGGTTATAAAGGGTGTTTTTTTATAGAGGTATAGAACTTTAAGTTGGCAACACTCTTTTAACTGGCGGCCATTTTGTCAGCTGTCAAGTGATTTATATTTAGTTTGGTTTGGGATTTCAACATGAATAGACTAACGCCTGAACAACGCTTCTAAATTGTGCAAATTTATTTTGAAAACCATGGTTCTGTTCGAAATACGTATCGCGCACTACGTCCATTTTACGGTCAACATAATCGTCCTACAGAGCAATTAATTCGATTAACTATGGAACGTTTTCGCACCACGTTTACTCTAAATGATAAAACGCATCCACAGAGACGTCGTACAGTGCATACAGAAGAAGTCATTGCTGCTGTAGAGCGTAGCGTAGAGGAAGACCCGAATCAGTATATCCGCCATCGTGCACAGGAATTGGATATGTGTCCATTCACTTTATGGAAGATTTTGCGGGAAGATCTTGGTTTGCGTGCTTACAAAATCCAACTCGTGCAAGAATTGAAGCCACACGATCACCTAGCAAGTCGTAGATTCGGTGAATGGGCCCAAAATAAGATTGCTGTTGATCCCGATTTTCATAAGCGAATTTTGTTTAGCGGTGAAGCTTACTTTTGTTTGAATGGATACGCCAATAAACAAAACTGCCGTATTTGGAGTGATGATAATCCTCAAGTGTATGTTGAGACATCGTTACATCCAGAAAAACTGACTGTTTGGTGTGCTTTATAGGCTGGTGGAATCATTGGTCCGTATTTCTTTAAAAACGTTGCTGGTCAGAATGTTACAATCAATGGTGACCGCTATAGAGCCATGATTACTGACTTTTTCGTTCATCAATTGAACAACCATGATGTGCAGGAGCTGTGGTTTCAACAAGACGGCGCAACATGTCACACAGCTCGTGCCACAATTGATTTATTGAAGGAAACGTTTGGTAACCGCATAGTTTCACAATTCGGACCCGTGAATTGGCTTCCAAGATCGTGCGACTTAACGCCGCTAGACTATTTTCTGTGGGGATATGTGAAGTCGCTAGTCTACGCCGATAATCCCGAAACGATTGATCACTTAGAGGACAACATTCGCCGATATACGGCCACAAATGTTGGAAAAAGTCATCGAAAATTGGACCTCCAGATTAGACTACGTCCGAGCCAGCCGTGGCGGTCATATGTCAGAAGTCATATTTAAATTATAATGCCAGAAGGTTATCTTTCGAATAAAGTAAATTTCATGTCAATTTAAAAAATTCATCTTTGTTTTATTCCATTTAAAAGTTCTATACCTCTATAAAAACACCCTTTAGATACGTTGGTAAAAGAGAACTACTAATGTTTTTGTATAAAATGAGGCAAGGGCTTTCAGATGAATTTATCTGCGCTATGTCCCAATACTCGAGCAGACAAGCAACAAGTTCAGCTATTGAGACTATTATAAAATCTCTGATGAAGCGTTTTGTACCTGCTTATATCGGATTTGACGCAATTACACGACTTTGTGCCCATAGGAACTTTTGATCAGGACATCTAGACCTACAACATATTGAATTTTCAACGAATTTGACCGAGGTCCAATTTCCATTTGGTTTGTGCGGGGTCCTTTGAACTTTAAAATTGTATTTTTTATAAAACAGGTTAAAACAATACTTTTTACTAGTGACAGATAAATGACAAATATTACTTTGAAGTTTACTTCTTTTGTTTGATACTCATGGCTAACTAGATATCAGTAGGTTAACGTATTTCTTATACAATTAATGAAAATACCGGGAAAACAGCGCTGTCAGGTATATGAACACTTTAAGGAAACTGACATAGAAACAATAATTCTATATGATAAAGTAGTTATATACAGGTTGTTGCATTTGAAAAATCAAAGAAAAACTAACTTATATTCCATCAAAGGGCCAAAGTTTTGGCAAACACCCTGTATGAGATAACTGCTTAGATGTTATATTAGACTTTTAATAGTAAAGGGTGTTTTTATAGAAGTATAGAACTTTTAAATGGAATAAAACAAAGATGAATTTTTTAAATTGACATGAAATTTACTTTATTCGAAAGATAACCTTCTGGCATTATAATTTAAATATGACTTCTGGCATATGACCGCCATGGCTGGCTCGGACGTAATCTAATCTGCTGGTCCAATTTTCGATGACTTTTTCCAACATTTGTGGCCGTATATCGGCAATAACGCGGCGAATGTTGTCCTCTAAGTGATCAATCGTTTCGGGCTTATCGGCGTAGACTAGCGACTTCACACTTCCCCACAGAAAATAGTCTAGCGACGTTAAGTCGCACGATGTTGGAGGCCAATTCACGGGTCCGAAAAGTGAAACTATGCGGTAACCAAACGTTTCCTTCAATAAATCAATTGTGGCACGAGCTGTGTGACATGTTGCGCCGTTTTGTTGAAACCACAGCTCCTGCACATCATGGTTGTTCAACTGATGAACGAAAAAGTCAATAATCATGGCTCTATAGCGGTCACCATTGACTGTAATGTTCTGACCAGCATCGTTTTTAAAGAAGTACGGACCAATGATTCCACCAGCCCATAAAGCACACCAAATAGTCAGTTTTTCTGGATGTAACGGTGTCTCAACATACACTTGAGGATTATCATCACTCCAAATACGGCAGTTTTGTTTATTGACGTATCCATTCAAACAAAAGTGAGCTTCATCGCTAAACAAAATTCGCTTATGAAAATCGGGATCAACGGCAATCTTGTTATGGGCCCATTCACCGAATCTACGCCTTGCTAGGTGATCGTGTGGCTTCAATTCTTGCACGAGTTGGATTTTGTAAGCACGCAAACCAAGAGCTTTCCGCAAAATCTTCCATAAAGTGAATGTACACATATCCAATTCCTGTGCGCGATGGCGGATAGACTGATTGGGGTCTTCCTCTACGCTACGCTCTACAGCAGCAATGACTTCTTCTGTACGCGCTGTACGACGTCTCTGTGGATGCGTATTATCGTTTAGAGTAAACGTGGTGCAAAAATGTTCCATGGTTAATCGAATTAATTGTTCTGATGGACGATTGTGTTGACCGTAAAATGGACGTAGTGCGCGATACGTATTTCGAACAGAACCATAATTTTCAAAATAAATTTGCACAATTTGGAAGCGTTGTTCAGGCGTCAGTCTATTCATGTTGAAATGCCAAACCAAACTAAACATAAATCACTTGATAGCTGACAAAATGGCCGCCAGTTAAAAAAGTGTTGCCAACTTAAAGGTTTATACCTCTATAAAAAAACACCCTTTACATTTATCTTTCTCAATGTCAATTATGTAGATCATGTTTTTTTCAAAATTTGATGAATTTTTTGAAAAGGTTGGCTCCTGGGTAGATATTTTACAAGAGAATTTTCGAGAAGTTCATGAACTAGTTAGAAAACGCATGGATCTGAACACATACAGAATTAAAACAAGATAAGATAAATCGTAACAATATTGGATTCAAAATGTGTATTTCTTTGAATTTGGCGAATAAATCATTCACAATATGGCTCTCTGGTACAAAATAAGCGAGTAATAGTGTTTGTACCCTTAGTATTCTATGTATAATCCAATGTAAAACTCGTACTTGCCGCTCAATACTTTGAGTACTGCTAATTAAATCTTCTTCAACAGGACGTAGATTTTTGTCTGTAGATTTGAATTCTCGCTGCAGCTGTTTTCGAAATTTTGAAATCGCACAGATGGAAAAGCCTTTTTGGATCCCAAGCTCCAAAATGTCGGTAAATAAGAAATATATAGTGATATTCACGTATATATTATACATTTTTGGTTTTAGATCGAAACTAAATATACGAACTGACCAACCCTGTAATTTTCAACATGCAAGAGAAGTGGATTAGCACAAAAAATTAGTGTAAAAACAATTTATTTTCTCACTAATAATATTAAAAATTCTGGCGACGTTGTCACTTCTTTTTGATTGATGGTGTGGTCCTTAATTAAAAAAAACTCATAATTAGTTGATTTACATTTTATATAATACATAATTAATATTAACTAAATATACTGTTTCGAATGCTTATTTAATATTTTTGCAACTTTTTTAGAGAACACTGTTGAGTAAAGAGACAGAGCGTTTTTGATGAGTAGTATATCTCTTTCTAATGATGGAGCTAAGTATGATACTTCAAACGTGATTGGATACTCCTGTCACCTGATCGCCATTAGAAAAAGAGATCCTACTCATCAAATCTAATCAGCAATCTATTGTTGCAAACGTAAGTTCCTTGCTACGTTTTACAACTTAAATTTATAATGAAAGTTTCGGTGTTTCATCCTCAATTACCAGCGGTAGATTCGTCAGTGGGTTCGCTGGCGCCCTTCCCAGACACTCGTCATCGTACTTTACCATTTTTGGAATTTTGTATTTGAACTAACTTGGCGGCAGAAATCGACGGTTGGGATATTACAACACCTCCCCCTCCCTTCACTGTTCAGGGAATTGGAGATTTGCATCTTAATTCCGATTCCATGGAAAGTCGGATGCCGGAGAATGTCGGATTAACCCATAGTAGTTCATCGTGGGTTCAGTGCTAGAACCAGCACTCTACTATGCAGCGAGCCTGACTGCAATCGTTTCGCACCTGGAATGCAATGTTGCAAACGTAGGTCCCTTGGTACGATTTACAAACTTAAATTTACCACTAAAACTTTGGGTGTTTTGTCCTCAGTCATCGGCGGTGGATTCATCACTGGGTCCGCCGGGGCCTTTCCCAGACACCCGTAGTAGTACTTTACCATTTTTGGAACTTGTATTTGAACTAACTTGGGGACGGAAATCGACGGTAAGATATTACAACACTACGTATTTAACTTTTATATCAATGTATATACCCGTCGAATTGATAACGTTTGGTTAAAAATAGAGAATTAAATGCCAAAGGTAGTCCGTACCTGTGTTACTAAATCCTTAAAAATAAAAATCTTTACGCAACAACGAACAAATTATTGGCTATATCAAGTCTTTATCGTCTATTTGGTAAACAATATTAAAATGTATATGGCGTTTAGGGAATTGACTTAATTTATTTAGTACTTATTATGCGTGTTAGGAAATTATTGATTTTAAAAGAGATTATGTAATCAGCAAATTCTTACGGCAGCAACTGCAATATGCGATAATTGGAACAAGTTCTCGAATTGCATAGTCACTTTATAGTTCCCATTTTTTGTAAGAAATTTATAGCAAAATGAATGGCGTTTACGGATCGTAAGCAACGCGCCCAAAAGCATGACCAGTCTTTTTCGATTTTTTTAACACATAGATTCAACATGAAACTAATCTTGATATTATACTTTTTGTTATAAAACCTATTATTAAAATATTATAATTGAAATTTAGCTTTTGTCGAAGGAAGACTTTTTTGCTTTATTAATGATCTAATTTTTTCAAGAAAGGATCTATGTATGTATTTGCATAGAATTGGGATCTGTACACTGCGACCTGGTAGATCTATTGTGCCCCCCTACGGCTGCCAAGTTGTAAGAGTTACCTTATCGGCTAGAACAGGTCCTCCAGTCCTATTTCCCTCAGGGACCTTAGGATGTTTGACGGCTTCAAGGTGGGTAGCTCCGCTTCTTCGATTTGGTGTGTTCCCAAGAACCGCGCGACCATGGTTATCCTCAAAAAAATAGGGTTTATTCCTTGGTTTGATATGGTAGCCTAAGGAGACTGTGGGAGTTTCTGATGCAGTTTCAGTGGATTATCAGGAGCCCAATATCTGCAATTTTGTTTATTCGGGTGGCCGTTGATGCGGAAATTCGATTCATCAGAGAACCATATGTTATCGAAGCTCCTAAAATGGTTTTTTAATATCCTGCAGAATTCAAGTCGTTCAGCTGGATCATCGGGCTTGATTTCCTGCACAATAACAATTTTGTAGAGGTGGAAAAGTAAATCTTTGGGAATAATGCGATGGACCGTGAATGTATGCAAATTTAGAGGAGCTGAGCATTGTGTTTTCAGCCTCTTCAAACTTGCGTACTCTATGCTTGACCCAATTCATACTTATGACCGTTAAATTAAAATGTGCCCTGTATAGAGGTCGAACACTAATGTAGAAATCGTTGTTTCTATAAATCGCTTGCACGCAAAATGCGAACTGTGGTTCTGTCAAACGTTCCATCGTTACTAAACTTGAAAAGCCAATCAAGAGTTTGAACCACTTCCCTTCCCCGCTATCGACATTTGGCAAATAACAGTCAAAACAAAAACGAAAAACATTCTGAGACCGTAATAATCAATCGAAGATTCAAAAGAGACTATAATGATTTATCATATAGTCATACCCCTCAGCATGCGACTATCAACTTCCACTAATTCTGTGCATTGCTAGATAAACCATCCTAAACAACAATGGAGCTTCTGGTTCTTGCCGGCCGATGGTCGTGAAGGTAGTGTCTACAAGATGTGGAGGCTTGCCTTAATTGGTCGGCTAAGTGTATGGGACCCATGAAACTCCCCCCGAGCTAACGTGAAACAGCATATGCCGACGGCTGTGTGGTAAAGGGGATGCTTTATCTTTAATATGCGAACTCTGGATACCTGAGGACCTACAGTTTGAAAAAAACCCTTGCTACTCGTGGGACTAACCATGGATAACGAAATCTAAAATCAAGAAACGGAGTACGTCATCTGGACAATTCAGAAAACTCACTAGCCCCTTCGAGTGAGCTAGCCTCACAAAGAAAGAACGAGTGGGGAAAATGACAAAGAAATTATGCAGCGGGAAGCCCCCCGTCAAAAAGAAAAAGAAGGAAAGAAAAAAAAATCACCTTCACTACATGACTTGGAAAAACCGGGAGGGAGAAACGATCTCCTGAGACAAGCATTAAGTGAAGCAGGAGTAAAGTGGCACCTACCCTATCTCAATGAAAGGCTAGCATCAAAGGGAGCCAGGAAGATGGCGGCAGACTAAAAGGATACATTGAAACGTAAGCGGGAAGAGGTAGGTGTAACTCCACAGCAAAAACCGGAACCAAGAAGGAGAAAAACGGGCAATGCCACCGCTACCTCCTCCACTGGTAGAAGCTATGCAGTTGCTCTGAAATTAAACAAGATTGCCATCTTACCCAAAACATTCCCTGAGACTAACCCCAATGCAAACGAGCAGATTCTATTGGAGGAGGCATTAGTGGAAGAGATGCACGAAGAGTGGGAACATAAGTTGCAGCTCAGAGGTATCCATTTATCCGGGTACGATCTCGATTGACTGTGGAACACCACAATCTGTAAAATGGCTCCGGGCGAAGGTACCAAAGCTGAAAGGCTGGAAAGGAGAACTGATGGTGTGCGAGAGGGATTATATCCCAAAAGCTCACACAGTGAAAATTTTTCTCCCCAGAAGCCAAGGAACAGCAGCAGAAAAGCTTTTATAGCTAATGGAAACCCCAAAACGATGGGATAAGAACATCACAACGGAAGATTGTTAACCTAAAAGACGAAGATAAAGGTCAAATACTGAGGGCAGGGATCGACGATTTTCCTAGAAAATCAGGGATAACGGTAAACCATTCACTATCGGTTTGGGAAAATCCCTGTGTACGGCCTAAAGAATGACAAGAAGGAAATGTGGGAAGTGACTCCTGTTACTTCAAAAGCCGACGATGTGGAGAGCATGGGGAGTATCCACATCGCCAGCTACTATCTTGGAGTACCATTACCCGACGAAATAACAAAGAAGGAGAAGATCACTCTCATAGAAGTGGACGACACCCTCTCCTAACAACAGATAAATAGCAGGCATCAACATCGATCAAGTGAACTTCCATCATTTTACTGGCGCCTTAGGACGTTCACTAAAAACCAGCTGGGGATTGTGCTGACCCAAGAACCCTGCATAAGAAATCAGGTAAAAGGATTACACTGCAAGGATGCTAAGGTAATATATCATGTCAGAAATGACACACCCAGAACATGTATCATGCTAAGCATTTTATATATATATATATATATATATATATATATATATATATATATATATTACATAAAATGCTTCCCCTAATGAATATATTTCTAGTATATTTCAATGAAAGTCAGATATTTTTACCAATAATATTCCAGTATTTATTTTACTGCTAAAGCGAATTCAAACGTGTCTGCTCTAAAATGTAACTTGTTTATAATTAAGTTTGTTTCGCTTACTATGGTGTGTGTAAAAGTCATAGGGAGTGCTAATATTTTATCAGTGTACTTAGGTGAGTAAGGAAACTAAAGTAAATTGATCAAATCAGTTTTCTGAAGTGGTTTCATGACCTCTGTGTTTTATTGGCAAACAATACACAAATTTGGATTTATTACTGAAAATTGAAAAAGAACAATGAAAAAAAGCGAATTTTCTTTAAAGCCCCTTTAAATAGAAAAAAAAAATTACAAAAATTTTTATTTGTATTTGAAATCTCTGATGTCGGCGACAAATTTATATTATATGAAAGCTATCAATATTAGATTCATACTGGCTAGAGTGAATCACAAATAAAGTCGACTATATAGAAAGAAAAACGATCTTTGCGTACAACAAAACTTTTAACAAAATCCAATAGAACACATCATTATGTAGGCTTATATATGTTTGTTTGTATATTAGTTTAGTAAGTTGTCAGTCTTTTTTTGATGATGTGGCGCCGACCTAAAAATTTTAATTACAGATAAAAATTCATATAAATATTTTTAAATTTTGAAGGATTTCTTTTTAAATTAATTTTTGCTTCAAGGCGAAAAAATATCTTTATTTATTATAATGGTTAATTCGATGTTACGCCGCTGATTACCCCTAGAGGAGCAGATAAAAATAATCTTATACATAAAAATTAGAAACACTATCAATAAACGTTTACTCTCAAAATATGCCTTATCGTTTCTTATGGATATTTTGACAACAGAATCTTCTAGGGTTCTGTTTATCGGCTCAACTGATAATCAAAAAACCAATATACATTTCTATATTTTTCAAGTCAGGAGATAACTGAAGTATAAATAAAGCGTTTGTTTAATAAAACTCTTATCTGACAAAAATAAAAATTGTTGTTAGTTCAAATAGACGATCTTGTGAGTGTATATAATGATGTATTAAATAAACCATTTTTCAACTGGCCTAAATAAAAATTAGTATAAACTTGTTATTACAAATTTTGCAATGTTGATAAATGTGACTTTTATTTCCCTTAGCAGTATAGATACGTCTTTCATAAAATAGCCTAATATAAATCTTCTATTCATGATATTTTTGATTATCTTTAAATATGACGAGCTTGATATGAGTTGATATATGGATCCGAGAGAGATTTCAGAAATGAATATTTTTCAATTCTTGATGTCAATTACTGTAAATTAGCTTCTTTTTACGATTGAATGTGGCCTATAAGTAAAAAAAGAAGGAAAATGTCATTAATTAAGGCCTAAAATTGAAAAAACGACAGTAATAATTTTTTTTTGAGTTTTTGACTTTCGATATATTAAACTTGTCATCCAGGATTAATCAAAATATATTAAAATCTGAGGAGCGGTTGCAGGACTAAAAGCTCTTACATATTATCAGATAAAATATAAATAGGTCTGGGACTAGCAAAACGCAACAAGGTTACTGTTCTATGGGTACTAGGACACAACGGTATCCTAGGCAATGTAAATGCAGAACATGGATCTGTTATCACATTTATTTGACCAGAACCAGTATTTGCCATTAAAACGTCTATTTGTGAATGACTGTTCTGGCCATCAACAATACCAGTGCGACTGGAACTACATTGCAGGATAGAGGCATAGCACGCTATTGCTGAATAAACTACCCGGAAAACTATACCGCGATGACTGATAATAGACTTGATAACAATGTTCTACATGAAAATCCCCCCCCTCCCGGTTGTTATTGTGGACCGGATTGCGACTGTTCCAAATCTGTTTTATCTAACTTTTAAGAAAATTGTGTGTCATCCACGAAGTCTCAACCCCCTAAGGCTTAAAATAATGGAAATATCTATTAAACTCCATGTTATCTTAAATTTCACCATACTTCGTAGTCATCGAAGGGTCAGCTAATTATCGAAGGGCCTCTGTATACAGGAATTATGTCGTCGCTTCCAACATTCTCGATATTCGATGTTTCTAGAAAACACCGGTCGTCGAAGGGTCAGTATTGGATATACGAGCGAAGTAAAGAAACTAGTGTATAGTGATAGTGTTGTAGTAATGCTATTATTTTCACCATATATAAATGATGTCATTGCGATCCTGTGTGAACAAACGGAACAGTTTCTGTTATATATGTGGTGAAGTGACACTGAAAACTCAATGAAAAATTTTGAGCCCACTTGTAAGAAAATTCTACTAGTTATATTTTGGATGCAAAGTTGGCGATTAATACAAAACTTGGGCTCTTGGGATTTTCTAGTAAAAGTAAACATAAAATTATTTCCTTAGCTATGAGATCTGTATCTTATGACGCTTCTAGCATATCTATCCCTAAGCATCCACAAAAATACGAAATCCACTCGGAATTGGATGAACTAGATGATTTTGAACCAAAATCCGGTCCAAGTTTTCAAGAGATAGACGATTATGAATGTAGAAGCAGTGAACATCCCCATTTTATATCTTAGGAAGAGCCTCAACGATTTGATTTGTGATTTGAATATTCCCAAAACAAAGTGACAGCTGCTTGGATTTGGTTTACAGCAGTGAAATCTCTTACGAAAAGGAGTAAAAATTTCCAAGTTTCGGGAAAGGCAGTCTATGCTGGCAGTATTTTTCTCAATGCAAAAAAACTTGATTTATTGTCATGATATTTCGGGCCTCATTAATGAACTTTGTCTTTCGTGCTTACTGAGTAGCGACCACCTATTGACTCTTTGAAGACAAGTCAAAAGGCAGTTTTGTTGTTTAATAGAAATGGATAATCTGTTTCCGTGAGTCATGCTGTAAATATGAAAGAAACGTACAAGAATATGCGTATATTGTTTCAAAGCATAAGACATGAAGATCATAAATAGAATATCTGTGCCCATCTAAAAGTTATTGCACTACTTGCAGAGATGCAGAGTAACTACACCAAATATTGTTGTCTTTGATGCGAATGGGACAGCAGAGCCAGAAATTATTATTATTTGGAATCTTTGTCTGGCGTCACTGGTACCTATAAATCAGATTTTTCTCCTTTTAGACATCTAGACTACGTTATTATTACAATGAAATTTACTTAGATAAGACTAAGATGTTATTAAAAAATAATTGTAAGTGTTTTATTTATTGAATAATACTTATATGTCTCAAAATTTTTAAAATTATTAAATAAGAATTTTTATTCTACCTTCTATTTTGTTTTTCATTTATTCTGATTTAATGGATTGGGGTGAAAACGGTGTTATTTTGTAAATCCGTTTTAACATGAAATGTATAGGAATACTTTTTAGGACTTTTGGAAATTTTAGGGTTAAAATTAAGTATCACTGACTACTCAAACTTGTAGTATTTATTTTGGTTTAGTGTATAAAATATATACAAGTAACAACTAAGACTACGAATTTATATATGAGATGTGTGCTTTGAAAGGTAAATTTCCTCTTTACTACAGAATATTACATAGCAGTGATTGCCAAAAATTAGGTATCTCAAGATGGGGTCTCCTGAAAATTAATGTAAGCTGCTTCTAGAATTTTTTTCTTTTTCATGTTTTGTTCCATTTAAATTGCTGTAGCTTCACACTATTTTATATGGCGTTGTTTATCCTAGCCGTGTTCTACAATACTAGATCTTAATGTTTTATTTCTTTGAGTATAAATTGTATATTCCTTATTTCTAATTTCTAGTGGACGTTTAGTTTCTCAAATCTATATTTTATCAAACACTTTTTTGGAGTTGACGTTACTAGAGTATTTTTTTTAATGAGCTCTGAATGCATTGCCTAAAATTGAATATTGTTTTTATATGATAATTACTAGTAAAGATTAAATAAGAGAAGAATAGATAGGCTACTCAATACTAATTTGTAGACCAACTCCTGTGATCTGACTGACCTCGGCATATCTTGCCAGGGCTATGCCGATAACGCGGTCGTGATCGCAAGAGGAAAATTCAAGAATACCCTCTGTGACATAGTTCAAAGAGGGCTTTAATACAGTAAAGAAAATGGTGCCAGATGATGGGACTAAACATCAACCTCACCAAAATCACCCTAGTAGCCTTCACAAGGAAAAAAACCATGAACCCTGAAAACCATCAAAATGGATGGGAATGTTATTGAGTGGAAGTCAGAGGTTAAATATCTGAGACTGACCCTAGATAACAAACTTTTCTGAAATAGGAATGAAAATAAGATAATGAACAAGGCTACAAAACCCTTGATGGTCTGTAGAAACTTTGCGGAAAGAAGATGGGGTACAAACCCAAAATCCTGCAGTGGATATACACTGCAATGGTGAAACCAATCATCACATGTGGGGCAGTGAAAGGAGTAAAAGGACCAGTCTGACTAATACAAGAGCTAACCTCTCGAAAGTTCAAAGACTGGTCTGTGTATGTATAAACGGGGCAATGAAACCCTGCCCAACGGCCGCCATGGAAATAATCCGAAACCTCACTCCTCTAGAGAATATGACCAAGAGGACGATTTATAGGATAATGAGAGATGAGGTCATGAAACGAAGACCCAATCTCTTATCCAGAAATCAACAAATAGGGATATGCCCCAAGATGAAATGAAAAACATATTCAACTTTATGAAAACCTTCAGCACACAGTTGAGTCGTAAGACCGAATGGGACAGAAACGCCATTGAGAAACTCGGCAAGAAATCCATTGTATGGTATACAGATGGCACCAAATCAATGGAGAGAATTGGAATAGTAGGGTATGGACCCAACACCAGACACTACGAAAGCTTGGGTAAGTTACAAAGCATTTTCCAAGCAGCAATACATTCCATTAGGATATGTATTCAATTTAACGATGGGAAAAACTATCACGGCCAAGAGATTATAATCTTGTCGGATAGTCAAAGAGCCATCAATGCGCTGCGCTCTTAAGGCATGGAACTCCAAGATGCTCTGGGAATGCCTAGAGGCACTAACTCATAAAGTCACCCTCATACGGGGTAGAGGGGAATGAAATCGTAGACAGACTCGCGAGGAACGGGACTGAGATGCCATTTGTGGGGCCAGAGCTTTTCTGTGGAATCAGTAGCAGCGTAATGCTGAAAGAACTAAAGAGAGAAGAAAAAAGCAGGAGATCCAATTATTGGACGGAGCTGCAAGAATTGAGACAAGCGAAAATACTTCTGGGAAACTACGACCAGAAGAGATTCAAAGAATACATAAGCTTAAGTAAAAACCAACTTAGAGTTCTGACAGGGGTCCTGATAGAGCATTGCCACCTGAAGGGACACTTCAAGAACTCCGACTGGTAGAAAGAAAGAAAACCCTAGGATGCGGTTCTTAGGAACACACTAAATCGAAGAAGGGAAGCTACGCACCTTGAAGCCGTCCAACATCCTAAGATTTCTCTGGGAATTGGGAACTGGAGGACCTGCTCTAGCCTATAAGGCTCTTACGACTGGGCAGCGGTACGGGGTCACAATAGATCTACCAGGTGGCAGTGTACAGACCCCCCACTCTACGCACATACATATATTCAAGACTAATTTCTGTGGCATTCACTGCTTTGTAACACTAAATCACAAAGTTATGCATTTTATTTATAAGCTAGTAATTGTAGCATTAAATTTTCAGTTTGATAACTATTAGAAATATAATAATAGCAATATCGCAGACACTAAATAAAAATATGCTGCTCCTAAAACTTTTTTTAGCCGTTCTTCAATATTGCATGTAGCCTTCAAACAAATATTACTGGGTAGTTGTATAAACATATTAATTTTGTGATTTAGAATTTAGTAGCTAAAGTGATATTTTAAACCATCAAATATCACATTATATATCAAGGAGACATACTTTTTTGGTTACCGTGCCGATTATTGAGTGGGCCGATTAGCATAATTTAATAAATAACTTGGTATTCCTATTCAAAAAAGGTTATTAACTTGATAATTTGTGATAATAAGCTTTTCTAAAAATTCGCAGAATAACCCAAATAGTTTAAATGTTTGCCCTTTTAGACCTGAAATTATAACATATTATAGTCCATTTGTATAATCTGTATTTAACGCCAAGGAAAAAGAAATGCCCCTATAGCGCCTTGCTCTGGATGCAGGGACTATTCCCAAGAAGAGATTATGTTTTGAATACTTATGCAGTTTTTGAGATATCAAACAGTGTAGTTTTTTCCTAATTTCTTATGTTCTACTGAAGCTAACGAAATCTAAACATTAATAAGATGTAAATTCCAACCTGTTTGTGAAACAAACTAATTTAAAATTGTGAATGGGGTTATTAAGATAATAAACAACGATTAATAATAATCTTTATCATGTTTTCTCTGTATATGTTATTCTCGAACGCTTGCATCTTTACACTACACACATTTTTTTGTCTGTTAATTTGACAATAATAAAACACTTTCAGTTAACAAGCGGCTTATATTATAAAAACCAATCAGGGGCGAATGTGATTCGTTCATCGAGGGTTCAGTACCAGCATTTTGAATCATATAAAAATATTTATATTAGAACCATGTTTGTTGTCTACAAGTACAGGTAAGTCGGTAGAAGCCTAAAGCCAGGTTAAGTTTTTTGGTTTCTTGGCTTTACTGGTTTCGGAAATAGAAGGGTTTTTGAAGCACCTATTGAAATATATTTCTCATGAGTATTAAAACCAAAGTTACTGAATTTTATAATTGTCTAAGCCTATTCATAAAGTTGTATTGAGGTCCATATTTGGTATTTATATGGTCTCTGTAGATTGGCATTAACACTAAGTCATTTGATATTTCCACCTAAACCATCATATGCCATGAGACGTACCAAAAAAGTCATTCTGTCTTGATTCTAAAATCTTATTTATTATGGTATTCAATTCAATGAACAGCGTCCAAACTATTCCCATAATACTGTCAACAACTGGAGTGATACCAAACAACCTCCTGCAGAACATCAAGGGACTGGGTCTTAGTGATCATCTGTATAAACCGATGCAGAAAGCAACTCTCCTTGCAACCGCGCGAACCGTCCGAAAATTCGTAGGAAATACAGCAGACCACATCACCTAGGACCCGATAACATGGAAAGAGTTCCCACAGAGCTTCATACTTTTGGTATCTTTGTGTACTTGGTATGAGTTATTATTCCCTGGAGGGAGTGCGAAGCCGTGTGGCTTGTAAATCATAATAATAATAATACATGGATTCACTATTGATGGCTGTCAAACAAGTAATAAACAACGTAGCGTCTCCAAACTTATAACTTGATCTTTCTAAGATTGGTGCTACCTAACACAGTCATTATATTTTAACAACTACCGCCATCTATGTGTCAGGACGGTTAATTTTGGGACTGCCTTCGTACTTAATTTTTTATTAAAACTTTAATTAAATGTTCAAAATGATCCCCGTTTTCATGTACACAATTCATTCTACGGAGAAAGTTGAACTCCATTCTTTCCATCATCTCAGGGTCACAAACTTTAAGCCCGTCCAACACGAAGAAACTTGTCTTTTGTTATTATACTGTTTGGTTTCGAATTCTTCTTGCGTTTTTTCAGTCAGACGAGGTAGTTTGACCTTTAAATGACCTCTAGATGTGAAAAGAAGAAGATATATTTATATTCTTGGACCGGAAATTTTCCCTACTTTCCATTTCTGCAATAAAAAATGAGGTTTTTATTTGAAAAAGTGAAATTAATCTTGAAATGGCCTTGATATACAGATCAGTTTCAAGATTATAAGTCTTATGGTCTTATTAAAATAAAGAAACCTTTATCTCTTCTTTTGGAAAACGCTCAGTTTCGTAATTTTTGGAGAGTCAAAGTTAAATTGGGACACCCCATATGTAATATAATCACATTGAAATTTTAATTCATTTAGTAAGTAATTAGATATTTATATAATTAAGAAGGAGAAATAATTTATTATAACATCTAAGCCCATAAATATTCCATAATTAAACTGGTTACATCTTACAAGGAAAGAACCCCAGGTGTACCTCGCCGATTTTTCTGATTTTGTGATATTTTATAGTACCTTAAACAACATTATAGATGTTTTTTTACAAATTTGATAAATTATTTGACATAAAACTTTCAGAACCATTCAGAAATTATTAAAAATAACACTGACATAAAGAGAATTATAAAATAAAGTGGAGAAAATGTATTTGAAGGCGCAAACAATCCTCACTTAAAATTTTTTGTTCTTCAGCAAATAGCGACATTAAAATAAGAGTGCTAGAAAACCCGATGCAATTTTGGCGGAGATTTTTTTACATATCAGAAAATTAGCGGCGAGATATACTTAGAGTACTTTTCTTGTTGGTTTAGGTTAATTCAGGTTCAGATACTTTGCTTGTTAGTTATGCTATGACCAATGTTTAAAATGAAATCACATTTTTATAAATATCGATTTTGAAAAATTCAATTTTTTTCTTCTAAAAAAATCTTTTTCGATATTA
Organism: Diaprepes abbreviatus; assembly: GCA_034092305.1. Lineage (NCBI taxonomy): Eukaryota > Metazoa > Arthropoda > Insecta > Coleoptera > Curculionidae > Diaprepes > Diaprepes abbreviatus. The sequence goes on from JASJET010000228.1 coordinate 10,634,731, forward strand.
ACAAGCACACAAAATCGCACAACCATTAATTTCTTCGTCAAACGCTTTACAAGAAAATGGCTTTGGCAGATAGAGAGACCGTGTATGATCCTATAAAGTTTTCGTTTTTTATTTTAGTACACGGAGCCTTTAGAATCAACAAGAATGGATATATTGAACTGTTCCCCTGTGGTCTTATTATTTAAAGTTCAACAACATCCAATGCATCCCATAATTAACAAATATACACAATATCGTATATATACGAGTAGGTCTGCTAAAACGAACGTTAAAATACTAAGATATTCAACATCACGTAAAATAATAGCTTTTACATGAATACTAAGTAAAAGATTATATAAACATAAGCCTTTATAAAAAATAAAAATATCTTTTAATGGTATTTTGTTTATTTTACTTGGAAATGTTAAGTAAAGATGTATTTTATGTTTTCGCTATATCCAAAAATAATACTTGACTCAAAGTATGTATGGGCATTTCTCTATAAACTGGGAAGTTATGATAAGAAAATTGTTCCATCAACTTTTTATATATATATATATATATATATATATATATATATATATATATATATATATATATATATAAATTCTTATATAAGAAGTAAATAGCAATCTGGGAAATAATAAACAGCAGAGGAAATAAAAATATATCTATTATTTTCGGAAATATTGGGTATTATCAAAATTTCACAGGGACTGTTGCATAATTCAGGGGACTGTAATATAAATTAAAAATACATTTTATTTCTGTCATTAAATCTTTATTTATCATTTCAACTCATGGAGGTTTTGTAGTTAAGTGGTTAAATAATGTGGGTAGTTAAATTTATTAAATAATAACTACAAATATTAGTGCAAATCATATCAAAACAAGTAATTTTCATTATCTATTATATAATCAGTCCCAAAAATGTACCTCTCCTTATAGTAACAAAGGCTTACAGAATTTTATAACACATAAAAAACATATGAAATTGTTGAATGAATTCTGGCAGAGCCAGAGCGAGAAACCCACAATCTATAACAAAGAAATTAGGAATGCTAACAGAAACAGCTTCAAGAAATTCTGTAGAGACATTCAATCTACGTCTGCTGCTGCGAAACTACACAAAATCATGGCGAAGGGTAGGGTTGCTACAGCAATGGCACTTAGAAAGCCAAACGGCAACCTCACGAAGAGCTAGGAGGATAGAGCATTACTCTTACTCAACACTCATTTTCCGGGGAGTAAGCCTAGCACTACGAATATAGCGAAAGACCTATTAGAGAAGCTCTATTAGAGAAGCTCTATCAATACCTTAAAACCAGGAGTTGATGAAACAATCCCGGTCCTGCTCCAATGAGGACAGGAAGAAATTCTAACACGTATAGTATGTATTACTCGAAGTAGCCTGGAATTGGGCCACATACTAGAAATATAAAGAAGGGCCAGAGTTACCTTCATTCCGAAGCGGGGTGAAAAGGCACTACATAACTTAAATTTCTGCGAACTAATCAGCCTCGCAATGTTTACTTTAAAAATAATGAAGAAAGCAGTTGGCAACTATATCAGAAAAGAAATTCTTGAACAGATGTCACTGCACCCTCATCAATATGCGTCTCAAGTTAGCAGATCTACATAAACTACACTGATACAATTACCATATGAGATTCAAGATGTACTGAACAACAAGAAAGTCGTAGTAGATGTCTTTCCTGATATAGAAGGGGCTTTTGACAACCTCCACACGAGGCAGTCAATATAGCATTTGATGACAGAGGAACATATGGAAGGACATGCGAATGAATGGTGCGACTTCTACCCACTAGAACAACAGAGACAGTGATAGGACCAGACACTACCAGGGGACGCCCTTAGGGGGAGTAGTTTTTCCACTTATGTGGAGCCTAATTGTACATCTTCTCCTCTGTTATCTGACTGACCTCGGCATATCTTGTCAGGGCTTCCCACCAAAATCACCTTAAGAACAAGGAAAAGAAATCTTAACCTGAAAACCATCAAAATGAATCGAAACGTTATTGAGTTGGCCAATACGACATCTAGCCTTTCTAAAGTTCAACGATTGGCCTGTTCCAAAATAATGGAGGGAACTGAAATAGGAATGTATGGACCCGACACCAGACACTACGAAAGCTTGGGTAAGTCACCAGGCATCTTCCAGGTGAAAATACATGCCATAAGGAAATGCATTTAATTCAGCAAAGAGACTATTATCATGTCGGATCGTCAAACAGTCATCATTGCACAGAGTTCTCAAGTAATCAGTTCCAAGATGGTCTGGGAATCTTAGAAGAACTAAACGAATTAAGTAAGGATAATAAGGTCACCCTCCTGTGGATACCGGGACACGTCGGGGTAGAGAGAAATTAAATTGTAGAAAAGCTTAGGAGAAATGAGGCTTATACCATTGTGGAATTAGTAGCAGTGCAATTTTGGAAGAATTAAAAACAGAGGAAGAGAGCAAGAGATCCAATTACTGAACGGATATGCAAGGAATGAAACAAGCAACAATACTTCTTGGGAACTACAACCAGAAGAGATTCAAGGAATGCATAAGCCTAAGTAAAAACCAAAAAAAAAAGAAAAAACTTAATATTGATAAAAAAAACCTTTGACCAAGGGTGTGTTGACCGTTACGTACCCACGCGAGCTCCTCAGCCAAAACTTTGTTTAGCACTGAACACAAGAGGTCGGCGGGCTTTTGGTTGTAACCTTGTAAATTTCAGGGTATTTACGTGTAGCTACACATATAAAAGCGATTTTCTTTGTTGTTGACGACGTGCGCAATTAAAAAAAATAAGACAGGGAGACGGTTTACATACAATTTATTATTACAATATTCAAATCATTGTTAATCGAGTGTTTAAGAGATGCTGATCGATCAATGTTTCATACTAATCGAATTGTGAAATAATTTAATCGATTTTGTAAGTCGATGTTATAAATAATTCAATGAATTGCAGCGGTTCCGGTTTCGTGACACTGTAGGGAACTGTTGTTTCGGGATTAAAAGATTTCGTAACACATATATATTTTTCAAATGTGACATTTTATGTTGTGTGAGTCAAACATTTTCTAAGTTAACTGTAATATTTATATTTTTCGACATTCTGGGAGATTTTTCTCAGAGACTGTGAACTTACCACTTTTCTGAGAAACACCCATAAAAATTATATGTTTGAATTTTCTAGAAAATATATTTAAATCTTAAAAAGCTTTTGAAAAGTTTGTTTAAAAATAAATAAATTCAGTTTTATATCCTTTTAATTCTATATTACAACTATATTATACAACTAAATTCTAATTATTATTACCCTAATAATAAAGGTATTAACAAGTAAAAACAATTATATGCATATAATAATATCTACGTTGTTTATGTGTATTTTATGTTTATAAAACTATAGGGTTATGGAAATAAATTCAACTGCGTTATTTTCAAAAGAACCCTGCACTTTTTTTCATTTTATTTGTTACCGCAATTTATTTGCGTTTTTAATATTGTAACGAACTTTATAGCGTTTTACATTTCAGAGTATTAGTTTATGTTAGTAGTTTGTAGGGTTTTAGGTTTATTTTCCCCGAGCTTATAATTTATTTAATTAATTTTACTTTTTGCTAATTTTTTCATGAGACGTCGATTAAAGAAGGTGTGTAACTTTTTAGTAAATTCTATATCCATATTTTTAACCTGTAACGCCTATAATAGAAGGTCTAAAAATCGCCGAATTCTTCGTTTTCTTATTTTTATTACACCATGTAGTATGTAAATCCTTCTAGAAAATTAGGGAATCTTCTGGCATCGACCAAAACGGTATATAAAGGGTCCAGATCGGCTTTCGGGGACAGTATAGTTTGAGAGCTTGTCGAAGCAACTTGAATTAGTTTGACAAGTGCCAAAGTGAAGTTGAAAATAAAAATCTTTTGAAATAATAGAGTGTGTTCAATAAGACAGTGTGTGTTCAAAAATCGGCCGTTCGGAACAATATGAAAATATAAAGATGAAAAATTGTTCAGCTAAGAAAAAATTGTCAAGTTAAGTTTCAATAACCAACACTGAAAATGATAGTTGGAACATTAATTTTTTGCGCCTAATTTTGTTTTTTAACATTTGAATTTTTAACTAATAAAACTGGACCTCAATAAGGTTTCAATTCGGGTGTCCCATTTTAGAAAATCCACATGTATATATTTTTAAAAATTTGCAAGATACAGAAAAATCTTCAATACAAAAATTGTAGGGTTAGAAAGAAGACATAAACAGCGATCTTGATTTTCACCTCAAAACTGGTTTTCAAGGTCGTTTCAAAATTAAGTTGTTTATAAGTAAGAAACTCAATTTTTTATTACTAAAATAAAAAGTACGGAAAATTTCAGGTTTGACTGTATACTATTTATTCCTCTAGGTACACAGAAAGGATTTTGAAAATATCCCTTCCCTTCATACAAAATTGGACCTATGTCGTTTTTAATCTTGACCTTAAGTTCATCATAAAGTAATTTGATTCCTACAACTTTTTTTGTAGGAATCAAAACATTCTACTCGAACACAGGGTTATGGAAATAAATTCAACTGCGTTATTTTCAAAAGAACCCTGCACTTTTTTTCATTTTATTTCTTTCCGCAATTTATTTGCGTTTTTAATATTGTAACGAATTTTATAGCGTTTTACATTTCAGAGTCTTAGTTTGTATTAGTAGTTTGTAGGGTTTTAGGTTTATTTTCCCTGAGCTTATAATTTATTTAATTAATTTTACTTTTTGTTAATTTTCTCATGAGACGTCGACCAAAGAAGGTGTGTAACTTTTTAGTAAATTCTATATCCTTATTTTAAACCTGGAATGCCTATAATAGAAGGTCTAAAAATCGCCGAATTGTTCGTTTTCTTATTTTTATTACACCATGTAGTATGTAAATCCTTCTAGAAAATTAGGGAATCTTCTGGCATCGACCAAAAAGGTATATAAAGGGTCCAGATCGGCTTTCGGGGACAGTATAGTTTGAGAGCTTGTCGACGCAACTTGAATTAGTTTGACAAGTGCCAAAGTGAAGTTGAAAATAAAAATCTTTTGAAATAATAGAGTGTGTTCAATAATACAGTGTGTGTTCAAAAATCGGCCGTTCGGAACAATATGAAAATATAAAAATGAAAAATTGTGCAACAAGTTCAGCTAAGAAAAAATTGTCAAGTTCAGTTTCAATACCCAACACTGAAAATGATAGTTGGAACATTAATTTTGTGCGTCTAATTTTGTTTTTTAATATTTGAATTTTTAACTAATAAAACTGGGCCTCAATAAGGTTTCAATTCGGGTGTCCCATTTTAGAAAACCCACATGTATATTTTTCAAAATTTGCAAAATACAGAAAAATCTTCAATACAAAAATTGTAGGGCTAGGAAGAAGATATAAACAGCGATCTTCATTTTCACCTCAAAACTGGTTTTCAAGATCGTTTCAAGATTAAGTTGTCTTTAAGTAAGAAACTCAATTTTTTATTATTGAAATAGAAAGTACGGAAAATTTCACGTTTGACTGTTTACTATTTATTCCTCTACGTGCACGGAAAGGATTTTGTAAATATCCCTTCTCTTCATATAAAATTGGATCTATGTCGTTATTTAATGTTTTGTCTTTAAATCATCATGAAGTGCTCCATTTTGATTTCTACAATTTTTATTGAAGGAATTAAAACATTTTACTCGAACACTCATAGTTTCCGAGCTGATTTTACTTTGATTCATGAAAAAAGAATATTTGATTTTTAAATGATTTCTAGATGCCACTTGACCCCTTATGAAAATTACATGGTAGGATGAGAAATTTTCAGTACTTTCCATTTCTATAATCAGCGTTTCTAAGATTTTTTTTTTCTAAAAACGTTTAAATCACCCTGAAGGTCAGTTTCAAAGACAAAGTCAAGATTACTGTTTGACGTCGATCTTCGAGCCCTACACGTTTCGTATTGAACATTTTTCTTTGTCTGACGAACTTTGGGAAATTATTAGGTGAGTTTTTTAAAATGGCTTATACCTCGTTAAGACTGTAATATAGCAACGTTGTTTTTCTCTTTATTAAACTCAGTTGTATTGCTTTCCTATTTAAAGCGTCTTTCCGTATTGTAAAGAATGTACTAAGAACTCAATATTCCTCTTATTATGGCCTAACGCCCATTAGGACTGGATTGGAAATAATTTTATAGATTCCCACACTTGACTTCGTTAACGTTGCGTATAGACAAAACAAAGTAATTTGTAATTACTGTTATCAGTTATTTAATATATTTTCTGCAAATTGTAGTCATATAACTAAAAGGGTATATTTAATTTTGAACAAGCCCAAATATGGAATAGGATATTCTTGGTGTTGCGGCAATATACTTTCTAAGTAAGTAACTAAAATATTATAAAATCAGGGCCCTGGTAGCGAAGCCAAAACTAGCAGTTTATTTTCAATTTTTAAATGTTATCATATAGAGATTTTTCAATGGAAAAAGTAAAATACGTATTTATATACACTCTGTTTATAGTAGGAATCATTCACAGACCACCAACAATATATATATATATATATATATATATATATATATATATATATATATATATATATATATATATATATATAACTGAGAGGCTTAAGGCACTTTTGTGGGGTTGCAGTCAGAAGGATGGTTGGCCAGAAAAGAAAATTCTTTTTTGTTAGTCTAGCTTTTGAGAAATTTTTTTCCCTTCATCAGGACTTCCGCAAAAGAGAAAAAAGAGAAAATAACCTTCCTCAATTTTATTTTTACAAAATAAAAATAAATAAAAAGACCTACCAAAGTAAGTATATATAAAAAGCCAGGTTTTGTTCAACAGAGACAGTTATAAGCACTTAACAATAAGATCACATAATAGGAAAAGAAATATTCTAAAAGGTTAAAACTCTTTAATTTAATCAAGAACCTAATCTTTAGCACGTGGACGTCGTTGAAACACCATTTTAAATTTATGAATGAAATTGACAACTGACAGTTGGCGCCAAAGGCCCGTTTTAATAGATAAAGTTTATACTGCCCAAGAACAGGTATTCGCTCTGGGGACGGTGGTAATGGTTCTGGAAAAATATTGTGTTATTACATGAAAAGCAGGTGAAAAATGGAGATTAAGAGTTAAATTAGTCGTAACTGTCACAGCGTAATGTTACTTAGAAATCAAGAAAGGCGAACTCCGCACCCAGTTAGACAAGTGTGATAATAACACTCGGAACAGTGAATAAACGACGTCCGACAGAAGAGAAGTTATATATTATGCTGAAGTTTTTTATGTCTCTTCTTTTGTTCATGGAAAGTGGCTCGTTATTTATATGAATCATATCTAGGAAGAATTTTTTATGAAAGTTATTTTCTTTTTCTAAGATTTTCGGTCTCTCAAAATTCATCATATGACCCTTATTTAAAACATGCTCCGCAAGAGCACAAGAAAACATTCCTCTGTTACAATCGCTTTTACGGCAACTCATTTTACCTGAAAGATTTCTAGAAGCTTGGTCACAATTTAGGCATGGAATCTTACAAATTGTGACCAAGTATACATAGGCCAAACTTCTAGAAATCTTTTAGGTAGAAAAAACTCCCATAAAAGCGATTGTAACAGAGAAGGGTCTTGTTGTGCTCTTGCAGAGCATGTTTTAAATAAGGGTAATATAATTAACTTTGAGAGACCGAAAATCTTAGCAAAAGAAAATAACTTTCATGAAAGAGTCATCCTAGAAATGGTTCACATAAATAATAATAATAATTATTATTATTATTGTATCTTTATTTCTGGCTCCATAGAATTAATAACATATTATAATTAATTAATATACAGGATTTTATAGAGACAGAAAGGACGAAGTCCAGATGTGGATAACGAGCGCTCGTAGACGCCACACAGTGAGTTTTGAAAATGGTGAATGAGATTTTACCGAAACGTCAGCTGCCTTACAATCCTGAGAGGGACTCAGCACATATACGAGATGCCCGAAAACTTTCGATCACACTCGTGAGAATATCCGACATAACATATATATATATATATATATATATATATATATATATATATATATATATATATATATATATATATATATATATAATTTTAATATTTATTTCTTATTATGTTCTTTCAAAAGTATAAATTACCTTGAATATTTTATTTGATAGTTCTGTGAGTACCGAAAACTATTAGCCCTTCCGAGAGAAATTTCTGTCTACGTCCATTACCATCAGAACGATGTATTGTTATTGATAAAACCAGTCATTAAGCTAATTACTTCCTAAATCTAAACCAAAACGAGGATTTTAATTTTAAATATTTAGTTGCAGTATGCAAACATAAAGACCTCGTTATTATTGAGAATAATGTTGGAACGGTCAGGTTTTCTGTTAGTGTAGGATGTTGCATTAAACCATAAAGTCTTGAACTTAATGTCTAGAAAATCCTTGATGTTTTACGCAATAGTAATTTTAATAAACATTTTTTCATTGAGACTAGAATTATTTACCATGTATGTATCTTAAAAATATTACTTATGAATGTATATGAATACCTGTTTAATTATGTTTCGTCATCGAGTGGTTGTGACAAAACCGGTTGTATGTCAGTGGTCTGCTATAGGTTTTACCTGCCTACATGTTATTAATTAATTCATTACAAAACAACTTTGTTTTATTTCATTTAAACAATAAGCATATAAATTAGGAAATTCAAAATACGTTCTGTTTTTAATTGCTTATGCATTCATAAAGATAAATTATCCTAAGGATCTATTCCATTTAAAGGTAATTCCCCTTATTCTCTAAACTTTGAACGTACAAAATAAAAAACAGTCAATTACGAATCGAACTCGCGTGAGAAGTGTTCTTTACTACAAAAAGTATTACATATATATTACATTCTATGCATCCTGCAAATTTTTTTGCAGTTGTTGAATAATTATAGAGGTGAAAGTGATGGGACAAAGAGATTTCAATAAATTATTCTTAAAAAAACATTGAAATATAGCACATGTAAAGTTATCTATTTACTTAGGATTCTTTTGAAATTAAATTAATTCTAGGTAATTTAGTATCGCTTCCATATCTTTATTATAATTTTTAGAAAATTTTTAACTTTATTTCCAAGAAATTTTAGGTTTGGTATCGATCTAAAAAAGTGCTAGGCAGGTAGTATATCTACAATTATTAAAGGAGAACACCACTGTGAAAGGATAAAAAAGGTAATTTTTCTCAACTTATTTTGGTAACTAAATTATTTTTATAGGATTTGTAAAAAAGATTTGTTATTTAGCATATACAGGGTGTCCGGTAAGTACCTCCTAATGTCTCGGGAGCATACAGGAGAGGTCAAAATAATCCTAGTTTGTCATAGAAAAAAATTCCCAGAGCCCTAAAGGAGTACCTAGCGATTTACTTTATCGGCCATATTACAGTAGGTGTTTTAGATCATCAGAGAAGTCAGGAACGGACTTGCAGCCACACTCGTTGGGCCTAATTTTTGGTAGGTGTCTTTTTTTATAGAGCTCAAAACTGATTTTTTAAATATTTTGTTTATACCTCTTCTCAAAAAGGTACTCTTAATTTATTTCGATAAAACTGGCGGTTTTCGAGATAAATCGGTTTTTATACGAAACACCAAAAAGTTACTAATGCTAAACAAAAACAGGTAAAAATGGACGGAACTTGTCAAAACTGCCTTCAAGTAAGAATAATTTTAAAAAATGGAAGAATATTTACGCAGAGTATGTTGATATGCATTTAATTTATGGTGAAGTGTTGTTAAATTCTTCGAAGACTGAAAGATTTCCAGCTCGAACATTGTCAAGTCCAAACATCGTTCTAAGCGTTAATCGAAGCCTGAGGAAAACAGGTAAAAGATGATTAAAAAATAATTATTAAAGTTAACGCATTATTATTTTACATGTTTTATTCAGGGTAATTTTTGCCGCGACGTGGCGATGAGGGCCCTCCCAGGAGAGCACGAGACCCTTACATAGAGGGACAAATTTTGCAAGATATTGTTGATAACCCTTTAAGCAGCATAAGAAAGCTCGCGACATAAAACAATGTTACAAAATGGATTGTACATGAAACCCTAACACAAACAGTTCCTTCATCTGTATCACGTTGAAAAAGTACACGTTATGTCCCCGGATAATTATCCCGCAAGACTTCAATACTTTAATTGGTTTATACAGCAACATAACTTAAATCTAGATTTTTCTAACCTTATCTTGTTTACCGATGAGGTCGGTTTTACAAGAGATGTATATTAGACATATTATATATATATATATATATATATATATATATATATATATATATATATATATATGAAGTAAAATGAGAACAGTAAATGCAAACTTCTCTCCATCATATCCTTTCTGTGTTAGAGGTTGCACAGTTAGAACAAATTGTTATGAAACGCAATTTATCCTATTCCACCACCATCGAGATGATGGCCTACCTGTACCACCATACCGAGAAGAAAGTCAAAACTTACCCCTCCCGCCACAGTGATACGGCAGAGGTACATGTTTCGTCTCTACTAGACTTATCAGGGTACCGACATGCACCTGGCTGTGCAAAGGACAGATCGGAAGGAAGCATGCAAATACTGAACACGGCTTCTCCGACCTCCCGTCGGATGGCGTATATATGTTTATGCGGATTTCACGGATTCCTCCGTGTGAGATGCAATAGCAACGGCATAATGTGGATATATCCACTGCTATTGCATCTCACACGGAGGAATCCGTGAAATCCGCATAAACATATATATATATATATATATATATATATATATATATATATATATATATATATATTAAATCGAAAGTTAACAAGTTACATTGGACTTTTGTATAATAATAATGATCCAACGTCTATATTGCTTATTCGAGAATAGTTGGTCAGAGAAAAAAATCCTTAAATTTATGTAACCATATTTCATTGGACGTTGCTTTTCCCGAAAACAATTTTTTTAAGAAAATGGTAGATGTTCAAAATAAACAATTTTATTTTACCTATGCTTTACTTATATTCCGAGGCTCAAAATATACTATATTTAAAAATAAAAATAGTACGGCTATGGACAATCCTATCTGGTACAACTATGAAAATTTTCGCCTTTTAAAATTTTAAATCTGATAGTTGCAGCTAGAGTTGTTTCCGGCCAGGTCGGGAAAAGTTGTTAAGAGAAAAACATGGTTGAGAGTTTATGTGCACGTTTTGATATTTAATAAATTCCGTCGATTCCGGGCCCATTAGATGGATTTCTTCGCCATCATTGTCCTCGTTGTTGCAACTGAATATCAAATATACGATTATGGTGACCATTTGCCGTCCGACGCACAGATGACCGCGCTATATAAGTTCAGATATAATTTCGTTAACTTTTCAATTTTTGCCTTATTTTTTATTAACATATCTTTAAACTTTTTGTTACTTTTTTACTCTCTTTATTCGCTCACTGTGTTTGAATAATTACACCACTTTTCATTAATTCTTTAATAACTACTAGTTTACACTTTCATTATTTAGTTACAATTAATTCATAGCTCAAACTCTACCTACTTATACAGGGTGTCCAAGATAAGGATCCTAACCATGGGGATCTCGGAAACAGTTGGAGATACGAGGTCGGTTAAATTAGAGAAAAGTTGCGCAATTTAGTGCTAAATTAAACGCAATTTAAAAATTTTAAAAATTCAAAATACTTCCGGAGATTTCCGGAAAAAACCGAATTTTGGCAAAATCGTTTTTAATTTTTGTAGGCTTTATTTAAAGAGATATCAAAAAATAAAAGGTAGATTCTTCTTGCCACTTTTTATTTTTTATAATTTGGTCTAAACAAAATTTAAATCCGACGTTTCGTTTCTGAGATACCATCATGAACTTTCATTTTTTATGGAACAAAAAAAAGTATCTCATGTATTTGATAGCATTTTTTATTACAAATTCAACGGTGTATCACACTTGCATATCAAGTGTGTAGTTCATTGGCTTTTATAAAACTGATATACCTTTCTCTCTCGCTCTCATGGAGCTCTTATGGAAAGTACTTGAACTACGTATTCGATATGCAAATGTGATACATCGTTGAATTTGTAATAAAAAATGCTATCAAATACATGGGATACTTTTTTTTGTTCCATATAAAAAATGAAAGTTCATGATGGTATCTCAGAAACGAAACGTCGGATTTAAATTTTGTTTAGACCATATTATAAAAAATAAAAAGTGGTAATGAGAATCTACCTTTTATTTTCTGATATCTCTTTAAATAAAGCCTGCAAAAATTAAAAACGATTTTGCCAAATTTCGTTTTTTTCCGGAAATCTCCGGAAGTGTTTGAAATTTTTAAATTTTTTTAACTGCGTTTAATTTAGCACTAAATTGCGCAACTTTTCTCTAATTTAACCGACCTCGTATCTCCAACTGTTTCCGAGATCCCCATGCTTAGGATCCTTATCTTGGACACCCTGTATACATCTGTAGAACATACTCGAATAAAAGTCTAGAATCTCCCTACAAAAATGACTAATAAAAGGTTCTAGATTGAATTTCTATACGAACAGAGTTGTATTCAGGTAAGCCTTGTTACACTGCCGCCCTTTTAATTCTGACCGTCCCGATTAGCTTCGATACTTCCGTGGTATGCCTTCAACCTGTAAAGATGTATTATTTTCATTATCGCCTTGAGACGTCGTTGGGTTCTATAAACAATATCATTGATTCTCTTCTGAACACTATATGATTCTTTCTATACTTGCATTAATTTAGGTGATTTGTCTTTCCCACTCTGTGGATTCTATAATCAAACTTTGTTATCTTGCTGAAACCCTATCAAGTTTGCCTTGATGTCATATTTTGTCTTCATTCTGACCGCTCCTAGATCCACGCGTTCTCTAACTTGTTCATGAACTTTTCCCAACCTCTCTTGTTAGGCATCCATCCACTCTCCAATCTTCATACTTACATCAGTTGTAAAATCAAATATTATGTCGCAAGGCAATCTAAATTCTCTTCCAAATAAGACCATGGCAGGTGCAACTCCAGTAGTTTCATGAACTGCGAATCGCTTGGAAATTATTTGTCCCAATATTTTTGATGTGTTTTCACAACTTTTGAGAGGTGCTCTTCAATGGTCCTATTAAAGCGTACAACCATGATCTAACTGAAGATATAAAGCTGTTGTCTGGTTTTATGGATACCAAGTAGTTTACAGAGCTTTTAAAAAAGCTTTGATTCAAAATTACGTCCTTGGCCAGAACGTAGCTTCAAAGGAATTACAAATCGGCTGAACATATTATGTCTAAAATTTCAGCTAGTGCTGAAGTTTGCTGGTTAGGGATAGCAAATACTATCGGCATCGAGTAGTCAATATCAATCATGATATATGGCCTTTATTTGTTTCTGGAAATAGTCCAGCTGTATCAATAGCCATTCATTCAAACGATATTTCAATATTACATTTCTTCATTTTCCCTCAGATATTGTGCTTGGACCGTGGCTGCCCATGTAGTGTTAATCCAATAAAATCTTTCTTGAAGTTTGTCTAGTGTTTTGTTAACTCCTATATGATCACCAGACTTTCAATTGCGAATTCCTTCTAAAATCACTGGAATTTTTTCTGGATATTACCATCTGACTTTTGATTTCATTGCCATCGGTACTTCCCAGGTCTTCATTCAATATTGAGTTTCATTGAGCCCAAAATGCCTTTATCCAAAATATCTTCTCAACTAGAACGACTTCCATTATTTTTTTTAACTTGAAGAAATGGCTCAGATTATTGACTTCAAGTTGATCTTTTCTCATCTGAGCTGTACTCCACTCTAGATCAACGTCAAAAGAGATTCCCTGAATAGAAAACCTTTTTTTTTGTTCTATAAGGTGACGTTATTCTTCTTTTTATTTTTCTTTTTGGCGACGTGCTTCTTTTGGCCGTTTTTCTTTCAGAAGACGTTCTTCGTTTTGGCGATTTGCTTCTTCTCTTTGACGATGCTCTTCTTTTTCTTTTTTTTTTCTTTTTTGGCGACTTGCTTCCTTGTGTTTTCCCTTCATAAGACGTCATTCTCCTTGTTGGCGATGTTCTTGTTCTGTTCGGCGACGTTTTTCGTCATATCGTTTCCCTTCTGGGTGATGTACTTCTGCTTCCTATTTTTCTTTTTGGCGACGTGCATCTTCTGACTGAAAAAGTCTTTGTATCTTCATTGATATTTTCGCTATGATTATTTCACAGTATATTAATAATACTAAAAGCCCTATTTTGAAATATAGCTGGACTAACAGGAACCGTTGGTCTTGAATTCAAGTGTATAATTGTTTTTCCATCTCAGAAACTAAAGAGTTTCTTTTAGTTGTCATAGTGATATTTAGAGAAACGTCATATAAAGCTGTAAGAAGTTTTTATTTTTATATTTTCTGTAGAGTTGTACTTGATAAATTAAGTTCTCGTTCAATTCATGGAGTGAATAAATCGCAATCCTTGAGTTTACAAATCTTAGAGTTAACCTTCACTGTTATTGTCTTACTCACTGCACTGTACTATTACCGTTTAGTTTAGGTGCGCCATAGTAGCCATCCAATTTCAGTAATTTCAGACTAATTTTAAACAAATATCAAAAAAACTCTCAAAGAAATAAAAGAAACTGTAACACGTTTAATCATCTGCTACTGCGCGCTCTTTAACAGAAGATATCCCCTACATGTTGAGAACACCTGATAGCCGAACCCGACGCGACTACAGCCAGGTAAGTGAATGACGTAAATCGAAACAATTGAGGAATGGTGTCAAAATATTGTTTGACGTGATTCGAAGCGACTTAAGTCGAAACGACGAAACTCGAGTACTGTTTCTATCTTATTTCAATATATGTTCCCAAAAAAGTGCACCCACAGCCATTTTTTTCTGTTTTTTTTTCTGTTTATGTCCTCCTTGTATAAGGTATATTAACCTATCGTGGAAATATTTTTCTTGATCCTCTTGAAAGTATTTTTTACAATAAATTGAAAACTATTTAAAAGTTATACGTGAAAAAACTCCAAAAGATCTTTTATTTCACCTTTTTCAGTTTTTAATTCCCTTGCAATAGATCTATTTTGGTGTCTGCCACCACTGCCATTCTGTAAATAAGCCCAGTTTGATATTTGTAAAAAATATTGCTCCCTGGCGAAAAGTCATTCTACTGCCGAATTATTGAAATTTAGCTAGGTAAGACTACATTCCATTTCACATTATAGATAACTTGATCTGCACGAATTTGTGGAACAGTTTTGGGTGTTAACGTACGACTTTTTTCTTTTCGTACAGAACAGTAATTGTGTAAATTGTTTAGAATCATATAATTGCTTTTAAATAAAAAAATGAACTCCAAATATAATAGGAGACGTCATGCATAGTTTCCGACAGTTTCGATTAAAATAAGAACAATAGTGAAGAAGCGCGGACGACTTTCTAAATTTATAAGAAAAAACAACGCTTATTGTGTTGTATACAATTATATGGAATGTTAATTTAAATATCCACCAAAAAAAAATTAACCTCGACCAAAAGCAGAAAAAGTTATACTGTAATTTAATTTGTATATTTTTTGGGTCTTGTGCACATTGTGATATATGCTTCATTTAAAATTTTTGATTTTAAAATATGTTTTATCAGTATTTTCATTATAAATTTGGCGTCGAACATTTGATCTTTATTTAAACCACTTTTTTGATTTGCAGTGATTAATCCAACAAGGAAGGTATCGTGCTGTACCTCGCTGATTCATCTGGTTTTGTGGTATGTTGTTCTACATCAAAAAACATTATACACGTATTTTATTCTTTCGTGCTAATTCGTCCGCTTAAGGAGGTAAAACCATCCTTAAAATTTCCCTCAAAAGATGCACCTTCTGTAACATTTCGAAAAGTAATCAATATTTTTTTAATGAAACGCCATTTATTATTTTAGCGGTAAATTTAATTCTTTTAATAAATTTGCTTATATAAAATTTTTAAAATCATTCAGAGATTGTTAAAAATGAAACCAGTATAAAAAGAATTAAAAACAAAGTCGACTTGACCTGGCGTTTGAAGGAGTAAATAACCCTTAATAGAAATTTATCGTTTTTCAGCGGACAGTGCAGTTAAGTGGCATAAGGCGACATAATACTAATAGCTTACTGGACTCTTCGATTTCCGGATATCCTAATTTGTTCATCGATGGGGTGAAAACAGCCCAGATAGTTTTCGCTCAACAGCATATTTTTTATATTTCGCAAAATAATAAACCTTTTTTATTCAGTCACCAAAAATTTTTCGTTATTAACGCGACATTAATCTAAATCACCGCACCAAAACACTTTTAAGTTTAATATTTTAGAAATTAGCTGTATTCCATGAAGAATGATATTGGTTAAAGACAAATTTATAAATGAATCTTTGGTCTATATTTAAAATTGATCATATTTCCTAGAGTTAGAATTTAATTTTACCCATTTTGCATTCCCATAACTTTTAAGCACGGATATAGGTCCGATAAACTCCTACTGAAAATACCGTTAGTTGCTGCCTCGCTCTAATATGTCCGTAAGAATTAAAAAATACAGACTGAAAGAAGAGTAACTTTCGCGTTAAAAAATCGCAACACACATGACATTTGTCAAACCGTTATTATGCACGGCGATTGAAAACTACGCCAATCTTACTTCCAGAGTGAAAGCTATTCTTTTCTAACTACATTAGCCCAACAAGGAGAACCTCTATATTAAAAATAAAATAACGCATCAGGCTTTTCAGTTTTTAGTAATGTTTATTTTTTCTCATTTCCAATATCAAAAAGGGATAATAAGTTCCCAAAACCTATTTCAAACCTCCAATTTAGTATATTTAGTATAAGTATATAAACTAAATATTAAGATTTTAAATAAATTCTTAAGTTTTATATCCCACTTTAAAAGAAGTTTTTCAAAACCAGATGAAAGATAAAATAATACATTAATAATATAACGTTTAAGCAGTTTTATTGGAAATAAAATTTTTATAAAAAAAATTGAACCGACTTCTAAAAGTGCGCTAAAAAGTGAAACATAACTAGAAATTTCTTTATGAAATTGAAATTTTTGAAGTCGGCGCCAAACTAATACCTGATCAAATGGGATTCGCATAAACAGATTAACAATATTCTATTTGTAATTGCTTGCGTAGCATAATTCGTATATATTAGTAGTTATTTGTTTCATTTAGAAATAACTTGGCGCCGACTTCAAAAATTTCAATTTCATATAGAAATTTATAGTTATTTTTCACTTTTTAGCGCACTTTTAGAAGTCGGTTCAATTTTTTTATAAAAATTTTATTTTTCGATTTTTAGTTTTGAGTTCATTATGATATCCATAAATTATTTGAACTAAGTACTAATCGAGATTGGTGTACCTAGCAATGACTCCAAGGTGGCAAGAAAGTACCCATTTTATCCAGTTGTAATTACCCTAAAATGAACCACTAAAAATTCTTTGATTCTTAGAGTTGTACAAATACCAGTGAAACTGTATCAAACAAATATTTAGTCTGTCATAGTAAATCCACTATGTTCAATTTTAAATTAATTTTAGATTGGTAATATAGGCCCCAAAACCTTCCAATATCGATACTTAAATTTCTTAGCTCGATATATTTTGTTCTGCATATTGAGTTTGTATACGCTCCTAGAACCCCGCAATATCAGTGTTAGGCAAAATCGGAAAAGGTAAAATTTTTACTCCCTCATATTGTATTTTATCAACCTAATATTGTAAAAAATTAACTTCATATTCGTAATACACGACTCCGAAAACATCCTAATACCAAATCTGATAAAATGCGAATAAGGTAAAACTCACTATATTGGATCCGCCATATTGCATTTTTTAAAAATAATTTTAGATTCGTTGGGTACAACCCTGAAAATTTCTCGATACCAATTTTGGAGAAAATCCGGCAAAAATAATTTTTTTGGCCGCCATATTGTCAGGGCCCTCTTGGATTTTACTGTACCAATTCCGTCCAAAACAATATTGGACCACCACAGCAACTTCCTGAACATAACGTAAAAAATTTCATTCAAATCGTTGCCGCCGTTCCGGAGTAATCGGTGTACATACATAAAAAAAAACATACATAGTTGACGAATTGAGAACCTCCTTCTTTGAAAAGTCGGTTAAAAAGTAAGTAAACATAAAATAATCAAATAATAAATTATATGGAAACTATAAAGGAACAGTAATAAATAAATAAGTTTAATTCGAAGAATCACATTACAATTTAATTCGCAAACTATTACGAGTTACTGTGTGTAATAGCAAGAATTTGTCATTTTTATATTAATATAACTACCTAAGGCTAGGATTCTGTTGTCCTGTTGGCACTAATTGTTATATTTTTGTTCGTATTAACAGATCATAATATTAACAATAATTTCTCAAAAAACAGTTGTTTTCATGAAAATTATGTAACTGCTACTACTAAAAGTATACCAATAATTTTTAGCTTAAAAATAAACATGACTATTTCAACAATTTTCGAACAAAGTGTTAGTTAACGATTAATGTTAAACTAGCATGAACGAATAAATTATTATTAAATTGAATAAGCTAAATATTCTTTTATGTTATTAATTCATGTTAACAATAAGCCAACAATTTAGTAGAGTAAATTTATACAAAATAATGTTGAGAGGGAAGTCATATTTTGATAATTTCAAAATTACTCAGTTGTTGACAGACTATGCAAATAAATAGAAAAACTAAAATATATTTTCAAAAAGAATAAACCATATAAAATATCAAAATGTATCAAATCTATTTTATAAAAGAAGTTTTTTTTCTAAGATAATTAAGATAATCAACTTAAATATTACTCTTTGAAAAAATAACAACAACAAAACTAATATCTTGAAAACTTGGTGCTTGCTAGCTTCTGGTACGCAACTTGATCTATAGTTGTAGGTTTTGGTCTAATCTCTTCCCAAATAGATACACATTCACAATTTTATATCACAAAAGAAGAAAAAATGGTTGATATATTTGCATATAAAAGTTATTTGTCATAAATCAGGTACAATATCACAAATTAGGAACATTATCTTTTTGGTAATTATAACACAATATCACAAATCAAGTGCATCACCATTTTATCAACTTTATAATATATATATATATATATATATAATATATATATATATATATATATATATATATATATATATATATATATATATATATATATATATATATATATATATATATATATATATATATATATATATATATGTTCCTTCAAAATGTATCAATTACATCGAGATAGTTTAATTGCTGTCATAAAATACAAGTTAGAAAGAGGGTGTAAGCTTAAAAATGAAAAGTTGTTGCTTGATATCCTCTTTTCTCAACAGTGCAAAAGAAACAACTTAGCGCATTGATTTTGTGCGATGCCCGTTTAAAAAAAAAGTTATAAGCTTTATAAGTCACCCATGAACCTATAAATCACCCTGTAGAATCCTAAGTGTGGTAGTTAAACCAGCAAGGAAAATAAGGACATCCGATAACCATATCAGTAAAAAATACAGCTCTGGTTTCATCGATGACAAATAAAAATAAAAGACATCCAGAATTACTACGTTAAAAAAATTATGGCACTGCCATGTTTACTGAGTGACTGACTTTCTTTTAAAATTGTTATTTTCAACCAAGTACACTTGACAACCAATTCATGACCGAAATGCTTCAAATAATGAAAACTTTTTATCTTATTAATTATTTACAGTTCATATAATTAAAGTTAATTTGGTTCCAGCAATGCTATCGTTTTAATAAACAAACAATATTATTAACAAAAACTGCAAAATTAAATAAAAGTATCAGCTGGTAAATAATAAAGGAGACATCTGGTGACCATATTTGGTTAACATATAAATTATTCATTATTTAGGACTGTGCTAAGGGTTTTATTTAATTTATTTGAGCCATTCAATTATAAACAAGATATCAACGGACAAAAATATTTTTGAAAGTTACAAATTACAGAATAGATTTTTATAAAAAAAATTGAACCGATTCGTAAAAAAGCTCTTAAAAAACGGAAAACAACATAAATTTTTATATGAAATTGAAATTTTTGAAGTCGGCACCAAATTAGTACCTGATAAAATGTGACTCGAATGAAAAGATGGAGAAATACTTTATTTGTAATTGTCTTTTTACGTTATCCCGTGATAGAAGTTATTTCTTTCATCTGGTAATAATTTCATGCAACTTCAAAAATTTCAATTTCATATAAAAATTTATATTGTTATTTTTCGCTTTTTATCGGGATCTTAGAAGTCGGTTCATTTTTTTTATAAAAATTTTATTTTCCAACTTTTAGTTTTTAATTGAGTTCAGTTTCTAAGATCTCAAAAAAGTAGCCATTTTATGCAAAGCTGTAGATTACACTAAATTGTAAAACAAAACTTCTTTGATTCTGACAATTTCCCAAATACCAGACTGAAATTTTACAAACCAAATATTGTTTGCTATAGAAAATCCCCCCCCTCCCCCTACTAATATCATTCTGGGCAAAATCGGACAAATGTGAAATGTTTAGTCCCTCTGATTGTATCTGTCATATTAAATCGTAAGAAATTAATTTCAGATTCGTAACCTTTGATTAAGAAAACCTTCTAGCATTAATTTTGAAA
This sequence comes from Diaprepes abbreviatus, assembly GCA_034092305.1. Lineage (NCBI taxonomy): Eukaryota > Metazoa > Arthropoda > Insecta > Coleoptera > Curculionidae > Diaprepes > Diaprepes abbreviatus. Next base: position 10,655,458 of record JASJET010000228.1, read on the forward strand.
AAATGTGGATAACGCAGCATTTTCTACTCACCAATTTTAATTGTTAATCTACACCCTCGAAAATCCTTCAGTACCAATTTTAAATTCGTAATTTACGTACTCAAAAATTGCTCTATACGTATTTTGCAGAAAATCGAGAGATGTCAAAATTTTCAATCCGCCATACTGAATTTTTAATAAATGATTTTAGATTCATTTTGTACTGCCGCGAAAATTCACCCGAGCCACATACATAGTTTTGTAACCCCTTAAGGAAGAGGATATATATATATATATATATATATATATATATATATATATATATATATATATATATATAAAATGCAGTTAAGGTTATCATTCTGTACATTGAAAAATGTTCTAAACTTCTTAAAAGAAATTATAATCCTGTTGTTTTATTTTATTCTACAATAACTCAATCAAAAACTAGTCAGTGCCAATCAGATCGCTGATAAATAGTTGGCAAACGGTCACCAGACGGATTTTGTCAATTCTGGTTGACGCTGACTGGTTGGGATTTCTCTACGAACAGACTTAATATTATCAACTACGTTTTTACTGAAAATTTGTGTTCTGTTAAGACTTTGATTTATACTTGTATGTAAATTATCATAACTTGAGATTAAAATAATTTATATAAAATTTCCTCGAAAAATAATACAACAAATAAGGAAATACCAAAATTCTCGAGTCTACTGATACAACCTTTAATTGCATTATAAGCGTAGATAACGCCTGGCTAAGTAAATATTATTTTTAAGCTATTTTTCTGAGAATGTTTCGTAAAAATTCATAGAAAAACGCCCAATTTTCCACTGATCTGCATATATGCAAAATATAGGTTGTAAATGTGTGTAAATATTTTTAATACCATTTGCAATATTTAAATTTTAATTTCTAGTTAAATTTAAATTTTAAATTTTAGAAATTACATATTTTTCAATGAAAATATGACGAAGTTTAGATATGTTTATTTCCTCCATAAATCAGTGAAATATATGAATGTAGCAAATTCCTAGAAATTTTTAATAAAAGGTGCATTAGGTTAACTATGGTATGAATTGATAATACAGGTCTACAAAATATGAGGTTATGATTGTTATTGGGCAGCTTGGGGTTACTTTTAAAGTAATTTGTTGCGTAGAATCCGAATCCGAGGTCAGAATAGGCATGATGACTGATTTTGAAAAAATACTCCAGAATGTTTTCATGCACCTACTTTATACAAAAAAAAATCTTATTTCCGCAAAAAATTAATGTTTTGAAGGAAAAATTGACCTTTTTAAAATACAATTTGAATTTCCCACCAAAATGCTAGATTTGTAATGGCGTCGGTCTGTGACGTCACTCTTTCGTAAACATTTGACAAGTTGCATCTTATTGCTTGTTTCGATTCATATTTTCCATTATTTTGTACGATAATCATGAATTTTAATGTGTATTAATGGTGTGCAGTTCCTTGATGTAATAATACATCCATAAAAACTCCAAATAAGTTATTTATTAACGTGCCAATGAAGAAAAATTTCAGAAATACGTGGCTAAATCTTGCTAGGGAGATCCAGATTTTGTATCTGTGAATTCAGTAATTTATTTCTGCGAAGATCATTTTGATGTAAGTATTTATTTTATATAAATAAGTGGCGAAGCTCGTAAACAAAATATATGTAAGGTAAATATTTGTCAATAACATTTTCGATCCCGTTTGAGGTTAGGTTTCATTTCTTTATTACTGTATTATATTTAATGTTCCTAACTAAAAGCTTCTTCTTTTTTCTAGTTACCAAATGATATGGAAAATTATATACAGTACCATGTATTGGGTTCAGTTTTACAAGTGCGCATAAAGTTAGGGTGTATACTTACAAGATTTGAATGCTAACCAGGCAGAAGCAAACGAACTTCTGACACTGCTGAGTACTCCTATGCTCTCAAAAAATAAAAAATGTGTCTAATTAAAGAAAGTGAGAAAGATGTAGCACAAACAAAAACACCTACAGAACATTTAGAACTCGCAGGCACTTCATCAGAAAGTTCAGGTACGTACCCATTGCTTTTTTATACCGGTAACCTTTTTTACTGAATTCAAGTGTATATCTTTTCTGTTTGCCGGTTTAATCATAACATTATTGGTAGTTATGATTGCAAACAATCTTTGTGGTACCTATTTTTATTATTATTATTATTATAGTCTGTTGCAAAAATTATAGTACATAATAACGTGTAAATAGTTACAGTTTGTTCACAAGTATTTATTTTTATTTTTAAGCTTTGCATACAATTGAAGATCTAGAAGGACCTACCTTCTTTCCAAAATTAGCTGATAAATCATTACAAGGACATATATTATACAAATTCAGGAGTAAAGCTGTCCAGACTGAAGTTAAAACAGTGCACCAGCTAACCTCGTTCCCAGCATGGAGGAGTCGATTCTTGGCAAATTTGAGCTATTGAACTTGATAAATCCTTATTACCAGACGTTGTCATACTTTTGGTAGCACGAAACTGACACACTTGATAGTTTTATCCACAAAATATTTAATTAATGATGCAAATAAAAACAAATTCGAACGATAAAGGTAATAGACAATGATGACTGATGTGATTTTTACGAAAGCGTGACGTCACGCGCTTCTGATTGGTGTTCGATCTAATATGGCCGATTTATATGTTTTGTGTTTTTATTTTTACTAAAATAAATATAATCTCGCTTGTAATCTAAAAATAATTGTGTTTTTTAGAATCGGTCTATCTTATTATGATTACTTCAAGTCATAATTTCAGTGATTCCTTGTTACAATCATCATGCCTATTGGCTCATTACGTTAGAATTTTGAGATATTTGAGCTTATGTACTTGAAAAATGTTTTTTTTTTGGCTATTTTTGAGGTTATGTGTAGAATGGAAAAAATTTTTTTTGGTCTTTTTTGTAGTAACATCATTTAATACTACTCTTACCCTTCAAAATAAGCTATTGAGCGGTCACCCACGATTTTTTCAAATTCCATTTAGTAGGTTTTTGGAGATCAATAGCGTTTTTCGCAAATTTCGATTCGCCATTTTGAATCCACCATCTTTAAAACAAACAGATCAATTTTCTGACATAATATTCGTGATCAGCAACTCCAAAAACCCTCAAGTGAAATATTTGAGATACCAATATCATTTTTTGGAAATCTGGATGCTCCAATTTGAATCTGTCATCATGGAAAAGTAAATTTTAATTTTCTAACTTCATATTCATACTCAGCGACCCCAAAAATCCCAAATAAAAATTTTCGAGAGAAATGTATGAATTAGGAAAATGTATGTCTCAAATGGCTAATGTGAATGCTCATAACGTTGATGGGATATATTTTATAATTTAAAATAGCCGTAACAGCTTATTTTGAAAGGTAAAGAAGTATTAAATGATGCAACTACAAAAAAAGTCCAATTTTTTTTTGCATCCTGCACATAACTTTAAAAGTAGCAAAAAAATTTCGAGCACATAACCTTAAATGTCTCAAAATTTTGACATGATGAGTCATTCTGATTTCAGATTCTGGAATTCCACGCAGCAATTGACTTCGGTAGGGACATCCAGCCGCCCAACAACATAATCTTGTAGACCTTTGTAATCCCTTATTTCTGTAGAGGTTAAAGGATAAGTCGTTTATAATTTACATTGCAAAAACTATGAACTTAAAATATTGTTACTAAATATATGAACGCCCCTTTTCAGTTTAGACTTTTAAGTGCATTATCCTCTTGAAAATCCAAAAGGAAAGTGAAGCCACATGACGAGGTATATTGTTTCGCTATCTAACTCTGATTCCTTGTTGAAATTGAGACAATTCATTAAGTTATCAAATTTGCTATCATGATAATAATAATTTTTTTCATAACTCGCAACCAAGTATTGGACATTTAAAAATCAAACAACTTTATAGGTTGAATTAAAACATCTTTCAAATTATATTCCGTAGTTCTCTATTATAAAATATGTTACTTTTTAAAAGTAGTGCAAACGAAATTGTTTAACCTGGATTTTTATCAGACTTCGCTATCATGTTTGCTACTTTTAAAATCTAATTTTGGTCCACTATCTGAATATTTGTCACAAAGTCACTTTTGATCTTATTTTTATCTATTTATACGATGAACTTAATTTCTTTGATTGTAAAATAAAAGTGTAGGATTAAATTTAAACTAGTTTATTATTGGATTAATTATGCTTTATTTGATAAAATCATTTCTGTTATAATGAATTTTTAAAATCATGAAAATAAATAGGAAAATAAAAGGGTAACGTGATTTCAACTTTTAACCAACGTGACTTAAAAACGTATCCATCATAGGAAATTTCGTATTAAAACTTGAGATAAGTGTTATGATATTTGCTATAAAAGAACATAATGGATATAAGTCGAAATTTTAAAGAAATCGTGATCACATAAAAAGCATCTAAAAGAAAGCTGACATGGTATTTGCTTATAATTTTTTTTATTAATGTTAAACGATGACATTCATGGTGGTCGACAATACTATAGCTATCTTAGAGTGTACCTATATTTTAAAATTTTATTTTTCTTGATTCAGTAAATTCAACTCTTCAGTATCAACTTTTTTGTGTAACAAACTACTTATATTTTTTAAACCAATACACACATATTAGATTTTGCAATTTTTTTTTGATATTTTACTATTAAAAATATAATTTCACAGGGATTTTATTAATTTTTTCTGTTTATTATTTTCCTACTTACTCTTTGATAGCTTTTAGAAGACACAAAACTATTTTTGCTCTCTTTAAATAAAAATGCTACGAAAACGAAATAAGTGTCTTCTAAAGTTTATACAACTCGACAAATACCTAAAAATGTATTTAATCCTTAAAAAATACTATGTTAGTAAAAATTATGGTAAAACAGAGACAGGTACGAACGAGAACAATTCAAAAAGTGGATAATATACTTGCAGTTGGGTGTATAAAAATACAATTATATAAGAGAAACTTAGCTCTCAACCAACTGAAAAAAACCTTATACTATAAGGACAAATGTGCTCTGTTCTAACACAGTTAGAGACAAAGCACTATCTCAGATTGAAAGAATACCAGAAAAGGGTGGAAGCCTTTCCTATGGTAGTGCATCGCCATTTGTAGACCGGTTTCGAACTTGTTAGTTCTCGTCAGTACAGAATAGGCTAGCGCACATTAGCATCGGAAAAGTAAATCCTTTAAGCAACTTATATTAGACAAAATATGAATTCTAATACAAGCGGCGCCATCTCCCAGCATTCCACGCAATCTGAATATAAAATCTCGTAGAGATCTGTATATATAAACCAAAAGTGGATTATATAATTGCAGTTGGGTGTATAAAAATACAATTATATAAGAGAAACTTAGCTCTCAATCAACTGAAAAAACCTTATACTATAAGGACAAATGTGCTCTGTTCTAACACAGTTAGAGACAAAGCACTATCTCAGATTGCAAGAATACCAGAAAAGAGTGGAAGCCTTTCCAATGGTAGTGCACCGCCATCTGTAGACCGGTGTCGAATTTGTTAATTCTCGTCAGTACAGAATAGGCTAGCGCACTTTAACATCGGAAAAGTAAATCCTTTAAGCAACTTATATTTTGTATAATTTTTTTTTGTTTATTATTTAAATATACTAATGTATAGAATTTAAGTTGTAAACACTTACTGTCACTGGCGTCCAAAAAAGGTTTTTCCAACAAATAGCCAGACTTCGTAACATATGCCTTCTTTAGATTAATTACACTAGTTAGCAATGTTTCTTATCATCCTAGCAATTGGTACTCTTTTTTTTTCTTTTACTCGTGACTTCCTTTTGATTTTAGTCGATTTTTAGTGTTACTTTAAAGATATTGGTTTATCTTTGTGGAACAAACTGAATTAAATTATGAACAATGGTAAAATATTATGTAATTTGCAAGAGCAAATAAACAAATTAATATATGAAGTACATGCATCTCTTAAACAAGAAGAGTACCAGACTTTATTGCGTCGCATAAAACGGTATGGTTTTTTCTTCAGGTATTCATAGTAGTATTGGCTGTAAACAATTTGGATTTGGATGGGACTTGATGGACTCGATTTTATTCTTAAAGTTCTTTGGTATGCGTGTATTTATAAAGCAAATCAGTAGACTAACTGATCATAGTGAATTGATGTTCTAAGGTTATTATGATACTGGGATAAAATTTCTCCAATTTGAGTTCTTCATAATTGGATATACACTTTTCATATTATTATCGACATCTGTTGATACTACTAAGTACTAAAATATGTTTAAAAATGATAAGCAAAACATATTTTACTATATTATAAAGATCATTTCTAAACAATTTTAATGTTTCGAATAACAGAGGGATACACTAATATCATTTCGTCTGTTTATTTTTTTTTAAGTTCTAAATTAAAACCCATGTTTGAGAACTTACAAAGATTAAATAAGGTTTTGATAATATAAGTACATGTTGGCAATATACTTGTTTTTAGATAAAAGATTTTTTTATAAGATATTGCTTAAAAACTTATAAAACGAGCAGTATTTTTATGTTAATATTATTGATAAAAAAATAAGTTGTTAAATAGAAAACCATTGAGTTGCCCAAACAGAAAATATGTATCCACTTAGGGTATTAATCATTTTAGTCTAAAGGTTTACAACCTCATTTAAAATTAATTGATGTCTAAACATCATTTCCAAAAATTTTTCTCGAAATTTTTGGTCACATTACAATTATTAAAATCTATGATAATTTAATACAAAATAATTCCCTACGTAAACAATTATGATTAGTTATCTTTTATAGTTTATAGAGAGTCAATGTTTTTATCAATTACTGCAATACTGGTAGAGACATCTATTGTTCTATTTATTAAAATCCTAAACAACTGATAAGTAAGATATGGTTTCCTTTGTATGTAATAACAATATATAAATCATGCTTAATATTTTAAACGATAGAAGGATATATTGGCATTTGAAATTTTTAATTTAATTACATAGATACCCTAAAAAAAGTGTCTTGTCTGACTTGACCCCTTGCCCCGACAAGTTAGAATTTTTTGTAAATTTACGAGAATGATTAAAAAACGCCAAAATTAGCCTTTTCTCGGCTTGATTACTAATTTTTACAACTTGAATTAGGATAACTTTGTATTGTTATAGTATTAAGAATTGATACCCATGGTCTTTGTTATCCTACCCAAAAGCTGTATTCTCAACATCAAAGATATTATAGGCAACAATATCAAAGCCGACAATCAACATACCAGATCGAAGAGGTTCCAAAGAACTGCCAGCTGTTCGGGTATGCAGCGCAGAACTGCAGAGCTCGATTTCGTTGCGTTAGTTATGGACAAGACCACCACTAATCCAATTGTCAAAAGTCTAAAAATGATTTCTCAAAATGCGCCCACTGTGGAGGAGATCACTGCCTTATACAAGGGCTTCCCTGGAAGGTCATAGCCAGCAGAAAAAGGATCAAATCAGAACATTCAGCAGGTCCTAACCACTTCCTCAAGCCAACAGATGCACCAGACCAGGGCATCATAACATACAAACACACAGCTAAACAGAACAATCCAGCAAGCACAACCCAGGAGTCCGCCAGGATGAACACAATTCATTATATAGAAATCAGATATCTTAAAAGTACTCAGTATTTTAGTATTAAGATTACCGTATAAAACTAATACATATACCTATATATAAAAAAGGAGTTTGTAGATGTAATCTGACTCAAAAGTTAATTAAGGAAGTATAAAATATTGCTCTAAAAATATAATTAAAATGGTTCATTTAAAAAAGAGTATATTTTTTTATTCCCTTCATCACTCCCTGTATACTACATGTCTCTTTTAATGCAGCGAATGTAATATCGTATAGTAAACTGGCAGTTATCTATCGCCGCTTCGCCTGCGGGGTTAATGAGAAATAGTTTTGGGAGGTTAATACATTACGCCGTAATAATCACTTGACTTTTTTCGTTATTATGTTGCTTCGATTTATTATATCAATATGAAGTAAATTTTATACTTGCAATTTGTAGGTACATACTAATAAAGTTTGACCAAAATATATGCAATAGTCTTAGCGTTATCTGGCAAAATAGTAAAACATATTTTAACCCTTTTCAGCCATACAAAAAAAAGCTCGAAAAATGCAGAAATTACTTTTTTAAAAAAGGGACATACTTTTAGTACATGAAAAAAACAGGTTTCAAGACAATATAGACAATTTTTTTTTTCATGGTAAGTATCGCTGCTATGGCCGCCTGAAGTTAACCCTGCTTGAATCTGGCTGACACGATTTGCCAGATTTGGATAATCTGAAATAGCAAAAGTCATGAAATTAGTGAAATATAAATTTATCGGTATCGTGGGACGTAGGATAATTCACATGTGATGGCAAAAAACAAAATGCCTAACTTTTGAAATTTCCAATCTTTTCTTTTCAACTTAAATTGATTAAACAATCGACTAAATATCAATCAAAATGTATAATACGTCAAACAATAGCTATATATGTGTAAATATGCCTACAAAATTTCAGCTTGATAGGTGAAATTTTTTTTTCTTCGAAAATACACCGAAAAAATAATATTTTTATAATTTTATGAACAAAATTAGCCTCTTACCCTTAAACCCCACCAACTATTTCTTGACTTCCTCGAACCTTTAGTTTTCTTCCAATCTGGCATTTCTAAGAGCTACCCTATGCTCCTTAGAATATTTGCCGCTACTCGGAGTGGATTGGGAAATACGCTCCTCGTCTTGCCTCCGAACGAGATTAACTGCTTCCTCGCCTACTAAAACGTCCATCGTTTCCACTATTTTTAATAACTTTTTAATAGTTTAGCCAAATTGTTAACCAAAATACTGTCACAAAGGATCGTAGATAAGTTAGGGGCGTGCGACGAACAGCAGGCCTTCCGGAATAACCGCTCTACTATCGACGGTATATTTATTATCAGACAGCTGGTTGAAAAATCTATCGAATACGATAAACCACTGTTCATTTGTTTTGTGGACTTTACACAAGCGTTCGACCGAGTCAAACTGAAACACATAACAGAATTACTGCGAAGAAAACAAGTAGACGAAGCAATCATACGCACAATATACGAACTGAATTCCAAAAACACCATGGTAATTAAAACAAATAACACTCTAACAGAGGAAATCCCACTATCCATAGGAATAAGACAGGGTGATAGCCTAAGTCCAACACTTTTCAATGTAATCATGAACGAAATCATTGATGAGGTAAAAAGTACAAATATTGGGTACCCAATGGGACACAACACCGTTCAGATTATATGCTTTGCAGACGATGTTGCCTTGACAGCAGATAGCGAGAGAATGCTTTTCCATCTCAATCGAACAGTCAAACAGTATAATATGAAGATATCTGTGGAGAAAACCAAAGCAATGGTAATAGTAGAACCGGTAAGATGCAAACTAATGGTTGATGACAAACATATCGAACAGGTTGGGAAGTTTAAATACCTAGGAGCACATATAACAAGTAACAGGGCAGTAACGGAAGAAGTAAGCACACAGGCGAACAAAGCGGCCATGATATCAGGCCAACTAAGAGACATAATCTGGAAGAATAAACATATGACGGTTGAGAGCAAAGCAAGAATTTACAAGGTCTGTGTAAGACCGATACTGACCTACGGCGCAGAAACAAGAAATTAAACCACAAAGACAAAACAAATTATGAGAACCACAGAAATGAAAACGCTGATAATGATCACGGGAACAAGTTTAAGAGATAGGATAAGAAACGCAAAAATACGCGAGGACAGCGGAGTGGGGGATGTTGTGAAGTGGGTTCGAAACCGTTGTAGGCAGTGGAGAGATCACGTGGAACGAATCGACGATGACAGACTAGCAAAAACCTTGATGAGAGAAATCAAACACCAAACGGCCGCCTGGACGGCCCCCAAAAGATGGAGAGACAACTGGATTTCGACCTCAAATGAGGATCGATGAGGCATTGTATAGATAACAGAACTTGGTTCTACCTAGAAGAAGAAGAAGAAGAAGAAGAAGAAGTTTTAAATTTTCATTAAATGTACATGCTGCACAGTATGCAGCAATTTCTACTATTTTTTTTTCCGAAAATATATGTTTTGGAGCTGGTTGCCAGATATACGAACTGTAATTTTTGTTATCGTTCTGCATGTTTTGCGCCGATGCACCTTTGTAATAAGTCATCAGAAGACAAATCTTCATAGATGGGTTTTAAAATCACGTATGTATCTTTGTCGAAGGTTGGAGAATGTTTATTTACATCATGATTGAGCTCTCGCTGGGCAGTACCGAAGATTATTACAGCTAACGCTATAGCTATTATAATCTTTGGCGGTACGAATGCTGCGGATTGACGTCCGCAGAAATTTCATGGTAGAAGATCACTTTTCACTATTAGCAGTTGATGAGCATGTGCGGCTGTTGTCGTTTTTATACGTATGTAAATTTTCTTTTTTTCCACACGCACTTTCACAAGCAAATAACTCTGTACGGAACGTTGGCGAACTGTATATATCCTTCCTACACAAAAAGGTTACCATGAACTGTTCTAAAACTGAAACGAGAATAAACAGCTACCCAATATATGATAGCTACAACTTTGATGCGCCAGGCGCACGATTAGCACACGCTCTCCTTGCTTTGCGCTTTTCTACCTGTTCTCGAACTTTCTGACCTCTATAGTAATTCTACATATATTTACTACAAGCATTTGTACTTTTTGGAAAATCTAGGCTTTGGGAAAAAATTGGCAGGCCATAATCGTATGCAGATTATGTGAAGTCAAAAGCATGTTCGTATCGTCTTCATATCTCTTTTCCCTCAACCTCATATCTTTTTTCCCTCTTTTAAAATGTGAATATCGAAAAACGAGGACATTTTTTTAGGTATTATTATGAGCTATGTTGTGAAACCAAAATCGAGTCCATATTCTTCAGTGGCGGCTGGTACATTAAAAAGTGGGGGTTGCAATTCCAATGGTACATTAAAAACATAGATATGTATAAAACCTGTCATAGGCACTGGTGGATAAAAAAATAAAAGTCTTTAAAAATTGAGTTAGTATGAAACAAAGCAGGATATTTTAAACAAGTAAACTTAAAGAAGGTAGTAACTTTTAAAAATATAGCAGTTTAAATCAAAATGCTCGTCTAACTTACTGTGTGAATTATTTAAAAAGAAAATCCATACGCCAATCTTTGACATTAGCAAACTTATTAATAACCCGCTGATTGAAATCAGGTATGCTTTTGATAAGATCTCTTTCTTTAGAAAGCATTGCCAACGCAGAAATTCTTTCTTCGCTCAAAGTATTCCTTAAAAACGTTTTTATTCATTTGAGGGTAGAGAAACACCAATCTGATTCAGCCCATGCCATAGGAATAGTAATTAAAATTTTTAGTTCAGCAAATGTCTCAGTTCGATATTTTGCGAAAGATAGTCATAAGGTACAAGAAGTATTGAAATGGATCTAAATTCTTCAGTTTCATATATGATGGTCAATTCTAAATGAAGTTTTAAAAAAAAAAGGTAGATTTTAATGTATCCGTAAATTTTTGTTCAGGAAAACATGTACTACATTCGACATACTGTTCCGAAAAAAAAAGACTGCTGCTATCAAGTGACCTGTAAAGCTAAATCATTCATTAGCTGATGCAGCGTTTAACGTTACCAAATTTAATTGATGTGCATAACAATGCACGTAAGCAGCATGTTCTTAGGTTTTTTATAATTGCTTGCACCCCATTCGACGAGCCGCTCATGTTTTCTCGAAAACAAAAAAGCGCTCACTTGGTTTTACTTACACATACAAGAAGATAGACAACAGAAACTGTCTAACACATACAAGATGGTTTTAATAAATTCCTTCGTAACTCGGAATCCTTTGAATTCGGAAATCGAAATCGGCCCCTGTATTTGTCTGCACAGTTTGGGACAGAACATTTAATTTTGGATGGTTTTTTTCCCGCCAAACATTTTTAACCTCTTTAAAACGTAACAAAATATCTTGATCAAAGTAATAACCTAGTCACTTTTACAAAAATTATAATACCGGTCCAGTAGACATCACGCATAGACATGCCAGCACAGTAGACACCACGGTTGTATTCTAACTTGAAAGGAATGGTTTAACTGCTGCTGAAGAAGAAACCTTTACTAGACGTCCAGTGGGTTGCATAACAGAAATTTTTCTAGTAGAGAGATATTTTGTGGGGCAAACTAAACACAGGTTTGCAAGTTGACCTACAACCTACATGAAACTTATGAGACGAAATTAATCTTCACGTCTTAGATAGGCAACTCCACATACGCTCCAATGGATTAGCAGTTTTTATTATAAAATAAAAAATAAAGATTTTTTAATGTCTTAAGGATTTTTGGATTATAAATTATGAAAGGATTAAGTTCATAAATGAACTTTGATCAAACATGAAATATCACACATATTTCGCAACATTTGATGCTATTGTTAAAACATCAATGTTTTTGAGAATTGCTGCATTTTTAAAGTAATAGTGACGTTTAACATTTCTGTCGTCAATTTAAACAATTTAAATATTTTATTTATTCAAATGAAAATAGACTTACCTAACATGTAGCAATTTAAATATTTATTAAACACTTCATTAACCAATTGAAAATTAATGCTATTTAACAAGTGACGTGGTTTATCTTAGAATTATTGTCGAAAAATTAACGAAAATTAAATAGAATGATTGGAAAATATTTTTAAAAATAGGCTTAAGTGATTTTTAGATTAAAATTTAAATAGTAGTCCTTTGTTAAATAAGCCTGTTTTTTAGAAGATTGTTACCATATGGTTATTAACGAGATGACGTTTAATCTCAAATGAGATCTTGCGACAGCTCTAAATTTTCCTTGTGTTTAAAGAAAAACGCTGCACTTTCCCGCGGTAATTCAATAAATTATTGACTATGAAAGTCAAAACTATCTTTTTCTGGTATTTTTGCATTTGAGCACTTCTTTTTGAATCAACAGTACATCAGACAAATCAAAAAGACCGACTTGAAAAACATGTGATCTCGAAGTGTGTGAAGCGATGTAGCTTCTTTAATTTATTTGTCGTTCCACAGTTTTTCTGGAGGGAATAAACTATTCATATATAAAATATTTTAAAGATTTTTTGTTAATTGGCAATCGTTAAAGAGTTTTTATTGAATTTAAAATAACCCAGAAAAAAATCACTACGCAACGTAAATTTTATGCCGTTCCTAATACAGTTATACTTTTTAAAGCCATCGCTTTGACTTAATTTTAGATACTATTGAAGCAAACAAAAGATAATGATAATAAATAGAATTTTAGACTTGTTTTAAATATAGAAAAACTATCATTTTAAATGTTCAATTTATTCTTCTTCTTCCATATTTAAAGAATCTTTATATTTTTCCAGGAGAAAAGTAAAAAAAAATCATCTAAAATCCCATTAGTCAAATGGGGCTATTAGATTATACGCTATTTAGCCTTCCCAATTACATCGTTCTTATTCAGGATATTCAAAACTCTGATATTTACCATGGTACTGCAGTTTTAAGTAATGTAAAAATAGGTTAAGTGTTAGTCTTAGTGGCATGTATGAAAATAATTTTTGATTATTCTTATAACTATAGGCTAAAACAATCTTTTATGGTCCAAACAATGCCCCAACCCATCAGTTTTCCAAGCGGTTATTTGTTTTGTTTCAGTTTAAGTAAAACGTCTGTATTTGGTCTACATATAATGTTTTACTTGATATGTTTTATCTGTACAGGCAAGACATAAGGTAAAATGATATGTATATACCGGGTTTTAGACCACGTTAAAAATCGTTTCCTAAGTGAGTAAGGAAGATTTGCTACGCTCAACTGTCCCAGTTAGGTTACCAACTGATCTAAGTGCTACATCACACTGAATTCAGCTCATGACTCGGGATGATTGAATATCGCATGATCTAATACGCTTTTTAGATATTGTGCGATTTGCGACCTTCAACAATCATAAGAAAACCTAAATATCACAGAAGTTTCTATAGTGTCAGCTTCAGAACTTGACATACTCGTAACAACATTTTTTTGATTAAAGATCTCTGATTTAACGGCGTCAACAGAAAATCATATTCTTTAAATAGCATAAATTTTAATTAATGGAGACTTCTTTCATGGTTGAAGTAATTTTGTGCTTTATTATTAAAATTTACTAAAAGCGGTACAAGTTTATAGATATTTATTTTATCACAAAAAGTATCTACATCCTTAAAAAGTAATTTTTTAATCAAACATTCGTGTTGTATAACTTGTTTGTTCGGTATTTAAATTACAATGTTGGAATTGTGAAAGTGTTTTTGTAACGATTTTTTTCATTTTCGAAAATGGTTCTTTTATGACAATTCAAAATTTCACAAAAAAAATTTGAAAAGTAGAAATACTGATATATATTAATAGTTCCAATAATAACATTTTCAGGTTGATGACTTACTAAGGATATTTTTTTATTAAACATTTGCGTATGACTTCCATAATCAATGGTTAAGGCCTGTTTTCACTTATTAGTACGTTTTCGGAAAGAATCCCTAAAAAATAAGTTGCCTTATTATAGATACAATATAAAAATATCAGACTGCTGATCATATAGTACCTCTCTTCCTAATAGTGGCGTCAAGAACAAGGTATTAATATCATTTTCCAGATCATCAAGTGGTAATTGCACAGGACAGAGGGAACTTGAAGTATATGATAAGAAAATTGATAAAATAATACGAAGGAGCAGTGGCCGTTATTCGGCTAGCTAGCTCGCAAAATGCATGTTATTCTTGTGGAACTTTAGTGGCTACGAAGAAGCTAACCAATCAATGCTTGTCCATTACAATGTTTTGTGCCTAAACGAAACTGTTTTATCCATTCTTTTACAATAAAATACAGAGGTGAAGTTTTCTCTTTCACAGCGTCTTAACATTGCTTAAACTCCAACAGGGCTTTCTCTTTTTTTTATCAAAAATTTAACCACAGCACAATACTCGATTTTGAATATATTAAATTTGAGTTATTAACCTGTGTTTACTGAACAATATCTGAAAAATCAAATGAAACTAAATAATAGTTTTTTTATTTATAAGTTATAAATAGTTAACTATATTATGTAGTTATAGCATCAAGCTTTTGCGTCATTGATTACTCTTAATTGTATGAACAGAAATTTTTTTAAACGTTACGCGTACATTATGTTATATTTAAAACTATAAAAGCAAATTAACTCATTTTCTTCATGTATAAAGTATAGGATTGATGTATCTACAATTTGAATTGGGAAGTTTGGAATTTAATCATTTTTTCTAATTCCATGTCTCTAAAAATATAAATTAACAACTAAATTCCAGATATTTAATAATAATTTTAATATTGATCGATGACTTTTATACCTTGGAAATCCAAAGTATTTATGCCATTTGGAATTACCAGTTATAATAATTTCAATACATGTTATAGTGCTAATTACAATCATTAAATAATTCAATACTGCTCAAACATTTTCACCTATATACATATAGGATGTAACTAACGCATTCGGTTTCCACCATTGAAAACTTAGAAAAGGTAGGAAGTGGAGGTAGTCCAAGCTATAGGTAAAAATTAGTGCCGTTTTAGATGTAATTTCCGAGATGGAGCAGACCGATCCAGGGGTCTTGGGGCAATGTAAGAGCAAATCTTACATAAAATCTAACAGCAAAAAATAGGTTGGGCCAAGAAAGGGGGCAGGGGGCAAAGTTGGTTAAAACATATTTTTTTGAATCTACAAGCCAAGGAATGTATTTTGGAAACAAAAGTTTCAAATAAAAGTTGTAGAGATTTTAAAACCTACAACTACTCGTTACAAAACCAAAAACTACCAATAGGAAAGAATGTATTTAGAAAGTTCCATGTGGGGGTGGTGAAACGTATATTGGAGAAATCAAGGGTCCACCAGAAGTTGAAATTAAGGAACAAAAAACGCAGAAGGGTAACCTCGAGATCTGCTACTGCAGAATTCGTCTGAGATAAATAATACCACATAAAATGGTCTGAAGCTGCTGCCGATATATATATATATATATATATATATATATATATATATATATATATATATATATATATATTGAACTCAATATTAAAAAATAATACCAGAGTCTTCAGTCAACCCAATGTTCTTCTTCTTCAGGTGCTATCTCCTATCGGAGGTTGGATATCATCATTGCCACTCTCTCTCTATTTGCTGCTATTCGAAAAAGTTCTACTGAGCTACAATTGAACCACTCTCTCAAATTTCTCAGTTTTACAAACGCACTTCTTGCCATTTCTATTCTCGTTCTTATTTCTGTTGTTTGTTCATTATTTGCTATTATCCAAGTATTTGTATTTTTGCACATTTTCTAAATTCACTCCTCGCAACTTTATGCTTGTTTACATGTTTTGTTTTTTAGTTATTACCATATATTTAGTCTTTTTGGTGTTCATTTTTAATCCGTGTTGCTCGCAAACGTTATTTGTTTCGTTCACTAGTTCTTGGAGTTCTTCAGCGGAGTTAGCTATGATAGCAGTGTCGTTTGCAAATCTTATGTTGATTACAGCTCTTCCGTTTATTATTATTCTCTTACTTTTCGTTAACAGTGCTTCTTCGAAAATCGATTCACTGTACACATTGAATAGTAGGGGTGACAAAATGCATCTTTGTCTCACTCCTCTTCCTATTTCAATTTCTGGACTTGTTTCGTTATCTACTATTATTTGTGCGCGTTGATTCCAATATAGGTTAGTTATTATTCTTAAATCTTTGCTGTCTATGTTTTTTCTTCTTAGAATCTCGACTGGTTTTTCATGTCTAATTTTATCAAAAGCCTCTGCGAAAGCACATCAAGTGCAAACAACGCGTCTCTGGTGCCTATACCATTTCTGAATCCACACTGACTATCATCTATCCCCTTTTCAAGTTCTTTATAAATGCGTCCGTGTATTATTTTTAAAAACACCTTGAGTACATGGCTTATCAAAGATATTGTTCTATATTTGCTGCAGTCTTTCGCATTTTTGTTTTTTTGGAATAGCGCAAAAGGTGGAGAGTAACCATTCTCTGGGTATATTCCTCGTTTTATATAATGTGTTGAACAGATCTAACAATATATCCATGGTATCATCATTCGTGCATTTTAAGATTTCTACTGGGATTTGATCTGGACCTAGTGCTTTTCCATTTTTGTTGTTTCTTATAGCTGTTTTTATTTCATCTTTCAGTATCGTTAATGCCTCGTTGTCTTCTACTTCAATCTCCATCTGCTCTACTCTATTGTCTTTAAACAGGTCTTTGATGTATTCTGTCCATTTTTTAACTTTCCAATGTTGGCCCAATCTATAGCAATCACTACTTTTTAACATCAAATCATTGAGGTGCATACCTAATTGAAATATGGTAAAAATGAACGAAAGTAAAAATAATGCAAGTCTGACAATCGCATTTTAGTGAATTAGATCAACAACATATAATAATCTGATCAAAGAACAATTTGGTTGGCGTTCGTTAAACAGATTTCGCATATAAAAAAAAAATTGTTAAGGTATACTATTTGTTGTTAATACAATGAACTCAAATAACATTTTGAAACTTTTAATAATCTGATCGAAGAACAATTTGTTTGGCGTGAAGCCTCTCGCGTATATTCGCGTATATGGCATGTTATGTTGCCAAATATAACAGTTTTTATACTGCTTGGAATATAAAATGTTTGATGTTAAAAAAAAAACAATTTTTATTCTTATTCTTTTAAAACAAAAACTTTTAGTTGTCAACTTAGACCAGTTTGTAAGATAGACAGTGTTCGTGATTGGGCGATTAACATTTTTAATACAGCTGACACCTATTTTATTTTTTCACTAAATGTTTATGGCATAGAATATTATTTCGGTAATAAACTTAAAATAAAAAGTTTTTATAATATTATTCAGACTAAAACGTAGCCGTATTCTCTCAAAAGCATCTAAGTTATAATTTAAATACATACCAAATACCCATTGTCAAAAATACAAGAAGTTAAACATATATAAAAAAATAAATTCGTCCATATAATATTAATTTTTTTTTTGGGGCTAAATCCCGATGTTCCTTGATTTTAGTTAGAATTTTGTCGATGGTTGGGATCTGTTTCTCATAATAAAATGTATGTACAACTCCTTTTACTGCAGTTTTCATCTCTTCTTCCAACGAGGTTTTTCCTCTGTCTGTGATCGAATGTGGCTTGGGAGTATTAACAATTCCAGTCATTTTCTTCTCCTTCAATATTCGGTACATAGTAGATTTTCCAACTTCTGTCATGTTGGAACACATCTTATCAGAGCTTTTAACATTATTATCTAGATATTGATATCTTAAGGCATCATAAACATTCATCGTAATAAGTTTTTCGTTAAGGAAAAAATGCCCTGGTTTAACGATTTTGGAATAAATATAGATGTGGAAGCCATATCTTTTCGGTATCTCACTAATCTAAAATAATATATAAAAACAAGCATAAACAAGATAAATTACTAAGGAGACACTGTAAGGTGTACTTTGCTCACTGACAGAAATCAAATTGAACTATCAGAAATTTTATTGTTGCAGTAAATTTATAAAACCTTATAATATTTAATTAAATACCTGCGGCACTGGAGTAGGTACCTTGGAGGTTTCGCTAACAGTTTTATTACTCTTTCTAGTTCTTGAATAGAATATAAGAATGTGTATACTTGCGATCGCCCCTCCCTTTCGCAAGAGCTTTAAGTACAGGAAAATAGAACCGATTCTGCCTTTTATATTAGGAATATGTATGCTGCTGGCACTCCCCCCACCCCGTCAACAATTTATTTTTCTTGCGATAGCCCCTCTCTCCCAAAGAACTTTGAGTTCAGGAAAATAGACTCGATTCCGCCTCATACTAGGAATGTGTATGCTGCTCGCATCCCCCCCCCCCTCTCCCCATCGGCAAGAGCTTCAAATTCAGAAAAATAGGCCCGACCTTGCCTTTTACACTAGAAATAGGAATGTTGCTGATGACATTTTGCTTTCGCTTGTCATACTGTACTTTTGTGATATCACCGGCTATCCCAAATAAAGCGAGAGGCTCTCTTAAAATGACTTGTGATTTGTAAAAAAGTTGGTTGTGTTCAGAATATATAATACTTTTAAAAACACAGTAAAAAAGATAGATTCGTTTGAAAATAGAAATTTGATTATATACATGTGTTTGAAACGAATCATTGCGTATCATTTTAGAAATAAAATTAAGTTTTTTAATATATTTTAAAATAAATGTACAAAAAGTTATCCGAAAAAGACCAAAGTTCTTTTTTTTTCTTTTCTACGGAGATTAAAAAATTTTGAATCAAAAAGCATAAAGTTTTTGTGCCTAATTCGGGTCGTTCTGTATATAACTCATCAACCATAACTATTTAATATTGATGTTTTAAAAAATAATTGAACAATTTACAGTGCAAAAATATATGTTTCTTATTAGTTTGACCTTCATGCTGTGATTTGATAAATTATATATATTTTTTAAAGCAGAACTGTACTTATATTCATCAACTCTGTTTAAATGGAACTAACTGGTGACTTTGTATATCAAATAATTAAATCCGTAAAAATGTAAAATACATTTATTAAAAGAATTCATAAAATAGAGGTCTCATTTCGCTTTAACTAATTCCCTGCACAATTGAAACTTTGGAGTTTTGGTTTAGATTTAACTAATGATGTTGCGAGACAAGAGGTTAAATAGCATTATTTTTGTCTCGTTTCGGGACGACAAATACGGTCCAACTTCAAGTTTCGTCTAAATTATCGTCAGAGAAATCTTGAATTTCTCAATACATATAACAAATTGTGAAATTACAAGTTTGAGACATATGGATAATCGGAAACGTATTGACTAACTACAATACAAAATATATCCTACAGAAATATTAACTTAAAGTTACTTATTCCTTTTTATTAGAAGATCATTTTGTAACCTAACGTTAGGTGTAAAGCTTGATCTCAAACTGTAGAAGCAGCGTAAGGACTTAGACAAACTGGGTGCAAAGTGAAGCTTGAGAAATCGTATTACTGCTACTACCACTCATTGTAATATTTCGTTTGAAGGTCGGTAGTCGGTTCTTACGTCTGAAATAGTTTATTAGAGCCGTTTTACATACACAAGAATTATAGCCAAAATTTATTTGATAATTATGTTGAAAATTTTCATAAAACTAATTTGATGTTTTACACATCAAAGAATTATTGTCAAAATTTTGGTGAAAATTCTCGGCATAAAAATATAGAACTTGTTTTATATTTTTATGACTAAAATGCAGAAAGTGCGCGAAAATCGACGCAGAATAAAATATGTGAATTGAAAACCTGCGTTTGGTAATCAACCTAATCTCAATGTTTACTCATTGTTTCTTGCACAAAATATCCCTTATTTTGTGGTTTTTTGATTATATATGTTTGGAAACTATCATATTTATGACATTTTAAGGTTATTCCCAGATTGTTTAACTGCTTGAACGTCACATGTTATGAAAATGCGCATGAGCACCGACAAAATTACCACCAAAATTATATTCAGATTTCTTGTACGTATCAAACAGAGTGGTATTTTATTGTAAAAATTATCTCCAAAGAATTTTCGGCAAAAATTTGCTGAAAATTTTTGTTATAATTTTCGGAATAATTCTTGTGTGTGTAAAACGGCTCTTAGTCATCAAAAGACAAAATGAGAAAATATTCGTCTATAAAATGCCAGGAAGTGAACCCATTGTGGCTTACTAAAAATATTCGTAAATTTTCATTTTTATACATTGCAAACAATTGGCACCTCTTCAAATACTAAAATAGATTTCAAATTCGTATTAGTGAATCGGTCTAGACATTTGCCATTTGCACTGCACTGTCAATAACAGGTATTTGTGTATATGTACAAGCCAATTAACATGACATACCAACCTAAATAATTATCGTTTTACTATTAAAAAACCGATATTTTGATAGACTTTTCAAGATTGGGAGTATTTTTTTTATATCTTACTGAAATTTTAATTTTTAAGTTTCTTACTACTCCGATGTTTGTACAGGGTGAGTCAACGATTGGATGAAGTAGGTTTGTGCCTTTTCGGTGAAATTAACAAAGAAACTATATCTATTGTTTGATACAGTTTATTTTTACGCAGATTTTAAAAATATTTAGGACTCTACAGGGTGAGCCAAAAAACTAGGACAGCATAAAGTTGTATTTTTTTTAAATAGAACACCCTATATACGAATCGTATTTTCGATTTAGCTTATAATTTTAAATCTTTTTTATTAAGGGTTTACTATAACAAAACTTTATAGTTTCTGATATAATTAAGTCTAAAGAAAAAAAGTCACATTTTCAAGCATCAATTCAATCCTAAATAACGTTTTCAATTTTGTGACAAATATATTCAAATTTGGAATTTAGCAAGGCCAAGGACAAGTTAACATAATTTTTACCTAATATTTGCAATAAAAGCTACAGGGTGTTGAACACATCGGCTCAAATTTGAACAAGTTTAAATGAATAAATATCTTTTTTTTTTAAATGGTACACCCTGTATATTTTCATGTTATTTAATAGAGTAATAAAAACCCTAAAAGTTTTGTTCAATATATCCTATACCTATTTATAATAGTTTTTGAGATATTTCAGTTTTTCTTATTTTTCAAACTTTTTTACAGAAATAGTCTTCATTATCACAGTAGCCATGTAAAATAATAAAAAGAAACTATAGAAACAAAAAGAATGTGGTTAAATATAATGAAATACCTTATTCGTTATATTACAACGGCAATAGTTTAATTAAACATAATGTGAAAAAATTAACACAACAATAACGACAAGGCAAATACATATTTACTTTTATACTAAATTGAAACAAAAAAATTACCTATTAAATACTGAGATTAATTATTTCTTTTTAATAAGTGTTCGAATAAACGACCCTCTTGTGCAATGCACAAATTTAGTCTTCTTTGCAGATTTTCTCGGACCCTGGACAAAATTAGTGGCGTTATTGTTCTACAGGTATCCCTAATCCTGTTTCGCATATCTTCCACTGTTGTTGGTGGATTAACATACACCTTATTTTTAATATAACCCCATAGGAAGAAATCTAATGGGGTGATGTCCCAAGACCTTGGTGGCCACTCAATGAAACCCCCACGTCCAATCCATTTTTGCGGATATCGTTGGTCCAAAAACGCACGAACTTCACGATGGTAATGCGGAGGCGTACCATCGTGCTGGAACCACATACTGTCGAGCTCATCCCTATCGAGACCTTGAAGCAGTTGGGGTAGTTCTTCTTGTAGAAAGTTCAGGTAACTATGACCATTTAGTGGTTCATTAAAAAAGTGGGGTCCAATAATTCGATTATGATGAATACCACACCAAACATTTAATAACCAGTGGTTTTGATGTTACACCTCTCTAATCCAAAATGGGTTTTCTGTGGCATAATAATGCATGTTGTGTCTATTTACGA
This sequence comes from Diaprepes abbreviatus, assembly GCA_034092305.1. Taxonomy (NCBI): domain Eukaryota; kingdom Metazoa; phylum Arthropoda; class Insecta; order Coleoptera; family Curculionidae; genus Diaprepes; species Diaprepes abbreviatus. The sequence continues at coordinate 10,678,067 of JASJET010000228.1, forward strand.
CACCGTTACTTCTAAAAGTAGCTTCATCACTAAACATTACCTTGCATAATAAATTTGGATTTAATTGAATCTCCGCATTTATTGTACGACAAAAGTTTACACGACTTTCAAAATCCTGTCCATGCAATTCTTGGTGTAATTCCATGTGATATGGATGATACCTATATTTCTTGGTAGTACGTTTAGCGGTGGATTGTGATGTTTCACATAATGCTGCTAACTGACGGCTACCAATATAAGGATTTTCCTGAACATTTAACAATACTTGTAGTTCTTTTTCTTCATTAATTACTGGTTTGTTGACCGCTTTACGTTTTGGATAATCAACAGTACCAGAAGAATCAAATCTTTGCATTAAGTTTTGAAAAGTATGGGTATTAGGCTGGCGTCGATCAGGATACTTCATTTTGTAAATTCTTTGAGCAAGAAGGCAATTTTTTGAGCCTCCCCAATTGTATAAGTCATATCTATTAACTCATTCTTTGGATAATTTATTTTACAATATAAGATGAATGCAAAAAAAAACCAAACTACACTACATAAAAACCAAAAGAAGCGATTGCGGTTATAAATTTGACATACAGAAAAATGTTCTTTTACATTGTTTTTGCCATGGCTACTATGATAATGAAGACTATTTCTGAAAAAAAGTATGGAAAATAAGAAAAACTGAAATATCTCAAAAACTATTATAAATAGGTATAGGATATATTGAACAAAACTTTTAGGGTTTTTATTACTCTATTAAATAACATGAAAATATACAGGGTGTACCATTTAAAAAAAAGATATTTATTCATTTAAACTTGTTCAAATTTGAGCCGATGTGTTCAACACCCTGTAGCTTTTATTGCAAATATTAGGTAAAAATTATGTTAACTTGTCCTTGGCCTTGCTAAATTTCAAATTTGAATATATTTGTCACAAAATTGAAAACGTTATGAAGGATTGAATTGATGCTTGAAAATGTGACTTTTTTTCTTTAAACTTAATTATCTCAGAAACTATAAAGTTTTGTTATAGTAAACCCTTAATAAAAAAGATTTAAAATTATAAGCGAAATCGAAAATACGATTCGTATATAGGGCGTTTTACAACAACTTTATGCTGTCCTAGTTTTTTGTCTCACCCTGTAGAGTCCTAAATATTTTTAAAATCTGCAAAAAAATAAACTGTATCAAACAATAAATATAGTTTCTTTGTTAATTTCACCGAAAAGGCACAAACCTACTTCATCCAATCGTTGACTCACCCTGTATATAGATGTCGTTTGACTGTTGATTATCTTCAGTCTGACTTTTATAGTTTGCAGGTTTGACATCTTTCAGACATATCTCGGAATCTAGATTTTATACAGACAGTTGTTTCTTATGAGTTTTACTCTTGGTGCGTCACAGTTCCACTGATAAGATCCTTGAGCAACCGAAATTCGTACGAAGAAAGTACCAGCGTTGAATTTGCAGGAACTAAATCGTCTGTCTATCTTTTTTCCTTTAACGCCTGAAGGAGAAGAAAAGCAGTAGCTTATTAAACTAATTCTACAGTCATAAAATATTTCTGAAATTTTAATAATCTGTCTTAACTTGAACTTACTTGAGCTATCTGTTCAGTAATAACTTTATTCTAATAGAAGAAAATGATTTCTGTTGGCTTCCACAGCCTTTCATCTCATTATAGACTGTAAAATAACGTTTCATAAAATGTTTTTTCAAATTTTTCAAAAAGAAGCGAGGAGCCAAATCTGGACAATACGGAAGATGGTCAGGTTTAAAAAAGTTACGCTAACTGAAAATGGATTAAAGTTTGGATGCACTGTAAATTGACGTTAAGAAGGAGTACATTTTGCGACACATACGAGTGTATTTTTAATCGATAACAGTATGTATTATGGTAAGTAACTGTTGTAGTTGTAGAAAATGCCATAAGAATATCTCCTATTTATTTTTAAAAGCATATTGTCCTGAGCTTCTCAGCTGCACATTGCAGGCGAGTCGTTTTTGGAGTTGAATAACCCGTATGAATTCATGCAATCTAATGATGTATGATAATCTCCTGTCACAATGGTAGAAACAATTTCAGGATTGATATTCAAATTTGCAAATGATTCTAGAAATTTTCTGCTTACGCAGTTTTTGTTTGGGTTTTAACAATCTTGAAACTCACTTTGTTGAAACTCTACTCTTGACTAGTGTATTACGTAGAACTATCAAAACGCTTGTTTCAGATATATTTAAGGTTCTAGCAATTATAGACACTTCAAACCACGATGTTTGACAAACAGTAATGGATTCACGGTCACATTGAAACTATTTTGATCAATATATTTTTTTTAAATATGTCGTAGTTTGGTCTCTACCATTTGTTCGTGGGTATTTAAAGAACAATTATTAACTGCAAAATACTTCACAAAACGAAATTTGACGTATAAACAGACAAAAGGTTGTCATTATTGAACTTTGTTAGGCAACTCATAGTCATATTTATTCTTTGTAGAAATTCTGAAAATTTTTGGGGCGAAGCTTTGAAGACAATTCAATTTATTTCACGTACAGGTGAAACTGCTTTTTTTGAAAAATGTAATTCCTAAATTATTTTCTTTCTTTTAGTTTATTATCCTTATTTATACAAAGTAAATTATCCGAATTCGGAAAATTGAAGGTGGTGCAGTTAATGATTTTAGGCGAATTCCTCCTTCAAAGTCCATAATTAAAAAAATGAAGTTCAATGTATAAATAACAATTTATGTGCGAGGTGGAGGACACAATACCTCTACGGCTGAGAGAACACGAACTGACTTCTTATCGGTAACCAAACTGAGAGAAGCTCCAAGTCTGGCTGCAGAAGTTCCTTCATGGTCGACCCCAAATGATGTCAAGCAGGAAAATATTAATAAAATAGTATCAAAATGCTGGTTAACGTCAGGACAAATGCCCCGCGAAATAAAATGCTTATTTATAGTTATTGAGGATCAAATTATTAGAACGAAAACTTATTTGAGAACTTTAGTAGAGACCTATGAATTCAGAACGACCATTATCAATATAACACATAACGGGAAAATATCAAGCATTTGTCGCACCGGGGTAGAAGGTAAAAAATGATTTAGTTTCCAAGATAATTCATCACGAGATAGCAGAGAAGTTTAATCTTTTGTAGCCAGAGAAAGTGGCTGTAATAGGGATACAGACTGGAATCTAAGAACAAGTTCGTGCTGTACTGGAATCAAATTATGCTTACGGACAAGACAGTTTTTTCAATAATCTACTTATTTTAGTAGAAAATACATTCATGCGAGCAACACTATAAGAAGTCGCTATTGTTAACAATAACAATGAAAGGGACAGACATTATGAGAAGATCGCTAAGTGCAAAGATTGTGAGGTACGAATATGCTTACAGGGAAAAATGAATGGCGTTCAGATGATCAGTACAACTTTATCAACAATTGGCGTAATACTTTCCTACTTAACATAATGGGATTGGCTCTCAGCCAATATCTGTATAAGACTATACAAAAGGCAGCGCTATTTGCGACTGCTAAAACTGTCTGGAAATATATAGAAAGTATGGCAGATTATAAGATCACTTAGGACTCGACAACATGAAAAGGATCCCATAAAGCTAAATGCTTTTGATATCTAAATATATCTAAGATGATGATGGTGATGAAATTCGAAACGCCGGATTAAATATGATAATTAGGACATGCAATTTATCTGAAAACACCTTTTCAAATATACTTAGAAAGAAATAAACACCAAATAGCTGATTTTTTTCAAGGTATTATTTTCTATGGGACGGTCACTTTCTTCTAAATCTAAAATAGAAAAATTTGTTAGAATAGTCGGATTAGTCAAATCTAAATATGGAACTGTTTCTGATTTATTATTCTTATTATTATTATTAATTTGAGGTAATTGGATAGTTCGGGAGAACTTCGTCTAAAGTTATCAAATTTTTTTCTGGATTATGACTCGGAGTTGTTTTTATTTTTGAAATTTCCATATAATCATCAAGAAACGTTTTATTTATATTTTCCCTCCAAAAACTTCCGATCGCACTGAACTCTCCGCCCTCCTCACCTGTTTATTCCCATCAAGATTAAACGGATGAGTAATGCTCTTAAAATTTTGGGAAACTTCTCTTTAACGGGTCTGAGAAATGAGCTATGCTCTTAATTTAGAAAAAATATCGGGGAATATTTTAATTGTATACATACGACTAAAGAATATTAGAAGCGCCAGGTATACTTAACCTAGTGGCTAGAATAATATTTTACTCTTAAAGTTAAATAATTAAACTAATTATCTTTATTTTATCCTAAAATAATTACTAATACTTAAACTGAAGTTAAATCATACTTTTTTTATCAACTTATTTCTCTAATAAGCTATTACTTTCGTTTTTATTAATAAAATTAACGCTTAACCTCTGAATTGGTTTTTTCGTATTTTGATACGGAATTCACAATTATCTTCCCGAAACGATTATGCAATTATCCGGATTAGAGCTAGTTTGTTGTCGCTTTTTACGAGAACTCAAGAGTTGTATATTTTCCATTTTTGTTTCTTTAACGTTTAATAACTTTTTTATCTTATGTTTTAAAATTATGATTAGTGTATTTATACGTTACTAACAATGTCTCGCTATGTTTTACGGTGTTTCTATTGAGCAATCACGGATTTAAACGTATAAAACCGTTTGAATTTTGAGTAAGGGAGACTCAGTTTTTATGAAATGTTAGGGATAATTTCAATGTCTTCGAAAATAGGCCACTTTTCACTCAAGGGGTTCAAGTGTTGAGCTACTAAGGGAACGACAGACTATTTTCACTCACGAATTGGGGTGTTATAGAAGAATTTCCCACGCTAAGCCCCTGACAATGTATGCGTCGTTTAAGGATGCATTGTCTAGAGGTTCTAGAAGATCACTGAAAGCTTTGGCTGATACTCGATTTATCGGAAGATGTATATTTTGAGAATCAGGTTCGTTAAAAAGCTGAATTCAGAATAATTTCTGACTACAATGAGTCAATGTACTCCAATGAGTCAATGTACTCCAATGAGATTTGTTTCTTGTCAAGCATTATAACGAATTTTATCGTGTTTTGAAACACTGAAGTATGGCTTTGCTTAGATACATAATTTTCTAATGGTTCTTAATTGAGTATCAAATTTTTTCCATTATAATCGTATTTCTTATAGCTATCAAGATCTCAGAACATATATTAAATTCACAGCACCTTTTATATATTTAAGAATTCAGGGTAGTAACGTTGAAGTTTTTATCTTTTTTAACTCCTAATTACACGGGAAATACTACGAAATTTCCTGATTTATTTTTCTCCAGAGAAAATTTTTGGATATTCGATTTTACATTTATAAACTGTGTCTCAAAATTTTGATGATTGAATGTCTTAGAAAGATAATGAGTTCTTGAAGTCTTCTAGGCTGTTTGAGACGGAGACTTAAAAAATACCTTGAAAACTTTGTTAATAATATATCCAATTTTTATGTGCTTAATAAAATTTTAATTACAGTTAGGTGATAGAAAAAATGCTTCACTTTCGTGTCAGTAGTTGATGGCTTCGCATCAGTTTTTTGTTGGGAATTGGCTAGCGCAATAACATACGGTAAATTCTAATACTATATTCAAAATTACTAAACTAATTTTATTCATTTCCATCTATTATATTAACGACTACATTGAGTTTGTTTATCTGCCGTATTCTCCAATACAAAGTAACATCTGGTTAAAAGGGATTTTATATTAGTCAGAAATATATTTCTTGTCACATTTGTCATTTCTGGCATGAGTTCAAATATTCTGTTGTAGCACATAACTCCTTATAATTTGCAAATAAGAAAATTCTGAAAATATGTTAACCGTGAACGAAAATAGAAACAGAAAGTACGCTACCTTTGTTGTGAGGATATTTTTAAACGAAAACAAGTACGCGTGTTTACGGTTTACAACTCATGCCAGAGGTGGTTGCGCTCTTAAAAAGAGTTTGACCTTATTTTTGGATTTCAAGTTGGCGTTGAAATTAGTTGTTTTAAATTTGGAAAATGCGTTTTCCTTGACGATAATTTACTCTTTTGTCTTCACAAGGGGAGCCACATCATATAAACATGTCCCTGTGGCCACATTTGGATAGCTTTTATCTCGCCATAATGATATAGTAAATGGCAAAAACTAGGTGATTTTTTTTTCATTTGTTTTCTTGAATTTTACTCTTCAGGTTAAAAAGATGAAATTAAACAAAAAAAAAAAAACAAATTATATCCCTGAAATCATATAGTAGCGTAAAATAATGATCCAAACACTCAATCTATAAGTTGTGGTTTATTCATTTTCTAAACATTGTGTTGTTAAAATTTACCTTAATATTCGTAGTACCGTAGAAGCTGGATAAATTAAACTTCCACAGAAATATTTCCAAAATATGTTAATTGCAAAGGGGATAAAATTTTAAAAAATTGCAAAAATTTGCTGGTGATTGAAATTTTAATCGCTTTTGATAGGAGTAATATATTTTGATTACATTTGTAGTATCATTGAAAGAATGCTTCGGATTAGATCTGTTTAAATATTTTCAACATATGTTTACTGCAAGGGAGTTGAAAATCTGGAAAAAAAATTACTTAGCGAAATTTGCCATTTACTTAACTTTTCATGAGAGAGCAATTTTGATATGGTTCTTAGTATATTTTAGAGGGTGCCACCAGGGAGGTTCTCTAAAAACATCTTTATCGTAGGTATATGCAAGGAGGCTAAAAACTGAAAAAACCGCAAAAAATTGTTTCCGAACGAAATTTTTTGCACTTTTTGCTTCTCGTTCCTACTTTCAACCTTTTTTGTGTAACATTACTATTAAGGATACCCATTTCATGGACTAAAAAAACTAAAATGACTTTAAGAAATTGAAATAAAAAGTCAAATATGAATTTTCTACTATTTTAAATTGTAATTAATTTAATAATTGAAAATTTACTTCATTTAACTACCACATTTTTCAGGACTGAGCCAAATTAAAAATTTATGAAAGATACCTCCAAACTATACTAAGACACTATTATGTAAAAAAATGGATCAATTCTAAAATATGTAAACAATATAATATTACATCAAAAAATTGAATTAAAAAGTCAAATATGAATTTTCAACTATTTTAAATGCTAATCTAGTAAATGAAAGGAAATCATAGTTCTTGTGTTCAGACCGTGTCAAATTGGAATTTTTATCTGACATTGCGCCTACGATTGTATGACGCATCTTCAGGGATCTTTACTTCACGAGATTATAACACTAAATGACTACCGAGGAGCAGCAGCCCGGTGTTTATACCCGTACAAGTGTAGAATTTGTTTCTTTTTTATACATCTTTTATGTACCTTAGGCTTAGTGGATATAGACCATCCTGTTTCACCTACACACTTTACCATAAGAGCAAGGTATCTTGTAAACGCCTTCTGTTTGAAATGGAATTGCGTCCTTTGGAAACTTCTAACATGGTCCAACTTTATTACATGTTTTAAAAATTGTCCGAATGTTTGATTTTCGGAGCAATCTGGCAATCTTGGTCTAATCGGTGGTTCCACTAGGCTTAAGGAACATGAAAGATGTATAAAAAGAAGCAAATTGGACAATCTGAAGTAGCTGAACATCAGCATTGCTCAGGTCACACTTTTAATGTAAAAGAAACTAAGGTACTGGCATCAGTGTCTGGTTTCTTCTATAAATATCCAAATAATATTAATAGAGATGCGGGTTACAGTCTACATCATAGGTGGATATCTATTGTAACGCTGGATCTCAGTTCGCTGAGCACCAGTCGGGTATAAATATCGGGCTGTTGCTCCTCGATAGTCATTCAGTGTTCTAATCTCGTGGAGTAAAGATCCCTGAAGGTGCCTCGTGCGGATAATAAGTCCAATTTGACATGGTCTAAACCCAAGAACCATGATTTTCAACTTGACCAAAGCCGTGAAAGCTTTGGTTTTTTATTAATACCTGCAAATTTACATTATTTACCTACCATATTTTTCAAGCCTGCGCCAAAGTAAAAATTTATAAAAAATACCTCCAAACTACACCAAGACACCATGATGTAAAAAAATGGAACAATTCAAAAATATGTGAACAATATAATATTCCTAAGGAAATTATTTTAAACATAACCTCCCTGACCACTACGGTGCCGTTTTCTAAAAGTTCTACATAAATAAGCAAACCTATAATAGGGATGTTGGCGATTTTTAGAAGAGTGTTTAAAACCATTCAGAAGTACCTAATATAACCCAAAATATTTAATATTATTTTTTAATACAACTAATGCTTTAAAAGTTATACATTTTAAATTCCGTTTCCTTTTCGCTCTAAAAAGCCAATACTAGTCATGTGACCGCTGGGACGTCACATGTTCCCAAACACTGGTAAACTGATAAGATGATATAAACATTTTTCGTAATTTTTGTAATAAAAGATGTGTTCAAAGTTTTGTAAGTGTTGTGTGGTGCCTCAGTGTACAAGTACTATAATTAAAACACCTGAAAAGTTTCTTATTCCCATTCCACGTCTGGAAAATAATAGGAATATGTGGCTTCAGTTAACATGCAGAAATTCGGCACTTGTGCCTATACAATCTAAAAAAATATTTTTGTGGAGATCATTATTTATTAAACGTTATTATTTTTAAAGGTGAAATTTGGAATATTGAGGTTAGAAATAAAGCAATCAAAGTTGGGTAACAAAGTTTTGTACTTGTTTTATTTTAGTTGCCGAATAATATGGAAAACTATACAGAATATGGGCTCGGTATCACAGGTTGTTTGCCAACGAAGTTTGGATGTCAACCCGATGGAAAAAGACGAACAGAAAACGTAACAACTCGATTATTAGCGGTCAAAAGGCAAAGATTGGAAAAAAGTGGAATGTGAAAGAGAAATAGAACAAGCTTACCCTCAACAAAGTATTTACATGGCTGAGGTTCAACCAGTCTTGAGCTCAGGTAAACAATATACTTATACCAGTTGATTATAATTACAGTATTTTATTTATTTGCGGCAAAAGAAAAAAAAAACAGTGTATAAATTGTAGTAGAAATATTGTATAAAATTGATGATTCAAGTTAGAACTTACGTTTGAAATAAACTGTGAAATATTTATAAAGCAAACTTTTTTTTTCAGAAATAGTTCAACCAGTAGTGTTGTAAACAAGCAGCAAAAGATAAAGCAATTCAGGTGTCTGTCCATAAATCCTAAATTTAGAGGTAAAAGCACATAGACTAAAACAATTCGTTTAATAAAAGACAAAAATAACTTTAAAATCATATATTTTTTTTTAATTGTTCAATTAAATCTTGTGTGCTTATAAATATCCATGATCACTATTATATATTCATTATCGGTTGCAGAAATAACAATTATTGGTATATTACTTACATGAAGGTCTTCACATTTCTAAATTCAGCGAAGCAAAAGTTAATGTTTGTTTCGAAGAAACTGGCCACTGTAAAACAATCATTTCTCGGTAAATTCGAATTATTTGCCTTAGTAAATTCATTTTACTTGAGAAAACTTTTTAGAATCATTTTCAAAGGGAGCAGTAAGCAAAGTTCGAAGAAATTGCACGGAAATCACTATAAAATAATATTAACCAAACAACGTAGTCTTTGAGAGCGATGACGTTTGCGAGCAAGTGACGTCATGCGCTTTCATTAGTGTTTGTTATTACGTGATTTGAGGGTGATTTAATTAAATTTTGATTATTATATAAAAATTTAATTGCTTAAAAATAAAGAAATATATTGTATTTTTTAGGATTTCTGTTACGGAAAGTACAGTCTCGCGACAAAATTATATTTTTATTTGAATACAGTCAACATCTCTATCATTAAATTACTTGCAATTTAAATTTTCAAACTATCGTTTATCCCTTTCGATGCAATTTTGGAATTCGGCTCAGTTTAATTTTCAATATATTATTTTTATACAAAAGAAGAAAAATTACGATGCTATGTAAAAAATGGTAGCTAGGTAAGGAAAGCTTAAAGCCTTTATTTTATTCATAACGATAAATATTAATGTTCTGTTGCGTATATTTGCATATATTTTTATGAGTTTATTTAAAGGCTCTTTTTGGTGAAAGACCCATGATTGGTATAACAACAAACACGTTTTGTCCCATTAGACAAGTGGTAAAGATTTGTTAATTATATGCTTATTGCTTTTAGTTTCTTGTGCACGTTTTGTTTCAACCACACAATAATGCTGTGCAGAAATCCACACGCGAATATGAACATGACATACTAGATGTTTATCGCCGTAGAACAAGGATAACGTAAAACATAAAAATGTGTTACAAAACTTTTGCTAGTATAACATTTATTGTTAGTCGAACTGAGATCATTCACTTTTAGGCTAACACTGTGATGTAAATGATTTTTTTATTTATTCTTATTTTCTATAAATAAATATGTAAAATTAGGTTCTGTCATTTTACCAGAATGTTTTAGTAATGTACAAGTTTTTAGTATATATTTCGTCGCTTGAGATGTTTAAAATGTAAAAATTTTAATTTAATATTTGTAGGAAACGTGCCGTGATTAAATCTCTTGTTTCCTAATCACTTCGCCGATTTCATCCTTTTGAGTAATAGAAATATTTCTAACCACCATTGTAAACCTTTCTCTGCCTTCATTATACATACCTAAGTTATTAGTTTAATTAAGTTTTCTTGTAATAAAATTTCTATTGATGATATAAATTTAAATCTTTAATCCAATAGCAATCAGAACAAATGCTTGATACTTAATATTTTTATTTTCATTTTATTTCAATACAAACGATATAGATACATTAAATACCCAATTATAGAATTTGCTACAACAAGACGTTCACATATATACACAAAAGATAAAGTGAAAAAAAAAGAAAAAAAAAAGGAATTACATCATTTCTATTAACATTCATTTTAGTTGTTTATAACTTATTAGAAAAAAGCCACTTCAGTTTGGACATCACTATTTAATTCACAAATCATATTAACTGGAGCGTTAGTACAATATTTGGTACGATGGCTCTTCAAATAGAAATTTATTGTATTTCTTGTCCCATATTCCCATGTTTGCGCCAACCTAACAAATTATATTTACATCTGAGCTCAACTTTACTTACACTTAAGTTATACACACCTATTTTCCAATAATAAAGATATTTTAAACACTTATTTTGGACCTTTTCAATAGCATATTTATGAGTATTACTGCATAGTAAGGACTAAGGAGTATTAAATTAGCTAATATAAGATATATACAGCTGTCTTGTACAGTTTAAATCACTGAAATCTCTTTAGTTTATGACTATAAATTTATACATATTAGATGCTGTTCTTATTATATTAGAAACAAATAATTTAAAAAATACTTGAGAATTAAATATGATCCCAAGTTTTCGCATTTCTCCAGCTCGTTCTAAAATTCAATTCTCCATTGCGGAATCAAAGGGTAATGAGTTCTTTTTTCTACTAAAGTTAAGTACAAAACATTTAGAACATCTGAGTTTGTTTATGTAAGACTATTCATACAAATATTTTTAAATCTTTCTAAAGTTGTATAAAGTCATATACGTTCCTTATTATGGAATATAGTTTTAGGTCATCAACAAGCCATAACATTATTGTTATTAATTAGTTTTGCAAACGATAAATAGGAGTGGACCGAGGTTGGAGCTCTGCGGTATTGTAGCGATAGCTGTAAAGGATTTTGAAGTATAATCTTTTATAACCACTGTTTGTTTTTTATCCTGCACATATGAAGAAAAGAACTTAATTAATTCAAGTTGAAGACCAAATTCATTAAATAATTTTTATAATTGTAATGCATAGGAAATCTTATAAAAATAATTTGTAAAATCTGTATATATTACATTGACTTGTGCTTTATTTTCCAAACATTCGGCTATGTCAAGAAAATGATGGATTCGTCAGTTACTTTGTGACAATATTGCATTTTAAAAATGTAATATAAACAAGATTATACTTTGTTATTTGTCACATATATTAAATTTTTATCATTACGGCCATTTCATAGTAACAACGATATCTTCAGATGGTATAATAACTATTTTACAATAGCCAGCTGTATTGTCCGGTTTTTTGGTCCTAAACTTAAGGAAGATGGCCTAATTTTATTGGTTTATAATACCCTTAATAACGGAGAATTTCCAACTTCCAGTTGAGTGTTGAAAAGGTTTCTATTTTCGTCTTTTTTATGTTTATATATTTCATTATTTTCTAATATATTTAATTTCTATATTTTTTGTTCATGATTCGTGTCTCAAAAATGACTTGCAGAATAAGACGATCTTTTCTTAACTCTAAAACAGGATTTATGTTCATTAAATCTAGTTTCAAAACTTCTCTCTGTATGTCCCATGTACCAGCTATTGCATTAATTACATTTTAACTTATAAGCTCCTGATTTTATTCGGCTATGTATTGCGTTATGCAATATAAATTTCGTGACCTGTTTTTTATAAACCTATGCAGAAATATATCTTTTGCGAAAAAGAATTATAAAGCAATTTATAAATGACTGATTCGAAAATTTTTGCACAAGTCGACAATATAGCTACATATCTGTAATTTTGTATGTTTTGTAACCTTTTTTAAAAATGGGATATATTTTTAAATTCTTTCATATTTGCGGAAATAAACTGAAAAATAAATCATACCTTTTACAAAGTTTCAAGGAACATTATTCGGCCTTATTGACATGTTTACTTTGAGGTTGCGCCACGCACAGGAATGCTGTCTATAGAACTAAGGTATATTACCTCGGACATAAGATTATTTTCAGAAAAACAAGTATTTATTATATTAACATTATCATATACATATACATATACACACATATATATATATATATATATATATATATATATATATATATATATATATATATATATATATATATATATATATGTAATCGAAGGTTTTCGGGTATCCCGTGTATGTGCTGAGTCCCTCTCAGGACTGTAAGGCAGGTGACGTTTCGGTGAAATCTCATTCACCATTTTCAAACCTCACTGTATGGCATCTACGAGCGAACTGACGCCTGCGACTCCGGTGCTGTCGGTACCGTGTGCGCGTCAGCTGCCTTACAGTCCTGAGAGGGACTCAGCACATACACGCGATGCCCGAAAACCTTCGATTACACATCACACCCGTGAGAATATCCGACATAACATATATATATATATATATATATATATATATATATATATATATATATATATATATATATATATATATTTATTGCAAATCCAGTTGAGGTTAAACCGACAATTAGTATACTCTACTTGATCTAGATATCTTTTATTTTGTATGGAAATATGACTTTACTTACTGCTAGAATAATTTCCAGTACCCACTAAGTCTTGTTGAATTTTTTAAGATACAAAATGTAAAATATTTTAATATCGCGTTTTAATTTTACTCTAAGTTTAATAAACGTTTCTTTGCACTTCAATTGTTCCAGGTTTTTGCTTCTAATTCCTATTTCTTTTCTTAATATTATATATGATATCGTTTGTGATATGATATTGCTTGTTTTTCTCTTACTTTTTGGAACACAAGTGCGAAATATCAAAGAGGCTTCGTCAAAAAAAGACCCTATCATCTAATAAAGCTGAATTAGTATGTAAAAATTCAGCGAAGCGATATAAAGTCACATACTGATACATACACACATACCCAATATCTTTTTTTGTGGATAAAAAATGGTAATTAATAACACCGTTAAACTAAAACAGAAACATGGGATAGTTATTGGATCCTGTTGTCTTGTATCTTCTTGTATCCTCTACTTTATCTGTTTATTGATTTAGTAGTTGAGACTGTAGATACAGGGCATCTAAGAATCTTTTTGGTCTTTTATTCTTAAAAAATAAAACATCAGAATTAATTAAAAATTGTTTAATGGCAGTTAAATTATACAGTAGTTGTGATTTTTTTTTTATGAAAAACAACCATTCTTAATGGCCCGACAGAAAAGAAATCTTCAGTTGTTAAATTTTGACTCTGTGGTGATCAGTTGATGTCCCTTTGACGACTTATCACTTTTTCAGGGAATAAACCAAGAAGAGCTGCCAAAGAATTATTTGTGACGTGGGAAGTTGCTCCATCTTGTTTTTTTTTATATATTTCCGGGTCCGTCCCAAAGCCGGACGCACTGCGGCCTGTTGCGCTCACCCTAGACATTACAGCCACTCTGTCAACCTAGCCCCCTGGCTCAATCTGTACAGTCCTGTTAAGGAGTGAGTGAGTATTTCTCCCGGTTCCAGACTTACTGACCCGAATGTTTGTTGTCTAAATCTCTCCAGTGACTCACAGTCACATATGATATGCTTCTCCGTTTCCTCGGCTTGTCCACATAGTCTGCAGTCAAGGTTTCCGTTATATAGATTCATTCTATTCAGATGTACTTTGACGGCCATGTGTCCCGTCATTATACCCGTAATAGTCCTTAATTGGTTCCTACTCATTTGGAGTAATTTCCTTGCCAGTTTCCATCTTGTTGGAATTAACAGTCTGAGTGCGACCACGGTTATCCTTAAAAAAATAGGGACCAATTATTCTTTGGCTTGGCATGGCAGCCCAAACGATAACCTTAGGCGAATATAGAGGTTTCTGATGGAGTCCTGCAGATTTTCAGGAGCCCAATATTTGCAATTTTGTTTGTTTATGTGGCTGTTGTGGAAATTTGATTCATCAGAAAACCATATGTTATTGTGAAAACCATATGTTATTGTGTAAATTTAGAGAAGCTGTGCGGAGCCATAGAGACTGTCGTGGATCGTCTCTAATTGACTAGTGAATGCAGTCAATATTTGTGTTCGTTCTTGATGTTCTTTAGAGTCCAGATGATTTACCCGGCATTGTGTTTTCAATTCCTTCATACTTGCGCACCCAATGCATGACCAAATTCGCAGTAGGCACATTTCTTATGTTCCTTAAATTGAAATGTGTCCTGTACAATATCGAACAATAGTATAGTAATCATTTTTTTTTATAAAACACTTGCATACAAAATGCGCGCTGTGGTCTTGTGAAGTATTCCATCGCTAGTAAACTTTAAAAGCCCATCAAGCGTTTGACACCATTCCCCTTCCCCCCGCTATCGGTATTTGGCGCGTAACAGTCAAAACAAAAACGAAAAGCATTCTGAACCACCCTTTTTGCTTAAGACAAAAAATATATCTCGATAGCATATAATTATTATATTTCAATTAAAAATATGTAATATAGAATAAAGTTTACGTTAACGAGCTTAATCGCGTAATTTGTGATTTCTTTCTAATAATGAACTGATCATTTCATGTGGTTGTCGACAACCTTGACTTAAGCAAGAAAATATTTCATGGTAAACAATAATGAGAGTTTAATGTACTCCGACATGCCCAGTTGATTTAATTTTTACACCACATCTGGGCCAGTAGTATAAACGCAAAGATAGGCTAGCAGAACTAGACCGAAATGGTGCAGTCCAGAGTCCATCATCAATAAATAGTCTTAACATTTGTACTGGGTGTCTTGAAATACTTTTTTCTTTTTGAAAAATCATAATTTATATACCAGTAATACATAAGGAATGTTATTTGTCTTGGGTTTTTCCTCTTCCTGTGATAATACCGCAAAGCGTAAACCAGTAAAGAAAATCTTAAAAATTTACTAGCATTTACAGGAAAAATTCATTAAGAAATTCACGTAATTACCGCAAATCTACGTTGGTGCATAATGAAAGGTTTTGCTAAATTGAAGGATTACAACAGCGGCATGGAAAATATATTCTCATTAGGTAATTATTTTAAAATATAGAAATAAAACAAATAGTTCTAATAAGTACATAGTATAAAAAAGTCCCCCGACGTGTTTGTCTGTGTGTGAATTGTCACAGTAATTACTCAACTGACTGTATATCGGTTTTCGCTAATTGATAGAGTATTTGACGAAGAAGGTTTAGGTGTGTACTTTGTGAATCTCAAGTCTAAAAAAATTTATCGTCGGAGAAGTATTTGCCCATGCGCTTCGTTAACAGAGAGTTAAATAGTAACATACTTGCAACAACAACTCCCGTGCGAAGCCGAGATGGCTCACTAGTGTTAGATAATTTTTTAAATTATATAATTGTTTCGTATTTAAAATAAATATTTAGTTATTTGATAGAGTTTCTAATTTCTTCATCATTACAAATAATGTTCTGAACCATCAAGTTTTTTTCATTTTATTATTAAGAGTCGAAGTATTTTAACTTTTTGTTAAAATATCATAATGGGCAAAACCTGAAAAAAAAATAACAAAGTGGTGTAACTTGTCTTCCTTTAGACCTTTGCTGAGCCTTATTATAGTAAGTTAATGGAAACTCAGTTTTAGCCAACGAATTTCCCCGTATTGTATTTATATTATCTTTGTCTTGAATAAAGTTAGTTGATGCCTGTAAATGTAATATCACATCTCTGAACCGACGTCCGCGCCTGTACAAAAATATCTAAAGTACAGAAACGTGGCTGTGTTAACCCCGCGGATAGCTTTTGCTACATAAGAGGTCAGTTTACCCCTAAATCGCAGAAAAGGACAATTAACAAAATTACCAAAGTAGCGTATCATAAGTATTTCGGATGTGTTGTTGGCGATCAAGATCGGGACTGGGCCCCTCACATATGTTGCCAAACTTGTGCAGCAAATGTAAGTATCTGGTTAAGTGGCAAATGTTCTTCTATGTCTTTTGCAGTTCCAATGATTTGGCGAGAACCAACAAGTCAATTTAACAACCGTAACTTTTACATGACAAATGTGTCTTGTTTTTCAAGAAAGAATAAACATAATATGGAATATATGGATATTCCCTCAGCAATAAAACCGGTTCTTCATGGAAAAGGTTTGCCAGTCCCAGCGCCCCCAGCAATAATGTATCAGAAAAGGAAGATTTTTATTTTCCTGAAAGTGGAGGAAAAACATCCCATTAGTTCGGGACCTCCACTTGTCCAAAGAGCATGCTGAAGAATTAGGGTTTAGCTTTGGAATTTACTAGCCATTGGAACCAAAGTTGCAATATTTAGAAACCGCAACTCATTTTTTACACTGCAGGATAAAATGTGTGTTTGTCTTAACCCAATTAGTGTTATGGAAAAATTAGGATTTACACATACCCTGGATGAATGGCGCTCATTTATAGATATTTCTAAAATAAGTTTAAAAGTAGTTATGCTCCATAATGGCAACAAAAGACCGTCTATTCCACTTGCACATGCAGTTGACATGAAGGAAACATAAGTATGTCACTTATTCTAAATGCAATAAGCTGTGATAAGTATAAGTTACTAGGGCTTCAAGATTGCTGTTTTCTTTGTCTTTGGGACAGTAGAGCAACACAGACTATTACCCAGGTCAAGCTAACATGAAGAATATACCTCTTGTTGATCCCAAAAAAGTAATATTACCTCCATTACACATTAAAGTGGGATTGATTAAAAATTTCATTAAAGTATTAGATAAAGAAGGAGATGCGTTTAAATACCTATATATACAAATTTTTCCTAAAATAAGGAAGGAATATTTGTCGGAACACAAATTAGAAAATACTAAGGGACAGTTTGATCAAAAATTAAGTGATTGAATTAGCTGCGTGGAGATCTAATAAAATAATTGTTTCGGAGTTTTAGAAAACAAAAAAGTATAAAACTACGAAAAACTAGAAGAATTACTTGAAATCCAGTGCAAAATGTGCTGTTGCATGTCTCTTAAAATACGCTTCTTGCACTCCCATTTAAATTTTTTCTCAGAAAATTTGGGTATGGTTAGTGACGAGCAAGGAGAAAGGTTCAACCAAGACATATCAACAATGGAGCAACGCTATCAAGGCAGATGAGATCCAGCAACGATGGGGATTATTGTTGGTTTCTTATGAGAGAAAGTGATCAGGAATATAAACGAAAGTCAACATTTGCAAAAAAGTTATGTACAAAAGACTTACTATAAATGTATTTTTATGTGTATTTTTGTAAATAAATCCTGTTGTTTTGAACTCATGTAAAAATATTTTATAAAAATGTTTTGTATTAAATAAGAGAACCTGATACATTCTATAATTCAAAATCTATACGTAGTTTAAAACTTTCGTTGTTGAATTTGCAATGAAGATGCTTTAAACTCCCATTGACAGCCATTATAATATCAGTCGCAATTTTTTTTTATATTTTTTATTGTGTAATAATTTGGCTTTTTTATATTATTTTTCCACTGTTTAACTATTTATGGATCCGATCTAGGAAAACGATGTTTTTTAAAAGAATTATCATTAATATATCCGGGCACACAACATTTCTTTTCAGGTATAATTGAAACAATTATGAATAAAAGAAGCACCCAAACATAACTTAGCAAATCTAAAAATCCCAGCTAAACACACACCTAAAATCAAATATGCCTGTCGAGGTTATGCTTTGTGCTGTTAGAAAAAAGCATAGATTAGATTCTGTGAAGAAATATTTTGCTATTGCTAATTAAGTAATATTAAAGTCTCGATGCTTGCTTGGATGGACTTGTTTCTAACATATTTAGACACGTGCTCATTTAAGAAATCGCTCTATAGGTTATTTTTTATGGCTGTAATGCGGGATGTTGTGATAGATCCTCTGTGTTTTCGGCTTTACACGTGTGCGTTACTGAACTGGAAAATAAGATGTGTTAGTAACATAATTTACATTCAATTAAAGTTGTGACAAGTTAACAATGACCATAAAAATCACTTAAAATAATCATAATCGACCAAGGCGTCGTTTCTTGTCATAAGCCCTTGTAATCACTTAGGTCTACGTGACAAGACTCGACTTTGCTATCACTTAAAGCTCTAATTCGCCAGAGAAACCACATCCACAGAGGAATTCATACAACGGAGCCCACATCGATATCATTTTTCATTAGTTTAGCCAGGATAGTGGCCATTCCAGCTTCTAGAATGCAGTCCAGTAGCAAAACAACCGTTATGTGAGTCCAAGCTTAGTGTAAAAATATTTGTCTAGATTACAGATAAAAAATCTGTAATATAAAGTTATCTAATAGAATTTTGTTACACTTATTAGTCATTATATATTTAATAATTGTTTCTAAATATGTGTTCTCTAAACAGTTCTCTCAAGTCATTCGAAAAGTATAAACAATAAGAAAAACCAAAATAATTAGTATGTTATACCGAATGAATTCAATTTTTTCTTTGTTAATTTAAAGAAATATGACACTTTTTACAAAAAAGGAAGTACTAACACTTATTTGGGTTTTCATATTAACTTTTTTTTATATAATTTTCTAGTGTAATATAGTGGTTCGTGAGACAAGCAAGGTCGTGAAAATTGGACCATTCAACTTGGAAGGCACCGCCAAAACACCTGTAAAATGTAGTTATCATAGTAATTCAGTACTTAAAATAGCGACAGTTCATAAAGTTAATGGCATAATATTTAAAATAAATACATCATTGTGATAACATTCATTAAACTTACAGAATAGCCGTTTAACTGCACACTAGGCTTAAGAATTGCCAAATGCAAAACCTAAATATATATTGTCTAATACATATCGAGAAATTTTGCTACTTTCACTTAAGTTTTGCTTTTATTTTCTAAAACAACTCTTAACTTTCGAAAAATAATTTTTAGAGTTATTAAGCATTGTCTGAGCGTTGTCGCCAGTTTCTAGGAGATGTTTTTATAATATGTTGTTCTATAGTGTATTTACCTACTTTATAGTTGATCAAATATGGGCAATACTACAAAAACTGAGCCACCGGAGACTTTTTTTAATTCGGAATACTAGATATAAAACTTAAAGCTATGTTGTTAATAACTTGATGATGACCCAATTATTATAAAAACGTTTTTTAGCAGAATTTTTACATTTTTTCGAAGACATTGTATCGACATTCTTTATTTCATTAGCTAGTGGCCTTTTAAATATACTAGGGATAAATCATTAAAGTCTCTCTGAGAATAATCTGCATCAAGTCATATGTAACATCAACCACATAATCATCATCCCAAACAATTTTAGGTTCGCAAAACGATTTTCCTGTTCTTTCAAACTTGTTAAGAATTATATAAATATTTTTCCTAATCAAATAAAAGAATTTAAACACGGACCAAAGTAAACATGGTCTATGTATGCTTAACTAGTAATGCGCGTGTAATATTTGAGTTCTTCATAATCACTGGTTACCTCATGAAACTATTAACGCTTGTCAGGGTTGGATTAGGGAAAATTTATATATATATATATATATATATATATATATATATATATATATATATATGAATAGATAATTTATAAAACCCAATATTTGCTTGAGATTGAAAGAAAAAAATAATACACAGAAAGGTTAAGATCAAACATTTATGGATAATAAATTAGTAAAGAGAGTGTAGATTAGAGTAAAAATTAGAATTAAGTATAGTTTAGGATATATTGTTTAAGTTATAGTATAGATAATTAGAAATAGTTTTAAGAAAAAAGTCAATATTTACAAAAATGCGTGACTAAGCATATAATTTTAGAACTGATATTTTTAGCAAATATTTGACTTATTTTCCTCTTTAAAGACAAAAGTTCAATAAAAAACTTTGTTAAAAATATTGTACAAGAAAGAGGAAATATTATTGTAAACTAATATATATTTTTGTTTGAACAATAAGTGAGTGAATGCGTTAAAAAAAACTAATTATCATGTGTCACTCATCAGATTTGGTCCCAATATAAACAATCACACATTGACACAAAAAGTGCGTGTAGTGGAATATTAGTGCGGAATTCGAGCAAAAACACTGTGATAAGTAAAAAACATACATCAATGTTGTATCCAACAAGAATGTAATACTTTTAAGGATTATTGAACAAAATATGTGGAAATAAAAACCATGTATAGTGCAAATCTGTAAAATATAATACAGATTTATCTAGTTTATAAGATATATTTAAATTTCTTGTTAGCAAATTTAGGATAAAAATGTTAAGAAAATTTTGTTTAACACGAGGATAATAAAATCCGAAGAAGCAAAATAAACATTTTAGAGTTTTTTCGAACAATATTTGAGTTAAATAGTCATAATTTCAGTCGTCAGTTTCACTTGAAAATGGCTAGAGATAACTACTAGCCGAAACGTCGTGATATTCAACAAAAAATACAGACAATGGAAGTCCAACAGATATCTACTACTTCGCAAGAAACATCATTGTCTATGACCTTCAAACAAACAGTTATTTCCTACCAATTTTGAAAAAATTTCAGTTTTCAAAATTTTTTAATATTCAAAATATTCTACAGATATATATATATATATATATATATATATATATATATATATATATATATATATATATATATATATCTATATATATATATATATATATATATATATATATATATATATATATATATATATATATATGTATATATATATATATAGCGTGTCCGGGAAAATGTGGGAAATCTCCCTGATGTGAAAAAACCACGTGAAAAGAATACTACAAGTTCATATAAACTTTTTTCATATAGGTCTCCTCTTCGGAGATATGGGCTCCGAAAGAGCTGCAATTGAATCAAGTTTATTGCATATAATTATTGAATATGATGTATATTAGGTAAGTCTCTTCAAATTACTATCCAAGAAAGTGTTGTGAATTACTCACAGCTGAAGGGACGGACTAGCTGTGACACTCAAGACCCCATTTTTTACTCCCGGTATGATAAGAACTTTAGACAACGTCTCTTACATAACTTTAACTAATTACTAAAAATTAAGTACTCTTCATTCATGTCGCTAGTCCTAACCGTTTTTGAAAATACGTCATTTTATTTACACTGTTGGTCTCCGAAATTCAGTCGAATTGAATATAAAAAGGAGTTAAACTAACTGCTTACTTAAAAACTTCGTCAAAGGGTTCAACATGGGATCCGTGAAGGGTGATACACTCGCGGGTACTACGAATTGACGACTGCTATCCCCACCACAGTAACTCAGCATTGATCACTATGAAAGGCGATTCTCCGCAGAAGTTCCTTCCTACTATCAACCGGAGTATATACACAAAGGTTTTAAGATGTCCCACAGGTAAAAATCCAACGGCGTTCGGTCGGTAGATCGAGGAGGGCAGGTAATAGGTCCTCTTCTACCTACCTAACGGTTTTGAAAGACGTTATTCAGGTGCTCCCACACTATAACACTGTAATGAGGTGGTGCCCCATCGTATATGTAGAACATGTTTCGGCAGGTTTCAAGTGGTAAGTGCTCTACTAAATTGTGAAAAATGTTCTATAGGAACTCTAGATAAAGTTCTTCATTCGGTCGTGCCAGCTATACGAACGGTCCAATCAAAAAATTGTCAATGATTCCTGCCCAGACATTAATTGATTGGAACTGATATTGATGATGCGAAACAATAGTTGCATGAGGACTTTCATCAGTTCATAGTTGTATAAATTTATGATACCATTTTTGGTAAAACCTGTTTCACCCGTGAACCCACTGCAAATGAAGTTTACATTACTTCGTTGCTGATCCAATAGCCAGTTTGCAAACTGTATTCTATGGGAAAAATCTTCAAAAATCAGTTCATGCACTTTTTCAAATGTTATGGATATAACAGCTGTTCTTGAAGAAGTTCATGCACCATTGCTTTCGACTTATTAAACTACACTGAAAATTTTCAAGTGCTCATTGAAGGAGTGGCATTTAGAATATTTTTCTCTAATTGCGGCCTATGTACTGTTCTTCCCCGACTAGCATCAAAACTTCTTTTCCTAAAATTTCCTAAAATTAAGAAAAAATTTAATAATAGTTTCTTATTAAATGGAATCACCTACCATTCTCCCTTAGACGTTGGTCAACTCGTTGAAATATTTTCTGATATGGAAGAGTACGATTAGGATATCTGTCCTGATATAACCTTCTGGCTTCCAAAGCATTGCAAGATGCAAGACCATACATCAGATGCATATTTGCATACTCAATAATAGTTTTATTTCATATTTTGAATTATTTCAGAATTAATTTCACCACGAAATCCAAAAATCAGTAAATTAAGATCCAAGTAAAGAAACGATGTGTCAGCGATGTGAAAGTTGAGAAGTTCTAAAACGCATGATATTTATTTCCTTCGTACCTAGCAACGTTTGCAACAACACTACTTTGTTTTTGGTGCCGATAAAATAAAACTCACATTTGTTGCGAAACTAGGTCGAACTGCAATTCATAAAATTAGACGTTTTTAACTAAAGAGGTAAACTCCAATTTTATATCAATTTTTTTTATCATAAGGTTGAAGGTTGAATATTTGATAGGAACAAAGATGTATTTTTTTATCGAAATATGCCAAATACATGATGAAATAAAACGACGTCTTTTCGAAAACGGTTAGGATTAGCGATATGAATGAAGAGTGCTTAATTTTTAGTTAATAGTTGGAGATAAATAAAAAACGTTGCCCAAAGTTTTTATCATACAGGGAGTAAAAAAAATCGAATTATGAGTGCCACAGCTAGTCGGTCCCTGCAGCTGTGAGTAATTTACAATACTTTCTTGGATAGTAATTTGAAGGATCTCACCTGGTATACATCATATTAAAAAAAAATTGATATATACCTGGTGGTTCAATAGTTACTTATACCTAGGACCTATTCTATATTTGTGGTAAGTATATCTAGTATAAAATGGGACATCTTATATAGCTTCTATGTTTTGTATTACCAAAAGAAAGAATTTTTCTCTCTCGTCTGATCATAGAATGTTGTACCATGCGACAACATTTAAGAATTAACCCTAAAATATCCAATGCAAATCTAGACATCTAAGGTTCGCCAACACTACAACTGAAAAATATCGGACTAGTTGCAACCCTCTAAGCCCAAATGCGATTTTTGTAGCACCCCATGCTATCTGATTATGGACACAGGTGATTATGTTGTGTCCAAATTTTATTAGTCACAAAGACTACCAGAGCAGAAAACATCCGTTTCAGGGCGACAAAATATTTTGATATTAATTTTAGTTCTTTAAGTTACTTCTTAGTTGGTGACACTGAATTATACGTAGAATGAATATTCAGCAGTAGATTCCTTAATATTCACTAAAGTACATTAGGTCACCTGTTATTTATGGTCGAGATCCAGTACTTTTCATTCTCATAATTCCGAGTAAACCAAAAATTATATTTATAATTTATCTTTCTTTTTAAATAAAAATTCCTAAAAACCAGTAAAAGTTTTTCCTGTTTATTTTTCACTTCATATTTTTGTCAGACGATCACAGGTTAACAAGAATTTGAACATTTATTTCGTAAAGTGTTTCAATTTTTTTATGTGATTCATTTCACGAAAATAAGAATATATCAAGTAGTTATAAGACCGGTAATGACATATTCATGTGAAACATGGACGTTGACAAAATAAAATGAGAATAGACTGAAAATCGCAGAAAGGAGAATGCTTAGAGGGATATACGGACCGGTCAGGGACAACACCACACAGCAATATAGAACGAGAACAAACAAGGAATTGGAGGAACTATACAACCAGCCAGATATAGTGAAAATAATAAAAGCAGAAAGATTAAGATGGGTCGGCCATGTTATGAGACAAGATCAACGTATCGTCAAGTTGGTATGGGAAGAGAACCCAGAAGGAAAGCGGCCGCTAGGAAGACCAAGGATGAGGTGGAGAGATAACGTTGCAGCAGACTTACAAACCCTAAACGTCGAACGCGCGGAGGAACTGATGATGGATCGCAGCAAGTGGAGGCAGATTGTGAAGTCAGCAAAGACCCACCCCGGGTTGTAATGCTAGAGAGAGAGAGAGAGAGAGAGAGATTAATTTCATTATATGTTGTCAGGACAATTATATTGACCACAACTTCACATTTCCAAAGATTATTTTGGTTATAAATGGTAAAATTTTCAGGAAAACACTATTTAAAGAAGATACAGTACAGAATATAACTCCAAAGGATGTGAGAAACTAACAAAAGATTTTTTTAAATTCAATACATTATTAAAATCTAAATATAAGTAAGCTTCCTCGATATAACTTAACGACTCTGCGTATCTGAATATTTTATAATTTGTGGCTATTCTTCGTTAAAATTTGTGAACGCGGCCCTGTTGTGCGAATTATTCCATAAACCTGTTTTGCAAAAATAGATTAATGGTTTACTTAACGACTTGCAAAATATTAAACTAATTTAAATTCGTAGGTGTTTTTAAATGGCCAAAAATAGTGCTTACCTTAGAATATTTAAATCGTATAAAGTAAACGTTTAAATTATATATTGGGAGATATTTATCCATTATTTATCTAAGAATCTATATACGCTAAGAATACATATGTCGAAATTGGGCAACTATAATTTAGTTTAATGGTAATTCTGTTAACTGAAAAAAAATGTTTTAATATAAATTAAATATGAATTGTGATAAGTACAGAAATGCTAGGAACTAAAAAAAATGAATTGATATAAATTATTGCTGTATGATTTTAGTGTTGCTAGATGGAAAAACCAGAGTCCTCCAGCTGAACTTTCGAAACCCTCTAGATTACAACCTTTGAACCATTTTATCTCTTGTCTCAACAACCTAAGAAAAAAGTTTAGCCAATCGGAATTCGAACCTGCGATCAGATTGGAAGTCTCATTCTTTAATTAATTTTAAATTTATCTTTATTACTATATATTTATAATATAAATGTGTTCACAATTAATATATTCAATACAAATACAGGGTGTCTCTAAAAGTTTAGTACAAAACGCTAGCGAAAATTCCTGTGGCAAAAATTACAGGATTTGGTCCAATTTATCTTAGTACAAATCTTGATAATTTCCGAAATACTATATCCAACGCTGCATAACTTTTCTTTGCTCCGGTATACTAAATTGATAATTGAAAATTCCCATTCTGTGACATCATTTATCTAAAAAAAGCAGCTCTTTTTGAAATAATCGTCGTAGCCCCCTTCACACTTCCAGATAAATTTTTGTTCTTGTTAGTCTGTTGGCCCTTAAACATACTCCAATTTTTTTGGACCGGTGTTAAGCCTAGATGAAGTATCAAGGGGAACTACGACGAATCTCAGTATGCAATAAAACTTTTAAATTCGATTATATCAGAAACAATTGCTAGAAACGATACCTATTGGGTTAAATTCTTTTGGATAAAAGATGAGGAGGAATAATAATTTTTAATTAGAAATTTGATATACCGAGACACAAAAAGGCAATGATGCTTTAGATGAAGATGAAGTGCTGCTGGTGGCGCCCTCCGTAATGTGTATCGAAACTGTAATCAATCTTGATATATGGTTCTAAAAAATTTCCAAATTCAGTGCAAATAAGCTATCATTAAGATAAACATTTGCAAATGAAATTGTAACTTTGAAAACATGTACACATATTTCGGAAGCAATCAAATCTCAGATTAAGGTAAATTTTAAATTTATAGGTAAATTTTAAAGTTGTTTTACTTATTTCTTCACGCTGCCGTCCATCTTGAGCGCCTTAAACTTTGCCCCTTTGTGAGAAAAACTACCAGCAATAAAATTGGCTGGTGGTATAACGATCTCACAGTGTTAAGGAAGGAAACACGCAGACTGTTTAGGAGAGCGAAAAAATCCGTTGTATGGACAGAATATTCTAAAACACTCACTGATTACAACAAAAAAATAAGAGAAGCCCCATTTGGTTTATGCAATGCCCCAGCCACTTTTGAACGTTTAATGGAACGGATTTTACATGGAGCAACTTGGAAAAAATGCATAGTCTACCTATATGATATCGTAATTCTGGGAAAAACGTTTGACGATCACCAAAAAAATGACGAAGATGTATTTCATAAACTGATAAGTGCACAATTGAAGCTCAGTCTGAAAAAATATCAATTTTTTCAGAAAGTAGCGCAATACCTAGGGCATATAATCACCGAAACGGATGTATGAACCGATCCAGAGAAGACGAAAGGCATTCAAGGTTGGCCAGTACTGAAAAACAAGCATGAACTAGAAAGTTTTCTGGATCTCCGTACTTAGTATAGAAGATTTATAAAAGGATTCGCCGATATTACAAGACCTTTACATCGACTGACTGAAAATAGCAACAACTATGAATGGTCCGCAGACTGTGAGACCGCTTTTAAGGAACTAAAGAAGGCACTTTGTAATCCTCCAATATTGTCGGATCCTGGTCTTGATCAGATGTTTGTTGTTGATACTGACGCCAGTAACTCCTCTATAGGTGGAATTTTGTCCCAGATACAAAATGGCCAAGAGTAAGTGATTGCTTATTTTAGCAAAGTACTCTGCAAAGCCGAGCGAAATTATTGTGTAATAAGAAAAGAACTTTTCGCCATTATCAAGACCTTGGGACCCTTTCCCAAATATCTATATGGCCAAAAATGGATTGGGATCCCAAAATCATCTCCAAAGAACAACCAGACCCAGATCTTAACATTATTATGTATTTGTTTCGAAATGTTTTAACCTCAAAAAGATATTTTAAATATTTAAATTATATAGATATTCAGCGCATTTGTACTCGACATCGTTTCAAGTTTGCCTTACGTTATTTATTTAGATTATAAGTTACAATTTATTGAAAATATGCGTTATCTTTCATGCTTCGATTTAAGTATTTTTAATTGTTTTTATAAATATTATTGTTTTAAAAGTATTATTTGTTGAAATAAGAATCCTCTTATCGATTACCCAGGAAAGTTCCGGGAAGAAGTAGGTAGCAGCTTGGTGGAGTCTCCTCTGGATAGACGTCGTTTTGGGATTTGGGTTTTTTCTCTCTGTACAAAACGCTAACGCAAAAAGTTGATAGTTTCCGATACAGTATTAAAGTTGTAATTTTTTAACATTTTTTTGTGACTACTTTATCTTAATAATAGCTTGATTTGGTACTTTGAGTGCTTTTAGGATGATAAATTAAGATCTGGTTACAGTTTCGATGTACAGTGCAGAGGGACGCCACCAGCAGCACTTTGCCTACATCTAAAGCTTCATAACCTTTGTGTGCTCCGGCATTTCTAATTAAAAATTCTTATTCTTTGACATTTTTTATGCAAAAAGTTATATTTAATTCCTGTCGCTTCGAGCAGCCATTTCTAAATGTAGAGACTCATGCTAACCCCCCCTTTACACTTTATCCAGGCTTAGGATTGGTCTAAGAAATTTGGAACGTGGTTGGGAGCCAACAGGCTAAAAACAATTAATATTTATATAATAACGAGGTAATAATGATAACGATGTAAGAATGATAAGAACAACATACAAAGTGAACAATAAACCGAAAGAGAAAAAGTTTATTTATTTAATTGTTTAGTTAAACTACAAATAAATGCTCAAAATTCTTTTTCATGTACAAAAAAATTAATTCTGCGAAAAAGTTGAACTGTACCCTTTTTATCATTTGTCCATCTAAAGATAAACAGCCAGATTCACTAAGAAGATTAAAGGTTTAAGCTCGATCTAGTTGCCATGAAATTTAAATCTTATAGTCGGTCAGATTTGTTTTACTTATGATACTGTCATAATTTATATTAGATATGTCAACAAATAAACGCATATACAGGGATATTAAGGACAAGAATCGTGCGATATAGCTCCGAAAAATTTAAGATACCTGGTTGTATCAAACAAACAAATAAAGTTCTCCATTTTGCCGATTCAGTAATAAAACAAAATAATTTTTTATGCTTTTATTTTTAGGGTTTAAAAATTGCTTGATTTACTGTTGCATTTGTCAGTTTAAGACCTTAGCTGTTAATTTAGAGCGGTTTTAAATTTAAACCATGTTAGTAAATCCGGCTGAAAGTCTTCCTCTTCTTCTTCTTCTAGGTAGAACCAAGTTCTGTTATCTATACAATGCCTCATCGATCCTCGTTTGAGGTCGAAATCCAGCTGTCTTTCCATCTTTTGGGGGGTCGTCCAGGCGGCCGTTTGGTGTTTGGTTTCTCTCTCATCACGGTTTTTGCTAGTCTGTTATCGTCCATTCGTTCCACGTGGTCTCTCCACTGCCTACGACGATTTCGAACCCAATTCATAACATCCCCCACTCCGCTGTCCTCGCGTATTTTTGCGTTTCTTATCCTATCTCTTAAACTTGTTCCCGTGATCATTCTCAGCGTTTTCATTTCTGTGGTTCTCATAATTTGTTTTGTCTTTGTGATTTCATTTCTTGTTTCTGGGCCGTAGGTCAGTATCGGTCTTACACAGACCTTGTAAATTCTTGCTTTGCTCTCAACCGTCATATGTTTATTGTTCCAGATTATGTCTCTTATTTGACCTGATATCATGGCCGCTTTGTTGGCCTGTGTGCATACTTCTTCCGTTACTGCCCTGTTACTTGTTATATGTGCTCCCAGGTATTTAAACTTCCCAACCTGTTCGATATGTTTGTCATCAACCATTAGTTTGCATCTTACCGGTTCTTTTGCTATTACCATTGCTTTGGTTTTCTCCACAGATATCTTCATATTATACTATTTGGCTGTTTGATTGAGATGGAAAAGCATTCTTTGTAAGTTGTCCTAGCTATCTGCTGTCAAGGCAACATCGTCTGCAAAGCATATAATCTGAACGGTGTTGTGTCCCATTGGGTACCCAATATTTGTGCTTTTTACCTCATCAATGATTTCGTCCATGATTACATTGAAAAGTGTTGGACTTAGGCTATCATCCTGTCTTATTTCTATGGATAGAGGGATTTCCGGCTGAAAGTGTTTACTGAATTTTATATTCAGCTATTATTAAGACAAATATTTACTAAAAAGTTTACAAAATTTTAATTTTGTTACCTTGTATTTCTGAAATTATGAACTTTTGGACTAAAGTAATCTGGACCAAATCCTCATATTTTAGCCTCAGGAATTTGCGCAAATCTTTCGTAAAACCATTTTAGAGACATACACATTTATTAAACTTCTACAAAACTTTTGTTTATAACTGCTTTTCTTTTTTGATTTCTAATTTTTTTTTATTTGAAATGAATTTCACAAATTTTTTAGGTATTATTTAAGGAAGAAAAATAATAGTAACTCGAATAAGTATTAAAGCAGATCCACAACAGATGATGTTATTTCGAAAATCACTTATTCAAATGAAGCTGAAAGTGAAATACTACAGAATATTTTTTTAAGACAATTCGGAAACAACGCAATGTCAATATACCATAATGTCATAACAGTATATGCTATACTATTTGTGCTTATACATTAGTTGTATCATAGGATTTATCAACTATTCCAGTCACTCTTACTTGCATATTTTAGAGTTAGGAGCTGTATGGTTCAAAAATTTGCTTCGAAATATTTATCTTGCAAAATCATTATTTTAAATATTTGAATTACTTAGATATTTAGCGTATTTGTACTTGACATTGTTTTAAGTTTGCATTAAATTACTTATTTAAATTATAAGTTACAACTTTTTGTAAAAATATACGCCTCGATTTTCAAGTGTTCTGATAAATACAATTTTTTAAAATAAGAATCGATATAGCAATCATCTAGGGAATTTCTGTGAAAAACTACAATAGCTTGTCTGAATCGTTTCTGGATAAGAAATTGTTATAAACCGGATTTTCATATATATATATATATATATATATATATATATATATATATATATATATATATATATATATATATATATATATATATATATATCCTTTATATTTTTTACGTAACTAAATTTCATACATTTATGAAACGATCTGGACTAATTTTATTTAGAAATCGTAATATCGATCATCTCTTTAGGAATTCTCTTAAACTTAACCATGAATATATTTTTTTTACTTTTTAAATATATATTTTACAGAGTTGACATAAAAATTCAAGGTTTTATTTTGATAGTATCTTCTCCATATTATCTCTGTTTTACATAATGTATAACTAGCTTATTTGAAAACATCACAAGGTCAATCTAAACGTGGTATAAATTTTTAAGTTTTTAATTTAAAAAAGCTTTTGAAATATTTGTTTAGGATAAATTTATAAAATATTGAATAACGATAACTTAAACAAATATTGATTGATTGACAGTGGTGGTTCAGCATGTGAATTTTCAATGAAACTTCTTTCGAAACGTGGTAGCATCTATCTGCTTAAAAGCATTTAAAATTTATTTTAACTAGAAAAACTTTTTTAAATAGATTTATTTTTAGACTGTTGCTTTATTGTGTGCATATGGCTGTAAATATTTGTTCCACACACACTGTTTCCAGCATTTTTTTTTCTTCGTCTTTGTCTGTTATTGTGTTATTCTGGCAACAAGCTAGGTCACAAAATGTGGCCGCTCGTATGTCTTTTTTATGAAGATTAGGAGAGCTATTCTTGCATTCTAATTCTTCTCTTTTTGATACTGGTCTTTCACCCATGTATTTTCCACTACTTTAATTTCCTTCCTTAATTCATTGTCAATTTATTTTCATTTTATTTTAAATTTTTGTCTGATTATCATCATATCCACTACATTATCAGTAGTGAACATAACCCGATTCGCTCGATCCCCCCACTCCTCGACCTTGACCTTGACCTTGCTTCACCCCTCTTTGGCCCCGCCCACATGTCCTTGTCACTGACCTTGAAAATGCACGTGTGCTTTGGCCTTGGCCTTGTGTTCAAGGTTGTGTGTGTGACCTTGACCTTGACCTTGGTCGAGACGACCTTGACTTTGTTGAAGGTCATCTTGGGTGTGTGACCTTGAAGTAGTTATTTGTGCATTGTAATAGTGTGGGATGATCTTGAAATGATTTTGACCTTGCAAATTGTTCTATAAATTGTGTGAGTCTACTTGCATTCATTCAGTGTGAAATGTCAGATACGGAACTATCTAAAGAAAAAATTATAGAGCAAGTCGGCAGAGTAATTTGTTTATATCAGAGTAATTTAAAAAGTTTGTGTGATTTTGAAGAGAAGGATCTAGCATTTTTTCCTCTCGAATATTTAAAAACTTGCTTTGATACGCTGAGTTTACGGCAAATTTGGGATAAGCTGCCAGCGTCATATCGGTGTAACAAGGAACTACAGTTAAGCTTACCCTGTTACATTCACTATGAACAAATATATCGTCATCATATAGATGGGCCACCACCAGCAATAAAAAAGTGTCGTGAATGTAAAAATGAGTGAATAATATGAATAGTGCTTTGCAAGAGACAGTAAAAAAATTGGGCGATGAGTTCACTGAAACGGCTAATAATTATTTCAATGATGCAATGAAAAGTCGAGCAGAATGGGCGTCGCGCTATTGTGATTTGGCTTATGAATATGAAAAGGCTGCGAATGCATGTCGTAAATATTGCAGCAAAACAATAAATTTACAAGACTTTGTTCGTGAGATAAAAAAGTTGGGGTTTAGTGACTGTTTGGAAAAACTGATTAGGTTCATTGCAGATCCGGTTGTGTTAGATGAAATTAGAGTGTAGGACTTAAGTTTAACGTAGTAGTAGTTAATATGGAAAGTTTAGTGCGAGAAATGTACGAGGAATTTCTAATTTCTGCAGCCTGTTCGGAATTTTACGCATATGAAATGCAAGATTCGGAGGCTCAGGACTTTAGTGTATTTTTTAAGTATATGGACCATGCCGAAGTGTGTCTTTTAGCTAGTATAGTTTGTAAGAATTTTCTTAGATATAAAAACAAACAATTATTATTGAACAAATTAAGGAAATTAGGTTTAGGTGATAATGTTAAACGCATAGAAGAATGGCAGAAAAAATCAATGAATAAAGTACATAAAATGTAGTTATTTGTTTCATTATATTTTGTCCTTGAAGTTATCCTTATACCAATTTAAATGTGTGACGTCATTTGACCTTCAATACTCCTCCCACTATTTCTATCGTTAAGCTACCCCCACCATTGTTACAATTCGACCTTGAAACCCCGCTATAAAGGTTCGTGGGAGAAGAAGTGACTTCAAACAGTCGCAGATATCAGTGGCATAAACATCAAATATTGTGTTCGTGTAGTGTTCTGAAAGTGCTTTTATATTCACGGTAATTTTTGGATTTATATACAATTTTTTTCAATAATGAGTATTGCAAAAGAAACTCTAGATGAAATTAATGAAATGTTTAGCAAAGATTTCGAGGTTTTAGAGAAAAAAAAGGTTACCGAAATGATTGTAGGCAAAGTGTATAAAATTGTAAAGATGGTTTCAATGACTACACGATTTGGTAAAACTCTTTTAGTGGCTTTACACGATGACGGTGATAATAGCACATTTGAGACTTTTTTACCAAAACGTGTGGCCGAAACACTATCTGACGATATTGTAGATATTATGAGTAAAACTAAAGATAAATACACTCTAACTTATTTGGGGCAGGGCACTAGAGTTTTTGGAAACAATACTCGAACATTATTACGTTTTGGCTCATTGGAGTAAATTGTATGTAAATTGTTTGAAAAAAAGGATGTAATTAAATTTAAAATATAGTTGCACATGTCAGAATACTTACGCGTGTTCATTATTTCTGTTAAAGATGTCTGCTGATGCGACGACGACGACGACGACCGCCAACGAATGTGTATTTAGATACATATTTTGGTTGGGGAGAGAATTAAGAAATAGGGCTCACGATATGTTAGATAGCGTAAATGATTGGTCGCATATTGATGTAACCAAAGATCAATATAAGAACGAGATCAGGGATACAATCAATTTTATGGCTGGGGCACACTTGTGCGACAAATTTTTATATGGTTCCATAGACATGGATACATTTTGTGCTGAAATGGTTGAAGAAGAATTAAAAGAATACCTCGTCAATATTCCACATTTACCAGGTGAGCTTGCTGCAAAATATGAATTGGTTTCTGCAACAGCAACAGCCCAAGACGTTGACGATCGAAATAGTGTCGGATGGGATAGAATTTTGAGCAACGAAAACGAAGACATGGAAAACAAATTTTTTATAATTTTTGTATTTGTGCAATTAAATAACTGTAAATAAATATCTGTTACAATCACAGTTTTATTTAATTTCTTTTATAAACATACCAACCCAGTAGATCATAGTCAGTGTTTCTTTTTCTCAGCTGAAATATTTAATATAAGTAGGGCAAATAAAAATAAAATAGTTTAGTAAAGATTGAAAATGAGTCGAGGAAACAACACAATTGATAAATTTGGTCGTCAGAAATATAATGAAAAATATCATATATTATCTGGGCCACAAGGGATTGGTTTTAAACTTACAGCGGATGGGCAGTATGATATGGGTGGAAAAATCATAACCAACTTAGGCGAACCTAAAGATGATGACGATGCTGTGACAAAACACTTTGTTAATAGAAAGTTTTACAATTTTGCAGTTGTAATATGTGACATATTTAACAAGGATGTCCTCCCCATGATATACAAAAATAATAGTGAGCTTAAAACAAAAATTGAAGTTATGCAGAAAATACTCTATCATCAGCCTTTAAATGACTCATTAAGCGCACTGTCGTACGACTCGACTTCAAAAAAAATCTAAAAAAAGCAGGTTAAAGAATAGGAGAACGCACTCCGAGTGGCATAGCCTTGAAGATAACGTCGTAGTCGTCGGTGAATTGGACCTTCCCTCCAAGAATATTGAAATGTTATTTATGTGTATGATGTTTTATTGTCATTGTTTTTAATAATGAAGATTGAAATAAAAAACTTTATTTTACAATATATTGTTTATTTATTTTACATTTTAAATAAAAAATATAGTCATACAATATGTTATTTAAACAATATTAGCTTTATCTATCCAAGAGTTGAAGTGGTTGGGAAATCCTAGCCATTTGACAAATAATTGTTCGATGTGATTTTTCTTGCGTTGTCTAAGGACCTTTTCTACTAGATAAACGTCAGGACTGCTTGTTTTTTGTAGTTCTGATTCGTAAAAACACCCTCTTATAGGCTGACCTTCTAACGATTCCAACAAGTAAGTAGGTGGATTTGTAACGTTAACTTTTACAACTTTAAACAATTCGGTTGACCAAGAGGGCGTATATCCTTTCTCGAATAAGCTTTTGTACTTGCTAATACGCACAATGTCACCCATGGAAAACTTAAATTTTTTAGGTACAATTTTTAAATAATCATATGCTTTAATATGTGTTTTTTCTTGCACGTCTGCAGGTTTCATTCCAATGGTGCGATGTTTCGAATGGTTATAGGTTTTTGTTACTGCCGATAATATATGTATCCATTTGTAAGATCCTCTTGTCGAGAATTGTTTATATAAATTATTTTTTAAAGTCCTTATGACTCGCTCAACAATTGCAGCTTTCTTTGTGCTGTAAGTGGAATAATGATTTATATTATATTTTTTCATCAGGGCTTGAAAGTTTGTATTATAGAACTCCTTTCCTTGATCACTTTGCAGATTTGTTGGTGTATATGATGCCTCTTCAATGATGCTTTTCATCGCATTAGTAACTTCTATACCAGTCTTGTTTTTTATGGCTTTGGTATAGACAAATTTCGAGTAACAATTTATACAGACCAAAATATAACGATAACCATCGTTTTCATCAGCATACTGTTGCATTTCAGCCAAATCAATTTGCCACAAATCTCTGTATCCTTTTATTATCGTGCGCCGTCTTACAAAATTTTTTCTAGCCGTTCTATGTAGTTCATTAACAATCTTGATTTTTTCTAGACTGGGCTCCATATTATTAGTAATACTAAAGGTTTCAGATCGAAGGAAGAACTGAATAATATCATTAAATATTGAGCTTAATATATTATATCTTCTTCTCGTAATTCCTCTATGATTGACATAATTTCATTTTCGTGTCCAGTGTGACCGGCCATTTTGGAACTCCACAACAAACGTAAACGATCCACCAACTCTTTAGCTTTGTTCCAGTAGACATATTGAAATTTTTTCGAAGATAATTTCTTTTTTGTGGGTAACTGTAGTTTTTCCGAGAGATTTTTTCTTGTAATAGTACCACCTAATTTTGTGCCCATTATCAGAGGTTTAATAATTCGTAAATATTTGTTCCATCTGGTCTCCCGTAAACCATCACTTTTTTTAAAATTGTTGTAGACAGC
This sequence comes from Diaprepes abbreviatus, assembly GCA_034092305.1. NCBI lineage: Eukaryota > Metazoa > Arthropoda > Insecta > Coleoptera > Curculionidae > Diaprepes > Diaprepes abbreviatus. The sequence continues at coordinate 10,714,204 of JASJET010000228.1, forward strand.
ATTCGTTGATTCCAAAATTTCCTTGTACGTTGAAAGTACATTATCACTTAATTGTTGTTGTTCCTTGCCTACACTTGGGGGTGTTTTAAGAAATAACAAATCATAAAGTGCCGGTGATCCACCATATTCTGCAATATTTTTCCCTTTTTTGTATAAGACAATATTTCCATTTCGAAAACGCACCTCTAAATTACCAATAAAATTTTTGTTATGATCTGTTTTTGAACCAAAACGTACACCATATACAGTATCGTATAGAGATGGTTTCGAACGTAATCCTTTCAGGTGTGCGTTTAAAGTATCGGAAGTTGTGGTGTCAGCGGATGCGAGAGATGTATTAGTTGATGTCGAGGGTGTATCAAACACCGATTGGCTAATATCTTCTTTTGAAATGCGATGCTGCTGCTGCTGCTGCTGAATAGGTGTGGAGGTTTGAAAGGAATGTGTAGGTTGGGGAAAACCTGATATTTGAGTCGACTGCACTGATGTACTGAGACTATGTGACTTTGTAGCTGGATAATGTTGTTGCTGCTGACGTTGCTTAACCACATCAGATATAGTTGTCAACGGCTTAGAAATGGGTTCGTAAAACTTTTCCAATTCCACAACATTAAACTCTTTAGCCGCTTTAATTTGTTTAAATTTTTTTCTGACGGCATTGGTAGCTTCCACTAGTTTACGTTTTAAGTCGATCGCGTTATTCATGATGTTAACAAAGGACGTTTCAACAATCAAATGAGCATTTTCTCTTATTATTACAGTAATATATAGCTATCAAATCCTTTGCGGTATCTTCCCGATTTCACATCACTGTCTTTATCAATTACTAAAAATCCATACTTATTATCCCAACATTTTGAGCACATTTCTTGAAATTGAGTAAAAGTTAGATCCGGTGAAACGTGGTCGGAAAATATGTGTTTCATATTCAACTCATCTTGTTTAAACATAATAATAAAATTGGCGTTGTCTCGCACAAGCTGTTTAGGCACTCGCGAATATGTTTGCGCTAGGTAAAAGGAGTCGATATTTTTATGACGTCCCATGCTAAAGTACGATCTTATAACATCTTGTTTTTCACATATAACATCATCAAAGATAAATAAAGAGTTTGGTTTTGCATCGGACGGTACCACAATATTACTGGAATCACTAAAGGCATAGTAGCCTAAACCTTTGATGGGCGCTAAAATTTTCCTTAAATACTCATATTTCGGTTGATACAGAGATTTCGAGTAAATATAGACATTTTCGAAACGTAGCCCAAGGGGGTGTGTAAGCAGCGAAATCATGACATTAGTTTTTCCACAATTGGATGGACCAATTAACAGGCCGCGAATAGAGGAAGGAAGTAGAGGACCGTGTCTCTTCATTATCTTCTTTTCAAATCCAAGTCCGACTTTTTCATCGAGATTGTCAATAGGAAGTTTTTGTTTAAGATCGATAACGCGCATCTTAGGAAAATTTGATATTTTATAGGCAATTTTTCACAAAAACTGTCATTCAGATGCCGAGCGTCAAACGAAGTGGACGGTCTCACGTTTCCAACAAAACTGGATACGGTATTGTGAATTCGTTAATAAATAAATTACCATTCGAGGTACACATTCCTGGTTATCAATATTGCGGACCCGGAACAAAAGTAATAAAACGTGTAACAAGAGGTGATCCAGGCATTAATCCTTTGGATGCCGCATGCAAAAAACACGATTTAGCCTATTTACATAATAAAGACAACATAAGTGCGAGACATCGAGCGGATTACGAGCTCGAACAAAGTGCTTGGAATAGAGTAAAATCGAAAGATTCCAGTTTAGGTGAAAAAACAGCAGCTTGGTTAGTTACAAACATTATGAAAGGAAAACAACGTTTTGGTATGGGTGTACCATCATCATTATCAACAAAAAAAACATCTAGTAAAGGCACGCGTCATACAAAAAGGAAAGGTGTTAATAAAAATCGACATGTTCGGAAAGCCAGTTTCGGAACAGCTATTCGACAAGCAGTTCGAAGGGAATTATTAAAAGCCGGAAGTAAAAATGTGTTGGAAAAAAATGTCATGAATGCATCTAAAATAGCTCTGTCGGCAGCACGTAGATCGGTAAAAGCGGCAGGTGGCAAAAGGAAGGTTCGTACACCGAGAATAATACCGATTCCTAAAACTGGTGGAATATTACCATTAATACCAATTTTTGCCGGGTTATCAACTTTGGGTTCATTAGCCGGTGGGGCAGCGGGAATTGTGCGCGCCATAAAAGCAGTAAAAAAAAGCAGCGAAGATAAAACCGGTGCCGGCCTGTATTTAAAATCGAAAGGAAATGGTTTGTTTCTAAAGCCATATCGTAAAGGTATGGGATTATTTTTAAATCGTAGATCAAAAAACTAATTGAATCCCTACCTCGAAGACCACTATCTAACATCGATATAGAAAAATATGCCAAAAAGAAAAGAATAGGACACTTTCGAGGCGTTTATATGAGGGATTTATTACCTAGACAAGGTCCTCGACGTTACGAAGCAGCAATAGTGAATTTGGATAGTACGCGTGGTGCAGGGACTCATTGGGTAGCTTATAGAAAAAATAATTCTAAAGTAACATATTATGACAGCTTCGGCGATTTACCCCCACCGATCGAATTGGTACGATCTCTACAAACGGGATCGGAACCATCAAAAATTATTTACTATACATACGATCGTCAGCAGGATTTTGGAACAGTCTGGTGTGGACATTTGTGCTTAAAGTTTCTTGTCGAATCATCAGCGTAAAAGATGTCATCATCATCATCGTCACCATTAACACCGCAAATGGATCGCAATAACTATACTAAAATGTTGCAATCACTGAAAGCATTTCATCTAGCCGGTGGATTAAGGAAAATGACCGTGAAACAGTTAGAAAACATGCCCAAGGAAGTAATGATTGCATTAGCCCCAAATGAAATTCCATTCGTTTGGGAAAAGTTGCCGGAGCACCTTAAAAGCGATATCGATATATTAAAATATCAGGGCGGTTGCAAACATTATTTCAGCAGCAGCAGCAGCAATTTAAACGAGGTTATGACTGATGAGGATCTTACGGCTAGAAAAATATTTTGTTGTTATTGCAAAATCAGCGATGTGCGCATAAAAGCAGAAAATAGCATAAAAACATCACTATCTAATGCAGTGAGAAAAGGTGTGACGATGAATCTTTTTAAATGTTGCCGCTAAGAATAAAACCGAGATGTGTGATGTTTTAATGGTTAGTCATGTCTTATACGTTCACACTAACAGGACACTCGAGCGTCTTAAGCGCCGATTTTTATCCACCAGTCGAATTAAATAGAGAAAACAAATATGGTCTGGCATTGCTGGGATTTTACACATACAATTCAATTTTTAATGTGGACGAAAGCAACAATAAGTTTGCCTACATGAAGGAGGGTTACACCACCGAGCCGATACAATTGCAGATTCCACCTGGGGCCTATGAAATAGATGAGATAGGTAAAGCTATGTTGGAGGCTTTGAGGATTTCAACTGAAGAAAAGAACGATGGAATCTTTTACTTGGTTGCTAATAATAATACGCTGAAATGTGAACTGAAATCCCAATATACTATAGATTTCCGGGGAGAGGCGAGTATCGGTAAAATGTTAGGATTTAATCATACAGTGTTAAAAAGAGACAAAAAGCACGAATCAACCGAGATGGTGGAAATAATGAAAGTACGCATCATACGCGTAGATTGTAATATAATTTCCGGAGCATATATGAATTCGGTGGAAGGTCATACCTTGTTCGAATTCGATATCGACGTGGAGCCCGGTTACAAAATCAGTAAAGAACCACAAAATAATATTTATATGCCGTTAATGCCGGCAGGACGTCAGTTTATCGACAACATTACTCTTCGCATCTTGGACGATAGCGGTGATCTAATCAATTTTCAAGGCGAGAAAATAATCGTGAAATTGGAACTGAAGAAACTTTCATAGAAATGGGTTTTTGCTTTAATCGTCAATTGTGTGTGCTGTCGACTAAGATGGGGGAACCGCCGAAACATAATAAAAGTAAAAGAAGAGTTAACGTCAAGGTTAGTCGTCGTCCAGACGTTAGATCACAAACATCTCAACAGTTATCTGCCGAAGACTATAAATTTTTAAAATCAATCGGTCTTAAAGTGCGAAAATGATTTCCACCACCAGCGATAAAATAGAGGTTTTCTCCGAGCCCATCTTGGACAATTCCATTATTAGTCTAGAAGAGCATACGTATAAACCATACGGATCTCCATCATTCAACAATTCGGATGAAGTCCGTATCCCCATTAATTTTCAAGATATTATACTGGATATCGCCGAAAGTTACATATATATCGAAGGAAAATTTAAACCCATAGACGCAACGAAAAGATGTTTTTTATCAAATAATGCCCTCGCATTTTTGTTCGATGAAATTCGCTACGAGATGGGAAGTGAACAGGTCGCCGTGGTTCGTAAACCTGGAGTTACGACGACATTAAAAACCATGGTTTCATTCGGAAGTTTGCAACAAAGATCTCTCATGACGTGCGGATGGGGTCTCGACGAAGCAAACCAAGATATCGTAGACACGGCAAGTAACGTATTCTCCGGGAAATTACCCTTAAAATATCTTATGGGATTCGCCGAAGATTACGCAAAAGGTGTTTTCAACGTAAAACAAGAGCTTATTATGATTATAGCTCGCACTTTTACCAATTGTTACGTCGGCGAAGTAGAGGCAGAAATTAGTATCGACAAAATCGAATGGAAAATTCGTCACATCATTCCAGACGATAAGCAAAAATTGAAAATACTGTCTCGCATTAATAAAGGAGGAAACAATGCCAGTATTCAAATGGCATATCGTAAATGGGATCTGTACGAATTACCAGCTTTAAGGCAAACATCTTCTGACGTGTGGGCCTTGAGAACGAGTACAAGTCTGGAAAGACCGCGCTATATAATCGTCGGGTTTCAAGACAGCAATAATTGCGACAAGAAAGAAAAAAACGCAACCCAGTTTACCCACGCCGACGTATGCGACATTAGACTGTATCTGAATTCAACCGTTTATCCATACGAAAGATGGAATTTAGATTTCGCCAAGAAACTGTACGCAGCAGCCTATTACAATTACGAAAACTTCCAAAGCAGCTACTACGGGCGCGAAATAAACGATCCGATGATAACGTTCGCGGAATATATGAAAAACCCCGTTTTTATTATCAATTGCAGTCATCAACCAGAGGCGATTAACTCATCGACAGTGGATGTAAAATTGGAGTTCCAAACGAGAAAGAATAAATTCCCCAAAGACACTAAAGTGTACGCATTAGTTATTCACGACTCATTTTTTAGTTATAATGTATTAAACGGTTCGGTGACCAATAAATCTATATTTTAATGTATCTATTATATGTAACACAAAATAATGTTCTTGAATCAATAAATTTGTAATGAGTGAAGTAGTAGTTTTATATTTATTTGAAACCCAACCAAAAAAAAAAGCTGGCGGAAAAGCCCGCTCTTTAAGAAAAGAGTACGGGAATTTAGAAAATGGTGGTTTATTAAGTGGAAAAAAGAGCTTAAATAACACAAGAAAAAATTTTTAAGGCAAAATATGAAAACAACGATTTAGAAAATTTGTAGGAAAGTAACGGTTAGGAATAGGGAAAAAAGTTATAAGAAAAAATTATAGAGGAAATCGAGTACTATAAGCAAGCATTTTTCTCGATAGTAAACGTAAAAAAAAAAAATTTTCAAAAAAAATTGAAAAATGGTGAATGCGCGCCAAAGTTGAAGTTTTGGAGCAAAATGATATTAGGAAATTAGAAAGAGAATTTTTTTCTACATATGGTAGTACTTTTCAAAATTCGGAAAGATGAAATTTTAAGAAAATGGTTACAATAAGTTAGTAATTTGGATTTTTTAAAGCGCTGTAGCTCGGGAACCGTTCAAGATAGAAAAAAAATAAAAGCACTTTGATAGCCCAAAATTTTGAGGAGAATGCGATGGTGTAAAAAAAATTATAATTTTTTTTTTTTTTTTGAAAAGGCTGAATACGCGCTAAAGTTGAAGATTTAGAGAAAAACGGTATTGGGAAATTAAAGAGAGAATTTTTTTCTACATATTGTAGTATTTTTGAAAATTCGAAAAAATGAAATTTGAAAAAAAGGGTTATAGAAAGTTAGTAATTTGAATTCTTTAAAGCGCTGTAGCTCGGGAACCGTTCAAGATAGAGAAAAAATAAAAGCACTTTAATTACCTAGAATTTTGAGTAGAATACAATGGTGAAAAAAAAATTTGGAAAATCTTAAAAATGACAAAAAATTTAGACGAAAAAATTGAAATTCTCGAGTTAGGAGGCTAGGGCCGCCGAACGGGAGTATGTGGAAGTTGTAGGGGAGGGTTTTTCTTTTTTTTTTTTTTTTTTCTAAGTCCAACGCCGACACCACCAGCGACGACGACGGTGCCGCCAATGAGAAGACCAAGGGCTGCACCTAGGTCGGTGTTAATATCGTTGGGTATTACTCCACGGTAGGCACCCCACCCTCCCCCCAGGCCCTTTTAGGGCCACAAAAACGGTCCTTTTCAGGACCACATTATATTTTGATCGTAGTTTAGTAATCGTCACTTATGGGGCGAGATATTCGTTTAACGACGATTTGTCTCGTAGCTTAAGTGCCAAGTTATATGCTTGAGAACCTATGAAAATGTTAACAGTTCAAACAAGGTTTCTATTATTTTTTTTTGAAAAAATCAATAATTCTATAAGCTCTCACCAATACATAACATTTAGAATCCGTTGGTGGGGTGGGGGTAGTTCTATATATATGAGACTGGGTCAGTTACACAGTCATATATTCATCAACCCTCATACGATGAACATGGAGGAAGAAAGACCCGCCAGCCGAGGCTCATCCATCTTTAGTGATGACACCGTAGCCGACAACGTTGGAGACCTGCAAGTCTTCGACGACGACGACGAGGTGGATTTTGAAATTGACGTCCTACGTTGGGACGACTTGGATGAGCCGATTCCGCTAGTATATGACCATGATCCGGGTCTAGTGGAATTAGACGACGCGGGTGATTGGGTCTTACAAAGACTCGAAACTCCGTCGCCGCAGCCAGAGCCGGACTCGACGGAAGATGTGGTGCTGGAAATTCCAGCATCACCAACACCCGACGACCCACAAGGCCCCTGCGATTCGTCAAGCTGGTGGTCGACCAGCGAGGATGGGGCACCATAAGCCCACACTCTCCCTGGCCCTTTTTAAGGGCACACAACAACGGTCCTTTTCAGGACCACAAAATACTTTGATCGTAGTTTTAGTACATATTAGTACTTTGTTACTAATATTGTATGTATAGAATATACAATATTAGATACAAAGTATTAAAACTTTAAGTGCTGGTGGAACCCAGCTAAATCGTTCGTTCGTATTTGAGACCACAAACAACTTTTGGTCTCAATACGTAATACGACATTTGTTTTCACCCCCCACCATTAATTCGTCTCTATATATACGACCACCAATACTTATTACAATCATTTTAGTTCAACGTGTCAGCGACTCAACAACAACAACAACAACAACCCATCCAATGCCCTGTGGTAGATTCTACCACAGAGAATTGTTTGGAGTGGGAGCCGAACGATCCTAGATGGGATGAACTTTGGCGGTTCATCATCGAATACACAGAGGACAGCACCGCCACCCCCGCTGATGATGACGGGCCGTGCGACTCCACAACTCAATAAAAGAGTCGCATGTTTTACAACCAAACGGTCCTTTTCAGGACCACAAAATAATTTGATCGTAGTTTTAGTTGGTTATAATACTTTGTAACCAATATTTTATGTTTTTTTCATAAAAACATACAATATTGAGATACAAAGTATTAGAAGTTCTGGCGACAGAACCTTAACTTCATAAACCGAACCATGTTTTAGCATACTTGTAAATATTATCAGAAAATATTTACAACTATTGCTATTGCGTAGTTTTAGTGGATTATTCACTCTTTTTTTTTTATTACCTAATATTATGTGGGACAGGGCCTATATGAAATAACACACAAAAATAAATTTTCAAGTCATTTTTATTCTCATTATAAAATATAAAAAATTTGATCAAACACTTTTTTATTAACTACATTATATATATATATATATATATATTTACAAACTTAATACTATAAATTAAAAGCTAATCTCTACAACTACCTAACACCTACTACATAATTTATTAAAGTCCTCTAATTGTCTTTTTAACCGCGCAGATTTCACCTTTTTTATCTCTAATTGTCTTTCAAGTTCTATAATGTCACTGGCACACTCGTTCACTTCATTCACTAAGCGTTTTTTCATGGCGTAAATGTCTGTCAATTTGGTCTTCTGAGAGTTGGTGAAGTCTTCGACCCACTCCGGTTGTGATGGCTCGGAAGAAGACGCGGTTTTATTTGGTGAAGACGATGACGACGACGACGACGACGAAGCAGCGGAAACTTCATCGCCTTCAAAACACCGCTTAAACCGCTTCTTCATGGGTTTCCGGCACCCCAATATCGGCGACAGTGGCGCTGGCGCTGGGGAAGACTTCACCTCCGACACTATTTCATTCTCTACGCTGGCCGGTGTTGGTGGCGTTGGTGGTGTTGGTCCATCGGGGCCTTCTATGACTTCCACTTCTACTGACAATGGCTCTTTTGGTGCTGTTTTTAGGAAGTCGGGTAATGGAACAGGGGTGGAGGGACGCTTAAAGTTAAACTTTTTCTTCTTCCCTTGTCCCACACCTTTAATCGCCGAATAAAATGTTTTTTTATCGGCGATTTCCGACTTCCGCATAGTCAAGAGCTTTTTCAGTTTCGAAGCTTTCGGAGAAGATTCCCTAGGCCGCGATGCTTTTCGCACAACCACATCACTAATCACATTTATCTTTGGCTCCTTCTCCTCCGTCCAGCATTCCAGGAATTGCGCTGCCGACTGAACTAACTCTTCATCGCGACCATCGTTGAGGGCTCGGTCTTCGGCATCTTCATGCTCCACGCCATTCCAGTTCTCGAACACCCCCGGACTTAACACTTCTAAACCACTCATGTTATCCAGCATGCCTTGCTGTGAACCGCAGCTCACGTCAAGAGCATCTAAAAGAGACCGTACACTAGACATTTTCGATATTCAAACTCACACAATTAACTTTTTCTTAGCACTGTACTGTTTGCTGTTCTGACGAACTGTGAAGAGCTCGAGCCAGCAAGTCTGCTTTTATGCCCATTTCCCCCACTACACCGCCTTTATTCCTTTTGTTCGATGCATTAAGTATAATATTTAAACTTGTCAGATGCAAGGCCAAGGCCAAGGCCGACGTAACCGGCAATACCAGGGTCGTTTTCAGGGCTGTAATTTTCATGGATTTTTTTTTTGCCCCTGTCAAGGTTATTTTAAAGAAGCATATAAATATAGTACTAAACTTGTTAGATGCGAGGCCAAGGCCAAGGTCAAAGTACCCGTCAATGTCAGGGTCGTTTTGGAGGTTGTAATTTTCAAGGATTTTTTTTGGTCCTGTCAAGGTTATTTTAAAAAGTAATACATAATTAGAGTACCGCGATTGAAAAGTACAACATATTCAAACATCATGTTGCCAACCGATGAACAACCTAGTGAAGCAGCCAAAACATACAGTCATATACCAAAAGCTTTTTATTTAACTTGTCATCATTGTAAAAGACTAGGTATCTGCTGGCGAAATGATCTTACGTACGACTTCAACTACATTGACCTTTTCAGGGTTAAATTTGTACAATGCGGCTTTTGTGGACTAGTTTACTACCAGTTCAAGGACATTAATGAACGTGCCATCCAGAGAAGAAATTGGGTCATAGAAGAAGCTTACCTGTACAGAAGAAATTAACATGTATTTTATTTCTTAATTTTTAATTTTTTTGTTTGTTATTTTTTTTATTTTTTTTAATAATAAAAAGTAAACTCAATCTTTTGTTATATTTTAATTTTTTTTTTCAATAAAACAATAGTAAAATGAATCTGTATGTGTATTTATTAAACATCGCCTAAAATACGTTTTGCAATCCATATTTTTCTGCAGAGTCCGTTTATTAATGAAATAGAACCATATATTAGGGTGAAATCTAATGGTTTCAAATCAGTCTCACATAACAATGTCAGAAGTAAACACTATTGATAAGTTCGGTCGCAAAAGAAAATTTAAGGATTTTAACTTTATGCGAGGTCCTTCAGGAATAGGTTTTAAACTTACACCTAATGGAGATTACGACATGGGAAGCAAAAGATTGTGCTATTTAGCAGAACCTCTTGAAGGAGACGATGCGACCACACGAAATTATGTTGATAATAACCTTGCTCAGTGTGTGCAAGATACGCAGAAAGCTTTACATGACTCAACAATTGTTATTAAAGATATATTCAGAAACCAACTTGAAGGTTACGTACGCAAGAAATTAATTGAAACCGGTCAAGAACTTAGAGGATACATTGATGATACTGTTATTGCAATATATGAACTTAGGCAAGACGAACTGCGTGATGAACTTAACTCTAGAATGTTGAAAATTGAAAAGACTATGGAGGATCTTGTCAGCAAACCTGTTTCACATTAAACATTTACTCGTAGACCTGTGCGTTTAATTTACTATTAGACAAATTTTTCAACAATAACTTTTACAGTTTGTTATTTGTCGACACTTCATTATATTTATAATTTTAAAATAAAAGTTCAATAAAAAAGCAATCAAGTAATGAATACATGTTTTTTATTTAAAAAAAAAAAAAAAAAAAAAAAATTACAATACTATCGTTACATATTAATGTTGTATGTTTAATAGAAATAATAAAAACAATACAAATAATGAAATATGGATTTTCCAGATTACGTGCTGTCCTGACTTAGAAATGATTCCAACACGGTGACTAAATTTGCTAAGTTTTCTTCCGGGTCTGTTTTGTAAAAATCTATGTCTGCATGCCCCCAAGGTAGAGTTTTGGTTGAACTGGGAATTACATAACGTTTATCATCGCTATGTGACAATGCTACTTTATTTATTATGTTGGTATAAATGTTATGTAATTCACTTCTAAATGTCTTCATCTTTCTTAATATCAAACCACCCCGTTCAACAATTCTTTGGTAGTCTTCCTGATGAAGGTCTTTCTCGATAACACATTTTTTGATACCTTTGGCTTTTTTTAATTCATTATTAATGGACTTTACATAATAAGCCTTCGCGCCGGTACCATAAAAACTTATTATCGGATCACCAGGAAACTCATCTTTCATTCTACCAACTACAGAATTACTTTTAATTATGTTGAAATTATTAATTTCGGGGTAATTTGATGTATCGAATTTTTCGGGGTTTTCTGATATAGTTTGATAAAAGTTTTCCGTATACACTTTTAATATAAGCGAGTCAGTATCGGTGTAAAGTAACGAAGCATCATCGCCAAACTTGGATTTAATAAAATTATAATAAAAATCGTATATTACAGTCTTTGATATATCTAATATGGAAAAACCGATATAAATTGGTTTATTGTACAATATTTTAACTTTATTCATATGTATAGCAACAAAGTTCTCGGTAAATATCGAGCTACTATTGAAATTGGGGCGGGATATTAGTGCTCTAGCTCCATTTCTGCCTACACTGTTCTCCCGATGTGTTACTAATTTTATATCCTTTCGATTTTCCACATTTTCCATAGTTTTACCAAATATCGCGTTATTTTTTAATTTAAAAGTGTCCTTCGCAAATTTTGTGGTGGCCTTGTTACGTAAATTGGTATTAAAATCAATATACGATTTTAGCCATTTTGATTGCTCAAACTGTAATACTCGATGGGTTTGCATTACCACTAAGCCGTTGGCGATGGCTTGTTTTAAAGTTCTATAGTGTACAATGTATTTTTTTTTATCTTGTAGATTAGGAATTAATTTCGGTAATTTAGCATTTTCTGTTGGCGGTATGATATTTTCTATTAGAAATGGAAGATCAGAATGTGCATCATGCAACTCAGTCGGATAATGCACATCCATTTCCAAAACGTAGCCATGTAAACTATCATCACCAACAGCCATAATATTTAAATCCAGAATTTCGCGCTCGCTTAACCATCGAAAACCACCATATGGTAATGCTTGTGACATACTATGACCATATAGATTTGTAGCATCAAGGTATGTTATAAATGAAGAAGGTTTTGTTGGGTCATAGTCTGGTAAAAAAATATTATTAGCGATGTGCTTCCTTTCTGTACACTGGCTTATGCCGCCGCGTATACCTTTCTTAAAAAAATGTATCATGTCTATATCAGTTAAGAGCTCTAACTCTACCTTAGTCATACGTAGCATACAATCAAATGATAAACTTGGAAGGGTATAGTAATGTGCTGGATCAAGTTTATCGAATTTTAAACAATTATTTCGAAATTGCTCAAAAACATCACACAATAGCAACACATCTGATTTTAAATACACGTCCGAATAGTCCCCCAAAGTTTTACACCCAAACAAGCGCCATACTTCTTTTGCTCTTCTATAGCTTTCATCGCTAATATGTTCTTCCCGTAAATTATCATAAAATTCATCTTTACTTGGAAGACATGTATTTTCCATTTTTTCTATAGAGTCAATAAAGCTATAGGGAAAAACACCCTTTTGACGCATCAAATTAAATTGGTTGATATTTGAAAAATGTTTCCGCGTTTCAATAAAATCGTCGTCGTTTAAACCGCTGCCTAAATTTTCCAAAGACGTTGACAGAAATTTAAAACTATCAATAAATCGCAACTTTAAATATTTCCTCTTGACTTTTCCACATTTACTATCAAAATAATCGTGCACATAAATGCTTTTGGTAAATGATATGTACTTTTCCTTACTTTGAGCCAAAACACCAATTTTATCCCCATATTTACATAACTCTTTTATAAATAAATGGCTGTCGTAGCCGCTTAAGTTATGAAATATGATAGGGATAAAAGAGGGTAATTTATAATTTAAATTACAAACGGAATGTGCAGCACCAAATCTTTTTGCACCAGTTATGTGACAGTGGTCTCGTACTTTAATCTCACCCTCTTCAAAAGGGCCCTCACATATACCACATATTTTAGCATCATTAAACTCCCTTTTTTCTTCAGGCGTTAACGGTTTCATAGGCTTAATGTCTTTTAAATATGTGTTGTATAGAGCCCTTAAATCACACTCGATACGATCCACAAATACTTGAGCTGCATTATTCCCCCGAAATAGCTCAAATTTCGAAAGTGAGTCGTCAAAAGAGCATTTAATTAAATAAGCAAAAGAATATGGTTCATGTTTAAAACTTTTTACAGTGTAAGAATTTTGTGGGTTTGGTTGTACCGTTTCAACGGGTTTTAAAACAGATTCGAAATCTGCATAAACCACGAATGGAACGCGCATTTGCTTTTCTATACCCTCGAATTTTAAAATATTTTCCGGCACACTCTTTCCAAATTTATCGATTTTTAAATCCACTGAGGGTGTTTGCGTGAAAATGTGGTTACAATCGTAGCTTTGATGTAAAGTTAAAGCTGACGGTGTACTAAAACAAATGAGGCAACCATCACAGAAATATATTTTATGTTGTTGACAACTAATTTGACTTGAAACTAAACGTGATAAATCCCGAATCCAACAATAATGACTCTTTGAACAAGTCGTATCACAAAAATGTTCACCGCCATCTTTACTACTACAGTCTTTTGTAATTAACAATAAATTTACATGCCTATCCAACTTTTTTGACGCATACCTCAGTGGACCAATAACTTCATGTATTACTTCATTATTTTCATATTTAGATTCCAGACCGTATACGTTAATTGATATGTTGTTCATTTCCTCAAATTTTTTAATGTCACGTAATTTTACTGGAAAATCCATACCTGTTACATTTAGCACTCTAGAAAAATGGGGGTAGGATGTCTTCTGTGAAGGCTCTGCTGTTGGAGGAAACAATGCTGATGTTACAGCCCACGCAAAGCAAAATTCGTCCTGGTTAATCACATTGACGACAGCTCCTTTCTTTTCAATAGAACACGGCAACTTGATGTATGATGAGCCACCCATAGGCATATACTTGTTGATACCAACTTCCAAGTATAAAATTCGCACAAGAGCCCATCCTATAACAAGAAAAATAATATATAAAAATCAGTTTAATATATCGGGTTTTGATTTTTCCATACCTGAATCTTTCTCCTGGAACTCTGTCGCCTGCGTTTTTATTAATTCGGTGAAAGAATGGTAAACGGCATCCAAATCACTTTCTACACTAATTATTTGATTAGCAGTGTTGAAGGATTTTTCACTGAATATTTCTTGTGATGGAAGCATGTACTCGCCAACAGCTGTCATGTTAACTTTTAAAGCATGATGCACACGCAATAAATTATTAACAAGTTCCACCACCTTGGATTTAATGTCTGCAAAGAACATTACGTAATCGGAATGCTCCATATCACTGCTAACCCGATAGGTTGCAATTCTCCTTTTGAAGGCACATTGAACGAGTTGCACACCATGACATACCGGCAAACATGAATTATTTTTATGTTGTTGTGTTCGTTTATGCACCGACATATGATTTATTGGAACATCTACATTACATGTAGCGCAATTAATTAGCGGAATCGTCGATGTATACTCTTCAATTCGGAGCCGTTTTCCTCCAGGCACTTCATTAAATCTCGCCGCACACGATTCTCTTTGATGACGTCTCATATTATAAATATTAGTAAACTTAGAACCGCAATTTTCACAAACATATGCCATGATTTGTCAAATATTAACACATGTACTACCTATACAAGTCAGAGCCAACTGATGAATGAAACTGCCCCATACCTTATATAAAACCATTCAAGGTCACCCCCAACCACGTAACATATCTTCAAGGTCACACACCCAAGATGACCTTCAACAAAGTCAAGGTCGTCTCGACCAAGGTCAAGGTCAAGGTCACACACACACACAACCTTGAACACAAGGCCAAGGCCAAAGCACATGTGCACTTTCAAGGTCAATGGCAAGGACATGTGTGCGGGGCCAAAGAGGGGTGAAGCAAGGTCAAGGTCAAGGTCGAGGAGTGGGGGGATCGAGCGAATCGGGTTATGTTCACTACTATTATCAATTTCTTCTTCCACATTTGTTATAGCTTCCCTACGAATAATTTTGTAACGTGATGTACAACTTCTTTTAAATTTTCATTCTTTAATTACTGTAGGTCATATATTATATATATTTTTCTTTATATTTACTTTTTTTGGTTTATGTCTAATTACCGTTACTAACGCTTTATGATTTCACTTAGTATCTGCATGGGATTATATTTTTACGAATGTAAATCTTTTGTTAATCTACTTATTATCGATCTAATTCCTGACGACATGGCCTAGGATATCTTGAGGTAAATAATCCTATAGGGGGCAGATTGAACAATGTATTGGTGGCTGTCAACTGATCTTCTAACAAGAATGAACATAATGAACATAAACCACGATCAGTTCTTTCGCTCAATCCCAAGGAGCTAGTTAGTTCTTTGCATTTATCTGGGTCAATTTTAGTATGAAAATCACTTACAATATTGGTTTTCTTAAGGTATTGATTATGTTTTGTTAGATTGTTTCAATCACTACATATGGTTTGCTGATAATAGGGGCATAAACCTGAATTATGTTGGTTTTAATTACATTCTGCTAAATTCTTAGTGCGTTTGCAGTACAATATATTATTGTGTACTGAAAGTGTTTCATTTTGATGTTAAACATCATCTTAAAATATATTTTGCAGACTATGAACATTTTTAAGAGTTCATATATAAATCCATAATAAATGCTAGTTTGCGAGCAGCACCAAAGTTGTTTTTAAGTTCTTATGTAAAAAATGGAATAGATAAAACAGTAAATGGTGTACGAGCTCCATTTCGACTGAATGTAAGTCCACAACTGGACATGCAGGGTGTTAAATTTTCTATTCAGTTTTCGTTGGATATGTCAGAGTTTGATTTACATATTTTGTTGAATTTTGTTAGATGTAGTTTTTTTAATTTTCTTTTGTTTGATGAATATCTATACAAACAATGGTTTGTCCCCAAACTACATCTAAACAACCAAATAAAACTACATAATGGCCTCTAATTTCTATAAGGTTTTCCTAGCCGTACTCCAACATTTCTATGGCTTCCTTAAAAAAAATTATCCAATTTTTTCGGACGAGTGATTGACTTTTTCATAGCATGAAAACCTTGCTACTTAAACTTTTTTTAAGTTTTGAAAGCAGGCATTAGTTACTGGCGTTTAGGCAGGGTGAATAAGGTGGGGGTTGAGGTAATTCAAATGGTGCTTTTATAATAGCAGTTAAAGCAATACAACATGTGTAACTGGTCACGTAATCCTGATGAAAAAGCACATCCTTTGTTACTTTCTCATTCCACAGTTATACTAAGTTGAGGGTAAAAATGTCTAATTATTGTGTGGGTTTTTTTTAATCAACAATAATTATGTTTCAAGTATGTTAAATAACAAAGGCCATGACTCTTTCAGCTATATCTTCACTTTGATGTTTAGAGGAGATAAAGGAAAGCCATGGTGTTTCCATCCAATTCTATGACGTTTAGTCGCAGAAGTATACCTATGTTTCATTTATTGATACGGATATGTCAAGAAAGTTTATTATTTCTAAATCTAGTTAAAAAGAGCTTTGGTATCAATACACGAGATCGATTTTGGTATATCAGAGATACCTTCTTCATATCTAAATATTTTGTTAAAACGTTATTGCCAATATGGTACCACAAGTGCGTTTTTCCAAGTTGGCATCTCAACATCAGTCGTCTGTATTCTAACTAGCATGTATTTGTAAATATTTTTTTGAATCGTTACTGTTACCGAAGGTCTATTTATCACACTCGTCGTCATAAAAAGTTATACGGCAACAGAAGGTAAGACGGAGACTTTAAGAAACCATGCAAAAATTTTTTTTTAGATAGCTCAAATTGGCAACTTTTATTTTAAAATCAATCAAACTTTCATTTTTAAACTTTAATGAAACAAAAATCAAAAATAAACTTTTTCTCACAAAAATAATTAAAAAACAAAAACGTACGAAATCTCCATCTTACCCCACTTATTGGGTAATACGGAGCACACTCCTGTGCAAGATGGAGTGTAGAATGTTTAGTGGTCATTATCTTCACAACCCAGACATACTTGGACTGCTTCGTCGTCATCTTCTATTCCAGCACAACAGCAATGTGCCCTCTTGCCACAAACCTGACAATTGACCCATCCTTCATAAGACACAGAGTACAAACATTGACAGTATAGAGATTCTGTGTCTTCAATCTCACTGTCTGATTCTTCGTCTGCTTCGTTGACTTTTCTTTTCTGTTTTTTATGGTTTTCTTCTGCTTCGTTCTTTTTTCTACTGGCTGTTGAAATAATCTAGTCTGAACTTGTTGAAAGTACAGGCGTTGGTTCCAAAAGTAATCCTTAAGATGTTGACACTGACAATTCCCTTGAATTATTTTGAAGCTGTTTTTCAACATTCAAAGTAATATCAGTGGCCTCCGCAGCAACAAAATCAGATTCAGGAAAAATTTAAGCATTGTAAGGAGAGATTCCACATATCTTAAACGCATTCAAAACCGTTGACATTGTACCTGATCGAATGAATTCTTGCCCAAAAAGCTCAACTATTTAGAACTGAGTCACAACTTGGCTGGAGTTTCATCTCAACGCTTGTTCGTAAAACACACTTAATGATCGCATGAAGCTAATGTCTCCTGGCTGAAGTTTGTGGGTGGGGCGGAAAACTAACATTAGTTATATCATGTTTATGTGCTTCGATAAGCTGCAGATTTTGAGTGTGAGTAGCATGGTCATCCAAAAGAAGCATTATCGGATTCTCTTTTTAGGTATTGGTAAACTCACCAAATTTCTTGAACTAATTTAAAAATATATCTACTATGATTCAGCTGGAATCTGAACATTCGGCCCAAGAATTTAGTAGAGCTCCATTCAATAACTCACGCTTTATGTGTTTTCCTGGGAATAGTTATTCCTCGCTCTGCTGATAGATCACCCACTTGTTTTTTCTCGGTCCCAGCAATCACTTTGGATCGGGTTTTTGGTACAACGGACACGCCAGTCTCGTCACAATTATATATCTTGTCGGGGTTTTTCCTAGCAACTTCCTGAAAAAGATGTTAGAGGGCGTAATCAGTATAATTATTCGAACTTCGTAACTTTAATTTGTCTGGGTCCCAGTTTTACCTCACTATCCCGTCTTTCCCCACCTTCTCCTACTAAGTTTAAATTTACAGCACTATCGCTTCACAATTTTGTAAGTTACCTGAAGTATTTTCATGTCTTCATAAATTTCAGTTGTAATAACATTTTTCTGAAAACGCCAATCTATGGAGACACGTTCCAGTTTGATATTAACCCACTGTACTCATGAGTAGTGAACATAACCCGATTCGCTCGATCCCCCCACTCCTTGACCTTGACCTTGACCTTGCTTCACCCCTCTTTGGCCCCGCCCACATGTCCTTGTCATTGACCTTGAAAATGCACGTGTGCTTTGGCCTTGGCCTTGTGTTCAAGGTTGTGTGTGCGACCTTGACCTTGACCTTGGTCGAGACGACCTTGACTTTGTTGAAGGTCATCTTGGATGTGTGACCTTGAAGATATGTTACGTGGTTGGGGGTGACCTTGAATGGTTTTATATAAGGTATGGGGCAGTTTCATTTATCAGTTGGCTCTGACTTGTATAGGTAGTACATGTGTTAATATTTGACAAATCATGGCATATGTTTGTGAAAATTGCGGTTCTAAGTTTACTAATATTTATAATATGAGACGTCATCAAAGAGAATCGTGTGCGGCGAGATTTAATGAAGTGCCTGGAGGAAAACGGCTCCGAATTGAAGAGTATACATCGACGATTCCGCTAATTAATTGCGCTACATGTAATGTAGATGTTCCAATAAATCATATGTCGGTGCATAAACGAACACAACAACATAAAAATAATTCATGTTTGCCGGTATGTCATGGTGTGCAACTCGTTCAATGTGCCTTCAAAAGGAGAATTGCAACCTATCGGGTTAGCAGTGATATGGAGCATTCCGATTACGTAATGTTCTTTGCAGACATTAAATCCAAGGTGGTGGAACTTGTTAATAATTTATTGCGTGTGCATCATGCTTTAAAAGTTAACATGACAGCTGTTGGCGAGTACATGCTTCCATCACAAGAAATATTCAGTGAAAAATCCTTCAACACTGCTAATCAAATAATTAGTGTAGAAAGTGATTTGGATGCCTTTTACCATTCTTTCACCGAATTAATAAAAACGCAGGCGACAGAGTTCCAGGAGAAAGATTCAGGTATGGAAAAATCAAAACCCGATATATTAAACTGATTTTTATATATTATTTTTCTTGTTATAGGATGGGCTCTTGTGCGAATTTTATACTTGGAAGTTGGTATCAACAAGTATATGCCTATGGGTGGCTCATCATACATCAAGTTGCCGTGTTCTATTGAAAAGAAAGGAGCTGTCGTCAATGTGATTAACCAGGACGAATTTTGCTTTGCGTGGGCTGTAACATCAGCATTGTTTCCTCCAACAGCAGAGCCTTCACAGAAGACATCCTACCCCCATTTTTCTAGAGTGCTAAATGTAACAGGTATGGATTTTCCAGTAAAATTACGTGACATTAAAAAATTTGAGGAAATGAACAACATATCAATTAACGTATACGGTCTGGAATCTAAATATGAAAATAATGAAGTAATACATGAAGTTATTGGTCCACTGAGGTATGCGTCAAAAAAGTTGGATAGGCATGTAAATTTATTGTTAATTACAAAAGACTGTAGTAGTAAAGATGGCGGTGAACATTTTTGTGATACGACTTGTTCAAAGAGTCATTATTGTTGGATTCGGGATTTATCACGTTTCGTTTCAAGTCAAATTAGTTGTCAACAACATAAAATATATTTCTGTGATGGTTGCCTCATTTATTTTAGTACACCGTCAGCTTTAACTTTACATCAAAGCTACGATTGTAACCACATTTTCACGCAAACACCCTCAGTGGATTTAAAAATCGATAAATTTGGAAAGAGTGTGCCGGAAAATATTTTAAAATTCGAGGGTATAGAAAAGCAAATGCGCGTTCCATTCGTGGTTTATGCAGATTTCGAATCTGTTTTAAAACCCGTTGAAACGGTACAACCAAACCCACAAAATTCTTACACTGTAAAAAGTTTTAAACATGAACCATATTCTTTTGCTTATTTAATTAAATGCTCTTTTGACGACTCACTTTCGAAATTTGAGCTATTTCGGGGGAATAATGCAGCTCAAGTCTTTGTGGATCGTATCGAGTGTGATTTAAGGGCTCTATACAACACATATTTAAAAGACATTAAGCCTATGAAACCGTTAACGCCTGAAGAAAAAAGGGAGTTTAATGATGCTAAAATATGTGGTATATGTGAAGGCCCTTTTGAAGAGGGTGAGATTAAAGTACGAGACCACTGTCACATAACTGGTGCAAAAAGATTTGGTGCTGCACATTCCGTTTGTAATTTAAATTATAAATTACCCTCTTTTATCCCTATCATATTTCATAACTTAAGCGGCTACGACAGCCATTTATTTATAAAAGAGTTATGTAAATATGGGGATAAAATTGGTGTTTTGGCTCAAAGTAAGGAAAAGTACATATCATTTACCAAAAGCATTTATGTGCACGATTATTTTGATAGTAAATGTGGAAAAGTCAAGAGGAAATATTTAAAGTTGCGATTTATTGATAGTTTTAAATTTCTGTCAACGTCTTTGGAAAATTTAGGCAGCGGTTTAAACGACGACGATTTTATTGAAACGCGGAAACATTTTTCAAATATCAACCAATTTAATTTGATGCGTCAAAAGGGTGTTTTTCCCTATAGCTTTATTGACTCTATAGAAAAAATGGAAAATACATGTCTTCCAAGTAAAGATGAATTTTATGATAATTTACGGGAAGAACATATTAGCGATGAAAGCTATAGAAGAGCAAAAGAAGTATGGCGCTTGTTTGGGTGTAAAACTTTGGGGGACTATTCGGACGTGTATTTAAAATCAGATGTGTTGCTATTGTGTGATGTTTTTGAGCAATTTCGGAATAATTGTTTAAAATTCGATAAACTTGATCCAGCACATTACTATACCCTTCCAAGTTTATCATTTGATTGTATGCTACGTATGACTAAGGTAGAGTTAGAGCTCTTAACTGATATAGACATGATACATTTTTTTAAGAAAGGTATACGCGGCGGCATAAGCCAGTGTACAGAAAGGAAGCACATCGCTAATAATATTTTTTTACCAGACTATGACCCAACAAAACCTTCTTCATTTATAACATACCTTGATGCTACAAATCTATATGGTCATAGTATGTCACAAGCATTACCATATGGTGGTTTTCGATGGTTAAGCGAGCGCGAAATTCTGGATTTAAATATTATGGCTGTTGGTGATGATAGTTTACATGGCTACGTTTTGGAAGTGGATGTGCATTATCCGACTGAGTTGCATGATGCACATTCTGATCTTCCATTTCTAGTAGAAAATATCATACCGCCAACAGAAAACGCTAAATTACCGAAATTAATTCCTAATTTACAAGATAAAAAAAAATACATTGTACACTATAGAACTTTAAAACAAGCCATCGCCAACGGCTTAGTGGTAATGCAAACCCATCGAGTATTACAGTTTGAGCAATCAAAATGGCTAAAATCGTATATTGATTTTAATACCAATTTACGTAACAAGGCCACCACAAAATTTGCGAAGGACACTTTTAAATTAAAAAATAACGCGATATTTGGTAAAACTATGGAAAATGTGGAAAATCGAAAGGATATAAAATTAGTAACACATTGGGAGAACAGTGTAGGCAGAAATGGAGCTAGAGCACTAATATCCCGCCCCAATTTCAATAGTAGCTCGATATTTACCGAGAACTTTGTTGCTATACATATGAATAAAGTTAAAATATTGTACAATAAACCAATTTATATCGGTTTTTCCATATTAGATATATCAAAGACTGTAATATACGATTTTTATTATAATTTTATTAAATCCAAGTTTGGCGATGATGCTTCGTTACTTTACACCGATACTGACTCGCTTATATTAAAAGTGTATACGGAAAACTTTTATCAAACTATATCAGAAAACCCCGAAAAATTCGATACATCAAATTACCCCGAAATTAATAATTTCAACATAATTAAAAGTAATTCTGTAGTTGGTAGAATGAAAGATGAGTTTCCTGGTGATCCGATAATAAGTTTTTATGGTACCGGCGCGAAGGCTTATTATGTAAAGTCCATTAATAATGAATTAAAAAAAGCCAAAGGTATCAAAAAATGTGTTATCGAGAAAGACCTTCATCAGGAAGACTACCAAAGAATTGTTGAACGGGGTGGTTTGATATTAAGAAAGATGAAGACATTTAGAAGTGAATTACATAACATTTATACCAACATAATAAATAAAGTAGCATTGTCACATAGCGATGATAAACGTTATGTAATTCCCAGTTCAACCAAAACTCTACCTTGGGGGCATGCAGACATAGATTTTTACAAAACAGACCCGGAAGAAAACTTAGCAAATTTAGTCACCGTGTTGGAATCATTTCTAAGTCAGGACAGCACGTAATCTGGAAAATCCATATTTCATTATTTGTATTGTTTTTATTATTTCTATTAAACATACAACATTAATATGTAACGATAGTATTGTAATTTTTTTTTTTTTTTTTTTTTTTTTTAAATAAAAAACATGTATTCATTACTTGATTGCTTTTTTATTGAACCTTTATTTTAAAATTATAAATATAATGAAGTGTCGACAAATAACAAACTGTAAAAGTTATTGTTGAAAAATTTGTCTAATAGTAAATTAAACGCACAGGTCTACGAGTAAATGTTTAATGTGAAACAGGTTTGCTGACAAGATCCTCCATAGTCTTTTCAATTTTCAACATTCTAGAGTTAAGTTCATCACGCAGTTCGTCTTGCCTAAGTTCATATATTGCAATAACAGTATCATCAATGTATCCTCTAAGTTCTTGACCGGTTTCAATTAATTTCTTGCGTACGTAACCTTCAAGTTGGTTTCTGAATATATCTTTAATAACAATTGTTGAGTCATGTAAAGCTTTCTGCGTATCTTGCACACACTGAGCAAGGTTATTATCAACATAATTTCGTGTGGTCGCATCGTCTCCTTCAAGAGGTTCTGCTAAATAGCACTATCTTTTGCTTCCCATGTCGTAATCTCCATTAGGTGTAAGTTTAAAACCTATTCCTGAAGGACCTCGCATAAAGTTAAAATCCTTAAATTTTCTTTTGCGACCGAACTTATCAATAGTGTTTACTTCTGACATTGTTATGTGAGACTGATTTGAAACCATTAGATTTCACCCTAATATATGGTTCTATTTCATTAATAAACGGACTCTGCAGAAAAATATGGATTGCAAAACGTATTTTAGGTGATGTTTAATAAATACACATACAGATTCATTTTACTATTGTTTTATTGAAAAAAAAAATTAAAATATAACAAAAGATTGAGTTTACTTTTTATTATTAAAAAAAATAAAAAAAATAACAAACAAAAAAATTAAAAATTAAGAAATAAAATACATGTTAATTTCTTCTGTACAGGTAAGCTTCTTCTATGACCCAATTTCTTCTCTGGATGGCACGTTCATTAATGTCCTTGTTTTTAAAATAACCTTGACAGGACCAAAAAAAAAATCCTTGAAAATTACAACCTCGAAAACGACCCTGACATTGACGGGTACTTTGACCTTGGCCTTGGCCTCGCATCTAACAAGTTTAGTACTATATTTATATGCTTCTTTAAAATAACCTTGACAGGGACAAAAAAAAAATCCATGAAAATTACAGCCCTGAAAACGACCCTGGTATTGCCGGTTACGTCGGCCTTGGCCTTGGCCTTGCATCTGACAAGTTTAAATATTATACTTAATGCATCGAACAAAAGGAATAAAGGCGGTGTAGTGGGGGAAATGGGCATAAAAGCAGACTTGCTGGCTCGAGCTCTTCACAGTTCTTCAGAACAGCAAACAGTACAGTGCTAAGAAAAAGTTAATTGTGTGAGTTTGAATATCGAAAATGTCTAGTGTACGGTCTCTTTTAGATGCTCTTGACGTGAGCTGCGGTTCACAGCAAGGCATGCTGGATAACATGAGTGGTTTAGAAGTGTTAAGTCCGGGGGTGTTCGAGAACTGGAATGGCGTGGAGCATGAAGATGCCGAAGACCGAGCCCTCAACGATGGTCGCGACGAAGAGTTAGTTCAGTCGGCAGCGCAATTCCTGGAATGCTGGACGGAGGAGAAGGAGCCAAAGATAAATGTGATTAGTGATGTGGTTGTGCGAAAAGCATCGCGGCCTAGGGAATCTTCTCCGAAAGCTTCGAAACTGAAAAAGCTCTTGACTATGCGGAAGTCGGAAATCGCCGATAAAAAAACATTTTATTCGGCGATTAAAGGTGTGGGACAAGGGAAGAAGAAAAAGTTTAACTTTAAGCGTCCCTCCACCCCTGTTCCATTACCCGACTTCCTAAAAACAGCACCGCAAGAGCCACTGTCAGTAGAAGTGGAAGTCATAGAAGGCCCCGATGGACCAACACCACCAACGCCACCAACACCGGCCAGCGTCGAGAATGAAATAGTGTCGGAGGTGAAGTCTTCCCGAGCGCCAGCGCCACTGTCGCCGATATTGGGGTGCCGGAAACCCATGAAGAAGCGGTTTAAGCGTTGTTTTGAAGGCGATGAAGTTTCCGCTGCTTCGTCGTCGTCGTCGTCGTCATCGTCTTCACCAAATAAAACCGCGTCTTCTTCCGAGCCATCACAACCGGAGTGGGTCGAAGACTTCACCAACTCTCAGAAGACCAAATTGACAGACATTTTTGACATGAAAAGACGCTTAGTGAAAGAAGTGAACGAGTGTGACAGTGACATTATAGAACTTGAAAGACAATTAGAGATAAAAAAGGTGAAATCTGCGCGGTTAAAAAGATAATTAGAGGACTTTAATAAATTATGTAGTAGGTGTTAGGTAGTTGTAGATATTAGCTTTTAATTTATAGTATTAAGTTTGTAAATATATATATATATATATATATATATATATATATATATATATATATATATATATATATATATATATATATATATATATATATTGTAGTTAATAAAAAAGTGTTTGATCAAATTTTTTATATTTTATAATGAGAATAAAAATGACTTGAAAATTTATTTTTGTGTGTTATTTCATATAGGCCCTGTCCCACATAATATTAGGTAATAAAAAAAAAAAAAGAGTGAATAATCCACTAAAACTACGCAATAGCAATAGTTGTAAATATTTTCTGATAATATTTACAAGTATGCTAAAACATGGTTCGGTTTATGAAGTTAAGGTTCTGTCGCCAGAACTTCTAATACTTTGTATCTCAATATTGTATGTTTTTATGAAAAAAAACATAAAATATTGGTTACAAAGTATTATAACCAACTAAAACTACGATCAAATTATTTTGTGGTCCTGAAAAGGACCGTTTGGTTGTAAAACATGCGACTCTTTTATTGAGTTGTGGAGTCGCACGGCCCGTCATCATCAGCGGGGGTGGTGGTGTTGTCCTCTGTATATGCGATGATGAACCGCCAAAGTTCATCCCATCTAGGATCGTTCGGCTCCCACTCCAAACAATTCTCTGTGGTAGAATTTACCACAGGGCATTGGATGGGTTGTTGTTGTTGTTGTTGTTGTTGAGTCGCTGACATGTTGAACTAAAATGATTGTAATAAGTATTGGCGGTCGTATATATAGAGACAAATTAATGGTGGGGGGTGAAAACAAATGTCGTATTACGTATTGAGACCAAAAGTTGTTTGTGGTCTCAAATACGAACGAACGATTTAGCTGGGTTCCACCAGCACTTAAAGTTTTAATACTTTGTATCTAATATTGTATATTCTATACATACAATATTAGTAACAAAGTACTAATATGTACTAAAACTACGATCAAAGTATTTTGTGGTCCTGAAAAGGACCGTTGTTGTGTGCCCTTAAAAAGGGCCAGGGAGAGTGTGGGGCTTATGGTGCCCCATCCTCGCTGGTCGACCACCAGCTTGACGAATCGCAGGGGCCTTGTGGGTCGTCGGGTGTTGGTGATGCTGGAATTTCCAGCACCGCATCTTCCGTCGAGTCCGGCTCTGGCTGCGGCGACGGAGTTTCGAGTCTTTGTAAGACCCAATCGCCCGCATCGTCTAATTCCACTAGACCCGGATCATGGTCATATACTAGCGGAATCGGCTCATCCAAGTCGTCCCAACGTAGGACGTCAATTTCAAAATCCACCTCGTCGTCGTCGTCGAAGACTTGCAGGTCTCCAACGTTGTCGGCTACGGTGTCATCACTAAAGATGGATGAGCCTCGGCTGGCGGGTCTTTCTTCCTCCATGTTCATCGTATGAGGGTTGATGAATATATGACTGTGTAACTGGCCCAGTCTCATATATATAGAACTACCCCCACCCCACCAACGGATTCTAAATGTTATGTATTGGTGAGAGCTTATAGAATTATTGATTTTTTCAAAAACTTTAAATAAGGAATTAGATTTGTTTAGACAATAAGACTTATTCTTAATATTTTGTGAAGAATACATTACAAAAAAAATAATAGAAACCTTGTTTGAACTGTTAACATTTTCATAGGTTCTCAAGCATATAACTTGGCACTTAAGCTACGAGACAAATCGTCGTTAAACGAATATCTCGCCCCATAAGTGACGATTACTAAACTACGATCAAAATATAATGTGGTCCTGAAAAGGACCGTTTTTGTGGCCCTAAAAGGGCCTGGGGGGAGGGTGGGGTGCCTACCGTGGAGTAATACCCAACGATATTAACACCGACCTAGGTGCAGCACTTGGTCTTCTCATTGGCGGCACCGTCGTCGTCGCTGGTGGTGTCGGCGTTGCAGGCGGTGCCGAAGATGCCGCTCCTGGTGCGGTACCCCCGCACTCCTCACACTTGCATATTTTGCCGGGCACGAATGGCCTGACAATGCCAATGATCCTTTTTGGTATATCTTCCATCTTGCCGATCGAATGTGTAATGATGAAATAATTCTAATACCGGCCTCTATATACATTCAAAAAGTTGGAGGGGGTAAGGTGGAGTGCATATATGCATTATATAAGTTTGAGAATAATATGATTTTATAACTCACCGTATCTCTGTTATGGACACAAACTACCCCCCTCCACTTTTCTAGCATATAGTACTAGACTTTCTCTACATTTTTTTCAAATAAATTTTTTTGATATTTCTAACCATTACTTTGCTACATATTTACAAAAAATGCAAATTATGCATATATTTTAATTATTTTCAGACAAGGTAAGGAAAATTTTGAAAATGTTTTGACGGACTTAGAAAAAAAAAAAAAAAAAAAAAAAAAAGAAACCCTCCCCTACAACTTCCACATACTCCCGTTCGGCGGCCCTAGCCTCCTAACTCAAGAATTTCAATTTTTTCATCTAAATTTTTTGTCATTTTTAAGATTTTCCAAATTTTTTTTTCACCATTGTATTCTACTCAAAATTCTAGGTAATTAAAGTGCTTTTATTTTTTCTCTATCTTAAACGGTTCCCGAGCTACAGCGCTTTAAAGAATTCAAATTACTAACTTTCTATAACCCTTTTTTTCAAATTTCATTTTTTCGAATTTTCAAAAATACTACAATATGTAGAAAAAAATTCTCTCTTTAATTTCCCAATACCGTTTTTCTCTAAATCTTCAACTTTAGCGCGTATTCAGCATTTTCAAAAAAAAAAAAAATTATAATTTTTTTTACACCATCGCATTCTCCTCAAAATTTTGGGCTATCAAAGTGTTTTTATTTTTTTTCTATCTTGAACGGTTCCCGAGCTACAGCGCTTTAAAAAATCCAAATTACTAACTTACTATAACCCTTTTCTTAAAATTTCATCTTTCCGAATTTTGAAAAGTACTACCATATGTAGAAAAAAATTCTCTTTCTAATTTCCTTATATCATTTTGCTCCAAAACTTCAACTTTGGCGCGCATTCACCATTTTTCAATTTTTTTTTGAAAAATTTTTTTTTTACGTTTTTACTATCGAGAAAAATGCTTGCTTATAGTACTCGATTTCCTCTATAATTTTTTCTTATAACTTTTTTCCCTATTCCTAACCGTTACTTTCCTACAAATTTTCTAAATCGTTGTTTTCATATTTTGCCTTAAAAATTTTTTCTTGTGTTATTTAAGCTCTTTTTTCCACTTAATAAACCACCATTTTCTAAATTCCTGTACTCTTTTCTTAAAGAGCGGGCTTTTCCGCCAGCTTTTTTTTTGGTTGGGTTTCAAATAAATATAAAACTACTACTTCACTCATTACAAATTTATTGATTCAAGAACATTATTTTGTGTTACATATAATAGATACATTAAAATATAGATTTATTGGTCACCGAACCGTTTAATACATTATAACTAAAAAATGAGTCGTGAATAACTAATGCGTACACTTTAGTGTCTTTGGGGAATTTATTCTTTCTCGTTTGGAACTCCAATTTTACATCCACTGTCGATGAGTTAATCGCCTCTGGTTGATGACTGCAATTGATAATAAAAACGGGGTTTTTCATATATTCCGCGAACGTTATCATCGGATCGTTTATCTCGCGCCCGTAGTAGCTGCTTTGGAAGTTTTCGTAATTGTAATAGGCTGCTGCGTACAGTTTCTTGGCGAAATCTAAATTCCATCTTTCGTATGGATAAACGGTTGAATTCAGATACAGTCTAATGTCGCATACGTCGGCGTGGGTAAACTGGGTTGCGTTTTTTTCTTTCTTGTCGCAATTATTGCTGTCTTGAAACCCGACGATTATATAGCGCGGTCTTTCCAGACTTGTACTCGTTCTCAAGGCCCACACGTCGGAAGATGTTTGCCTTAAAGTTGGTAATTCGTACCGATCCCATTTACGATATGCCATTTGAATACTGGCATTGTTTCCTCCTTTATTAATGCGAGACAGTATTTTCAATTTTTGCTTGTCGTCTGGAATGATGTGACGAATTTTCCATTCGATTTTGTCGATACTAATTTCTGCCTCTACTTCGCCGACGTAACAATTGGTAAAAGTGCGAGCTATAATCATAATAAGCTCTTGTTTTACGTTGAAAACACCTTTTGCGTAATCTTCGGCGAAGTAGAGGCAGAAATTAGTATCGACAAAATCGAATGGAAAATTCGTCACATCATTCCAGACGACAAGCAAAAATTGAAAATACTGTCTCGCATTAATAAAGGAGGAAACAATGCCAGTATTCAAATGGCATATCGTAAATGGGATCGGTACGAATTACCAACTTTAAGGCAAACATCTTCCGACGTGTGGGCCTTGAGAACGAGTACAAGTCTGGAAAGACCGCGCTATATAATCGTCGGGTTTCAAGACAGCAATAATTGCGACAAGAAAGAAAAAAACGCAACCCAGTTTACCCACGCCGACGTATGCGACATTAGACTGTATCTGAATTCAACCGTTTATCCATACGAAAGATGGAATTTAGATTTCGCCAAGAAACTGTACGCAGCAGCCTATTACAATTACGAAAACTTCCAAAGCAGCTACTACGGGCGCGAGATAAACGATCCGATGATAACGTTCGCGGAATATATGAAAAACCCCGTTTTTATTATCAATTGCAGTCATCAACCAGAGGCGATTAACTCATCGACAGTGGATGTAAAATTGGAGTTCCAAACGAGAAAGAATAAATTCCCCAAAGACACTAAAGTGTACGCATTAGTTATTCACGACTCATTTTTTAGTTATAATGTATTAAACGGTTCGGTGACCAATAAATCTATATTTTAATGTATCTATTATATGTAACACAAAATAATGTTCTTGAATCAATAAATTTGTAATGAGTGAAGTAGTAGTTTTATATTTATTTGAAACCCAACCAAAAAAAAAGCTGGCGGAAAAGCCCGCTCTTTAAGAAAAGAGTACAGGAATTTAGAAAATGGTGGTTTATTAAGTGGAAAAAAGAGCTTAAATAACACAAGAAAAAATTTTTAAGGCAAAATATGAAAACAACGATTTAGAAAATTTGTAGGAAAGTAACGGTTAGGAATAGGGAAAAAAGTTATAAGAAAAAATTATAGAGGAAATCGAGTACTATAAGCAAGCATTTTTCTCGATAGTAAAAACGTAAAAAAAAAATTTTTCAAAAAAAAATTGAAAAATGGTGAATGCGCGCCAAAGTTGAAGTTTTGGAGCAAAATGATATAAGGAAATTAGAAAGAGAATTTTTTTCTACATATGGTAGTACTTTTCAAAATTCGGAAAGATGAAATTTTAAGAAAAGGGTTATAGTAAGTTAGTAATTTGGATTTTTTAAAGCGCTGTAGCTCGGGAACCGTTCAAGATAGAAAAAAAATAAAAACACTTTGATAGCCCAAAATTTTGAGGAGAATGCGATGGTGTAAAAAAAATTATAATTTTTTTTTTTTTGAAAATGCTGAATACGCGCTAAAGTTGAAGATTTAGAGAAAAACGGTATTGGGAAATTAAAGAGAGAATTTTTTTCTACATATTGTAGTATTTTTGAAAATTCGAAAAAATGAAATTTGAAAAAAAGGGTTATAGAAAGTTAGTAATTTGAATTCTTTAAAGCGCTGTAGCTCGGGAACCGTTCAAGATAGAGAAAAAATAAAAGCACTTTAATTACCTAGAATTTTGAGTAGAATACAATGGTGAAAAAAAAATTTGGAAAATCTTAAAAATGACAAAAAATTTAGATGAAAAAATTGAAATTCTTGAGTTAGGAGGCTAGGGCCGCCGAACGTCCGTCAAAACATTTTCAAAATTTTCCTTAACTTTTTCTTAGCACTGTACTGTTTGCTGTTCTGACGAACTGTGAAGAGCTCGAGCCAGCAAGTCTGCTTTTATGCCCATTTCCCCCACTACACCGCCTTTATTCCTTTTGTTCGATGCATTAAGTATAATATTTAAACTTGTCAGATGCAAGGCCAAGGCCAAGGCCGACGTAACCGGCAATACCAGGGTCGTTTTCAGGGCTGTAATTTTCATGGATTTTTTTTTTGTCCCTGTCAAGGTTATTTTAAAGAAGCATATAAATATAGTACTAAACTTGTTAGATGCGAGGCCAAGGCCAAGGTCAAAGTACCCGTCAATGTCAGGGTCGTTTTCGAGGTTGTAATTTTCAAGGATTTTTTTTTTGGTCCTGTCAAGGTTATTTTAAAAACAAGGACATTAATGAACGTGCCATCCAGAGAAGAAATTGGGTCATAGAAGAAGCTTACCTGTACAGAAGAAATTAACATGTATTTTATTTCTTAATTTTTAATTTTTTTGTTTGTTATTTTTTTTATTTTTTTTAATAATAAAAAGTAAACTCAATCTTTTGTTATATTTTAATTTTTTTTTTCAATAAAACAATAGTAAAATGAATCTGTATGTGTATTTATTAAACATCACCTAAAATACGTTTTGCAATCCATATTTTTCTGCAGAGTCCGTTTATTAATGAAATAGAACCATATATTAGGGTGAAATCTAATGGTTTCAAATCAGTCTCACATAACAATGTCAGAAGTAAACACTATTGATAAGTTCGGTCGCAAAAGAAAATTTAAGGATTTTAACTTTATGCGAGGTCCTTCAGGAATAGGTTTTAAACTTACACCTAATGGAGATTACGACATGGGAAGCAAAAGATAGTGCTATTTAGCAGAACCTCTTGAAGGAGACGATGCGACCACACGAAATTATGTTGATAATAACCTTGCTCAGTGTGTGCAAGATACGCAGAAAGCTTTACATGACTCAACAATTGTTATTAAAGATATATTCAGAAACCAACTTGAAGGTTACGTACGCAAGAAATTAATTGAAACCGGTCAAGAACTTAGAGGATACATTGATGATACTGTTATTGCAATATATGAACTTAGGCAAGACGAACTGCGTGATGAACTTAACTCTAGAATGTTGAAAATTGAAAAGACTATGGAAGATCTTGTCAGCAAACCTGTTTCACATTAAACATTTACTCGTAGACCTGTGCGTTTAATTTACTATTAGACAAATTTTTCAACAATAACTTTTACAGTTTGTTATTTGTCGACACTTCATTATATTTATAATTTTAAAATAAAGGTTCAATAAAAAAGCAATCAAGTAATGAATACATGTTTTTTATTTAAAAAAAAAAAAAAAAAAAAAAAATTACAATACTATCGTTACATATTAATGTTGTATGTTTAATAGAAATAATAAAAACAATACAAATAATGAAATATGGATTTTCCAGATTACGTGCTGTCCTGACTTAGAAATGATTCCAACACGGTGACTAAATTTGCTAAGTTTTCTTCCGGGTCTGTTTTGTAAAAATCTATGTCTGCATGCCCCCAAGGTAGAGTTTTGGTTGAACTGGGAATTACATAACGTTTATCATCGCTATGTGACAATGCTACTTTATTTATTATGTTGGTATAAATGTTATGTAATTCACTTCTAAATGTCTTCATCTTTCTTAATATCAAACCACCCCGTTCAACAATTCTTTGGTAGTCTTCCTGATGAAGGTCTTTCTCGATAACACATTTTTTGATACCTTTGGCTTTTTTTAATTCATTATTAATGGACTTTACATAATAAGCCTTCGCGCCGGTACCATAAAAACTTATTATCGGATCACCAGGAAACTCATCTTTCATTCTACCAACTACAGAATTACTTTTAATTATGTTGAAATTATTAATTTCGGGGTAATTTGATGTATCGAATTTTTCGGGGTTTTCTGATATAGTTTGATAAAAGTTTTCCGTATACACTTTTAATATAAGCGAGTCAGTATCGGTGTAAAGTAACGAAGCATCATCGCCAAACTTGGATTTAATAAAATTATAATAAAAATCGTATATTACAGTCTTTGATATATCTAATATGGAAAAACCGATATAAATTGGTTTATTGTACAATATTTTAACTTTATTCATATGTATAGCAACAAAGTTCTCGGTAAATATCGAGCTACTATTGAAATTGGGGCGGGATATTAGTGCTCTAGCTCCATTTCTGCCTACACTGTTCTCCCAATGTGTTACTAATTTTATATCCTTTCGATTTTCCACATTTTCCATAGTTTTACCAAATATCGCGTTATTTTTTAATTTAAAAGTGTCCTTCGCAAATTTTGTGGTGGCCTTGTTACGTAAATTGGTATTAAAATCAATATACGATTTTAGCCATTTTGATTGCTCAAACTGTAATACTCGATGGGTTTGCATTACCACTAAGCCGTTGGCGATGGCTTGTTTTAAAGTTCTATAGTGTACAATGTATTTTTTTTTATCTTGTAAATTAGGAATTAATTTCGGTAATTTAGCGTTTTCTGTTGGCGGTATGATATTTTCTACTAGAAATGGAAGATCAGAATGTGCATCATGCAACTCAGTCGGATAATGCACATCCACTTCCAAAACGTAGCCATGTAAACTATCATCACCAACAGCCATAATATTTAAATCCAGAATTTCGCGCTCGCTTAACCATCGAAAACCACCATATGGTAATGCTTGTGACATACTATGACCATATAGATTTGTAGCATCAAGGTATGTTATAAATGAAGAAGGTTTTGTTGGGTCATAGTCTGGTAAAAAAATATTATTAGCGATGTGCTTCCTTTCTGTACACTGGCTTATGCCGCCGCGTATACCTTTCTTAAAAAAATGTATCATGTCTATATCAGTTAAGAGCTCTAACTCTACCTTAGTCATACGTAGCATACAATCAAATGATAAACTTGGAAGGGTATAGTAATGTGCTGGATCAAGTTTATCGAATTTTAAACAATTATTCCGAAATTGCTCAAAAACATCACACAATAGCAACACATCTGATTTTAAATACACGTCCGAATAGTCCCCCAAAGTTTTACACCCAAACAAGCGCCATACTTCTTTTGCTCTTCTATAGCTTTCATCGCTAATATGTTCTTCCCGTAAATTATCATAAAATTCATCTTTACTTGGAAGACATGTATTTTCCATTTTTTCTATAGAGTCAATAAAGCTATAGGGAAAAACACCCTTTTGACGCATCAAATTAAATTGGTTGATATTTGAAAAATGTTTCCGCGTTTCAATAAAATCGTCGTCGTTTAAACCGCTGCCTAAATTTTCCAAAGACGTTGACAGAAATTTAAAACTATCAATAAATCGCAACTTTAAATATTTCCTCTTGACTTTTCCACATTTACTATCAAAATAATCGTGCACATAAATGCTTTTGGTAAATGATATGTACTTTTCCTTACTTTGAGCCAAAACACCAATTTTATCCCCATATTTACATAACTCTTTTATAAATAAATGGCTGTCGTAGCCGCTTAAGTTATGAAATATGATAGGGATAAAAGAGGGTAATTTATAATTTAAATTACAAACGGAATGTGCAACACCAAATCTTTTTGCACCAGTTATGTGACAGTGGTCTCGTACTTTAATCTCACCCTCTTCAAAAGGGCCTTCACATATACCACATATTTTAGCATCATTAAACTCCCTTTTTTCTTCAGGCGTTAACGGTTTCATAGGCTTAATGTCTTTTAAATATGTGTTGTATAGAGCCCTTAAATCACACTCGATACGATCCACAAAGACTTGAGCTGCATTATTCCCCCGAAATAGCTCAAATTTCGAAAGTGAGTCGTCAAAAGAGCATTTAATTAAATAAGCAAAAGAATATGGTTCATGTTTAAAACTTTTTACAGTGTAAGAATTTTGTGGGTTTGGTTGTACCGTTTCAACGGGTTTTAAAACAGATTCGAAATCTGCATAAACCACGAATGGAACGCGCATTTGCTTTTCTATACCCTCGAATTTTAAAATATTTTCCGGCACACTCTTTCCAAATTTATCGATTTTTAAATCCACTGAGGGTGTTTGCGTGAAAATGTGGTTACAATCGTAGCTTTGATGTAAAGTTAAAGCTGACGGTGTACTAAAATAAATGAGGCAACCATCACAGAAATATATTTTATGTTGTTGACAACTAATTTGACTTG
Source organism: Diaprepes abbreviatus (assembly GCA_034092305.1). NCBI lineage: Eukaryota > Metazoa > Arthropoda > Insecta > Coleoptera > Curculionidae > Diaprepes > Diaprepes abbreviatus. The sequence goes on from JASJET010000228.1 coordinate 10,749,532, forward strand.
AAACGAAACGTGATAAATCCCGAATCCAACAATAATGACTCTTTGAACAAGTCGTATCACAAAAATGTTCACCGCCATCTTTACTACTACAGTCTTTTGTAATTAACAATAAATTTACATGCCTATCCAACTTTTTTGACGCATACCTCAGTGGACCAATAACTTCATGTATTACTTCATTATTTTCATATTTAGATTCCAGACCGTATACGTTAATTGATATGTTGTTCATTTCCTCAAATTTTTTAATGTCACGTAATTTTACTGGAAAATCCATACCTGTTACATTTAGCACTCTAGAAAAATGGGGGTAGGATGTCTTCTGTGAAGGCTCTGCTGTTGGAGGAAACAATGCTGATGTTACAGCCCACGCAAAGCAAAATTCGTCCTGGTTAATCACATTGACGACAGCTCCTTTCTTTTCAATAGAACACGGCAACTTGATGTATGATGAGCCACCCATAGGCATATACTTGTTGATACCAACTTCCAAGTATAAAATTCGCACAAGAGCCCATCCTATAACAAGAAAAATAATATATAAAAATCAGTTTAATATATCGGGTTTTGATTTTTCCATACCTGAATCTTTCTCCTGGAACTCTGTCGCCTGCGTTTTTATTAATTCGGTGAAAGAATGGTAAACGGCATCCAAATCACTTTCTACACTAATTATTTGATTAGCAGTGTTGAAGGATTTTTCACTGAATATTTCTTGTGATGGAAGCATGTACTCGCCAACAGCTGTCATGTTAACTTTTAAAGCATGATGCACACGCAATAAATTATTAACAAGTTCCACCACCTTGGATTTAATGTCTGCAAAGAACATTACGTAATCGGAATGCTCCATATCACTGCTAACCCGATAGGTTGCAATTCTCCTTTTGAAGGCACATTGAATGAGTTGCACACCATGACATACCGGCAAACATGAATTATTTTTATGTTGTTGTGTTCGTTTATGCACCGACATATGATTTATTGGAACATCTACATTACATGTAGCGCAATTAATTAGCGGAATCGTCGATGTATACTCTTCAATTCGGAGCCGTTTTCCTCCAGGCACTTCATTAAATCTCGCCGCACACGATTCTCTTTGATGACGTCTCATATTATAAATATTAGTAAACTTAGAACCGCAATTTTCACAAACATATGCCATGATTTGTCAAATATTAACACATGTACTACCTATACAAGTCAGAGCCAACTGATGAATGAAACTGCCCCATACCTTATATAAAACCATTCAAGGTCACCCCCAACCACGTAACATATCTTCAAGGTCACACATCCAAGATGACCTTCAACAAAGTCAAGGTCGTCTCGACCAAGGTCAAGGTCAAGGTCGCACACACAACCTTGAACACAAGGCCAAGGCCAAAGCACACGTGCATTTTCAAGGTCAATGACAAGGACATGTGGGCGGGGCCAAAGAGGGGTGAAGCAAGGTCAAGGTCAAGGTCGAGGAGTGGGGGGATCGAGCGAATCGGGTTATGTTCACTACTCTCATGAATTTACGCTTCTGTTCTGTCAAGTGCGAGGATAGGCTAGTTCATTAGGATTGTTTGGAAAACAGAAATAAATTTTTTCTTATGTAGAATATATTCTTTCATTTGACAATAACTTCTTTTGCTCGATTAATATCGACGTTACTTCGTGATTTTAATCATTTTCAACAAAAGAATCGATCATTTTCATCTCAACATCTTGGTTATTTATACTTGTATCGAGTATACTTCATAAAATATTGACTGAAGAAACGATATACTTTCTTTAAGTTGGACATACCCCAGGTACCATAGGATAGATGCTATACGAGCCCATGTTACTAAGGTCCCAGTTCCAGCTTTAAAGATATAGTACTGACCGTTTACTAATAACTAATTCTGGATCGTTGTCATATTTTTATTAATTAACATTCATAACTGATGTGATGTAGCACTTCTAAATTGAAAAAAATTCCTAATCCTAATGAATACACTTACGGTAACTTTAACCTCTCATATCTTGAAAATTTGTCATTTTCGGTCCTCGTGCACATTAATACTCTAAATGTACACTACAAGAAATATTTATACCTGAATTTTCAGCTAATTTTGCAAAAAATCGTACCACTGTTTTTGTTATATTGTATCACTGGTACAAGGTCCTTTCTTGACAACAAGAATAATTTCTGAGAATCAATAAAAAAAAACTGGTTAAATACACATGATACGTTACCGTTTCGGAATAATTGATATTTTAAAATTTCTCAAACATGGAAAATTTCCATTACAAAATACGAAATTTTTAAAAAATCCAAATTTCAGTAAAAAATGAAGAACTCTATCTGCCGTATTTAAATGGTTGTTTATATGTTTTATTGTTTCAAGTAGAGAAAAGGAAAGAATATATACAAACAGTTTATTTCCTGCAAATACTACTCTGGTCCCCTCTTCATACGCGTTTCGACCACCTTATGGTCTCGTCAGTGGCGCTGTATTGAACATAGAGCAACATTCGCAGGAAACAACTGCTACATAAAATATAAATTCCAGGTTACATCGGTAGGATATTAAAAAACCTGCCATCTACCGACTTCGATGTCAGACTGAAAAATATCGCTAGTCGAACGATATCTATGAATCATCGGAGAAGTGCGAAATTTTAAAAAAGTCGAAATTTCAGTAAGAAATAAAGAAATTTTTTAATATCCTATCGACGTACCTTAGAATTTATATTTTAGCATTTGTTTCCTGCCTATGTTGCTATCGGTCCGATACAACCAAACTAGGAAATTGTTTAGTAATTTAACATTTCATGAAATTCTTTATTCGATTATGGCAAGAAAGCAATACATTTAATTATTAATTAATGCAATCTTATACTTTTAATACATTATTTGCATCTAAAAAAGTCTCTTTCTGTAGTTTATTTATTATCCGACTTATTATTATGTAAATTCTTGGTAAACATTAAATAATGTAAACTTCTGATTTTTTCTGAAATTACCTAATTAGTATGTGCTTTAGAAAATAAGATATTTAGGTAAAATAAGAAACATACACATACACATTGTATTTGCATCATCATCACTGTTGTCACAGCGCCTCATGAGATGTCTAACTAAGAAATATTATATGGAATATTTAATGACATTTTTGAGGACTTGATCAACGATACGTTTGGATAATCGAAAGAATTTTTTTACACAAATTTTCTACGTGCTGGAGGTGCTCTAAATTTATTTTTAGCAGTCTCACTTCACCTCTGTTTTTGGGTTGACTAAAAGTCTGTTCCAGCAAAATTGCATGATAAAATATGAAATTTTTATCCGACAGCATCACATTGTCATAAACTATTGAAAGGAATTTAATAAAAATAATTGTCATTGAATATATTATTATATTATATATAGTGTCAAATTTTTCAGATTTTTAAAACTTAATGCTGGAAAATTAGAGGGAAAGGGGCATTTAAAAGTGACTATGGAGAGGCATATTTTCATGAATGGTAAGGTTTCCCAATTGATGGAGAAGATTGATCTACAATTATACAATATTGTGGTCCTTATTAGGGGTTGTATATTATTTGAAAAAGAAAAGAAAGAGAAATACTTTTAGTCATTCGGAATCAAAAAAATAGGATTTAAAAACGAATAAAAACGAATGTCACCGCTGATAAAAAAAAACTATAGCTAGAGGGAAAAATATTTCTTGGGATGAGAAATGTTAGGAAATTAATTCTTTTATCAGAGATCGAAAATGCATCGAAACCTGGAGATTTATTAGAACTGTCAAAGCAAATAAGAGAAAGAAATTATACTTAAACCTAATACAAAGCAAATAATGGATAGAAAATTATACAAACTTGCTAACGGAAGACAGGTCAGAATTTATAAATCAGGTCGCAAACACCCCAATATAAATTGAAGAAGAAACAATCAACGTAGAATTACGAAAAGTGGAAATAGCAATTGGTCGTCTACTAAATGGAAAGACTAGAAGGTCTAGAAGATATTGCTCCAGAACTAATTAAAAACGGTTTAGAAAAATTATTTTGATCTATAACTAAAATCATAAAAATGTTTTTAAGTGAACATCCTGTACCTAAAATATGGAGGGAAGCATATATATTATCAATCTATAAAGAGGGGTAATAAAAGGAAAATCAATAACCAATGAGATATTTCAGGTACAAGTACCCTCGGCAAAAATTATAAGAAATAATATTGAACAAGAACATCGGGAGGAAGAATAAAGTGGATTCAGAGTTGGCCGATCATCCAGTGATAATATTTTCTGGACGAAACAAATAATCGAGAAAAAAATTCACTACCAACCGAGATGTATACTTAATCTTTGTTGACCTCTTAAAGGTCTATGATACGGTTCCAACTAAAATGCTTTATGAACAATCAACCTTAAGAATTAGATTTGGAAATAATTTACCTCAACAAATTACTATATTAAAGGGGATAAGGCAGAGATGCTGTGTATTACCAACCCTGCTTTAAGATTTTGAGAAATGAAGGTCAGAGGTATGGACATTCATCTCAATCAGAATATGTGACGTGCAAATAGCAGACGACCAAGTAGTTCTGGCAAATGATGAATATGGAATACATGCTTCGGAGACTGATTGAAAAATACAAGGGATGAGGTTTAATGGTAGATAGGGAAGACTATGCGTGGATGAAAATCAAAGCAAATGACAAATAATAGGGAGATAAATATAGGAATATTGCAAGCAAAAAGGAACTATATCCTATCTAGATAGTATTCTATGGAATAAAGAAATCAACATCAAGAGAAAGTTAAACATATATTGGACAATAGAATGAATGATAGAAGAGTATCAGAACCGACGATGGAATGGCAGCCACTGGAAAGAAGAAAAATAAGAAGACCAAAGGCATCATGGGGAACTGGTGTCACAAAAGCAATGAGTGCGAGAAATCTGGAATAAGGGCAGTAGAATGATAGGTGGGAGTGGAACTTATGAATCGGATGGCGACGCAGGACGCTATATAGTATATATATATATATATATATATATATATATATATAATATTGGTTTACATACCACTATACCGGGTACTGCTATAGTGTGATATACTCTACATACGGTGACGCTATATAGTATATATATATATATATATATATATATATATATATATATATATATATATATATATATATATATATATAATATTGGTTTACATACCACTATACCGGGTACTGCTATAGTGTGATATACCCTACATTTAATTGCTTGTTTTTGAATATAAAAATAGTAATAAAGCTACGCAATAGGGCTGTTAAAGAAATATGTTTCCTCGTCTGAAATTTATGGACCATTTAAAATAAACAAGTTTAAACTGCTGTAAAATACTCTTAATAAAAAGAAGCCCAGTTTTCGGTTGACCCCTGTGCTTGGCCAATGTTAATCTAAGACAATTGATGTAGCAGCTGTTTAACTTGCTTTAATCTAGCTAAATTAGTTAAAAAGGAGACATGTAGTTAGGTCGTGTAATATGAGACATAATTCTTTATTATAATAAAATTCATATATACAGGAAGACATTAGATAAAATAACTAAATAATTAAACTTGTTAAATAAATTACTTATTGTTAGTGTTATAGTCGTAAAATAGTGATATATATATATATATATATATATATATATATATATATATATATATATATATATATATATATATATATATATATACAGTGACTGACTGAAATGTTATACCATATGGGAAAACATTTTAAAGAGCCTTTTAAAAATGGAGAAATATAACAAATAGTCTCTACACATCTTGAAACTAAAATACACCTGTGACCTCGCTGGTTTTGGGACTCAAAGTTAAATCTGCCTTAAATACCAGTATACAATAAAAAAAATTTTCCTTGAGACGATTTGTTCATAATGTTTGAAAGTTTTTATTGCTGGGTAAAACAAACTCTTGAAACTGCGGCTAATTTCACCACGGTCTACTTTATTCTTTCGAAATTGGAATGCCCCTGATGATGCATGATTCCTACAGCACACAAACGATTATTACACCTATAATATTGACTTTAGCCCTTTAAACTTAACCCATGATCTTTGAAGCCTTGAACCCTAAACTTTTAAATCCTTAGCTATTAAACTTAACAGCCGGATTCACTAATATAGTTTAAATTAAAAATAATCCGAAATTGACAGCAGGGAGGCTTAAACTGATAAGAGCAACAATAAGTCAAGCAAGTTTTAAACCCTAAAAATACAAGCATAAAAAATCTTTTATTTCTGAACCGACAAAAACGAAGAACTTTATTTATTTCTCTTACATATTTCAATGCTTAATCTTAAGGTTTTAAGGTTAGATACGACCGGAAAACCGTCCTCTATACTTGTACAAACAATGCGGTAGTAAGTTTCGTGCCAATTACCAACTTTTGACAGGGGTACCGCGCATCAAGATGTTAACTGTTAAACGCATGATTTTTGTATCAAATTTTTCTTTCCCTTTAGCCAAAGAAAAAAAATACAGTTAAGTGAAAATAAGTTTCTTTCAGTCATTCATCTTCATTTGCTTAAAATAACAAACGTTATGTTAAGTTTTATTACATGCGTTGTTCTAAATATCGTTGAATATTGGATGAAAATGCACAATGTAGCGTTTAGTGCCTCTACAGAAGTTGTTAAACTCAAGCCACACATGCATCTGCCAAAAAAATGCTTAAATGTTTTAACGTGTAACAAAACATGACCTACTTATAATTTTAGAAGTGCACAAAACAAGTTTGTTTACTACTTACGAACAGAAATCACAAATAAATATTATTGGTTGGTTATGGATTATCAAATTTGAAAGAGTGATCATATCCAAAGAATCAATCTCGCGTGATCTTTCTAAAATTCATTGACCTTTATTTTTAAAACCAAAAGGAAAAACGCATTTCTAGAGTTTTCTTGGAATATTTGAAGAGACAGGAAACATGCTCAAAAATGTGCTTAGAGTGTTTCTATATATTATTAATTATACAGCACGACTTGAAATTTGTACATCGAATAAAAAGAGTCATTTCCTGTATATTTTGGGTTGCTGAGATCGAATCCTGCCTCAGAATTGTTCCATTACATCAAATTTTTTCTAACCTAAATATTCAAAAAACGCAATTTTGGGCTATATTTGAGGTTATGTGTTATCGTATTGTCAATAAAAAACTATATATAACATCTTAAAGTTTAAGTCTTACTCTTTCAAATACCATTGAGTTTGCACAAATATCTTTAATTTTTTTCGAGATATTCAATTTTGAAAATTTCAAATTGCATGAATTTTGAATATTTTGGAAACTTTGGATAAGCCTTTAAACGACAATTCTGATATATCATGGATGTTTTTTAAGGTTATCTATATCGCTGAATTCAAATTTATCATCAGTTTTGTAAAATAATTTTTTTTAAATAGTTTATTTAAACAAATTATTGCAAAATTCATGATTTTTAACCGATTCTAAAAGAAGGAGGTTCTCAATTCGTCGCGTATATATATATATATATATATATATATATATATATATATATATATATATATTTTTTTATGTATGTACACCGATTATTCCGGAACGGCTTGACCGATTTGAATGAAATTTTTTATGTTATGTAAAGGAAGTTGCTGCGATGGTCCCATATTTTTTTGCACGAAATTGGTGAAGTAAAATTCAAGATGGCGCTGACAATATGGCGGCCAAAAAAATTAATTTTGTCTGATTTTCTCCAAAATTGGTATGGAGGAATTTTCGGGATTGTACCCAACGAATCTGAAATTATTAAAAAAAAATCAAAATGGCGGATCCAATATGGCGGACAAATTTTTTTTATTTTTTCCGATTTTCTCCAAAATTGGTATGAGGGAGTTTTCGAGGTCGCAAATTACGAATTCAAAACATTTTTAAAAAATTCAATATGGCGGATCCAATATGGCGGACAAAAAATCGATTTTGTCCGATTTTCTCCAAAATTGATACGAGGGAGTTTTCGGGGTCGCACATGACGAATCTAAAATTATTTAAAAAAAATTAAATATGGCGGATCCAATATAGCGGACGAAAAAAATCAATTTTGTCCGATTTTCTTGAAAATTGGTATGGCGGAGTTTTCGGCGTCTCACATAACGAAACTGAAATTATTTTAAAAAAATTCAATATGGCGGATCCAATATGGCGGACAAAAAATTAATTTTGTCCGATTTTCACCAAAATTGGTATGGGGGAGTTTTCGGGGTAGCACATGACGAATCTAAAACTATTTTTAAAAAATTCAATATGGCGTATCCAATATGATGGATAAAAAATTAATTGTGTTCGATTTTTTTCAAAATTGATATGAGGGGGTTTTTGGGATAGCACATTACGAATCTGATATTATTTAAAGAAAATTAAATATGGCTGATCAAATATGGCGGATTAAAGAACCTACATCTCTGGAATTTGTCTGAAGTCAGTATGGGGGATTTTTGTTAATGTTAATTACGAAATTAAAATATTTTTTGAAAAACTCAATCTGGCGGATTCAATATGGTGTTCTAAAAATTTTACATATCTCGATTTTCTCAAAAACTGAGAGTGTAAATTATGAATTTAATCCTATTTTTTCAGGATTCAATATGGCGAATGCAATATAGCTGACAAAAAATTTTACATGTTTCGATTTTGTTCAAATGTGGATCTGAATCGTTTTTGAGAATGTAAATAGCGAATATAAAATTATTTTAAGAAAATCTAATACGTCAGATGCAATATGACCGTTTAGAAATTTTTAATTTCTGGATTTCATCTAAAATTAGTACTATGTTTAGAAATTTTTAATTTCTGGATTTCATCTAAAATTAGTACTATGAAGGACTAAAAATTTTACATTTTCCGGTTTTATCTAAAATTGATATTGCAGGGTTCTTGGGGCGTGTACAAACTCAATATGCAATATAAAATATATTGGGTTAAGAAATTTACGTCTCAAATTCTTTAGATATTGATATTGGAAGGTTTTGGGGCCTATATTACCAATCAAAAATTAATTTGAAATATAAGATATTGGATTTACTATGACAGACTAAATATTTGTTTGACACAATTTCATTGGTATTTGAAGAACTCTAAGAATCAAATAATTTTTAGTGGTTCATTTTAGGGTGACTTACAATTCTGGATAAAATGGGTACTTTCTTGCCACCTTGGAGTCATTGCAAGGTACATTAATTTCGATTAGCATGTAGTTCAAATAATTTATGAATATCATAAAGAATTCAAAACTAAAAATCGAAAAATAAAATTTTTATAAAAAAATTGAACCGACTTCTAAAAGTACGCTAAAAAGAGAAAAATAACTAGAAATTTTTATATGAAATTGAAATTTTTGAAGTCGACGCCAAATTATTTCTAAATGAAATAAATAACTACTAATATATACAAATGATGGTAAGAAAGCAATTACAAATAAAGTGTTTTTAATCTGTTTATGCGAATTACATTTTGTCAGGTATTAGTTTGGCGCCGACTTCAAAAATTTCAATTTCATATAAAAATTTCTAGTTATTTTTCCCTTTTTAGCGCACTTTTAGAAGTCGGTTCAATTTTTTTATAAAAATTTTATTTAAATAAATGCTTTCATTATTTTTTATTAAAAATAAATACGTTTAAAGGAATCGTTATCGGTATTATGATATATTTTGTTGTAAATAAAATCATAAACAATTCGTTTTGCAAATTAAAAATCCCTCAAACGATGATTAGAAAATAATTAAGAATGTATATCCAGAATTCACAAAACCATATTCTACAAATACAAAGTCTACAAATGTATATTTCTATAACCCAGTATTAATAAGCCCACAAGCCTCAAAAAATAAATGTAGATCCCTTAAAATAATCATTTTCTTTTGATCGTTAAAAAGTTTATATATAACTTGCAAAATTTGTTATTTAATACTTTATTTATAACAAAATACATAGTTATAACGACAATGACTCTTTTGAACGGATTTATTTTGGTAAAATGCAATGGAAACATTTATTTAAAACTAATGAATTTTGCAACAATTTGTTTAGACAAATTGTTTTAACAAATGTATTTTTCAAAACCAATGATAAATTAAGATTAAGCGATATTTTAATAGCCTCGAAACATCCAAGGTTTATCAGAATTATCGCTTAAAAGCTAATTGGTTACGAAAGGTGAAGGTTTCAAAACTTCAAAAATTCATGTCGTTGGATATTTTCAAAATTAAATATCTCAAAGAAAAAGAAAAGTATTTTAGAAAACTCAGCGGCATTTGAAAGAGTAAGACTTATGCTTTATGATGCTATGTATAGATTTTTGAGAAAAAAGTGTCGCGACGAAACAACCTCAAATATAGGCCAAAATCGGGTTTTTTGCCCTTTTGGGTTAAGATATTAAAAGAAATCTGATGCGTTGGATCAATTTTGAGGTCGCATTCGAATTCTGCGACCTGAAATCTACAAAAAAATTGCTTAGGCAACAAACTTTTCAAAATGATTTGGAATGTTTGCATCCAGAAACCTAATTACAGTCCCCACAATTTGTCAATTAGGTTTCTCCGCCTCTAAAATACACTTTCACATAATTTTTTGGAATTCAAGAGGAGTATTCTTCTTGGTTGCTATATATGTCATTTTTTGGAATTCAAGAGGAGTATTCTCCTTTCAGGCAGAGAAAAGGAAAATATATACAAACAGTTTATTTCCTAAAAATACCGCTTTGGTCCTCTCTCCATACGCGTTTCGACCACCTTATAATCTCGTCAGTGGAGCCGTATCGGACTGAGAATAACATTCGCAGGAAATAACTGATATATGAAATATAAATTCCAAGGTATGTCGGTAGGATATTGCAACCTGCCAACTACCGACCTCGATGTTAGACTGAAAAATACTGCCAGTCGAACGACATCTATGAATCACTGGAAGAGTGAGAAACTAAAAAAAAATTAAATACGGCAGATAGATTTCCTTATTTCTTACTGAAATTTCGATTTTTTAAAAAATTTCTCACTACTCCAGTGATTCATAGATATCGTTCAATTGGCGATATTTTTCAGTCTGACATCGAGGTCGGTAGGTGGCAGATTGTAATATCCTATCAACATACCTTGCTCTCGGTCTGATACAGCTCCACTGGCGAGATCATAAAGTGGTCGAAACTTGGATGGAGAGAGGACCAGAGCGGTATTTGCAGGAAATAAACTGTTTGTATATATTTTTCCTCTTCTCTGCCTAAAAGGAGAATTATATATATATATATATATAAATATATGAAATTTTGTTTTTTTTAAAGTAATTTTCTTGAATACATACTACAGGGTAAGAACATAATTACGTACGATTAATCATAAAAAATATTCCGATTTCTGTCACAAGAATATTTTTCCTCTTCACGATAATGCGTGAATTTACGAAGCAAACAATTTTAGATTCATCTTTCTTGCGTGTAATCTCTTTAAATAGGACCATTCACTGTGTAGTTCAGATAGGGCTCTGTCTGATTTATTTTATTCACAAATTTCAAAAAGAACTTCAGAAGAAATCATTCTGCAGACGATAACAAGTTGAACCAGGTAAAATGCACAAAAATGACTTCTTTTGCTGCTGTAAAATACATGAAAGAGTCTGTATTTTTTCGTATAGAAATGGGTGAAAAGAAAAAAAAATGTCGATGATCTTTCAGATCATGGTTTAACAAATGTGATTGCAAAAAATACAGATAATTATTGAGGTGTTCCAAAAAATTTAATTCTTAATCTGCGACAGGGCCCAAGTATTTTAGCTAAATACAATTCAACGAGGCGAAAACCTTGAATGTCCGAAAAGCACATCTAAAAACCTTTCCAAGGCACAAAAGAACACCGATAAATATTGGCCAAATGTTATTTTTACTGATGAATCTGCAGTTTGAGTCCAGAGTCCATTTAGAAAACTTAGTCCACTGCGAAACACAGAATTACTCAGGGAATACTTAAACACCCTGTTAAAGTACATGTCTGGAGATATTTTTCTTTCCATGGATTTGGATAATTTTATCTTTATATTGAAAACATAAATGCAACGAGAATGAAAATAATTTAGGAAAAGTATTTAATAAAGTCTGTTGAATGCTAGTTTGGAACTGATTATAACTCATGGATACTACCAGAAGAGAATGACCCAAAATACAGTACTTACCGAGTTTGTTAGGATTGGAAAAGAGAAAAAAACATTATTATAATTGAGCGATTTTATTGAAAATTAATGGAGTTTAACGAACGTTGAACTTCGTAAAGCATGCCGTGGTTATGTGAGTCAATTATAAATAACAGTGGCGACTGAACCCTATGTTGAGATGATCCAAGGAACTTGGAAGGGATAGGAAAACTACAAAAATAGGCTAAATGAGTAAAAAAGTGTTCCACCATGCAGAAAATAAATGTCATAAATTGACATCGACTGGCTATGTGGAGCAAGCGCAAAAAGATAGTAAATTTGTTGCATGAAGTTAGCAATGTGAGAATGGGAAACCAGGGCTGGGTTTGTGACACGATCGGCGTCCCGGCGTATTCTTTATGTTTAATGCGGTTGTTTGCCATGGTCCTCGACGCTTATTTTCTTTGTTGTGCGGTGCAGTATCATTAGTTAAATTTCGGAATTTATATTTGTGTATGTTGTCAAGACATTTGTATAGATTTTATTTATTACAATGCATCAGTGTATGGTACTGTTTTGTAAATCGCGTGGTTTGATGCTGGAAATTCATTATTTTCGGTAAGTACCTACGTTTTTTGTATTACATCAATATATAAGATTATACTGAAGATCTTTTAATAGATCGACGATTTTAAAGTTTTGTTTGCGCTAGTGTGTAGTTTTTATCATTTTTTTCATTTTATTTTTTTTGATCAGAAATTAATTATTTTAAAGTTTAGAACGTACATGGAAAAACACTTTACTTAATAATAACATAAAAGAGGAGTAACATATAGTTAATCCCTATGGCCAGATCCTTTTTAATATTGTAGATAAAATAAGATTTTATTTAGAATTATGTTTAAATTTCTTTTAAGGCAGTGTTTATTTCATTAGTCGTTTTATAATCTGAACTTTAAGTTGTAATTTTTCATTATAACAACAGAAATAAGAGGTTTCTCAAATCCAGTCCTGTCCCTTGACCTACTGCGCAAGTGCAGCATAGCCACATTGAGGGGAGTACAGAGTTACATGAGGAACCAAATTTAGTTTAGGGTATTCTCCTTCCTTTTACCCCTTCCAACTTCCTTGAGATGATCGCGTATAAACCGAAAACAAGTCTCCCTAAAGACGTAAGGATTTTTTATTTTAATTATTTAAATGATTATATTTTATCTACTCGTCTTTGTGGGACTAATTTTATGTAGATAAAATAAAGCATAGTGGGGCCCCAACGATAGATTTCCCGATGAAAACAAAAAGTATTGAGATGGAATAAACTTCCGACTGTAAGAAGATAAAGAAATTTCAAATAAATATATTGTCATGGAATGATCAATCCTACTGATTTATGGGCCACCCAGTTCATATAATATTAATGCAAAAAAGATCCTCTGACACAATGATGTAGCGAACACTTGTCACGCATTATCTTGTGTTAGAATCAGGCAGTTCAAGTGTTATATACATATTAATAATTAATCGAAAATCTTGTTGTTTAATACTGTTATTATTTATTTTGTTTTTAAGGTAGCATTTTTTATTTTACATAAAACGTTTGTTATTGCATAGAAGTATGTGATTGATTAGAAAAATATATTATGGTACTTAAAATGATTATGAATAATATATAGTTGATAAGTTTTGAGTACTCGAAAGCATAAAAGGGAGTGGAGCTTTGAAAAATCACATAGTGTGAAATCAACTTTTTGTGAAATATATTTTTAATTATCTATTATTTAGATCATTGGGTCCAAAGTTTTTAGAATGAAATGTTTTGTTTCTTCATTTTTGGCAGTGGCCCTCTGCTTTCTTCACTCCAGGTAAGATTTTTAAATATTTACTTTTTTAACTGTGTCTTTTATTTTGTCGATTGTTATTTAGTTGAAATGATTAAATATTTAATATATATTTTACAGTTACAACTTAATTCAAAATTAAATAAGGATTATATTTGCTATTTGTTAATGCAATGGACGTTTTATAAAATATAAAATAGAGATATGTTTATTTTGAACATAATCTCATTTAATGGTGATACATTTTTCCCAAAGCCTGCCATTTTTTTAAACGCTCTAAAAAATAAAATTTCTCCAACTCTTCAAAATAGAATTGACAATAACCTCCTCGTTTGTCTAAGCACCGTTTTTATGTTGGAGAACACCAAGAGGACATAGATCCGGCAAGTACGGTAGTTGTGGCAGCAGTTCGTAGAGCAGGTGCACTATCGTGCGTATCGTGTGGTACTTTTTCTTGTCAAATGAGAACATGTCTCAACATAATTCACTATATTGCTGCCTCGTGATCATGCTTCTTGTCTCCAAAAAGTTCATTAGGGTTGTTCCCTTCGAATACCAAAAAAAATCATAGTCATGATTTTTTTGACCTATGGGACCGCCTTTTTTTGGAATAAATTAGTTGAAAAAAAATCCACTGTTGTGATTGTCTCTAGGTCTTTGACCTATGGTAATGGATTCAGGGTTTATTAATGGTAACTACTCGATGCTTCGAAGTTGAAAGTCATATCTCCTTGTCCCAATTAGGAATCGCGGCACTAATGGGGCCGATAGCTTTCTCATTTTTAACTTATCATGTAAAATATTGATTGCCATTCCGTACGACACGTCTAAGACCTCTGCTACTTTCGTTTGGTGATCAGCACGAATCACGTCGTGTGCCTTTTCAATGTGTGACCACGTCAGGCTGGTGGCTTCAGTGTTTCTTATTAAAAACAGATATATGGCCAAGTTGTGGAACTAATATCTCATATTTATCATAAATAGTGAAGGTCCGCAAACTTTACTTTTGTTTCTTCGCACGTTTTTCTATCTAAAAATAAAAAGCAAATTAAGTATCAATATTGCTCTATGTTCATTGTATCGTAACATACCAAACATTAGTAATACAAATGGCTGTCAAATCAAAATTAACCTACGAATCAATATTCTTCCCTCAGCAATGCCAGCTGTCTTCAGATATGGATATTTATGATTTTAACCATATATATATATATATATATATATATATATATATATATATATATGACAGATGATGTATTGATATATTTTTTTCAGCAATGGCAACGACAGTTTTGCCCATCTTTTTAGTGAGGATGTAAGCAATATATCATTTCCTGAAAACTTCCTCTGGGGTTATGCCTCGGCTGCTTATCAAGTTGAGGGGGCTTGGAATGAGGACGGTAAAGGTAATCAAAATATTGTGAATATTTTTTAGCAAAATATGCTCTTACTATATAAGGGTTTTTCAGATCAGAATGTTGTTACTTTCATTTTTGGCTATGTTATGATTAGTAAATTGTTGGAATGTCTATCAAATATAAGCTAACATGTCCGAGAATCTTCGATCCTACCCTATAGATTTAAACAACAATAGATTTGTTTGAAGACATAAACATGTTTACTTATCTTTTCTTTCAGTTCAATTTCTCTTCGTGACTCTTTTCAGTGTTTTTAAGTGTTAGAAATTACTATAAATGCGAAGTTTGCAATTAATATTAACAAAAAAGGATTTAAAAACTTATTTTTTTTTTGTAAATATTGTCAGATATTGTTTACATATTGAAAATAACAGTAATAATATTTAGGCAACCATAAATTCATACTTTTATGAATTCTAGAATTGACGTGCCGATTATCATAGGATACTCTTTTAAATAATGCAATTAGAAAAAGATAGCATAAGATCGGTATGTGTGTACCAAGAAATGAAATATCTACTGTTTATCAACACTTTTTCAAATATAAATAGCGATGTTATTACGTTATTCAGCTTTAAAATAACCGGGCCGTAGTTCTGACTTTATGCTAATTCTACAATTTTTAACAACCACAGGTAATACGTATTCTTAGGAAGAGAAATTAAATTAACAAATTTTAAAAAATCCAATGTTAAAAATATATGAGACTAAAACACTGTCTTAGGTGAGAACGTTTGGGACTACGATGCTCATTATAATCCCAGTTGGTTCCCAGAAGGACAAAATGGAGATGTTGGATGCGATGCTTATCACAATACTGATACTGATGTTGGTAAGAAAACAATTTTTGAATAACTCAAAAAAAGTTGATGAAAACACAAAAATTTTGAATATGCCTTTAAAATTGCTATAATTTAAATTGAAATTTGTAGGTCTCCTTGTTAAGCAAGGTGTCAACACCTACAGATTTTCGATTGCATGGTCCAGAATTCTACCCACTGGACGGATCGATAACATTAATCAAAAAGGTAAGTTATTCTTGAATATATAAATGTTATATTATTTTTTAATTTTCACAAATATTTACTTGATTTTCTAGGAATTGCCTATTATAAAGATCTGATCGCAAAACTTCGAGCCAATAACATTGAACCTCTTATAACCATGCATCATTGGGATAACCCTACTGCTATTGAAAACGAAGGAGGATTTTTGAATGAGGTATTCTTTTTACTTATTCTTGCTTTTCAAGTAGTTTTTAATCAGTATATATGTTATGCTAATTTTAAAATCATTTTTGTTTTGAAGAACATAATTCCTGCTTTTGTGGACTACGCTACACTCCTGTGGGAAACATTTGACGATGTCAAATGGTGGATTACATTTAATGAACCCAAACAAATTTGCGGTGGTGGATACGACTACGGTGGTATTTCTCCACAGAAAAGAGATCCTGGTAGAGGTGGATATATTTGTTCATATAACTTACTAAGAGCACACGCTAAGGCGTATAGAGTATATGATCAGAGATTTAGGGCTACCCAACAGGGTAAGAGTGCAACCATTTACCATCATTATTAGAGTCAATGTATTTAATTAAATTTTTTTTCTAGGTAAAGTTTCCATGGTAATGGATGAGTCCTGGAATGAACCTGCATCAAACTCTTCTCAAGATATCGAGGCTGCAGAACGTGCAAATTTAATGATTGTGAGTTCAAAATCACTCTTTATTATTTTCAGTTAAAAATATAATTTGTTTTAGTATGGCTGGTTTGCCCATCCAATTGTTTATGGTGACTATCCAGACGTAATGAAGCAGAGAGTTGCTGAACGTAGTCGGCTTCAAAATCTATCTGAATCTCGTCTGCCAGCTTTTACAGAGGCAGAAAAGGCCGAACTTAAAGGTAAGTTTATATTTGCTCTGATTTAACCGTCAATACGAATCTCCTTTTTAGCCCCAGGTGTTCATTAAGTTCACAATAATCCCTGTCAGAGTAATAACATGGATATCGTATCTACAATAGATACTGGCGCATAACAATAGTTATCTTGCTATAGTACTATTACTATAGAATGTTGATTTTAGATGATTAAAGTCCGTTTTGATATTTATGTAATATTTTTACCATATGATATGATTTATTTATTTAATTATTGTAATGCCGTTGGTAACCCGACATTTTCTATTTTTTCAGGATCCTACGATTTCTTGACTGTTAACATGTATTCCACAGTCTTGGCAGCTTGGCAAGATGATCTACCAATTACAGATATATCTATGGGAGCTGACGTATCTGTTTACACTTATCAACCAGATGACTGGGAAAAGACTGTCACAAGTTGGTTTAAGGTAAATTGGGAGTTTTTATAGCCCCTATTTTAAGATTTATTGACTCACATTTGGAAACCAGTTTTAGACTTGCTTTCAAATTAGTTACTATCCTCTTTTATAAAAGATTCTTTATTTAGCGTTATGCTTTAATTTGTCATTTTTATTTTATATATCAGGTTGTCCCATGGGGTGCACGCCACTTTGTCAGATGGATTGCAAAAACTTATGGTGACGAAAAGGGAATTATAGTAACAGAAAATGGATACCATGACGATGGTAACAATATGACTGACTTAGGTACTAGAGGACGTTATCATAAGGTAAATAATAACAGTATCTATTCTTTCTGCAAGTGCAAAGTCAAGGAATTGTGTTTATATTTTGTTTTTTAATTTAATTTTTAGTTATATTTAAGTAACCTTAATGATGCTATGTATAAAGATGGAGTTAATTTAATTGGTTATATGGCATGGAGTTTAATGAATGACGTAGAATGGTACGCTGGCTGGTTGTAAGTATTTTTATTGACAGAAGCATTTTATTTTAATTAAGTGTCGATTAACAGAAAAAAATTGTTTGACGAAGTTGAAATATTTGCCACTTTGAAAATATTATTTCTCTTTAAATTCAAAGAAAAATTAAATAAATATATATTTTTATTTTCATAAAAATTGCTTCATAAGGAAAAGAGTTCTTTTGGTTATTTTATGATGACAACTTCTGAAAACTGTGATTGTTTTGGCTAATAAATATCTTTTTCTAATTTTCAGAGTGAATCTTGGACACTATCACGTAGATTTTTACAGTCCAGAACGGACGAGGACTCCAAAAGAATCGGCTGTATATTACCAAAAAGTGGTAACTACAGGATGTCTTGTAGATACATGTGAACCGGCTCCTAGGAAAATATCATTTTAAATGTTATAAATAAACTGTTTAAAATGAAATAAAAAATTTTAAAAATTTGTGTTTATTTATAATTTGCCTCTTCCTTGCTTTTAACTTTAAGGAAATTGATTCTCTATGACAATGTAGAATTTTGATTTGCAAATGTGAAAAATTCTAAGTAAATTATAAGAAAACTAATATGCCCATAATATAATAAATATTGTACATATGTCCTCTGGAGGACTAAACGTGGCTAATAGCAGCTTTTTAAATAATTTGCAATGACTGATTGAAAATTTTTAGGAGATCATTATAGGCCAGTAATTTTCAACTTTTCAAAATTTGTGATCCAAGTTTCCATACCGGTTTTAATCGCGCATTTGTCACTTGGCGCCTTCCTAGAATAATGCGCCCCATAGTTTGAGAATTCATGATATAAGCTGAGCACTGTGGCTTTAGTAAACACATAGTATTTAAGATTGGCATAAAGGTGTTAAATGTCGCAATAAAAGCAGCTCATTACTGTCTTATGATAGAGCATTCTTCTCCTAGAATACTTGGAAACTTTTACTAATGTCTGGATGGCTAATTTTTTAAAGAATTTTTCACACCGTTGTAATTCAGGTGAGTGTTTACTATCTCAGCTGTGCATTTCCCATCTTCCCTAAATTGTGTGCTTCATTTTTCATTCATTGTTAAATTTTATATAAAAATTACAGTTAATTTGAAAAGTTAAGATGTAAATCTCTGGTTACATACCAGTTTTATTCCTTTACTCATGTCCCTTCTTCAATAGTAGCCTACTTTGCAAAGGTCTAGACACGCCACTGTTGTAATGGTAATTATTTTATTTTTTGCTCAAAAGTTGTTTAAATAAATTGAGTGTACAGAACATTCTTTAATCTTTTTAACATAAAAGAACGGCTGGCGCTTGAACTTACTTAAGTATAATAGAATTTTCTTTTAAGACTACTAAAATGAGGTCTGCCCTGTAATGTATGATCCATGAGCACAGTTCAATTACAGCACAGCTTGAACTCGTTGTTCTTCAGTATAGGATCCTGGCTGTATTCATAATATAGTATTTTCTCTACCAGCAGTAGTATGAATTTACCTACTAACTCTTGATGGATGATCTGGGTTGTTGAATCGTGTCTCTCCTTGTTCTCCAATGCGACAAATGCTTGGCATCTTCCTGTTATGTACTGGATTGTCTCTGATGTTTGACATCCTACGCAGCATTGGTCATTGTGCATTGAGCTATCTCTGATTGTATATTTTAGGTAATTTCTCGTTGGAATGATTTGATTTTGGATAATCTTCGGTTTAAGGCAACATTTACCCTAATGTCAACTAGTAATTTGATACTAATTTGTCGATATTTTTTTGGTTAACGTTATTGGGTGAGTTAGCTTCTATAGCTAGGCTCGAAATTTCTCTTGGTCTGGTTGGTGATAAGAAATCAGTTGATGGTCTTTCAACCGCCAATATCTATCAATCCTTTTCCTGCTTGGTTTCTTGGTAGCATTATCCATTCAGTAGCACTAAGAGGATGATGGTTGTGTGCCTTTATCTGGTCTGACCTGACTTTCTTCTGCAGAGTTTCCACGTCCGTCCGGATCTATTTCACA
The DNA here is from genome assembly GCA_034092305.1 of Diaprepes abbreviatus. Classification (NCBI taxonomy): domain Eukaryota; kingdom Metazoa; phylum Arthropoda; class Insecta; order Coleoptera; family Curculionidae; genus Diaprepes; species Diaprepes abbreviatus. Next base: position 10,769,819 of record JASJET010000228.1, read on the forward strand.
AATCCAAAAGAGTGTTTTGCACGTTCTGCATCTTAAATGTTTCTGGTTGTATCTCTCCTCTGGTTGTGTTTAAAATGTAGCATTTATCAAGTCCGAACAACATTGCTGTATGTCCTGAAAACTTCACAATTTTGAATATTTGTTTCATCCGATTTCTGGTGATAATTGTTTTTAATACTGAAGCTGCATCTAGTAGAATTTAAACGGCGTGATAGTGGGTTCAAGCCAAGACCATAAATTGCTTTATGAATTTCCACGAAATATCTAACTTCGTATTGGGATTTTGTGTGCATTGATATTTGTGCTGAAAGGTATTTGTATTTGGATCCTAGCTCTCCAAGTTGACATGAGTTATTCTAAAAAGTACACCGCATGTACACCGACTCTATATATTCTCAGCATAGCTGCCAACAAGTGATATGGTACTGACCCGAGGGCTTTTAGATAGTCCACGTAGGCGGCAAAAAAATCTTTTTGTTGGTATAGGCCTGATTGGAGATAACTGAAACTATAATAAGTGCTCCTTGCAGTCCATTCTACCTCTCACACATCATTTGAGTTGAACTGCAATGTTGTTTTGATCTCAGTGCGTATGAATACATTAAGTCAAGCAGGATGTTATCACATTATGCAGCATAGGAAGACAGGCGATTGATAATTGATTAATATTATTATAAGATTTCTAAGCCAAACGGCATCGCACTCGCTCCAGGGAATATTAACTTATCCTAGGTATATACAAAGATACCATAAAAATTGAGTTCTGTGGGGTCCTTGGTGACGTGGTCTTCTTTTTGAATCGGTTTATTCAGATTCTCACTAAGGCCTAGTATCTTGATGTTCTGCAGGAGGTTCTTTGATATCATTCTAGTTGCTGATAAAATTATGTTCATTGTCCAATGTTCGACGTTGAGTTGTCGACATTGTCCTAAATGACCTCATTTGGATGCCGTTCATGAAGTGGCTTCTCTTGCCAGGCCTGTAACTTCTCTTGGCCTGTTTAGTAGTGAAAAGTTCTCTCACCTGTAGCGGCGTTGAATCGTCTACCTCGCATATTGCTCGATGTAGTGTTGAAGAGTGCGCTAAGCTGAGGAAATATGAACGTAACTTTATTGTTCGTTGATCGAGCTGCTTACCAATATCTACCAATCGTCTTCCTCCTTGATGTCTTGGAAGCATTGTACGCTGAATAGCACACCAAGGGTGGCGTTTTGGTGCCGTTCTAAAGAGTGTTCTTATTTTACTTTGCAGGTTTTCGATGTCCATCCCACTCGATTCCACAATGCTAAAAGAGTAGCTAAGTGCAGAGTATGTATACGTGTTGAGCGCCTTAAACAAATTTCTACAATTTAGGCTAGTTCGTAATACCCGACTAACTCCCCAGACAAATTCGGTTGTCAATTCCGCCTTCATAATGCGATGGTCAATCCCCATTATATCCATGACTTTTACAGCCGGATTGACTAACATGATTTAAATTTCAAACCGCTCTAAATTGACAGCAGAGGGCTTAAACTGACAAGGGTAAGAATATGTCAAGCAAGTTTTAAACCCTAAAAATATAAAAATAAATAAAACAATTTTGTTTTACTATTGAAACGACACAAATGGAGAACTTTATTTATTTTCGGGATATAACTATTTCCTTTATATATTGCTAAGCTTTATCCTAAGGTTCTTATCCTTAATAACCCTAAATAAGCGTTTATTTGTTGACATATGTAATATAAATTATGATAATATCATAAGCAAAACAAAACTGGCCGACTATAAGATTTAAATTTCATGACAACTAGATCGGGTTTAAGTTTTAAATCCTCTTAGTGAATCTGGCTGTTAATGTTTATAAATATGTTTTTCTGAGTTACAATCGTTCATCATTTCTTTGACATTGTTTATTTATTTTATTCTATAATATTTTGTGACTTCAGAATCTGCGACTTTTCCAAAAATTTATGAGATTTAAAATTTTGTTTCAAATATTCAAAGAGTATTTTTGATGGAAGAAATCAGAACTGAATTTACAACTGGAGCTTCGACGGAAAGATATTTTCCTACGAAGAATCATACCTTTTTTACCGACCATAATAAGAAAACAACATTTAAAAACTCTTGGTTTTAATATTACTGTGTCCAACATTGTTGTTACCCGTCGTGCACATTTTTTAGCTATTTTGATTAAGCCTCTTCTATAAAAGTGCAATTGGGGAACAAAATATTGAAGAATCATTCATCATGGTTAATTGATAGAATATTGCAGTGGGGAACTGTAGTAGTGTCGAATATTATGGAGTTGTGGATTCGGGTCCTAATTTTAATTACTACAATCGAGATAGAAAATATTTAATTTTGGAATAAAGGTTGAAAATTGTTGAGTTTAAAATATTTTTCCGGATTTAAAAAATGAGTTTTACACTGAGAGTTGAAACGTTCATTAATTTTAAGGCACCTAATCTTACGTCGTAACCTTTCTTGATTGCTTTGCCACATATGTTCGGTATTTGCTTAATTGCTGTCCCATATGCCAGTTTCTCAGGAAAACTTATCCCTAAATTATCATTAAACATATATAATAAGTTAGTCTATTCATTTGGTAAGTTTTTTTTCGGAATTAGTTGCTTGGCAGCTTTCAATTTAAATATATAAAATATTTTGTTGCTATCTCAAGTGGGAGGCAATCAATCTGTTTAGGATTTTAAGATTTTTTTTTCAACACGTAAGCAATGACTTTGTTTATTTGCTTGTTAAGAAAAATGAGCACTTGAAATAATTTAAAATAAAGACATCAATAATTAATTAGTATGATTTATGTATTGAAGTATTACGATAAGATAATGAGTAAAAAATCGGAAAATTCGCGACAAAATTCGATGACATTATTACCATAAAAAGGTAGACGTTGTAATTATTTGAATATTTAGAGTTTATACACGTGTTTTAGGTGCAAAAAGTTACTATGAAATTTCTTTGTATTTTGATTTCGGCCGCAATCCTTTGCCTAATTCAAAAATGGTTTGTATGCGTATTATTTAAATTTTTACAATAATAAAGTCGCTTTATTTTTTCAGCAATGCCGATAATAATTTTGCTCATCTCTTTAGTGAAGAGGTAAGCAATATATCTTTTCCTGAAAACTTCCTTTGGGGCTATGCCTCAGCAGCTTACCAAGTTGAAGGTGCTTGGAATGAGGACGGTAAAGGTAAGTATAGTTACTTAGTTGAAGAATTTTCCCTATTTTTAGTATAAATTATTATTTTTAATTAGGTGAAAATATTTGGGATTATGATGCTCATAATAATCCTAGTTGGTTCCCCGAAGGGCAGAATGGTGACGTTGCATGTGATGCTTACCACAATACTGATACCGACATTGGTAAGATTATTGATTTATACTATTTAAATTTCAAATTCGGTAAATCTAGTTTCAAACTGACCCCATCACGGAAATAGTCATTTTGGTACTGATTAGATGTCGGATACTGCGTTTTTTATTGTTCTGTATATTTGAAAACCGAGACGATTCTTGATATTTATGTATGATTTACATTATATGGTTTTAATACATATATACAAATATCTTTATGATTTATTTCTGTATCTTTGTTATATATCGTGTTATTAGTTATTTATTTCATTTGGGGAGAGTTTTGCGCCAACTTTAAAAATTTAAAATTCATATAAAAATTTATATTGTTGTTTTTTGGATTTTAGCTTTTTTTTTTAGAAAGCGGTTCAATATTTTAAAAATTTAATTTTTTAATTTTTAGTTTTAAAGGCGTCACGATATCCATAAATTATTTGATCTTCGTACCAAATATGAAAATGGCAATATTTCCAAGGACGTGAAAACTACCAAATTTTACTCTGTGTTGAAAACTATAAAATTGTCAGTCCATCATATTGGATCTGCTATATTAAATTACAAAAAGATCTTAACCTAATCTTAATCTATACCGCTGTAAAACCCCTGGTACCAATTTCGGATAAAAAGCGAGATATATAACATTTTAGATTACCGTATTGAATTTTTCTTAAATAGTTTAAATTTCGTAATTTACATTCTTAAAAAAAACCCAATGCCAATTTTGGACAAAATCGAAAAATGTAAAATCTTTAGTTCACCATACTGGTCCGCCATTTTGTAAAATAATTTTAGATTCGTTACGTGCTACGTCGAAAACTCTTCCATGCCAGTTTTGGAGGCAATCGGACGAAATTAATTTTTGCTACGTCGTATTATAAGCGCCAAAATGATATGGGACCATCGAGACTTCCAGAACATAACGAAAAAAAAATTAATTTCAATCAGTGGAGCAGTTCTGAAGTAATCGGCATACATATATAAATATATATATATATATATATATATATATATATATATATATATATATATATATATATATGTTTATGCGGCTTTCACGGATTCCTCCGTGTGAGATGCAATACCAGTGGATATATCCACATTATGCCGTTGTAGTGCTGAAATCACATTCAGCAAACATACAACTATATGCAACTCCGTGTATTGATGAAGTAAAATGCGAACAGTAAATGCAAACTTCGTTCCAATCATATCCCTTCCGTGTTAGAGGTTGCACAGTTTGAACAAATTGCTACAGAACACAATTTATCCTATTCTACCACCATCGAGATGATGACCTACCGGTACCACCATACGGAGAAGAAAGTCAAAACTTACCCTCCCCGCCACAGTGATACGGCAAAGGTATATGTTTCATCTCTACTAGACTCATCAGGGTACCGACATGTACTTGTTTGTGCAAAGGACAGCTTCTTTCTGATCTGTCATGTAGTCATGAAATTAACTTATAAAGTTCATACTTGATACATACCTAATCGAGACTTCTTACAACCAAAAGTAAAGACAATGCAGGTCGGACAATCACATTATATCCAATCTTCAACATTGTCTACAATCTTTAAACAATTAATTTTAATTTTTAGCTCTGCTTGTTAAGCAAGGGGTAAAAGCTTACAGATTTTCAATTGCATGGTCCAGAGTTTTACCCACTGGCCGCATTGACAACATCAACCAAAAAGGTAAGATTTCTTTTATTAATACATAAGTTATAATACTTACAGCATATTGACAGTTCTAATTTAACTAATTTTTTCTATACATTCGTTTGCATTTATCTCAGGTAATCGAGTATGGATTTCAGCTAAGTGCAAATTTGCCACTGAAAAATAAAAATATTTTTTTAAGCGATTTAGGAAAACGCATAACTAGTACCTAGATAAACATAAGGAACTTTTTATCGTTTTAGTCTTCTTCGAAGCCAGTTTGGTCACGTGGATTTTTCAATATTTGAATATACTTTTCTCTAGACCGATATGACTTCTTTTCCAGAAATTCTAGTATTTTTTGCTGTTTTATACAAAAACATTGTAAAATAATATTAAAAAAAATCTGCTTTGTTGTTGGCCTTGTAAGATATAAAATATGTGCATATGTATGTACATCGTAGAAAACTACCTGCTTTTTATAATCTAAGCATATTAATTATTCTTTGTTTTTATAACAAACAAAGTACTAGCAATATGTTAAAAATATTTATAGTTAGAATGGTTTAAAAATTATTTTAAAGTAAGCCGCATGTTTTTCCCATTCCCTATGAATATATATATATATATATATATATATATATATATATATATATATATATATATATATATATATATATATATATATACCTATAGGGTACTGTAAATTCGATATTTATATGGAACTTCTGTAAACAATAAGATAGATGGATTAAGACATAATTACAGCAAACCCATCTAATAAGAAATACTAACATTTTTAGGAACAACACTGATCCTTATCAACAGTAGTGCTCCAGTAATATTCCAAAATTCGCGAAATGGTTTATATCTATAGTAATTATTAATTTATGACGTAAAAGTTTGTCGAAAGATTAAAGAGGAATTTTGAAAAAATGTAAGAACTAGTGATAAATTTGAATTTCAATATAATTATACTAAAAATGCTACAAAATATATTGTTACAATCTAAAATTAAGAAAATGAAGACAAGACGATAAATCTCAGCCTGCATTTATACAAGACCAATACAAAAAAATGAACGATTACAAAAGACAATGTGAAAATCACCGAGTGTTTGCCCCTCCGAAGGATTGATAAAATCTTTCCTAGTTTATTTCTAGATCACAATAGAGTGGAAAAATACAGATTTTTTGTTAGGAATTCCTGGGGAAAAAATTTACGTACGAGTGAAAAATCGTGCTTCACACAACTCAAAAAGGTTTCAAATAGTTTGAAAACTTTTTGACTTGTGAACCATATCCCTATGTGTTTTTGGACGCTAAACACGAATCCAAGGTCAAGAAAATCGTACATCCCTACAATAATTTTCTAATGTTAACAAAACCTTCTGAATAGGATGAAAATTGGACTAAGCTCCTGAATAGTAGTTTTATCTTAATAAATTAAAATAGATTAATTTAAAATGCATCACGCGCAAATTAAGAGTAAAGACTAGCGTCCATTTAATAAATTCACAATATACCTCGTAAGGGGTGAAAACTACCCTTATATTTTACCAAACTAATCAGAAAGCTGCAATCGTACTATTTTTGTGGTAGTACTCGAAATTACCATTTTTATGAATACTGAAGATTGGCCAAAATAGTTCATTATTATTACCCGGAGGTAAATACTCTCTTGACACCAATGTTACTCAATTACTCCCCCAGAGATGGTGATGACTTGCAATACGCAATTCAAAAAAAGCTGTGGTGACTGCTGAGAAAGCTCGAAACGACTGAATTTTACAAAGGTAGAAAGAAACTACATCAGATTTGAAGTTGTAGTTAAAAACTAGCCCGTAGGTTTGCGGAAATCACTCCTAAATTCGAAAGATGTAGGAGAAAGAGGGAAAACATTATTGATCTTAACAGAATTTCCATTTTTATGGCTGTTAAGATTAGCCAAAATAGTGCATTACTCTTACGTGGAGATAAACACGTGCAATCAACTATTTTTATTCAGTAGGATGTCGCAACTTTTGTACAGAAAGAATTACGGCAGATAATTCATAGTCTCACAAAAAAAATTATGTCCAGCGAACCAGATCCATGTATTTTTATGTATTTTTAGTCACTGAATACCAGTCCGAGGTTGAAAAATCGTATACTCCCAAGATCATTAGCTAGAGCCAAAAACACCCTTGGAATGGAATGAAAATGAGATTAAGCTAAGATAATAGTTGTTCTAGCTTAACAAAGTAAACTAAAAGCTAAGATAATAGTTGTTCCAGCTTAATAAAGTAAACTATAGAAAATTTTAAATTGTATTATATGTTGTTAAATTAAGTTTGAACAGCAGCGTTCATATACACAAGGATTTACAATACACCCGCACAAACGGGTGATAACTACCCTTCATATATAAAATATTGGAACCAAAATAGCAATAACTGCTGAAAAAAGCTAGAACTGCCTGAGTTTTGTTGGTGATAAGAAATTGTATTGGGTCCCACGTAATACTTATAAACAGCCCCTATACAGTTGAGATAAACTACCGCTAAGTGAAGAATACGACGAAACAAGAAAAAGACCGTAAATCTAGAAGGATTCTAGTTTTCATGGATGCCATAATTGGTTGAAATTGCGCAGTACTTTCACATACAGCTAGAATCTCACGTATTATCAATGTTCTGCAGTGTACCCTCAGAAGGGGAAAAAACTACGCCCATCTAAGATTTAATAGGAAAAAAGCTGCAGTGACTTTTGAAAAACTTCGAAATTCCAAAGATTTGTAAAAGTGAAAGGAGTCTGCAGTACTTTTGGCTTAATTTTTGGTATTTAATCATAAATTATACACCAAAAATATCCTACTGCAATTAGTCATTATTATTCAATTTTCCATAATGGTTTACCTTTAAGAAAAGTCACTAATTCAAATAGTTTGGAGAAGGTATAAACATCCTATATTAAATAATTCGTGCTTTTATTTTGGCTTTAAATAGCTCATTAGTCATTACCCTGAAGAACATTTATGCTGCGATGTGAAAGTTCTAAGCACTTTTTCTTCAACAACAGATATTGTCAACAATAATTGCAAGCTTGGTATTACGTTTTATTTCCTTTCTATTTTTATCTGTTCATATTTGGTTGCAAATCATTCCAATAATCTTCAAGATAATATACTTTCAGGTAAAATTCATCTAAATGTTGTGCTATTTGTCAAAACTATCTGATAACAAAGTGAATGGACACCGGAAATATATTTAATACATTTATATTCAACTTATCCTCATATAAATTCTTAATACACATTAAGATGGTTAATTAAAACATGAATTAATAAAAAGTACATTTGTTCTATTATATATATATATATATATATATATATATATATATATATATATATGTATATATAATGAGGATGTAAAGTCAGACCAGCTCTGTTTAGGCCTTTGCTTTCTTTAGCCCTGTGGTATCAATTATATTGCTTTCTTCGAAATTTTTTCATTTATTTCAATCTTTTTGTACTTTTGTACCGATCTCTGTATTATTGTCTAGACTCAGATTACTGCTCTTATTGTCTAAGTACTTAATTTGTCTTTTTCGATGGTTATTCTGGGTACTCCTCGTTGAATTTTCTCATCATCTGCAAAGTATAACTCATACAGAGTAATATCGTCATATAATTGAGTTCCAAAGTAAAATTTCGAATAATTTTGGGAATATACAGTAACCCTGCCTAAATCCTTTATCAATGATGAAATATTCGAACGTTTCTTAATCTTACTTCACTGGTTTTATTATTATTATGTAGACTTTCTTGAGCGATGATGACAGTTAAATTGAGTTTCTAATAATTTTGTCAGTGGGATGTTGTAGTAGGCTTTTCATGGATCGATAAAAAGCAAATATCTTTTTTGGAAACTGTTGGTCATGCAGATATTATAAATTCCACAATAAATGTTTTTGTGGATAGAAGAAAATCCTAGAAATCATTCAATAAATCTGTGTTATTTACGCTCTCGAAGAAGTTATTGCTAGAACACTGCATGTATTTTCAACAACAAATATTTTACAAATAGAAGACACAGAGTTGCTAATATACATATTGGCCTTAAGAGTAAATACTCATCTTCTATTTGTGGAATCAGTCAGTGCTGAGTTTTAACATTTATTAAATTATCTCTTTGATCATCAGCAAAAAATATTTTTTCTGAGTTGCTATAACTATTTTTTGTTTTGCAGGCATTGACTATTACAAAGATCTGATTACAAAACTACGGGCAAATAACATTGAGCCCTTGGTTACAATGCATCATTGGGATAATCCAACAGCTATTGAAAATGAAGGAGGTTTTATGAACGAGGTATTTTTACTAGAAATTAAACATCGCACACACTGATGTTACATATTCATAAGTAGCAGATTTTTCCATTTATTAGCTTATCAAAAAAATTCTTACAGATATTTTATTAGGCATTAACCAAAAATGTGGCAACAAAAGCGTGTTTTGTGTCCTTATTTAATAATGTGAAAACTGAATTCATTTTTCTTTCTCGACGTCAAATCATTCCTTTGATCAGAAATATCATAAGCCAGGAGGAAACGGTAGTGGTGCTAAATTCTGAAGACGTTTATATATCAATGCTGTCGGCCGAAATACCATTTGAAGGACACACATGCAATGTCACAAATGCAATGAACTGAGAAATTGCTAAATTAAGTTTTTGATCCTTAAAAAAAGGTACACTAAAGCTTGAAATAAAAGAATACCATATTTATTTATAAAGAAAATATATTTGTTTTGGGTATGTAGTACAGAAATCCTTTTTTTTTCTTATACTTTTTGCGTTAGCAAAAAAAACTGAACAAAGTCAGAAAACACAAGCAAAAAATTTGCGATTTCCATGAAATAGTTATTGTTTAAGCATCATTATATTTTATTCATGAGAAGTATTGCTTAGCTTTTGGTCCACAAAACTTTAACATAGACTGGATATCCATAAACTTTTCCTTTGCAACTGGAAGGCTCTCATTATAGGATTGTTCTGGCAGAAAAAACTCTGAGTCACCAATATTATGAGAGTCATTACGGGGTTTTGACTGGTAAGTGCCGTGAGAATAGATGATATCCAACAGGAATTGTAATGTTCTCTGTGAAAAATTAATCTTTGATGAACCTTTTCAACACTTATTTCTCTTATGGGTCGAGAAACATAGGACATGCCTTCTTATACATTGGTGATAGAAAGGTTGTCCGTTTTCTAATAAGTGGTTGGTCAACTTCAATCACATGAAAGACGCATGGCTTCTGTCAAGCATAAGGAATCACTTTTACCTACTTATCAGGCATTTTAGAAGGTGACTTCTGGTTAATGCAATCCATATTTCTGTCACATTCTAAATATGAATGTCCGCGAATTGGTAATATGATTTCAATCAAATCCAAACGTTTTGCACTGTGTACAACATGGTATATAAAATGAAACACATTGTAATTCTTATTCTTAACCACCGCAGGAATCACAGAATATCATCAGCTTCCGAGTATTTTTATGAAGCATATTAAATATATAGTTATAGAAGAATAAATACACTTTATCACATGCTTTTTTTGTTATTGTTTCAGGGTAGTAGATTTGAATGTAGGTAGTTCTTCCTCTTCTTCTTCTGCTTCTTCTTCTTCTTCTTCTTCTTCTTCTTCTTCTTCTTCTTCTTCTAGGTAGAACCAAGTTCTGTTATCTATACAAAGCCTCATCGATCCTCGTTTGAGGTCGAAATCCAACTGTCTTTCCATCTTTTGGGGGGCCGTCCAGGCGGCCGTTTGGTGTTTGGTTTCTCTCTCATCACGGTTTTTGCTAGTGTGTCATCGTCCATTCGTTCCACGTAGTCTCTCCACTGCCTACGACGATTTCGAACCCACTTCACAACATTCCCCACTCCGCTGTCCTCGCGTATTTTTGCGTTTCTTATCCTATCTCTTAAACTTGTTCCCTTGATCATTCTCAGCGTTTTCATTTTTGTAGTTCTCATAATTTGTTTTGTCTTTGTGGTTTCATTTCTTGTTTCTGCGCGGTAGGTCAGTATCGGTCTTACACAGACCTTGTAAATTCTTGCTTTGCTCTCAACCGTCATATGTTTATTGTTCCAGATTATGTCTCTTAGTTGACCTGATATCATGGCCGCTTTGTTGGCCTGTGTGCGTACTTCTTCCGTTACTGCTCTGTTACGTGTTATATGTGCTCCTAGGTATTTAAACTTCCCAACCTGTTCGATATGTTTGTCATCAACCATTACTTTGCATCTTACCGGTTCTTTTGCTATTACCATTGCTTTGATTTTCTCCACAGATATCTTCATATTATACTGTTTGGCTGTTCGATCAAGATGGAAAAGCATTCTTTGTAAGTTGTCCTCGCTATCTGTTGTCAAGGCAACATCGTCTGCAAAGCATATAATCTGAACGGTGTTGTGTCCCATTAGGTACCCAATATTTGTGCTTTTTACCTCATCAATGATTTCGTCCATGATTACATTGAAAAGTGTTGGACTTAGACTATCACCCTGTCTTATTCCTATGGATAGAGGGATTTCCTCTGTTAGAGTGTTATTTGTTTTAATTATCATGGTGTTTTTGGAATTCAGCTCGTATATTGTGCGTATGATTGCTTCCTCTACTTGTTTTCTTCGCAGTAATTCTGTTATGTGTTCCAGTTTGACTCGGTCGAACGCTTGTGTAAAGTCCACAAAACAAATGAACAGCGTTATCGTATTCGATAGATTTTTCCACCAGCTGTCTGATAATAATAGTAGGTAGTTCATGGATGGTAAAAAGATTTAAGGTTAATTGTCTTTTATAATAAACGTCATTTGTGATAATATTCGGGACACATAATTTTTTTTTAGAAATCCATCGAAAAAGCTTCTCTTCGAACGGATGACTGGCATTGAATCCTAGTTTCTCCTTTTCGTTTATAAAAAACTTATTCTCATTTTTTAACTTTTTTATTTTTTTTTCAATGTCATCTTTTTCAAGCTTAGAAGCATTTTTCATGCTTACTTTGAGAGCCCTTGACTTAGCCAGAAATTCATCAGAAGTACTGCATGTATCATTTCTTGGATATCCAAAACCTATATTAAAATCATTTACAAATATAGATTGATAGTTTCGTAGGATAGTTGATTTTTGTCTTTGAACATATCATACATTTTCACTCTTCTGATAAATATATTTTTGATCAGTCATGTAAGCTGCAATGATTTTTTCTTCCACGAAATGACCATATGTAATCCACAACCTTAGATTTAAGTGCTAGACTCACTTTTTTAGGACTGTTGCTAGGTTTTCCTCGCATGCTGACTGGGGCTTTACCAGTTGTGAGTAACGATTGTTTTTATTGTACACATTATTTGCCTTGTTATTCCATGCATAGTTTTTCGTTTCGTCTACAAGTCTGTAGGTGTAATTTGCCATATGTAACTTAGTTTCAAACTCTTCTTTTCTAGGTCCTCTTCTTTGAATTTCCAAAACACTTATTAAACCACATAAATAAAGGTTTTGTTCATTCCTAGAAGATAATAGGTTAAAATGTTTTAGAATTATAGCTCTCTGTTCCTTATCAACGACTTCAAAACACTTGTATCTCTTGCAACTAAAATTTGGACCAGCTTCATGACTTTGTACTCTAATTTTCTTATTTAGGTCGACAATCGACCCTAAAGTTGATGTTTTTTGCTATATGGCTTCAGATTAACCTCTAACGACATTTTCTAAAAATATGTATATAGTTTAACCGTAACTATCTCAGTGGATATACACCGCACAACACAACAGACGAATGAAATAATCTCAAAAAACATGACTTTTTAAACCAAACGTCACGCTGACAATAATGGACAATGCTTATTGCTTTCCTGTACGACTTGGACATTGCTTGTTATTACACTGTATCAATATGCAGATTACTCCGTGACTCTGCATGTTACCACAAAGTGTGTTATGGCTTTTCATTCTATCATATTTGTAATTTACAATGGTATTGCCAGTTCAAAAAACATTAAAATGTGAGTGCATGTTTTTCCCCTGTGCCCCTTCATTTTTAACTGAAATACATTATATTTCAAAATATTTTAAAATCTGAAAGGTAATTTTTCTAAAAGTATTGGTTCAAATTTGGAGAATTATATTCCAAATGGTACATCTGAAAATATCTAGTTTCTTCTTGAACAATAGTGTCGGCAGATATGGCTGATTTCATTTTTATTATCCTTCGACTATCGTTATTTATATTTTATTATAATCGTACATTACTCTAGATATAGATAATATAATTAAGATCTGGTTTAAAATCACATGAATAAAGTTATTCTGTACAGAGTGATAATAGAATTAAGTTACAACATTTTTTAGAGCATTATACCTGCTTTTGTTGACTATGCTACACTCCTTTGGGAAACACTTGGTGATGATGTCACATGGTGGACCACATTTAATGAACCAAAACAAACTTGTGCTGGAGGATACGATTATGGTGGTATTTCCCCACAAAAAAGAAATCCTGGTAGAGGTGGATACATTTGTGCACATAATTTACTCAGAGCTCACGCTAAAGCTTACAGAGTATACGATCAACGATTTAGGGCTACGCAGAATGGTAAGAGTGAGAAAAGCAGTACTTGTCAATATGATTAGGTTTTGAGCATAAAATTTCAATAGTTGTAAATTTTAAACAGCACAGTTTACATTCTTGATATTATTTTTGAACAACCTTGAAACAAACAATTTTAACAGTCGAATATGTAGATGCAATTTTTGACAAAAAATGTTATATTAAAACAAATGAAAAGTAATAAATAAATATAATTTAATATAATCACGTCAGAATGGTTATTTTAAGTATCGTTTATTTTTTAGGTAAGGTATCCATGGTAATTGACGAACCTTGGTTTGAACCAGCCTCAAACTCTTCTCAAGATATTGAAGCTGCTGAACGAGTTAATCTAATGACTGTAAGCTTTATATAATAAATATTTATTTCCTTCAAGTACGAGGATGAAATAAAAAGTTCTAGAGTATAATAAGAAAAACATAAAAATTATGATGTAAATATATTTTATTTTTCTTTATTATTGGAGTTCCAGTGTTTGGAATCCCTATTTGTAGGCGCTTTGGCCTAAGTGTGCAAAGTAGACGTTCAATACTTTCATGATCTCTAAATCGGACCCCATTCTAGCAAGGAATTTTTTCAGTTTTGGGAATAGATTAAAGTTAGGAGGGGTCTAATTAAGTGAATAAGGTGCATACCACACGACTTCAAACTTCAGTTCATGAATTCTGGGGATCCTCATAACAACTTTGTGGTTGAGAATGTTGCAATGATGAAAGACGACACTCTTCTTCAATAGATTTGGCATTTTTTTATTTTTTATTTCAAATGGTACAAAGGAATAGTGTAATGTTCGACGTTAATTATCCTGCCATTTCGTTAATAAATCTACCAAGATTTCTTTAGAAAACCAAAAAATAAGTGATCAAGATTTTTCTCTGCAGATGGAACGTTTTCCATCTTTTTTGGTATTGGTTCTCTCTTATCTATCTACTGTTTTGATTGTTGGTTGGTCTAACGCGTGTAGTGGTGAATCTAGGATTCATTTTCAGTAACCAACCGTTCTCTATTGAGTTGGACTTCTGGAGAACCAATACGGCACCCACCTTGCTGACAATTTTCTCATCCCTAATATATCAGTTAAGATATTATGTCCTGTCTCTTTCGATATTTCAGCAATCTGAGTTACCTCCGTGAGTCTTAATTCATAGTGATTTTGTATCACTTCTCCGGTTCTGATGGATTTTGTTCTTCCAGAATGCTCAGCACTTTGAGTGCTTGTACCACAAATTTTGAAATCCACAACAAACGTTTTTACAGTGTGAATGAAGACTCTCTCAATGTTGACACTTCAGTTTTTTTCTATTCCTGGAAACAACAAAAGTTTAAAACTTAATAAAACAGTCGAATAAAAATAACATGAAACGATTCAGGTCATAATGAAAAAATATCACCTAATAATCAAAATGGTGCTGTGAGAGCTACTTTCAGAAAATACCAGAATATTTTCAATCCATCCTTGTATATTAAATACATGCTGCAATTTGTTAGAAGTTTTTCGCTAAAAAACACATTTTTTAGAGTTGATATTCATTTAAATTCATTTAGCTAAACTTGACAAAATCTATTTGCAGTTTTACTAATAAAACTTCTGCTATGATATTTACCATTTACATTTAAGCGAGGTTGGTTATTTTTGGACATTCGCCAGTGATGCCATTAATTAACATTTCAATCATTGATAAATACCCCCAAGCTGGGTTATTATCGCTGACTCTTTCTAACTTATTGCTATTGCTATTTCGCTATTTTTAACAACATTTTTAGTTGTGGTTCATTTTTGTGTGCACAAATGGGAAGTATCATGATATTGTAGTATATACGACCGTTTTTGATAAATTAAAACAATCGCCTTTAATAGTTATAATCGATATATGCCTAAATTTCAGGCTATAATCACCAGTCCATGGCTTAAAATCAATTTTTGAAATTTTTAACGTTATTTTGTTTCATTCATATAACACTCTTATATAAGATTTAACTTCAGCCAATAGCAAGAAATAATTTATTTTACACCCAATATTGAATTCATCAAAGTAATAACTCCGTTTTAGTATGGATGGTATGCACATCCAATCGTTTATGGCGATTATCCAGAAGTAATGAGGCAAAGAATTGATAACCGTAGCCGGCTTCAAAATTTAACTGAATCACGACTTCCTTACTTTACTGATGAAGAAAAAGCTGAACTTAAAGGTATGTTGACAACTTTTTTAAATCTATCAGTCTAAAGATTTCTGATTGGTGTAAATATTTAAACTACATCAGTCCGATTTGGAAATAAAATTTAGAAGTAAGTTTTGAACTCGATTTAGTAGTATTTCAAATATATGAAAAAAAAAGCATGGATAGATCCAGCTCAGATTTCAACATCAAAACAAGTGAATATTATAGGAGAGAAGGCTTTGATGTGTATTTGGTGGGGTGATAAGGGAACTGGGCATCAATGCTAAAACTTAGTGAAACAATTACTGGCGATCGATATCGACCACAGCTGATAAAATAAACCAAGTATTGAAGGAAAAACGACCAATATACGTCCTACCCCACCCGCACCTAGCTTAGCTCCTTTGAACCACTATGTATTTCAATCAATGCAGCATGGATTTTTAGAACAATACTTAGATTCTTATGAACAAGGGGAAACGAAGAGTTTTTTTGGCACGGAATTCATTCTTTCACAAAAAGATAGCAAACAGTCATAACTAACGATGGCCAATACTTTGATTATTCAGATAATTAATTTTTCTTCTAGAAAAACATGCTCAAATTTTGCGAAAAAATCGACATTACAAATCGAAACTCCTGTTAAATAACGTTTACGTAACAATATATAACGTACGATAAAATTGGTGCATGCTAAAACTCTAGTACCTATTCTCCAATCAGATAGATGGTAGCTAAAACACTTTTTTTCGAATTTTTAAAGAGTCCAGTCTATTGCCACATTGTTTTTTTTTTATCTATGGTTAGAACTTAAATATAGTGCATCGTCAGTTAACGGAGAGTTTTGATAATTGCTGGATGGGAAGAAGTCGTTTTATTCCCACTAAGATCTCCTGACCTAAAACTGTCAGATTTCTCTTTTGGAGAAATCTTAAAGAAATTGTTTATTCAATGTTGGCAAATATCAGGGAAGAGTTGCTTGAAAGGATATCCCATAACTGCAATATTATTGGAAATAATAGTGGAGTCATTTTTTTTGTTTCTCTTTAGTTACGATCAATCCTTTAAAATGTTTTTCGATCCGAGAAAATTCGATTTGGAAAATTCTACACATAAATTCTTTTTGTTTATAGAGAATTGCATTATGTTCGCTCATAAATTATATACATGTTACATGTTAGCATTACTTTAAATTATTAAGTCCATTGTTTTCTAAAAATAACTTAATTAAGTAGTTGGGTAATAGCAGATTATTGTTATATTTCGTTCAGTTATGGTAAATTAATTAGTCGATAAAAAAGAGCTTAATTTTCTATAATGCATATTACTATAATCCGCGTTTACTGCAGTTACTAGGGATAATAAATGTAGAATACCTTTTTTTTAGATAATTGTCTAGAGTATCTAAAAATCGAATTTTAGCTATGAAAACTGGCCCATCCGTCCCTAACTTCATTGGTAGTGTTAAAAATTGTTTATAGTCTGGATTCGTGATACTATCGGTTATATAACATGTCAAATTTTCATTAAAATATGCAAGACTGCTTAAAGGCTACAGCCTAAAAAGTAAGTCACTGGATACCATATCTCTGTTATGAGGCACCTTCGATAGATAGATAGATATTTTGACTCCTTTTATACAATGTCGAGAACTTGACATATACTCAACGGACAGCAATATGAGACAGTAATAAGTCCAAAAGAGTTTGAAATTAAATTATACATTACAAATATTTTCGCCTAAAGTTTATTTTTGTTATTTAAGAGAGCTATGATTTCTTGACCGTCAATATTTATACCACAAACTTGGCAGCATGGGCTGAGGAAGCTCCAATTTCTCATATATCTCTTGGCGATGACGTTTCCGTTAATTCCTACCAACTAGATGACTGGGAAAAGACTGTCACAGGTTGGTTTAAGGTAAGACTTTCCAGTATGCAACATCTGATTTTTTTTTTCATCTGTAATTCCTTATTTCAAAACATAACTACCAAAATTTGAACAGTTAAAACAATAATTAATTTTTTTGTGATTTAAGTTTTTTTTACATAAAAAAATAGGTTGAAATGGAAAAAAACTTGTCAACATTATCATTGAGCGCAATTCTTTCAATAGCTACATTTCATCTCTTCCTAAGGAATCTAGAACTACAACTAAATACTTATATCCTCTTATTAAAAAATGCTTATTATAAAATTTATATTTCATCTTTTAAATAAATATCAATATGTGGAACTTTTCATCTTATATGAAAATTTTAGAATTAATTATGCTTTTATTGTGAACCAAAAAAAAAATTAAAATTCCAGGTAGTTCCATGGGGTGCACGCCATTTAATTAGATGGATTCGTGACACATACGGGGATAAAAAAGGAATTGTCGTTACAGAAAATGGATATCATGATGATGGTAACAATATGACAGATCTAGGTTCTAGGGGACGTTATCATAAGGTAAAAAATTTTGAAAAGTAATACACACTTATAATAATTTAATCACTTAAAATATGATATTAAATAAATAGTTTTTCTAAAAGTATTCATCAGTATCAGCAATCTAAAAATGTGTGAAATAATTTTTGTCTATATATTTGTTGTTTTTCTACGATCTCGAGCTGTTATCTAGAAATGTCATATTTTGTAAAATATTCCATCGAATATGGGAAAAAATTAATGGAGCGATATTGTTATTTTTCTTTCAGAGGCGAAAATAAAAGAGTTTATAGTTACACTGCGGTGATTATAGTACCGACAAAAGTAAAACCTTTAAGTAAGTACCAAAAGTTAAAAATTCTCAGGCCTAAAGAATTTTGTTTTTGCACGAGACTGTACCCAACACACGTCAACTTTCAATAGAGACATATTCCTATACAGTAATAACTTTGATTATAGTATATCTGGCAGCTCCGCAAATGTCCATATTAAATGATCTATAGAGTAAACGTGTGTATAGTAGCGTTCATATAATGTGAGTCTCATACCAATACAGTTTGTTATGTTGACATCCCAACATATTGAGAAAATAAATAAAAATATCGAGAAATATATTTAAAAACATGTCACATTCTTAAGAACTAACCTAATTAACTTAGGTTTGAATTATCGTGCGTTGCCAAGTTGTGATCACTGTACCCCACTACGCATCAGATGTTTTCAAATTCAATTAAAAATATTTAAAAAATCTGTATTTTCTAAACAAAACGGTCAAGAAATTCCCGGTTTTTTCTAAAAAATTCATAATTTTTGGATACATGTTGCATTAGTTTTTAAAAAATATGGTAAAAACTGTTTTTGAGATATTCCAAAGTTTATTGACATTTTGTTATATGAGGTGACCTCCAGCATGTTAATTATGCATATTTTAATTGTTAATATTTCGTCTCACAGATGATTAAAAAATTTCGTTTTTTTTTTAATTAAATAAAAGACATTTTTGTAAACTATATATTCAAGTTCGATCACATTCCCAAAAAAAGTCGTTTCACGAGTGAACTACCTTAAACGGAATTAAAAAGTATTTTTTTTTTAATTTTAGAGCTGAAGATTAAATATTTAAAAATAATTTCCTAAAATGATGCCTAGCAAATAGTTTATACTTCCCTTTAAACTAAGTTTCTAAAGTCAAATGGTTCATGAGCCTATATAAAAAAATTTTGCAGGAAAATACATTCAATTAACTCAAAGAATGCTAATAACGCCAATAATTGCTACGAAACTCTAACATAGTGGGTGTTTGCCACGCATTTAGCCAATCTTAATATTATTTATTTGTTTCCAAAAGATGTAATTTTAGTACTTCATCGTTTTTTGAATTTCTAGCTGTATTTAAGTAATATCAATGATGCCATGTACAAAGATGGCGTTAATGTAATTGGTTACATGGCTTGGAGTTTAATGAATGACGTTGAATGGTATGCAGGTTGGTTGTAAGTATATTTGCCGCATTACGATAAAAGTTATAATTTAATTGTTATATTGGAGGAAAATTACTTATCTTTCAGGTGGCTTTAGAGCATCAGTATTATCTACTAAAATTTTAAACCAGCTGCAGAACAACTGTCTGCCCCATTTTATTCAAAGATAATATTTGAAAGGGGTCAAAAGTTGAAATGCAATTGAAAACTTAAATGACGTTTTAGCTATTTATTACACGTGTTTTAGTATTTTAACAAAATATTTTATATATGTTTTATATTAAAAAAATGAGAGATTTTTCCATAATATTTTTTCTAACTTCAGGGACAGTATGTGAATCCATTAATGGGATATCTGTTGTGTCAAATGTTGAGTTTGTATTTCAGATCGACTGGTTTTATTATCTTTGGGTCATTTAAATTCTGAATAATTTTAATTGTCGTGCCCAATTTTGAAAAAAATTGTATTATTTCCGAATAAAACAAGTTTATAAAAAATTTTGCATTTGGAAATTAACAGCCAAATTCAGTAAAATACTTTAAGTTTTAAACGTTAATGCCTACTAATTGTTATAATTCGTTATGTTTATCATGTTTTCATAGAATATGTTTAGGTCTTTTGATAAATCTCAATATATTTTTTAGGGTAAACCTTGGACATTACCATGTGGATTTTGATAGCCCAGAAAGGACAAGAACACCAAAAGAATCTGCTGAATATTATAGGAAAGTTGTGACAACTGGATGTCTGGTAGATACTTGCGAACCTGCTCCGAGGAAACTTTATATTTAGATAAAATGTTCTGAATTGATGTATTTTTCATTATTAAAAGATATTTAAATGGTTAGTCATTTTTTTTAACTCAAATCTCATTATCATCTGCGCCTTTCTGACTGAATGAATTAAAGAACAAAACATACTTAATCATCGATGCCCAAGCCCCCTAGCTGCAGGTCATTCAAGGACGGTGATTTTTGCCAATCCAAGCAGTTTCATTAGTTGTACTTGCATAACTGCTTATGGTGACAAAATTGTATCTCCGAAATGTCTCTGCCTTAGTCTGTTGAGTACTGAGCACTCTCTGAAACATAGTCAACAGTTTCATCCTCTGCCAGACATCATCTACGACACTCCTCAGGTGACAATGTCCTATCAACAACTCAACTACAATTCGTAGCTCTTTCCTTTCTATAGAAGGAAGCTCCCGTACACGTCGAGCGCTAGGTCAAGTTATATGTTTCTTGGCACATTTCATTTCAGGAGTTCCTCTCCACGATTCAATAAATTTGCTTTCCAGCAACAATTTTAATTTTCTTTTGCCAACGACAATTGGGACAGATACAATTGATTGGGGTCATATGGTTCAACTGGGGACCACATCTTTGCCAGACGGTCAATTTCCTCACTCAGGTGTATATTCGAGTGACCCGGGACCCACACGAGAATATATATTCTCTTTTTTTTTAAATTTGATATCGACAAAAAGAAATATAATTAACAAGTAGTTAAGAGAGTAAATACTCCTGTATAGTATTAGATTTAAATAGAGGCAAAGCCGGGTAGTAAAACTTTACAAATAAAACTTTATTTGAGACTGAAAAAGTAATATTAACTTTTACTAATATTATTGCAATACGAAGATATCTGGTTTATCAGAGATTAACAAAGAATCAGAAATAATAGATAATGGGTGTTGCCAATGTGTTTGAAAAAATGTTCTTGAATTTTGTATCTGTCCTTCCAAAATCCAATTGTTAATAACACACAAAATAGAAAGTGTCTTGTCCGGAAGAGTCAACCCCTCTACTTCTATGTAATTGATTGAGCTGAATCTAAATTCGGGGAACCAATAGCCCCATCAGGTCAGAATTTTCCTTAATCCTGGGAAAAATCATTTAAAAACGTAAAAATTGGGCATTTTTCGGATTGTATGTATTTGGAGCGCAAAATTCGGAGTTCAAATTGGCCCATAAGGTCATAGGTTTCCAGCATGACATCAAAGATATAGAGCTGGACATTAAAAAGTAAGCTTGTTTCCAAAAGCATCAAACAGAAGCGGACTTGTTACCCGTTATGGATTTAGAGAACAAGATTGTGAGAATTTCGAAAATTGTGACAAATAAATATAAATAATTTCTAAAATCTTTAAAACTCATGATTTCACACACAAAAAATAAATTTAAAATTATATCTTGTTATTTATATAATAAACGGGGTAAAGTAATAGAAATTTTCATACTTATAAACTCAGAACAAGAAAGTTGGTTCAAGTTAGCTTATAAAACATTGGTCTTAGAAATTTAGTTTAAAGTAGGTCACTCGCGATAGTCGTAGACAAAAGTATAGCTTTTACGTAAGTACCAAAAGTTAAAGATTCTCAGGCCTTTTGTTCGAGACTGTACCCAACACATGTCAAATTTCAATAGAGAGACATTCTTATACAGTAACAACTTTAAATATAATAAATCTGGCAGCGTCGCAAATGTCTACATTAAATGGTCTCTAGAGTAAACGTGTGTATAGTAACGTTCGTATAGTGTGAGTCTCATACCTATACAGTTTGTTATGTTGATATCCTAACATATTGAGAAAATAAATAAAAATATCGAGAAATACATTTAAAAACATGTCACATTCTTAAGAACTAACCTAATTACCTTAGGTCTGAATTATCGCGCGTTGTCAAATTGTGATCACTGTACCCCACTATGCATCAGATGTTTAAAAATGTATAAAAAAAACTTCATTCAATTAATAGCGCCATCAGATCAGAATTTTCCTTAAACCTGGGAAAAATCATCTAAAATCGTAAAAATTGGGCATTTGCGGTTTCCAGCATGATATCAAAGATATGGAGCTGGACATTAAAAAGGAAGCTTGTTTCCAAAAGCATCAAACACAAGCGGACTTGTTACCCGTTATGGATTTAGAGAACAAAATTTTGAGAATTTTGAAAATTGTGACAAATAAATATAAATAATTTCTAAAATCTTAAAAACTCATGATTTCACAGACAGTTTGTTTTATAAATAAAAAAATTGTGATCTGATTTGTAATGTTGGCAAATAAAAATCAACTTCATTCTCACTTAAAATATATATAGAATCCAAAAAGGAATTACTCGTCGTGAAAAAATATTTCTTCTTTTTTTTTGCTATTCCTGCCATGTACGATTCTACAAACAGTTAAAGTTTCGACAAATTTTACACTTTTGGTGCTTCTTTTAAAGCGGAAAGTTCATGTGTTTATATGTTCGCATCTATCCTTAATGGTACACAAATACAAAGTTACTGGTACTTCGGATTATTAAAATTACCATGTAATCCAAAAATAGCAAATCTTCACGTTTTTCAATTACTTTCGTGATTTACGGAGAGCCCTGACCTGATGGGGAGATTTAGATTCATAATTTATTAGAGAATAGACCACCAAACAAGAAGTTATTCCAATAGGATTAATTTAAGTTGTCCGAATTCGCATTGAATCCGAGAAATAACAAACAATACAATTTGGGAATCTTTGGAGCATTTTCGAGGACTTCAGACTAGAGAATCTAAATTATCGGAAAAGCTTTTTTTGTGTGTGCCAGTGAAATGGTAAAATTTGCTTTCTCGAACCAGAAATGTTGTTTGATTTTAGATAAAATTGGCAGACTATAATCTAGCAAACTTTCTGTAGAATAGGTGCTAAGTGATAACCCACAAATAACAGAACGTATCTTTACAATGTTTGAGATAGAAACCTGAAATGTTGACAGGGTCTTGATGAAATCGAGTTAAGTTAGGGGATTATAAAATTCTAAAAGTTGGTGACAGTACGTACACGCTTGGAAATTTTTTTCGTGTTATAAGCATGATAATATAATTTGAATATATGGTCCACTTCAAATAAATAGATAATCACATGTTTTTTTATCAAATCATTCCAAACAATAAATTTATTTATTTGTTTTAACATTCGTTTTTCCTGCTATGTTAAAAGCTTTACGTCAGTGGATTTTTATATGTTAGTTGCCGTGCAAATAATCTGGAGCAGATAAATACTGATTTGTTCAGTTGAAGTATTAAAAACAAATCAAGAGGAATTTTTGTAACCATATTTAATGACATTTTATTACTGTATTCGACAAAATATATATGTTTCTATAACCTACCATCATGAATGTCTTTGTTGTAATATTCTTGTCAATAAACTGTTGTCTGTTTACGCAAAGGTAAGTAAATCATAGTATCGTACGAGACGCTTAAAATTGGATAGGAAATAATTAAATTTCGATGTTTTGGTGAAGTCAAATAAATTTTTGTTTTATATTTTGTGAAATACTGATATCTTAATAATAAAATTTTTACTATGCTATAGCGTCAAACCTGTAGATCTTAGATTAAAAATTAAATTTCTCTTTTGATTCTTTTTATGCTCTTCAAAAAAACCAACTTCCAGTTAACTCCTGGTAAGTTTAAAATCTTTAATTTCATGATCATTTAGCAGGCGCGGATCCCCCCCCCCCCCCCCCCCGCAAGAGCTTTGAGTTCCGGAAAATAGACCCGATTTTGCATCTTATACTATAGTTTATTCAAGAACTAGAGAGAGTAATAAATCATTTTTTACCCTTTTTTTTTTCTTCGCAAAACACCTGTGTTCTTTGGTCCGGTGTCTTTGACAAAATCTGTTAGACATATATATTTTTTATAGGAATGGGTTAGAAATTTTATAATCCAAAATACCGGTCTATAATAATGGACGATTTGGGTTGGATAACAATAGATATTTGGATGTGTGAAGTGTGAAAAAGGATTTTAATCCTTGTCATAGGCGTCGGCAGGAGGTTCATTTTATCACTAAGTATTTATGGCATAGAATATCATTTCGGTAATAAACTTAAAACAAAAAGTATTTATAATATTATTTTATTTCTTATGATTTTTTAAAAATTCACATACATAATTAAAAACATTTTTAGGACATTCGACGTTTCAGTTTATTTATTTCTTAAACCATCTGCAGAATTACAATTAAACACTAAAAAGAGATTCAAATGTAGTAAATTTTTATATGTTACAGAAAATTTAAATAAAAAATTGTGTTTACGCTGGTACACATTACGTATCTAATTCGTAATCAAAGTCAGTGAAGCTATCTTCGCTTAAATTAATTATAATTGGTTCCTCTATCTCACGGATCATGAGATGGAGTTTCCACATTTTCTTTTATTCTTTTATTATATGGATTTTTCCAAATTTTCTGCAGTAACGTTATTCCCAAAAATCTTTCAAAAGTTCTGTTAAATTACTAATTTCGTAAGTTGTGTTATTTCTAGCAACTCTACCTTTTACTTGAGAGAGATATTTCCTTCGCCAACGGACATTTTCCGGACGATCTATAAGAATAGATTTCCTATCTGGTTTTTCCCAGCAAAAATTTAGTCCTCTGAGCAATTTCCAGAGCTCTGTTCTTTTAATTTCAGGTAAATCCCGATCTTCATTGATTTTAGTTAGAAATTTGTCGACGGTTGGGATCTGCTTCTCATAATAAGGCGTATGTACAACTCCTTTTATTGCAGTTTACGTCTCTTCTTCCAACGAGGTTTTTCGTCTGCCTGTGAACGAATGTGACTTGGGAGTACTAACAATTCCAGTCGTTTTTTTCTAAGTCAGTATTCGGTACATAGTAGATTTTCCAACTCTTGTCATCTTGAAACACATCTCAACAGAACTTTTAACATTATTATCTAGATATCGATATTTTAAGGCATCATAAACATTCATAGTAATAAGTTTTTCGTTGAGGAAAAAATGCCCTGGTTTAACGATTTTGGAATAAATATACATGTCAAAGCCATATATTTTGGGTATATCACTAATCTCATATAATATATAAAAACAAGCACAAACAAGATGAATCACTAAGGACACACTGTATGGTGTACTTTGCTCACTGACGGAAATTAAATTAAACTATCAGAAACTCTATTATTGTAGTAAATTTATAAAAGCTTATAATGTTTAAATATAATTAAATATAATTAGATTCACGGCAGTTCTCAGTTACCTGCGGTATTGGAGCAGGTTATTTGAAGGTTTCGGTAACAGTTTTATTACTCTCTCTAGTTCTTGAAGAGAGTATAGGAATGAGTATGCTTGCGATCGCCTCTGCCCTTCCCAAGAGCTTTGAGTTCAGGAAAATAGAGCCGATTCTGCCTTTTATATTAGGAATGTGTATGCTGCTAGCACTCCCCCCGTTGACAACTTGTTTTTCTTGTGATAGCCACTCCCCCCAAGAGTTTTGAGTTCAGGAAAATAGACACGAT
Organism: Diaprepes abbreviatus; assembly: GCA_034092305.1. Lineage (NCBI taxonomy): Eukaryota > Metazoa > Arthropoda > Insecta > Coleoptera > Curculionidae > Diaprepes > Diaprepes abbreviatus. The sequence continues at coordinate 10,795,881 of JASJET010000228.1, forward strand.
TCTGTCTCTTATACTAGAAATGTGTATGCTGCCCGCATCCTCCCCCCCCCCCTATCGACAACTTCTTATTTCTTGTTATCGCCCCCCTCTCCAAGAACTTTTTTACACTAGAAATGGGAATGTTGCTGATGTCTCCCCCTCTCCCCCCCCCCAAAGAGAGAGGCTGGATCCACCCCTGTCATTTAGTAGATGTAAATCAGTAAATTTTAAATCAAAAATATGTTTAAGTAGAGCATGATGCATTACATAACCCTCCTTACATTTTTAGTTAATACAGCTTCTAGCATACAGATTAATTTTATGTCAAAAAATAATGATAATAATGCAAATGTATATTAATTTACATATTCACAGCATATTTGTAAACGCATACTAACTTTTTTAGCAATGGAGACAGCAATTTTGCACACCTCTTCAGTGAAGAAGTAAGCAATATATCATTTCCTGATAATTTCTTTTGGGGTTATGCCTCAGCTGCTTACCAAGTAGAAGGTGCTTGGAATGAGGATGGTAAAGGTAATGAAAATTTTATAACATGCTAACTTTTTAATACTTCATTAATCTGTATATTTATACGATTTCTTAGGTGAAAGTACTTGGGATTACGATGCCCATAATCATCCAGATATGTTTCATCAAAGACAAAATGGTGATGTTGCTTGTGATGCTTACCATAATACTGATACTGATGTTGGTAAGTCAATAAGTATTCTCTTTTTGATATTTATGAAGATAGTATTGAAAAATGTCTAGTTAAATACAAACGATCGTTATGTGTTTTGTCAAGTGTTTGTAGATGAGAGGTCATTACAGTGTAGCCTAGAGTACAGACCTTCAGGGTTGACTGATCCTGAAGATAACCCCAGTTGGTTAGAGCTTCGCAATCGAAGATGATGTGTGAGGTGGTTGCGACGTCTTCGCAACATAGTTCACATCTTGATTCCTCATTATAAACGCCACTTACGCTACAGTGGGGATTTATTAAATTTATTACCAGGCTAATATATTATCTGTTTAAATGCAGAACATCGTGGCATCGTTTGCGCAGCAATAGGTTGGTGGTTTTAATGGCCCCGGTTTTGTTGTTTTATCTACCCACGAATAACAGCCTTAGTGAAGCCAAATACTGGTTCCGGTCCAATAAATGTTGTAGCAAACTTTGGGCGTGCAAGTTATTGGGCTTTCCAACTGCCTAGGATACCCTTTTGTCCTGGTACCCATGCAAGAGTAACCTTGTTATATTTTGGTAAGGCGATTAGGTTTTGAAGACAGTCTACTCTTATACCTGTTTAGATTTTATTTGAGGCCGTGCAGGCGCTTTTTGCGCTGCCTGACTGTTCAAGAAAATGCTCCAATAATCTATCGTTAAACTCCCTCGAAAACAATTATCAGTTGTGTGTAATAATGTGGCATACTGCCCCAATTATTCAATTATATTAAGGTTGACGATGGCTTCGTATATTTCGGCTTCTACGCCATGACCACTTTTGGACCCGTTTGTAAACCAGACGAGGTTTCCTGACTGATTCTATGTTAGATCAGATCCTCTCATCTAGTCAGTCTGAATGGTATAGGGTCTGATGAAGTTGTAAACTTTAGATATGATATCACTGTTCAACTTCAATAGTGAGTTCGTTATCATGACTTTGCCACTGGTGTATGTGACGGTAGGTCTAGTCTACCAGACCTTTTTTTCCAGCCTGTAAGCCTCCATTCTCACTTTTGCCTTGATGGTTACATCAAAGAAGGAAGATTTTAGTGGGCTTCCTATGACTGATATTGAGTTACCTGTCATCGCTTCCATAATGTTCAGCCAGACCAGTTTTTTGAGTTTAAATAGCTCCAGAGTGCCCGCCTCTGGGAGACCTTTGTTCACCATACAACCGAGCTGTAGGTTATCATGGCTCTTACTATTGCTGTGTTAATCCCAATATTTTGCTATGGGCTCTTTTTGCTGTCTTGAAGATTATGATTTTCTGTAAGTGTGAGTTATAGATAAGCTTTGTATCCAGGATTAAGCCTGGCTCAACTGGTATTGTGTTCCGAAGAGAGTTGATAGTTGTACCTACCTTTTATTAGTGAAGGGTATAAGTGTGTTTTTTTCAGGATTTAACCTAAGGTGCTTTTTAGTGCATTATTCTTGAACTAGTTCAGACCCCCGGTATGAGTTACGATTATGTTTTGCCGAGCTCCCTCACGATGATTATAACTAAATCATCAGCGTACCTCTCGGTGTAGTAGCCTTGATTCTTGAGGTTTATCAGAAGTTCGTCGACCACCAGGTTATATAATAGAAGAGATAGAAACTCTTCCTGGGGGCAGCCCTTGGTTGCTGATATTTCTACGGTTTCCTCCAGCAGATTTGATTGAGGTCATCTGCCATGGATCAGGTTAGGTGTTAACTTCTTTTTAATATTAATTGTTGTAAATTTTCATTTTTGATTTTCTTGTTTCACATCTTTTGTAAAAAAGATGGTAGCCTGGAAATAAAACGTTGGCCTCAAAAGTTACCAGGAAAAGAATTTGGGTATTTATCTTTGTGATTTTATGTTTATAATATTATCTTTTCTATTGGCCCTTATTTTATTTAAGGAGGATACAACAAAAGCTTTCTGCCTAAGAATAACACGAAATATTTTCTTTTGGTTATTTTATTTTTCGATACAATCTCGCTTCATCCTTTAATCCTTAGGATAATTATGTTCCTTTGTTAGAAATTTGATTACAACCCGATGTTTTAATTTCACGAAACTAATTTTTTGTTACAAAACACTTCATAAAACGCAAAATAATGAACGAATAAAAATCGAAATTGCCACAGAAGCATTTTTCTAGAATTAGCTGCGCTATAGTTTATCTCTTAATGTTTCTTTAAACTTGTGAGCAAATTTTTTGCTTAGAATCTCGCTAGCGGTTGTCTTAATGTTTCGGTTCTTTCTATCTATTGTCAGGTCCATTTCTGAAATGAAAGCTATTTTATTTTACGTTTATTACCAAAGAACAAAATTTTAGATTTTCAATGATAAAAAATCATGAATAAAGAAGTTCTACTTGGATAAATCAAATTAAAGAAAAATATTAATAATTTCATTTGCTTAGATACGACAACGCCGCAGTACGAGTGTCAATAACTTAATGCATTTTTTATATTATAATGATACTTATTATCTTCAATTGTTATCTGGAATTATTTAAAATATAATACCAGATTTTCTGACTAAGCCTCTTAAAATAAATTCAATATAATATTGCGATGTTGCCATATTCAAAAAATTTTGTTAATTCCTTGATAAAATTTTTATTTGGGGTTTGTTAAATTAGAGGTCGTGAAGAGTCTAACATGGAATATGAAAAAATGGACTTATATGGTTTGAAAAATTGTCAAGTTTTTGCTTTATGATACGCCAATGTAAAAATAGATTAAAGTGTAGGGTCTTAGCAGTTAAAAAGTAATGTCTCTGGATTCTTGCAAAAAGTATTATTTACGTAGATACTTGGGTCATGCGCTATTTTCGAAGTGCACTATTTCGATTGTTATTATAGCTAAAATTGCGCAGGTGGATTTGCAGAACCAAATAATAATAATACGTTTATTATTCCACAAAATTTTACAAAAGAAAAAATTAATTGAAATACAATTATAAAAATAAGATTAAAAAGCCTCTATCAGCATTTTACGTGATAGAAAGTGCTGTTTAAGGCTATACTGGGCAACTAAAGTAAAAAAATTTAAACTTTATATTTGACAAAAAAGAAAGAAGTCAAATAGAAGAAGAAAAGGAGCAACGAAGCTAGTGCATACAAAAATGGTAAAAAAATAAAAAAAAGATTCATTAATTTAAAACATTGTAAACGGCTATTGACCATGCAGTACTGTAAGTTTTATCTTTTTTTAAAAGATAATATGCTTGGTAAAAAATCCCTAATTTCATATTTATTTAAGAGATTAGCTATGCTATATGAATACGATTTTTTAAACATTTCCTTATCATGTGATACTATCGTTAATAGCTTTTTTTGCATATATTTTAGTTATAAAAATTAGTTCGAAATTTATGTTATAGAGGTACAGTAAAGTTTTTAGTTTAATTATTTTATAATATAAACACAATGAGTGAAGAAGTCTATGAAATATGTTAAACCATCCTAATTCATGCAGTTTATACGACACTCTCTGTCTTCGTTCTGATTCCACGGATCAATAGTACACACGAATTTTAAAGTTTCGGGATTTGTTTAGTGTTGACAGAATCCAAAAAAGAACCACACGTTAACCGCAAAATTAAAATGCGATAAAACAAGCGAATCGCATAATTCAGTTTTTGTTTTTTTGGAAAGATATTGTCTGTACGAATAAATCATCTTTAATATGGAAAAACCTCTTATCAAACACAAAGTTACAGGCTCAGTGAATTTTTGTTTTGATTCTATCATAAGGCCTAAATTTCTAGTACATTCTTTAAAAGAAATAGTATCCGGACTCATTTTTATATTTAAAACATTTAACAGGTTCTTTTTAATATTATTACTGCAAGCAAATAAAGCTGCCGACTTAGATTACTTTTAAGTAAGTGATTTCTGGTGACATCTAATAATTGATTTAAATCATGATTATTTTGAATGTTCGCCATTGCAGCATCAGCAGGTTTAAACGATAAGTAAATTTGAGTATCATCCGCTTATAGGTGGTATTTGGAGTAATTTAAAAATTTAATAAAATTTGATGTTAAAATACTGTAAAACAAAGGAGCCAATATGCTTCCTTGTGGAACACCTGCCATTACATTAAGTGTCTGCGACCGCTCTCCGTCAAGAACAACTCTCTATGTTCGATCCGATAGAAAAGACAACACCAGAGACAAAGAAGTTTTGGAGAGTTTTATAGTTGAGAACTAAGTTCCTCTAATATAATTGTATCTTATACACTCAACAGCAAGTATGTTGTATATATACAGATCTCTACGAGATTTTATATTCAGATTCCGTGGAATGCTGGGAGATGGCGCTGCTTGTATTAGATTTCATATTTTGTCTAATATAAGTTGCTAAAAGGATTTATCTCCATGATGCTGAGGTGCGTTGGCCTATTCTGTACTGACGAGAACAAAAAGTTCGAAACCGGTCTATAGATGGCGGTGCACCAACATGAGAAAGACTTTCACCCTTTCCTGGTATTCTTGCAATTTGAGATAGTGCTTTGTATCTAACTGTGTCAGAACAGAATATAAGATTTTTCAGTTGGCTGAGAACTAATTTTCTCTTATATAATTGTATTTTATACACCCAGTTGCAAGTATATTGTATCCACTATTGGTAAAAGTATAATTATCTACAGCAAAAGCTTGCTTATTAATACCAGCATGCAGCCAGGTTTCCGATATCCCGATAAGATTAAATTTATTTTGATTAAGATGATCTTTGAATATAATTGAATTAATATGTGCACAGATCAACATTAAGAGAAAAAGAATAAAGATAAATGAGCAATAGCAAATACCTTATGAACTCCTATGGTTGACCTGAATTTTCCTATTTTTAGCTTTGCTTGTCAAACAAGGGGTTAATTCTTACAGATTGTCAATTGCATGGACTAGAATTCTGCCAACTGGACATATTGATAATATCAATCAAAAAGGTAAGAATTCTTATATTATTCATTCACTTGTATTCTCTTATACCAATGTCCTCTTCAAGGCATTGCTAATTAGTTTAATAATCATTGAAAGTTGATTGTGGCAAATGCCAATCATTATTATCTATTATAAATAACTAAAAAATACTGCGTTCTCATGGTTCCTCACCAACTTTTATCGTCCACACCAAGTTTTATGATGCCATGATCATTAGTAAATAATTTATTCGCCAACGAATTTGCGAAATTTTGTGTAAGAAATTAAATAAACTTTATGAAAACGTTTTAAACACTGAAAAAGGTTTTTTTTGAAGACGAAACTTGCGCTGGTCTGTTAGTTCATGTCGTCCAGTATTTCTTGGATATTTTAGGGTAAGCGCCCATCTATCAGACAAAGACAAGACCTCGATAAGACAAAGACTTTAAACAAATCTGTTCAGTAACTTGCATGGCTTTTAAACTAGGTCGTGCATACTATAAGGACACGACACGATCAGACAAGTGTATTTCATTTCTGTGTCACGTTTCGTCGCGTCTGTGCCTTGTCTTTGATAGATGGACGATCGGCTTTAGTCAAAATTGCTGAATTTATTGCGAAAAAGCGTAGAAAGATTTTATATGAAACCACTTCTGAAATGGTAAATTACGTAAATTTGCAGGGGATTACTGCGTTAGAAACGACATCTGAAAAATACATTGTTCTTTATTTCAGCACGAATTAACACCTATTTGTTGTTGTTATTTCCTATACTTCTTTTCAATAGACGAGTTAATAACATTAATATATTATAATTACAATTTCCAAATTGTTTAATATTTGATAAGAAATCCAACATCCAATTTCATTATAGGACTTATTCCAAATATTTATTGTAAAAAATGATAAATACAAATTTTAAATGTTTCTAGGCATTGCTTATTACAAGGATCTGATTGCAAAACTTAGAGCAAACAATATCGAACCTCTTGTTACTATGCACCATTGGGATCAACCTAGATCTCTCGAAGATGAAGGTGGATTCTTGAATGAGGTTAGTTCAGATTATTACACTATTATTAAAAAATTAAAGTAAATAAGTAACAATGACCAAGATCCACAACAATTTCATTTGGTCAAAAAAAACATATCATATCGACAAGTATACCTAAAGCCTGATACATACATACATACCGTTTTACCTTACGTCTTGCCTGTTCAGTTTAAATGATTTACTTGAACTGCACCAAGACGGTTGGCCCTATAATTCACATGAAAATAATGTCATGTGTTCACGCCGAGCAATAATATACTATCAAAATGTATGTGGTCTACATACAAAAACCGACAGACATAGTTCTCTCTGAAACCTGGTTGGATAGCACGTTTTAAAGCTCCTAATTTTTCAGTTCATGCTACTCTGTCTTTCAACGAGATAGAAACATAGAAACTAGGATAAACTCGAAACTCAACGTGGCGAAGGTATCGATTCAATGTATTTTTTGAATTTCAGTAAGTCAACTCAATATACAATATTTCTGGAAAAACGCTGGACTTCATTTTTGTGGGAGATTTAATAACGCTGAATCTCTTACTACACATTTTCACTCCTGGCTCGTTAATGTTTATGGTCCAGCAACAAAACCTTGCTGGTTTGAATCATCACTTTGATTGTGCTGACTGGTTTTTCATTTCAAACACGGTTGATATCCATTCCATTATTTGTCATTTTTACGATACCGTCTATGAAGGAATTAATCTTTCGTTCCTAAAAAAACCAAGACAACCGAAAAATATCCGCACTTGTTCGACAGTGGTCTTTGTAAATCAAGTCAAAAATAAGCTATCCAGGATATATAAACATTTACAACTTCAAAATGACTACGGAGCTCATGCATGAATTCGACGAGAGGTTTTATTTAGCACTGATATCACATTAAATTTTCCATATCCATTCGTAAGTAATTATGCCAGTCCTCAGGTTCATTAAGTAATTCTCGAAGTAAATTTACGTGAAGGAACCTCCCTACCGCCTTATTTTTAATAACCACTTTCTTGATTACCGTGGTGCTTGAGGGGTAAGGGGAAATCAGATGTAACGAGCTCCGAGGCATAATGTATTTCGTGAATAAAGCCAGTGTTTCTTACACCTGAACAGCTCTAAGCTGCTCCTACATATGAATCGAGGGCATTAAAAAAGATTTTGCCCTAACATCTTTGTTATGATTGAAACAATATCCTTTCAAATTCGATATAATAAATAAAATTATGCTGCCCGCTTAAACAAAAGCATTTCGCGCAGACAATGACACATCCAGAAATTCCCTCTTAGGAACACTTACTAGGTCGGTCAGGTGACGCTATGCAGCTAAAAATAAAGCAAATTCAAATGTAAACCGTGCGCAGCATTATTCATATAAAATATTTGTCATCATATATTTTGTTTGATGTGCCGTTTGGTGCCACTCAATTATATGTCAAGTTTGACTCATGAAATCCACAGAAAGTTTTCAGACTGGAAAATAAACTGATGTTTTAAAATTACAAGAATATGTAATAAACTGATTTAAAAATTATAGATTTTAAAATTTAAATAAAATATGTGTTAATTATATAAAAATAGAACAAAAACAAACTGAAAATCTACAAATATTTAGGTACCCTTAAAATAAAATGTTCATTTCAGACAAAACAACTTTACTAAATATATTTGTATGGAAGAGACAGTTTCAGGAAATATGTTAATTTTACGAACGACAGAAATATGGGATATGAATCTCGGAAAGTTTTGCTCTTACATGACCCTTATCTACATGGACACCTAGGAAATCTAGCCGAGAAAAGTTTTTACTAATTGAGAAACACTTTACATGGACTGGCTTTTTTAAACTGAGCTTATTTCTAGAACAGTTATTTCAATCCAGATAGCCTTAATAGAGTTATTAACTTGCCATTAAGCCCAGCCAACATCAAAATGAATCCAATTCTAATCTGAATATTTAGTATAAATCCCTTGCTTATGTTTAAAAAAAATCTCCTATTTTTCCGGTATCCACATTAATCATTTTATTTCCCTTCTTTTGTCTCCTGTTTTAAACATAGATTTAAGTTATTTTACAGTTCTCTACAATAGCATGTTTACATCGTTCTAAGTTGTTGATTAGGTATACTCCAAAATTATGAGCGTGTTTATCTTCATTCACAAGTTTTGTTTCTTTTTAAAATTTTATTTATATTATCGATTTCTTATTTTCCAGAGCGTAATTGTCCCAGCTTTTGTTGACTATGCTACCCTTCTTTGGGAAACCTTTGGCGACGATGTCACATATTGGACTACATTCAACGAACCCAAACAAATCTGTGGTCAGGGTTACGATACTGGTGGTGTCCCACCGAATGCTAATCTTGCTGGTAGAGGTGGTTATCTCTGTGCTCATAATTTACTCAAAGCCCACGCTAAAGCCTATAAGGTATATGATCAGAAATTCAGAGCTAAACAAAATGGTAAGAAGTTATAAAAATTACGAACAATTATGTACCTTAAACTAAAAATAATCAAAAAAAGTAACTAAAATTTTATAAATTGTTTAAGTTATCAATAGCGTGTTAATATTGGTGAACAAATATGGTACTTATTTATTTAATCATTGTTTTTATTTGATAAGTATAATGTGTTTATCAAGTTTAGTGGTATTTGGTAATTTTTGATATTTTCTTGGTTGAATATCTGAGAAAATTAGAAGAAAAGAAGGGTGATACACAGTTTTGATAAAGGTTGAGAAAAAAAGACGAACTGTGTCGAAATATGTTATTGGTATACAATTAAAGGATTTAAACTAGACCTAATCTTTATAATCGCGTAATATTTATATGCAACAATATGAATTCACTCGAAAAAGAAGTAGCAAATATTAAATCGGATTTAGAATATAATGGTTACTCTCCAAAATTGATAAACGATATTATGATTTACAAGCCAAACGGCTTCGCACTCCCTCCACCTCCTATTCACTCATACCAGGTATACAAGAACACCAAAAGTATGAAGCTCTGTGGGAACCCTTTCCATGTTATCGGGTCCTAGGTGACATTGTCTGCTGTATTTCCTACGAACTTTCGGACGGTTCGCGCGGTTGCTAGGAGAATTGCTTTCTGCATCGGCTTATACAGATGCTCACTAAGGCCCAGTCCCTTGATGTTCTGCAGGAGGTTCTTTGGTATCACTTCAGTTGTTGACAGTATTATGGGAATCGTTTGGACGCTGTTCATTGCCAATTGTCTTCGGATTTGAACCTCCAGATCTTTGTATTTGGCGATCTTCTCGTTGTATTTTGGCCATAGGTTGTTGTTGTGAGGTACAGCAATGTCGATTAGTGTAATTCGCCTAGAAATTTTATCTGTTAGTATAATGTCTGCTCTATTATGAGCTACTGTTTGATCCATCAGAACCGTTCGGTCCCAATATAACCTGAACTGGCTGTTCTCAAGAATAGGCTCCGGATTGTGCTTGTAATAAGGCACTTTTCCTACCTGTAATAGGTTTAACTTTTCTGAGAACTCTTGGTGGAGTATCTTAGCGGCTGAGTCGTGTCTTTCCTTATACTCGATTGCGGCAAACGCTTGACATATTCCAGTTATATGCTGGATGGTCTCTGATGTTCGACAGCCATATCTGCATTGGTCATTTTCTATTGAGGGATCTCTAATGATGAACTTCCGATAGTTCTTCGTCGGACTAACCTGGTCCTGGATAGCTAACAAGAAGCCCTCGGTTTCCGGAAACATCTGTCCTGAAATCAACCAGTAGTTCGACATTGAGTTGTCGACATTGTCCTGATTGACCTCATTTGGATGCCGTCCATGAAGTGGCTTCCGTAGCCAAGTTTGTAACTTCTCTTGATCTGCTTGATGGTGAGAAGTAGTTTCTTGTTCGCTCAACTGTAGCGGTGTTGAATCGTCTGCCTCGCATATTGCTCGATGTAGTGTGGAAGAGTCCGCTAGCCTGTGGAAATATGAACGTAAGTTTATTATTTGTTGGTCGAGCTGCTTACCAATATCCACCAATCCTCTTCCTCCTTGGTGTCTTGGAAGCATTGTAAGTTCAATAGCACTCCGAGGGTGATGGTTTTGCGCTTTTGTTAGGAGTGTCCTTATTTTTCTTTGCAGGTTTTGGATGTCCGTCCTGCTCCATTTAACAATTACAAAAGAGTAGCTCAGCGCAGAGCAAGCATACGTGTTAAGCGCCTTAAACAAATTTCTACTATTTAAATTAGTTCGTAATATCCGTCTTACCCTCCTGACAAATTCGGCTGTCAATTCGGCCTTCATAGTGCCATGGTCAATTCTTTTAGCCTGTTTCATACCTAGATATTTATATGTTTGGTCTGCTTCCATTGCAGCTATAGTTTCACAGTTCTGCATTTCAAAAGCCCCCGGTTGTCAAGTCCAAATTGCATTCCGATATCCCCGGAGAACTCCTCTACAATTTTAAGCATTTGTTCCAGCTGATTTCTAGTAGCAGCCATCAGTTTAAGATCATCCATGTATAGAAGATGATTCACTCTGACTACCTCCTCGTTGTTATTTCTAACACTAAAGCGGTTTCTGGTTGAGTTCAAACGGCGTGATAGTGGGTTCATTGCAAAGCAGAACCACAATGGGCTAAGTGAATGGTCCTGAAATATTCCCCTTCATATCGGAATGGTGTTAGTTTCGATGGTGTCGCTGGATGGCACTTGCAATTGTATCCTAGTTCTCCAGGTTGACATGATGCGTTCTAAAAAGGAAACAAAATTATTATCGACTCTATACATTCTCAATATAGTTTTGAGCTACTCATGTGGCACCGACTCGAAGGCCTTCTTATAATTCACGTAGGCAGCAAAGATATTTTTTCGGTTCGCACAGGCTTGGTTACATATGACAGCGTGCACTCTTTCTGTTGAGTTGCAATGATTTTATTTTGCTCACAATGTGCATAGATGCGTTGGGTCAAGCAGGAGGTGATCATCTTATACAGTGTGGGTAGGAAGGTGATCGGCCTATACGATATTATAATTAATCTTTCGTTTTTGTAAAAGCAGGGGGTCAAAATACATATAAAAAAACTGGGCTTCATGATTAGTTATAACGGTGATGATATAGTTATATCGGGGATGATATGATTGACTTTAATAAAATATTATATTAATTTATGGAAAAAACGCTACAAATTTTAATCACTATGGAATTTTTTCCGAGTCAGCATAACTCATTTACTTTTTAATACTACGTATGTATAATTTAATATACCCATACAGATACTAAATTAAATTGAATATTTCAGCGTCAATATGGTTTGTATTTTAATATAGACTTAAAGCTTATAAAGGGCGTTTTTTATAGAGGTATAGAACTTTAAGTTGGCAACACTTTTTTAACTGGCGGCCATTTTGTCAGCTGTCAAGTGATTTATGTTTAGTTTGGTTTGGCATTTCAACATGAATAGACTGACGCCTGAACAACACTTCCAAATTGTGAAAATTTATTTTGAAAATCATGGTTCTGTTCGAAATACGTATGGCGCACTACGTCCATTTTACGGTCAACATAATCGTCCATCAGAGCAATTAATTCGATTAACTATGGAACGTTTTCGCACCACGTTTACTCTAAATGATAATACGCATCCACAGAGATGTCGTACAGTGCGTACAGAAGAAGTCATTGCTGCTGTAGAGCGTAGCGTAGAGGAAGACCCGAATCAGTCTATCCGCCATCGTGCACAGGAATTGAATATGTGTCCATTCACTTTATGGAAGATTTTGCGGAAAGATCTTGGTTTGCGTGCTTACAAAATCCAACTCGTGCAAGAATTGAAGCCACACGATCACCTAGCAAGGCGTAGATTCGGCGAATGGGCCCAAAACAAGATTGCCGTTAATCCCGATTTTCATAAGCGAATTTTGTTTAGCGATGAGGCTCACTTTTGTTTAAATGGATACGTCAATAAACAAAACTGCCGTATTTGGAATGATGATAATCCTCAAGTGTATGTTGAGACACCGTTACATCCAGAAAAACTGACTGTTTGGTGTGCTTTATGGGCTGGTGGAATCATTGGTCCGTACTCCTTTAAAAACGATGCTGGTCAGAACGTTACAGTCAATGGTGACCGCTATAGAGCCATGATTACTGACTTTTTCGTTCATCAATTGAACAATCATGATGTGCAGGAGCTGTGGTTTTAACAGGACGGCGCCACATGTCACACAGCTCGTGCCACAATTGATTTATTGAAGGAAACGTTTGGTAACCGCATAGTTTCACGTTTCGGACCCGTGAATTGGCCTCCAAGATCGTGCGACTTAACGCCGCTAGACTATTTTCTGTGGGGATATGTGAAGTCGCTAGTCTACGCCGATAAGCCCGAAACGATCAATCACTTGGAGGACAACATTCGCCGCGTTATTGCCGATATACGGCCACAAATGTTGGAAAAAGTCATCGAAAATTGGACCTCCAGATTAGACTACGTCCGAGCCAGCCGTGGCGGTCATATGCCAGAAGTCATATTTAAATTATAATGCCAGAAGGTTATCTTTCGAATAAAGTAAATTTCATGTCAATTTAAAAAATTCATCTTTGTTTTATTCCATTTAAAAGTTCTATACCTCTATAAAAAACACCCTTTACTAGGCTTTCTCGTAAATGCTCGCTACATATTTTGTTTGATTTACAATATTTTCTTGAAGATCTTGAAAACTAAAAATGTTTCTTATTAAAATTTACTTCAGTTAATTTGCTTGCATCTACCTCTTTATTATATTTAATTTATTTGACAAAATATTATTGCATAATTCATAAATTATATATATTTAAAAATTAGGTTAAGTCGGTTTTTTACCGGCTATACCTTGGTAGCTATTGCTGCTTATTCACAAACATTAGCTATTATTAAGAATCTTGTTCCGCAATATTGAAAGTTATGTGCTAGACAGAGTTAACCCACTACTTAATGCTTTTAATGACATATAATTTCATGGACTCTTAATTTTTACTCACTAGGAACATAAATTTTGTTTCAATTTTTAATGCGACATTATATCTTGCAAGCACATCATATATAATTATTATACTAAATTAAATTACATAAAATGTTTTTGAGTCAAAAATTGTAGTTACTTTTGAATCTAAATTAAGGAATCGAAAAAAGTTGATCATAAGTCAGTAAAAATGAAATTAGAAAGTGCCCGTGCTAGTTCAAAATCGATAGATTTTTTTTTATTAATATTATTAATCAGCCCCATGTAAAAAGAAAATAACAAAATTTAATTTATAAAACAGTCTTTTCGAGAGATAATTCTGTTTCCTACAATTAGTTTCATGTTTTCTTTCCAACATAATCAATTTAACTTTTTAAAATTAAATGGTAGAATTCAGATAGTGCATCAGATAGGAATTTTAGGGCAAACGGAATATAATATATAATTTGTTTGTTTGGATATATCACTACACTGCAACGCTGCAGTAAAAATAAATTTATTAAGACAAAATAAAATAACACTACATTCTAAACCACAGGTTCTTAAACTTTTTTATCCTGTAGACCATGAACCAATTTTTTTCTGTTTTCGGTAGATCCCCGGTATTGCTGATATTGAATTTTTACAGTTTTATCAAATTGAATGTCTTTTAAACAGCTGAAGCCTTAGTCTGATGATTGAAGGCACAACGCAGCGAGTCGGAAATAATATAAAAAGTGGCAACGTAATAACAGACGCTGTTGATGTTTTTCATGATGTCTCCTCGCTCAACGCGCCTATCCTACATCGAGAAATTGAACACAATACATAATAGAGGCACACGCTTTTATATAGGTGTATTTCACATGAGTCCAATCAATAGCCTATACTGTGAATCTGAAATTCCATCCTTAGAACATAGAAGGACGCAATGTACCTTTAATTATGTGAGTTCACTCCACTTCCGCCCTTACATCCCGCATTTCAAATCCTTTTTCAATCCCCTAACAACCGTACTATTTTGAATACTAACAATAACATTCATATTAGCTTTGCCGAAACCAGGAAACGTCTATCAATAATTCTGCCTTCAATAGATGAAATAAACACCCACTTATTCCCACATTGGAGTTATTTCTGCATCAGTTGCAACTTCGAACTCTACTAAACAAAAAAAAAAGTTAACCCGAGAATAATCTAATTAAAGTAGCATCAAATAATACAACTAAAATACAGTAATCACGAACTTATATTTACTGATGGCTCCAAAAAAGATAATGCAGTCGGTGCATCATATCATACAAAAAATGCCGAAAAAGTTTTCTCCCTTCATGCATCCTCTTCAATTCTTACCGCAGAGCTATTCGCGATTCTTAAAGCCATACAATATTGCATAAGCACCTCCTAATCAAACTGGCTAGTAATCTGGGATTCTCGAAACTCCCTTAGACTAAGTGAATCATACAATCCCAGTTTTCTAATTTCTAGAAAAAAAAACCTAATAAAATACTCCCATATCAAGAATAAATCCTTCACCTTCCTTTGGGTACCAAGTCATGCTGGAATCTCAGAAAATATTATAGCCGACGCTCTTGCATCTAGTCATCAAAACACACCTAACAAAATAAGCAAAATATTCCACCATCAAAACCTTAAAAACTCCCTACTCCACATATTTCGAAATCTCATACAACTAGAGTGGGACCTCCAGGATCCAGTCAACGAACTTCAATAAGTTCAAAAGACTTTCTTTACTGGTATCTCCCTCCCTAATTTACCAAGACAAGAACTAACTTTAATGACGAGACTTCAAATTAGCCTCACAAAGCTCACCCATGAACACCTGAACAAATCCGCTGCTCCTTAATGCGAAATCTATCAAACTACCCTATCAGTCAAACATATTATTACAGCGTGCAAAAAATACAAGCAACACCCTTTCCGTCAATTACAAAGGAATAAAATTGATGCCCTCCTCTCCTATCACAACGCTACTAATGTTATTAAATTTATCAAGGACATTGGCCTATATGACCTTATGTAGAACAAAGAACATATATAACAAGGAAAACTAAACAATGGAGGCTAAAAGACATAGTAGTTGATGCGTCCCTAATCCATATCTGTATCAACGCGCACAACCGCGTCGTGCGGCTGGGTTTTTAAAAATCGTTTGGAAATGTTGACTTTATTTTTTTTGATATCAATTTTTTCCAATATATTAAATAATATAGAATGACCAGGAAGAAGCTGTGCTGCAATTTACTTTAATTTTAAATAATTACCGCCAATTTTTTGAACATTTGTAGAATCTCTGCAAAATTCTGAACATTTTTTCTATTATATGTCCTATATCTAAATGTAACTTTTTGACTTATTGACAGTTAAAACTCAAAAAGAAAGATAGTAATTATTTACCAACATATCTGATTTAATTACAAAGTCACATTTTGTCAAATTGCTCCTTTGAGTTAATTTGTATTGAAAATGAATCTTACTCAAGAAGAAAATACACATGTCCCAATCCCCATCAAAATATCTAGTTTTCAACAAGACGGTATCCCGCTACATTATGCAATAGAAGTTCTAGCCTTTCTTAATGATGTTTTCGCAAACAGGTGAATTGAAAAAAGCGGAACTAATGGGTAGTCGTCCAAGTTTCCAGACTTAAACCTTCTTAACATTTTTTGTGTAGGTTACTATAAAGATAAAGTTTTCCAAATGAAGTCAACTGATATTAGAAAACTTAAAAAATTGGATTAATCAAAAAATACTGTTAATTACTATAGTAGTCATAAATATTAAGAATGAATTTATAAACCGTTTAGGTTACTGTCAATTAATTAATGAGAGATATCATTTACTTAAATGATAAATTAACTATTGTTTTTACTTAATTTCGAGTTTTGAGTCGATAAATCGGAAACAGTGACATTTAGATGTAAAACATGTAATAGAAAGGAAAAGGAGGGAGTCTAAAGGTATACAAAAAATAGGGGGTCACTAATTAAAACAACAAAGCACAGCTCCTTCAAGTCACCCTGTATGATTTAATATATTGGAAAAAATTGTACCAAACAAACAAAGTCGACGCAACTGAACGATTTTTCAAAAAATCCAGTGTTTTTAAATAATGAATTTATTCCAGACTTTACGTTCTCGTTGTATTAAAGAACAAAAAAAGAATACAGAATATTATTTTATCATTTTCCTATTTTAAAACCAATGTTCATGACTAATATCTTTAAAATGATGCTGTCAGTAGAATAAAATCAAACTGAAATAAAACAGCCGATTGCTCTGTAGTCGTTTAATTGTCTAGTGCCCACAAAGAGAATATTGCCATGCTTTTCTCGTTTATGTCTATCTCCTTGAACCTTTAATGGCTCCAAAATTATATTGAAATGGTTTCAGTTTCAATAAAATTAAATAATATCAAAGGTTTTGATACTAAATATTGTTACGTTTACTAAAAAATTGTATTTATTTCTATTTAGGACTAGTATCTATGGTTATTGATGAAACATGGAATGAACCTGCTTCAAGCTCATCTCAAGACATTGAAGCTGCTGAACGCGCTAATTTATTTAATGTAAGTCATAAAACCTTCTGATAAGAAAATTATTGAGTATGTTTAATCATATTTATTATTATTTATAATTATTTAAATGCAAACATACACTGTTAAAAATAAACTTAAATTTAATGTACATTCTTAATCAATTTTAAAGATGTTATGCCTTAAATCGTGAATAAGTTACATATATTTAAAATTAAAGCTTTGTACATTAAATGTAATTGAATGTTACCTTAAATTTCAATAAAGTAACTGAAAACTACATTACATTTGATGTAATAAAATTTTTATAAAAAAATTGAACCGACTTCTAAAAGTGTGCTAAAAGGTGAAAAATAATTAGAAATTTTTATATGAAATTGAAATTTTTGAAGTCGGCGCCAAACTAATACCTGACAAAATGTGATTCGCATAAACAGATTAAAAATACTTTATTTGTAATTGCTTTCTTACCATAGTTTGTATATATTAGTAGTTATTTATTTCATTTAGAAATAATTTGGCGCCGACTTCAACAATGTCAATTTCATATCAAAATTTCTAGTTATTTTTCACTTTTTAACACACTTTTAGAAGTCGGTTCAATTTTTTTTATAAAAATTTTATTTCTCGATTTTTAGTTTTGAATTCATTATGATATTCATAAATTATTTGAACTAAGTGCTATTCGAGATTAGTGTACCTCGCAATGACTCCAAGGAGGCCAAAAAAGTACCCATTTTATCAATAATTATAAATCACCCTAAAATGAACCACTAAAAATTATTTGATTCTTAGAGTTCTCCAAATACCAATGAAATTGTGTCAAACGAATATTTAGCCTGTCATAGTAAATCCACTATCTTAAATTCAAATTCATTTTAGATTGGTAATATAGGGCCCAAAACCTTCCAATATAGATATATAAAGAAAATAAATTAATTTTTTATCCACCATATTGGATACGCCATATTGAATTTTTTAAAAATAATTTTAGATTCGTCATGTGTGACCCCGAAAACTCTCCCGTAACAATTTTGGCAAAATCGGATAAAATTGATTTTTTTGTCCGCCATATTGGATCCGCCATATTGAATTTTTTAAAAATAATTTCAGATTCTTTATGTGAGGCTCCAAAAACTTCCCCATACCAATTTTGGAGAAAATTGGAAAAATTTGATTTTTTCGTCCGCCATATTGGATCCTCCATATTGAATTTTTTAAAAATTATTTTGGATTCTTCATATGCGACCTCGAAAACTCCCCTGTACCAATTTTGGTGAAAATCGGACAAAATTGATTTTTTCGTCCGCCATATTGGATCAGCCATATTGAATTTTTTAAAAATAATATCAGATTCGTTATATGCAACCTCGAAAACTCTCCCATACCGATTTTGGAGAAAATCGGACTAAATTAAATTTCTTTATCCAATATATTGGATCCGCCATTTTGAATTTTTTAAAAATAACTTTAGATTCGTTGGGTACAACCCCGAAAATTCCTCCATACCAATTTTGGAGAAAATCGGACAAAATTAATTTTTTTGGCCGCCATATTGTAAGCGCCATCTTGGATTTTACTGCACCAATTTCATCTAAAAAAATATGAGACTACCGCAGCAACTTCCTTTACATAACGTAAAAAATTTCATTCAAATCGGTGCCGCCATTCCGGAGTAATCGGTGTACATACATTAAAAAAAATACATAGTCGACCAATTGAGAACCTCCTTCTTTTAGAAGTCGGTTAAAAATTATTAAATTTAATGAATTATCATTAAATGCATTTAAGAAACGGTTTATGAAATTTGCTTCCAGCACATTGCTTTAAAATTAATATGAAGTTTTTAACAGGGTATTCTAATTATTCTAGAGAATTTAGATCAATTGTGTACAAAAAAAGTTTTTGTTTTAGTTTGGATGGTTTGCCCATCCAATTGTTTATGGCGACTATCCCGAAGTAATGAGAAAGAGAATTGATGAACGAAGCCGACTTCAAAATTTGTCAGAATCTCGTCTGCCATCTTTTACTGAAGAAGAAAAAGCTGAACTCAAAGGTATAATTAAAGTAAATTTTCTAATATTTATTTAAAATGTGTATTATAATAATAGTTGATAAATAAAAAAATAACGAGTTTTCAAGTAAATTCAGCATCTACAATATAGAAGAAGTGGGTGTAGTATCGCCTCATCGAATTGGGAGATAATAAATTTTTTTAGTATTTTTTTTATTATATATTAATCTAAACATTTGGAAAATACCGTGAATTCACGTAATATGCCATTACTGAAGGAATACTAAACGTCACGTTTTCATAATAGTTAAGCTTTATAACACTGAGCAACATTATCCAATTAGGCGATATTACCCCCATTTCCTCTAATATAATATACATTATTAGGTTTATTAAGATTGAATCGTGGAGCATTTGTCAATGCATGTAGTCCACTTGTATGTTTTTAAGATTGTTTGTTTCCACTGCATTGTTAAGATGAAATTTTGTAGTTTTTTCAAGTAAACATTTAAAAATCCCCAAAAAGAGAAAAATATTTCTAATATGTTTCTCCAATGTACCCTCTTGAATTCATAAACTAAATATTTTCCAATTCTAGGTACTTATGACTTTATCGCTATGAATACTTATACAACAACTTTGGCACAATGGCAAGATGAAGCCCCAGTTTCAGCCATATCCATTGGCGATGATATATCTGTATATTTTTATCAACCAGATGACTGGGAACGAACTATTTCAAATGGATTTAGGGTAAAAACTATTAAGTTAAATATAAAAGAGATTACTCATATTGAAATTAAGTTTATAATTCTAATAATTAAGACTCTCAATTATCGCTGTCATGAGTTAATAATCTAAGAGTGGTAAATTCATTGGATTAATATATCTTTTAGTCCTTAAATTTTTTATTTCGAAAATTTATGTTGAAAATTTTTACAAAACAACAAAATTTAAATGCTACTTTAAAATATTTGAAAATGAAGGCCCCTTTATTAGCATCTTATTTTGTTGGTGTAAAATTCAATTGCCACTAAGAGCAGTTTGGTGGCCTTCACAAAGGTTATCGATTAATAGCGATAAAGTTGTAGTATGTCAATATAATTTGACAATTGTTATGAGATGACCATGTAATTGTCCTTAGAGATCTTTAAGCAGCTTCTATATCTCGGTTTAATTAAGAATTAAAAAAATACATAAATTACAAATTTTTAAAAATTTTCAAAATGAATCTATTCAGGTTGCAATATTTTTTTCCTTTATACTTTTTGAGTTATAAAACAAAGTTGGGTTTTTGTAAACGGGACAGCTTATATATTTTGAATACCTCTACTCAAAATTAAATTACCTTTAACATTGATATAGTATAATCCACATTTTTTCAAACCGATCTTGAACTAGATCTAGATTGAGCGATAATATATTAATTATATTCTACACATATAATTACATTTTCATAAGTTCCAAATGATCCTAGATATCATAATAAATATATCTAATTTATTTTAAGATATCAATAGAATATATATTTAGCAATATATTTAGCAAAATATATCGGCCAAAAATAAATTCAAAGCATACATGAATAATTATAATAATATGGTAAGTAGTGGTATTACTGCGGTTGATTCAGTACTTTTGACATTTATTATGAGAAATCTTATTTTTAATCAATCTTTTGATACCAACTTTTTTTCACCGAAAGTTTGAATGCTCTAGTTTAATTACGTAGAAAAAATGTTGACCAGAGTAAAAAACTGAATACGTAAAGTATTGATAGTATTACTGCCAAAATGAATGTATTATTACGCTCAAAGTAACGCGGAAACATGTAATATTACGCTTCTATTACTACGAAATTCAATCGTGATTTTTCGAACTTTGAATACATATATATTTAGATAGTTTAATGATATAAATAATTAATAAGATAAAAGCATTACATCCTATCAGCTAACAATTAGCACCAGTGCAGGCAGCTACCTAGATGTGAGGTTGTGAAAACATTGGCAGGGATTGTTTACTCCATAGTAATTTATTATGATATTCTTATTGAGAGTTTGCTCTTAATACTGCGGATCTAATTTGAATTAAAATACTTAACTAAAAATTTCTATGGTTTTAAATAACATTAGGTGGTATTATTATAGAACAAATTGAAATATTCACAAGAAAACTTTGTTTCATTGAAAAAATAGCTATCTTTTATAAATCCGCAGTATTTGGGGCGCCCTCAGTAATACCACCACTTACCTTATTGTATAAATGACATTTGGAAACTTGAAATGTGGATATAATACGTTTCGGAAGCCCCTGGATCTTTTAGTTAGTAGCATGCAAACATGGCATATATTAAATTAAGAGTTCGATATAAAATAAAGTAAAAACTGTGTAGCTACATCACATTTATATTTTCAGTGATATATACAGGAACGTCAATCTCATCTTGATTATTTACAAAGTTGAAAATAAGTTTTTACTATTATTATTATTATTAAATATCATGTAGTCTTTATTAATATTATAATCTTATAAGAAGTTAGATCAATGAATAACTTTATTGTAACTTAAGTTAATTATTTTAAGGGTTTTAACTAAGATTTTGCCAAATACTGTACTTCAGGGTGTGTTAACTAAATACATCAATATTTTAACGTGGAACTACCTTCCTATGCTTTTTTTACACTTTTACATTTTACTGAAATAGTAGTTTAAATTGTTTGAATCTTCTTATTATATTGGTGTTGTCAAAGAACTGGATCCCCTCAACATTTACGTGGTGGAGAAGCCATTGTGCGTACGTTCTTGCAAATTTGAAGATAGTCTGATTCATTGTGTCTATTTTAAGGTTCCAATGGGGGTTATTGTTGCGGAAGTCCTAAGATGCATCAACAATTTTTCTTAGCACTTTTTTTTTAAATATTAGGACAATATGAGAGTTGCTTTTATCGGCACATCCCCAGAGCTGGATGCCATATGTTCTATATAGGAGGTAGATTATTAGACTTAGTACGTCAGCTTGTGGTACTCTTGTTCTTAATTACTTCCAATTCAAAATAAGCCACTAATTGCATAATTCTGAAGTGTTTTTCTCATAAATAGGACTTCAAAGTTGAGAAACATTTTCATTGTAGGAACCTGTCCAATTTGTCTGTCTTCAAGCCACACATTGTCGCAAGCTTGGATAAATATTAAATGCCAATAAGCGCAAAAAAATTATTTACCTATGTAGTTTTCTGGTTGTAAAAGACCAAGGCATTTTATGTGAAAATCCAATGCGTAATTTCTTATATCTTTAATAACAATCAAGATTATAAAGTTTCAAAAACGCCCTGTATGGCAAAAACGGTTCAAACTAAGCGTGATTTGTTTACGGCATTAAAACTGTTATTAAAACCGAGATTAAGAATGTATGGTCACATTGTCGGTATCTGCTATGGTTTTGTCAAAAACTCCCGTGCTTGCAAATTTACCAGAATATATTTATGGGTATACGCCAGCTGAATCTTGATTTTTTTTATTGACTCACAATGATTTTAAGACTTATTTTCATAGTTCTAACATTTTTTACCTCGCCATTTTCTGTTCGAGGATTAAGAAATATTGGTTTGTCGGAGGAACCTTTTATAAAGCTTAAATCCCGTTTCGACTCGAACTTACAACAAAATGTCTTGAAACAAGATAAAAAAATAATCCCGAAGATTGTTTCTTTGCCTTTTGATTTGTCACGTATCAAAAAATAAAAAATTTGACGAAATAAATCGGAAGATGGGTGGATATAAGTTATTATAGGATTAGTGGTATTTAAATTGTTCATAAGTTATCGTACGTAAACATTTTTGACGTAGGATAACTGAATTTTGAGATGAATTCTGATGTTAGCTATTTTTCGAATTAAAGACATCAGAACCGATTGTAAATAGATTGTTCGGAAAACATGTGATCTTAATCTAATAAAAACGATTTTTCATGAAATCTTTTAGTTTTCTAGGAGATACTTTTCTCATTTAATTAGGTGTTCAAGGAACACCTTCTGCTACCTTGTCGCAGAAGCATCATATTCTGCTGTCAACTCCTCTAATTTTTTTGAAAATATTATGTATGTATCTATTATGTATGTGTGTAGAATTGGTGTCTGTACACTGCGACTTGGCAGATCTATTATGCCCCCCTACTGCAGCCAAGTCGTAAAAGTTACCTAATCAGCTAAAGCAATCTTATTTTCCTGAGCAACCTTAGGATGTTGGAAAGTGGGTAGCTTCCCTTTTTCCATTTGGTGTGTTCCCAAGAATCGCATTCTAGGGTTTTCTAGAGCGCTGCACTCTGAAAGGATATGAATAGGGGTTTCGTCCTCCTCACAGAATCAGCATTCTTCTCCTTTTACCAGTCCGAGTTTCTTGAGGTGTCCTTTCAGGTGGCAACGCCCCGTCAGGACCCCTGTCAGAACTCTGAGATTTCTTTTAAGCCAAAGGTTCAATTTACAAAGCTCGAATAGATGTTTTGCATTCTGAGGCGATGGATTTACGAACATCTTACGCTGAGCATGTTACTTCACTTCATTTTTGCTTATTTTCTTTCCAAGTTTGAAACTTTTTTCGTGTGCGACTATTTAATAGTTCGCAGAAACGTTCTGCATACAGAAAGGGAGATTATGCTCCTTATTTTGAGTTGCTATCGATTGCCAGTTGCTTTAAAGATTGTTTGCCGTCCCAAGTCAGGGCAGCTGTTTGATTCTAGAGTTTTAGCTGAGTTAAGCTGTTCGATGATACATTGAGTTTACCCTTTCTTATGCTGCTAGTTAGGCACACTTGAGCATGATGTACATTTCTTCTTACTTACCCAAGGATTCAGCAAGCATAAAACTCAAGCTATTTACCAAACTTGTAAATCCACATTCATTATCAGCACCTTTAGCACTGATTTTATTCAAAATAATAATCATCTGTTTCTCTACTTTTTCATTTTTGATCTCGGAAGAACACCTGATTGTTAATATTATCAAATACGCTGTCACTGCATGATAATCAATAATAAAAAAATACAAATGAGATAAATGTTTTTAGGTTGTTCCTTGGGGAATACGTCATTTGCTTGTATGGATACGTGACACTTATGGTGATGAGAAAGGCATAATGGTCACTGAAAATGGTTACCGTGATTCAGGAAATAATATGACTGATTTGGATAGTAGAGGACGTTACCACAAGGTAAGATATTTTAAAATTCTTTAAACTCTCGTTTTTATATAATTTTATTTACATACATATTTTCTAAAATAATCATTATATAAATCACAATTCATAATTTTTATTTTTCTCTAGTTATATCTCAGTAACGTTAATGACGCGATATATAAAGATGGAGTAAATGTAACTGGATACATAGCCTGGAGTTTAATGAATGACGTAGAATGGTATGCTGGATGGAGGTGAGTTTATTTTCAATGTTAACGTTTAGCTAAAATGAAAGTAAATAATGTTCTGTGATTTAACAGAACAACTATGCTAATAAAAATAGGATGGTAGCAAAATAGGTATAACGGATCTTTTATTTGTATGTCTATTTGCAACTTAAATGATAATTTGGCATAAAATAAACTAGAACTTATAAAGGGTGTTTTTTATAGAGGTATAGAACTTTTAAATGGAATAAAACAAAGATGAATTTTTTAAATTGACATGAAATTTACTATAATCGAAAGATAACCTTCTGGCATTATAATTTAAATATGACTTCTGGCATATGACCGCCACGGCTGGCTCGGACGTAGTTTAATCTGGAGGTCCAATTTTCGATGACTTTTTCCAACATTTCTGGCCGTATATCGGCAATAACGCGGCGAATGTTGTCCTCCAAATGATCAATCGTTTTGAGCTTATCGGCGTAGACTAGCGATTTCACATATCCCCACAGAAAATAGTCTAGCGGCGTTAAGTCGCACGATCTTGGAGGCTAATTCACGGGTCGGAAACGTGAAATTATGCGGTTACCAAACGTTTCCTTCAATAAATTAATTGTGGCACGAGCTGTGTGACATGTTGCGCCATCTTGTTGAAACCACAGCTCCTGCACATCATGGTTGTTCAATTGATGAACGAAAAAGTCAGTAATCATGGCTCTATAGCGGTCACCATTGACTGTAACGTTCTGACCAGCATCGTTTTTAAAGAAGTACGAACCAATGATTGCACCAGCCTATAAAGCACACCAAACAGTCAGTTTTTCTGGATGTAACTGTGTCTCAACATACACTTGAGGATTATCATCACTCCAAATACGGCAGTTTTGTTTATTGACGTATCCATTCAAACAAAAGTGAGCTTCATCGCTAAACAAAATTTGCTTATGAAAATCGGGATCAACGGCAATCTTGTTTTGGGCTCATTCACCGAATCTACGCCTTGCTAGGTGATCGTGTGGCTTCAATTCTTGCACGAGTTGGATTTTGTAAGCACGCAAACCAAGATCTTTCCGCAAAATCTTCCATAAAGTGAATGGACACATATCCAATTCCTGTGCACGATGGCGGATAGACTGATTCGGGTCTTCCTCTACGCTACGCTCTACAGCAGCAATGACTTCTTCTATACGCACTGTACGACGTCTCTGTGGATGCGTATTATCATTTAGAGTAAACGTGGTGCGAAAACGTTCCATAGTTAATCGAATTAATTGCTCTGATGGACGATTATGTTGACCGTATAATGGACGTAGTGCGCGATACGTATTTCGAACAGAACCATGATTTTCAAAATAAATTTGCACAATTTGGAAGCGTTGTTCAGGCGTCAGTCTATTCACGTTGAAATGCCAATCCAAACTAAACATAAATCACTTGACAGCTGACAAAATGGCCGCCAGTTAAAAAAGTGTTGCCAACTTAAAGTTCTATACCTCTATAAAAAAACACCCTTTATTACATCCACAATATATTTTTAATAAATATACATTTTCTTCGGAAAATTCGATTGAATTTAAACTATTTCATAAAAATTATACGGTTTAGTTTAATTATACGCTACTTATAAAATACGCACATTCAATATTTCTATTTTGTATTGAATATTTAAAAATATTTTTAGTATGAATCTTGGACATTACCACGTAGATTTTGATAGTCCAGCAAGAACAAGAACTCCCAAGGAATCAGCTGCATTGTTTAGAAAGTTCGCTACTACAGGATGTTTAGTAGATGTATGTGTACCAGCATACAAAAGAAATTAATATACGATGACTAAAATTTAAATGACAGAAAATATTTATTTTTTATGAAAAGTGTGTTATATAAAATAAATTTTGAAAAATAATTTATAAAGACAATATATAATTTAAAGAAAAAAGGATAAATTTTATTATGTTTTTTTTTTGCAAGCACAAATAGTTCTATTTTTACCAAAGTGGAAATTTTGTGCTATTTCTAGCATTTGTTGTTTAGAACTATGTGATTAATATAATGGTAGGATATACCATATAATACAATAACACCCAGTATTAAGTTTAGGCTTTCTAAAGAGTAAATTTCCCACCTGTATCATTTAAAAAAAGATTACGTAGAATTTACTTTAAAGCAAAATAATAACTAAAAAAAAAAACTCTTTGGCTATCTTGCTTCCAGAATGTCCTGTTTAGGTCTGCAACAATAGTTTACCTGAATACCTCTTGAACAAACGTCATTAGTATGAATTAAACGTCAACATTTCTACATGCGTCATCAATCTACGAACATATCAAAGACAGTTTTGACACTGGTTCATTTTAATTTGTATAGAAATATGACACTATGGGTAGAGCAAGATAGAAAGAGGCAGCCGAGACAAACGAGTTTTTTCGTTTTATGAATACAGACTTCCTTTTGACTTCAATCAAAACATTTTTTTATTGACAGTCATAGTTTAGAGTTTTATTTACATTGTGTTTTTAAGAAACTTTGTGCCCTCAGGTGTGACCAATGGCTCATTTAGAAGCCTAGAAAGCAGATATAGCCTCCCTAGTTTAAGCCTCAATATGATCATTCCAGTTCAGTCATGAGTCCAGAATTACTCCCAGGTATTTAACTGTTCCCTTTCCGTCAATGTAATTGTGGAAAGTCTCCTCAGTTTTCTCTTTTTTTGTGAAGAGTACTACCTCAAATTTGTCCGGATTTATTCTGAGCCTTTTTCTGTGACACAATCATTCCGCGACCGGAGGGCTCGTGCCATGGTCCCTGCAGGTTCATATCGTGTCTAGGGCACAAAATTACTAGGTTTTCGACTTAGGCCTGTGTATACACAGTTCACTCAGCAGGCTGTCCAATGGAGCTGTAATGAACCAAGAGGGGCATTCATAGGAAACAACTGTCTATATAAAATCTAAATTCCCAGACATGTCGGTAGGATATTAAACATGTAGATATTTTGGATGTCAGACTGTAAAATATCAATAGTCAAAATGCAACTATGCTCGTATATACACTAAACTAAATTTAGTGGAAAAAATTATTGTTATAGAGATACTTTTGATAAGGTACATGATTCACAAAAAATCAAAATTTAGGTCTGTTCAATATAACGATTATTACAATTAAAAAAAAAATCTTTTCAAATTTTGAAACTGTACTAGATTAAAAGATGAACTTGTTACGAGTAATTGCTATTAATAGCCAGGAAAATCGCCATTAAACGGCTCCATTTTTGGTAATATTTTTTAAACTATCAAGTACTTTACGAGTAAATTTTTTTCAGATAAATATTAATAATTCTAGATTATTCAGACATACTAGAATGTGAATTTTAAAAATATCAGCTTTTAAAACTTTGTTAAGTTAGCTTATGTATATCCCAAATTAAATTAAATAAATTTCACGATATTCAAATTTGATAAATGCAAAAAAACGGTGCAAATTTCAGATTTTTGACCAATTAAATATTTTATGGTTGAACACCCACAAAATATTATATTGTAATATTGTTACAAATATAACTTATTTCACTTTGAATGAGTGACCAAATAAGAATGTTTTGGATTTCTTTTCATGAACATGACAAACATTTTAAACTATATTGAGGTTAACTAATAGTGTCGTCAATTACATAAACTCTTTTGGGTTACTATTTGTGGCAACAAAAAATAATACACCAAATGAGACGTTGTAATTAAGTTTTTCTGTGTTCAGAGGTGGACTAGTTTAAAACACAGTAGATCAAAAATAACAAAAAAGGAAGTATATTTTCAGTTTTAATACAATATTCTTCTAATATCAAGCCATCTGGTAAGTTTATTCTTAATATGCCTGAGCTTGGGTTATATGCCGATGGCATGGAGGCAGACAATTGTAATCTTTAATCTTAAAGTAATAATCGTCTTATCAGCCTGTTAAATACATCTGAAAGGAGGAAGTAATGGTGCAAAACTTGAGTATCAAGCAGAAAAATTGACAAACGTGTCATTATATCGACTCGTTATAGGAGTTGAAAACTCCTTATCGGATGGTACCTTTATCGACATCGTGACCACACATTTTACGATTCAATATGAAATACTCTACAACGACAGGGTTTTGAACTGACAGTACTTTGTAGCAGAGCAATGTTAACTCAGAGACAAACATATATTGAGTTTAACAATATAATTGCTAAAACACTGACAAGCGGGAGCTGGTCGCAGGAAGAAATTTTGGTTACCTTTGGTGTGGAGCCTCATAATATACTGTCTGTTAAATGAATGAAATTAAGGTAATTTATATATACAAGTTTATGTCGATGACCTGGTCATCCTATGCCTAGATCGTGACTTCCGGGAACTGAAGGGATCGATGATGCGAGCTCTCCAGATTGCGAAATGATGGTGATAAAAGCAAGGTCTCGAAATATCCCGCGTTTATATTAGATTACGGTAATATACAAAAGTTCTTATAGTACGAAATGTTATAGAGGGGCAAGAAAATCTTTAACGGCTCACTCACAATCTGCAATCTACATAATCGATACTCTTCACAGAAAATAGACAAATGGGAGACCCATAGTTATGCTTTAGGGAAATACACTTCACTACAAGCATACCTGGGAGTAATCTTTAACTTCCACCTGAGCTAGCATAATAATTTTGAGGCTCTTGAAGTTTAATGTCGTAGCTTCACTGCTGATGTCTATGGGCAAACAAATTTATTGACTGTTAGTGGAAACTTCCTTGAATAAGGCGTGTTAAGTATCATACATTTAAACTTAATTCACAACTTTCTAGGGAGCTTCTGTCCTTGAAGAATTAGGAACTACGAATCGTATTGAAATTACTGACAAAACATTGTTACCTATAAAGCTATGTTCACAATATTGATATCACGGATAATCCGGTATGCAGATGGTGTCTGGAGGAAAGTATTATCACCCGAAGCCATCATTTAAGTTGAGATAACGAGGCTGCTGCAACCTTGAATGACTTGCCATCATAGTAGGCTGTAAAGAGTTCAATGAAGCCTAATCATCGAAGATCAAGTATCACCACTTTTGTTCATTTATTCATGCATTCAACTTTATTAATCAGTGTGTTTGTTCTTGGCTTTATAGTCATTCACAAAGTTTTGTTTTTTCATAAAACAGTATTTCCGAATCTTGTGTTATTTGTTCATGTCATAAATATATTTTTTAAATAATACTTTCATTTTGATGTGAGTTTGTGAATATATGCAACGAATTTAGATTCCATATAGAAGTTCCGTTCTTGGTTAGAAAGCTTCGCCAATCGTGGGTACAAATGTTTATAAAGATTGGTTATGGTGCCAATAAACCAGATAGCTTAGACATCTTTCTCCAAGTTCCCTTCTCCCAGATGATCTAATGTGAGAAATTGACTGTATATATTAAGTGTCCTCGTGGCTGAGAAGTCGGAAGTGTTGGGAAATTGATCCGTTATGATTTATGGTGCTCCATGAGTCCAACGCAAATGGCGCGATACTAAAAGATGCAAAAAAAAGTTGCTGCGCTGTGGAACGTCCTCTAATCGTAATACAAGAATTAACGAACTCCATAATATGGCGCAAATGCTATACATTCATAAGTATGTGGAGCAAATAGCGCAGAAATTTCATACATATATTATTAATAAATCCTAGTAACTACAAATATGGCTAATATACGCTTTAATAATGATACTGGTATGCATAAACCCTTTTATAGTAATAACCCATATATTTTGTAGAATCCTCAATAATATAATCCGTTCCCTATAATGATACGTGACTACCCCTCTGCCCTCTTAACAGATGGTCTCTTCACAGTCATCTCTCGGAGGGACGAGCGGCGTACAATGAGAGTGATAATAAATATAATTGTAATAATACATGTGTACCCCCTATCAGTCTCTCAAGTCACCTCGTGGCAGAAACCGCTGCTATAGGTGCGAAAGATGATGTGAGATATCTGAAAGATGAATATACTTAAATCTACTTGCACCACTTACTGATAAAGATGCGTCGCTACTTGTTACTGTTACTTCAAGGAGCTTTTTTGGCTATTTTTTCCTCTAAAATAATTACTGTATTAGAGCATTCTTTCAAGTCCAGGCAAAACAGTTTCTTATGCAGTTAAGACTTGAGAACAAATAAATTTAAATCAAACGATATTTACGACTTGGCCTACTATTGGCCGCCGGGAAACTGTTATGTATACGTCGACAGGACAATTACTATCATCTGAAGGCGTACATTTTTTTTGTAGCAGAAGAAATTTTGCATAGACACCAACATGAAGTGTGAAGGTAGTGCCGGATTCCTATCAGCTAAAACCACCCCTGGACTTAAGGTCCCCACGATTCTTACTTCGGTTGACTGTAGAGAAGCTACAGCCTACAGAAGCGTTCTGTGAGTGTCCTTCAGTTTCCGAGCCTTGGGCTTATAAATCTCCGGTCATCACACAATAGTGTTTCCGCTCCGGGTGTCGGGGCATCCATTGTATCACACTCTGTTATGTTTCGCATTTAATATAAGGTTAACCTCTTAACCTATGTATTTCATCTATTCCATCGCTCTTACCTTGAAGTGTAATTTGTTTTCGGTCCTAGGTGCTATGTGCTCTCTAGTATTCTGCGGTGCTGCCCTTAGGGATTAATGCTTTGGGTTCTGTTTTTCGGTCACTCCTATTTTCTTTCCTGTTTCTTTCTTCACTCATCGCTCTTCTTTCTTCTTTCTTCTTCTTGTTTAATTCTGTTCCCTGATTTTCTTTACCTAGAGTTGTAATCTAGGTCTTTTATGTTTTCTGGCTTCTATTTCTGGATCATAATCAGTCTGATCAGTGGATTATCATGATTTTCTGTTTTTTGAAAGACTTTAAGAGCTTTTTGTCTCAGGACTTCTCGTAGAGGAGTTCATCTTATTTCTCTGCGTATTTGTTCGTTCCTGACAAACTACGGAGCGTTTAAGGCCATTCTCAGTACTATATTTTTCTGAACGTCAAGCCTCTTGATATGCGATTTAGCAGCGTAGCCCCACGCTGCTGAGCCATAAGTCAGCACTGGCTTAAGTACTGTTTTAATGATCGTCAACTTATTCTTTAAACCCAATTTGCTTTTTCTATTCAGCAGTGGGCGTAGTTCTCTTCTTGTTAGAATGAACTTCTTGATTTCGGCCGAGATATGCACAGTCCTTTGTCTATTGTCACTCCGAGATATTTGGCTTGTCTTCGCCATCAAGATCTATCATCTCGTCCGGTGGTCTCCTTCTCTTCGCAGGAAAAGCGCTCGACTTTTTTCGGCATTTGTTGTTATTTTCCAAGAAATGAACCAATTATTGACTAAGTTTCTTCTTGCAGGTATCTACTGATCATCATTGGATGAGTAGATCAAGTCATGATGGCTGTATCGTCTGCGAATAGGGCCATTTTCGTATTCCTAGTCTTGGGGATATCGTGAGTGAAAATACTATCGGCTTAAAGGCGTAAACTGACGAAGAGATAGATATAAATGTATAGTGTAAATACACTTTAAAAATTGTAATTTAATTAATAATTAAGGAGTTTGGAAATTAATTAATCAATTATTGGGAAATTATATTTTGCATTTTATGTGAGTATAGGTTCGAATCTCGATACGTAAATTTTTTTTATTAATATTTCTATAAAAATAAGGTATTAAAATTAATACGACTTTTTTTTCCATTTTATTTAAATTTAACTTGAAGTAATTAAACACGTAAAGAAGATTTTTTTTATTTTTTGAAGGTTCAATTAAAAATAATAATTATATTGTTTCTGCGGAAATACTGTTGTACATATGCAGCAAATATTTTCTATAATAAAAAAAATGCATGAGAAGGGATTCGAATCTATGCCGTATACAACGGCAAAATATTTGATAAAGCAGCTGACCACTCAGCCACGCATACATTGAAGTAAGGTAGTGACATTTCTTGCACTTGATCATCTAGAAGGGGAACTTGTGGTATGAATGATCTGTGAAAGAGAGACACTTCTGGTGGAGGCAGTGTTCGAGAGACAATTAGTGCTGCTTGGGACCCAATCAATCCCATAAGGACGGCACTTCTATATGAATCTATATTCGCTGATATCTGATTCTGTGCATCATAGTTAGAGTTAAACAAAATAAAAATATTTTACGTCAATAATAAAAAATAGGTCTTTATTAAAAACATATATTGACTTGATGACACTATGGTGTGGACTAAAAAAAGTGGTAATGCAAATGTAATATTTACGTACACGTTCTTTGTAAATAAGTTTAGAAAACTAAAGATACCTTTCTGTAAATTGTGTGACCACAAAAGTAACAAACATTGTTTATCGGCCCACAACAATCTTGTAATTATTTCAAAAGCCAGTCCGAAACTGTAATATTAATTTTCAACACGTGTATTGACTTTAGATAAAACGAGCAACAAAGAGAGGACATTAGTGGAATATAAATGTCGGTAAGGCTGTGGTTGTTGCATATTAAAACTCTAGACTCCCTTAGCCGTAAGAATTTTAAGAGTGCACGCTTAATGTTTTTAACAAAATTTAAGCAATCGTTTGTTTATATCCTAATAAATTCTTGATTTATCATTAGATATACAGTATTTTTAACCTTAAGAATTAGTTTTATATTCTGATTATTCTTTTTTTCTTTAAATATCATGTCGACCCTGTAATGGCTATGATACCAATCAGTGCTTTTGATTGCATTATATGAATTATTTTATAGATTATTTTTTCTCTCGATATAGTCATACTCATTGAGGGGAAACATAGCAATATATTATCAGAGCTCATGGGACTCTGACTATAGTGGAGGAGTGGTGTACTAAGGAGCACCTTAGGATAAACCCTGAAAAAACTACATTAATACCATTCATTAAAAGAAGAAAGTTACGTGAATAAAAATTACCATCTCTGTCTGTCTATTCAATACACAACGGCAAATGAGCAAGTAGGTTAAATATCTAGGTGTAATCCTGGATGCAAAGCTTACCTGTAACTCATACCTGCTGAAAATTATATCTAAAGGAAAAATGTCCATCATGGCAGCAGAAGGTAACCTTTGCATGGAAGCCAGGGCAGAAGGGGATCTCGGGCAATGAAAAAGGGGAGCAACTTGCAAGACAAGAGTCTGACACTCCATTTACTGGATTAGAGCCAGCATTTGAAATTACCAAGGCTACTATTCGTGGGTGGCTGTCCTGGTGGATAAATAAATAACACCAGACCCACTCCAATCACCTTGCGGGTCACATGCACAGCACGCTATCGCTGAGTAGACCATCCGGCAAACTAAGCCATGAAATTCTGCGTCTAAGTAGACAACAAATCAGGTTGATGACAGACTGGCTGCTGCAGCTTGAGAAAACACCTACATATAATGGGCATCTTCAACGAAGAACCAATATGTAGACTATGTGATGAAGAAGACGAGACGGTCTCACACGTCATCTTCGAGTGCGAAGCTTTGGCCTACTGAAGACACCTTCAGGGAACAATCTATCCGTAAGCCTTATACCCAGAGGACAAACTAGTGAGCAGGCTGTTAAATTTGATCAAGGCAACCAACCTGTTCGCCTAGAACGGATATGGCAGGCAACACAATAAGCTGAAGGCTGCAGTGTAAAGGGTTTTCAACCCTAGCCTGCTATGTCATATAATCAATCAATCAATCTACCTCTGTTTGGTGTAAATATTTTTATAGCCGATACCTCTTCCTTCGAATTTCGCTCTTGTCTTCTGTAAATGACATTTTATGAAGGGTCAATGGTTTTCTTGAATTTTGAAATGGCTGCCATTTTTATTTGTCAATTATCGAGTCAGTCATGTTAGGTAGTTTTTTAATTAAGACATATACATTTAAGAAAATGCCGAGCTACCGTATGGAAGTGTAAAATTTTATAATACCGATTCTTGGGTTGCATGATCATTTTGTCTGTATAAACACCGGTCTCGAACTGCTATAAAAAATTTAATCCAGAACGAGCGCCCAATATCATTCAAAATTCAGACAAATCTTACCAGTTATTGCCATAAAAGATTGATTGAAAATATCGTGGCTTGAAATTAAACCTCCAATGCAGCACCCATCAGTAAAATCTGACTTGACATTTTATCTCATGTTTATTGTAATTAATCACTTTCTATGTATTATTTCATTGAAATAATGTGTTTTTAAATATATATATATATATATATATATATATATATATATATATGTATGTATATATATATATATATATATATATATATATATATATATATATATGTATATGCATATATATATATATATATATATATATATATATATATATATATATATATATATATATATATGTATATATTGGAAAATTCCAAGCCGAGCAGCCGTCGGAAGAAGCATCACTTGAAAATGCCAGCTGAAATGTTGACGAAAAGTCGTGAAGATTGTCGTAGAAACGGACATATCGATACATCTCACCGGTATGTTCCGATCAAAAATAAGTTCTAATACAAGTTTCAAGTATATAGAAAGTAGACACAGGGGTGTCAAGGGTGTCTGGGTAAGGCGTCGACGGACCCACTGATGAATCTTACCGTCGACGTCGAGGACGAAACATCCTATTTTTAGTGGTATTATTAGAGCGTATTTCGTGGTGCACAGCACGGCCTGGCGCGAAATACGATATGGCGACCGTGACAGAACGGTGCACAGCATAGGGTTGCTCGCACCGTCAGGCAGCTAACGCAGCGCCCGAATCTGGAACACCACGGAATGTCCGTTCCTACAGTTACTTTCAGTCACCCGCTTTCTATATCGAGATTGTGGAATCTCAATATCCGAGAGCGGCTGCCTTAGGGGGGGGGGCATGTCGTGGAAACGGACATATCGGTACATCTCACCGGTATGTTCCGATGAAAAATAAGTACTAATACAAGTTTCAAGTATATAGAAGTACACGGTTATGGTATTAAGGTCAATTGATAGCTGATTCTTGTCATAAGAAGAATGTCGAACCATATTATTAGAATTTTCTGTGATAGTCGTCGGAGAGTAGTAAAATAGTAAAATGTTATGAAATTGGAAATCTATTCAATGAAAAGTTTACTTAGCTCGAAAACCCGTATAAAAATTTTATGCTACTGGGAATGTGACAAATATCAAGAAGGTAAAAAAGTAGTACAACCATGATGACGCAGCTACCTTGACAATTTTAAATTTTCCTTAGGGAAAAGAGCAGTTAGTAAGTCTCATATTCATAATAATTTAGTAAGCCACAAACTTCGGGGATTTAAATGAAAATTCATTAACAAATTGCAAATGCAAGATGATCCTCACCGTTCGTAGTTTTCGTTGATAATGGATAAAAAAACTTTAGTTTTAGTCTTTTATAGGAACATTTATTTTCCGAAGAGACAAGTTTTATGACTATCGGGGTAGTATCTCCGAAAAATTGTAAGTACTGGGCACACGAAAATCCGACTTTTAGAATTGTCACTCATAGTCAAAAATTTAAAGTAGTTAATGTTTGGTATTGGTATCATAGAATAATTGGACCTTATTTTTTAGAATACAATTTAAATGAAAATTTGTTTACGGAAATTTTAAGCAATTTTGTTATGAACGAACCAATGGTTTAAAATTAAAATTGCCCTAAACTGACAGCAGAGGACTTAAACTGACAAGAGCAATAATAAGTCAAGCAAGTTTGAAACCCTAAAAATACAAGAATAAAAAAATTATTTTGTTTTACTACTGAACCGGCAAAAATGGAGAACTTTATGTATTTTTGGGATAGCTATTTCTTTTACATATTAAAAAGCTCTATCGTAAAGTTCTTATCATTAATATACCTATATAAGCATTTATTTGTTGACATATATAATATAAATTATGACAATATTATAAGCAAAACAAAACTGGTCCACTATAAGATTTATATTTCATGTCAACTAGATCGAGTTTAAATCTGAAATCTTCTTAGTGAATTTGGCTGTTAGAGTTTAGAAGAGCCCTTATTTTTCAAGAAAATGGATAACATTATGAGCGACAAACTGGTTAAACATTCACTTACAAAATAAGCGGATTAGATTATTTTTTGTGGGGTGTATGGGGTTACTTAAAACAAAATTTTTACAACAATCATTTGGTGGTAATATTGACCTATTAAAAGAAAAAATCCTGTAACTATAAATGCAAATATGATTGCATCTGTATAAAAAGAAATGTGTATTAGTAGGGGATCAACATGTGGAATATCTATATCTTTGTATTTCAAACTTATTGTAAAGGTTCCACAACATTTTTTATAAAAACAAATTAAAGGTAAAATTAATTTTTGTATGTTTTGTTTATTAAATACATTTCAATTTCGGAATAACTTAGTAACATAAAATTTATAAAAAATACAAATAACAGTATTTTATTAAAGATTAATTCAACATTTTAACACCTTGTATACCTCAACCTAAATTTGATCACTGTTTCTGAAATCCGAAGGCAAGCAAAACTTTTTATCAAAATTGACTTTTTTTCGAAAAATCAAACATATTGAAGTTTAGTAGAGTGCGGTACCCATTCGTAGACAAACTGTATATATGTTCATATAATTTAAAAAAGCTTGCAGAGTAAATATAATTGGGAACTACCATCTATTTAAAATTTAATTTTTTGTATTTTTCGGTGTTAATAAAACATTACAATTACAAACTATTTTGAATCAGTTTTCATATTTCTTTTTCTTTAAAATATATTTTTTTAATTTAAAAACATTCTCTTCTTCAAGTCTTTTAGTATACAATTACTTACCTTTGGCCTATTTATTTGATACGTCCAACACTCGCAGCTTTAATTTATTTCGCAGTGTGCATTGATAATCCGTTACTTGATATTCGTGAAGTCTATTAGACATATTCATAATGAGTGTGAAATATCATAAACAATTTGAAGCAATATTTCTGGATAGACATGAAAAAGGCTCAAAATGAATTATGCAGCCTCTGTAAAATATATGAAAAAGTCTGTATCTCTCGTACAGAATTGCGTGAAAGGTAAGATCCAGAAAAAATGTCGATGATCTCTTAGATCGTAGTTTAACGCTTGTAATGACAAAAAATCAAGATAAGGTAATTATTGAGGTGTTCCAAAATATCCAAATATCAATCTGCGACAAGGAAAAAGTATTTTAGCTCGAGAGGGAATACGCTTTGGCAACTGTGACTTGATGAAAATGGCATTAAGTGTATTACAAAGAGACAAAAATTATTAATCTCCGAATAGCAAATCCAAAAACTTTTATTCTGGGCACAAGAGAATTTCGATAGAAATTGGTTAAACGTTATTTTTACAGACGTGTCTTCATTTTGGGCCTGCAATCTTGTTAAGAAAGCTTGGCCCACTACGGAACACAGAATCATTCAGAGAATAGCGAAACACGCTGTTAAACCTCACGTCTGGACACGTTTTTCTCTCCGTGGATTTGGAAAATTGTGTCTTTTTACTGAAAACCTGAATGAAGCAAGATTGAATGAAAAGTTGAATGCTAATTTGAACCTTATTATTATTCATGGATACTACCAGAAGACAATGATTCGAAATACCGTAGTCTTTTTGTTAGGACTGGGAAAGAGAAAAAGGCATTACTATTATGGGGTGGCCTGTTTCTTCTCCTGATACAAATCCTATTGAAAATGAATGGGGTTTAATGAAGATTCAACTTTGTAAAAAACATATACATAGTCAAAAGCAATTAAGTGCATAAATACGTAGAGTATGAAAAAATTTATCACTGGATTATGAGAGCATGCCTCGATTATGTGAGTCAATTATAAATAACAGGGACGACTGAACCCCATACTGAGGTAATCGCATCTTAGACCGTGACTTCAAAACGTAAGACTTTTTGACTTTAGCTATTTAAGTAGTTACATTTTATCAAAAAGTTTTTGTAGAACTAATTGAATGTAGATAAAATCAAGCACGGTGTGGCCTTGACGATCGTTTTCTCGACGGAAATGGAGTATCCAGGTGGAATAAAAATCATAAGAAAATAAAAGGAATTCAAATATATGTATTATAATGGAACGAACAAGCCTACTAAATTCATGGGTTGCCCGGTTTATATAAGGTTAATGCAAAAAAGTTTTTTTGGTCAAAATTAGATATTTCAAGTGTTATATACTAATAATTAATCGAAAATTTTATTGTTTAATACTGTTATTACTTATTTTATTTTTAAAGTAGCATTTTTTATTTTACAAAAAACATTTGTTATTGCACAAAAGTATTTGACTGATTAGAGGAAAATATTATGGCACTTGAAATGATTATGAATAATATTTAGTTGATAAGTATTGAGTACCAAAAAGCATAAAAGAGACTGAATCTTTGAGAACTAATATAGTGTGAAATCGACTTTTGTTAAAAAGAGATTTTTAAGAATCCATTGTTTAAATCATTGAGTACCTACATTAGATGCAAACTTTTTAATATGAAACGTTTTGTTCTTTCGTTTTTGGCAGTGGCCTTCTGCTTGCTTCACTCCAGGTAAGATTTTTAAATATTTATTTTTTTAACTGTGTATTTTATTTTGTAAATTGTTATTTAGCTGAAATCATTAAATTTTAATTTTTATATAATATTTGATAAAACGCTTAAACCTAGAAATGTATTTGGAAACAGGCGTCGGCATTTTTGGTGACCCAAATTTAAACAATTTTGCGGAATACAATTTTATAATAATTAGCTTAAATATTCCTTATTAAATGCTACATTAAATAAGGTTCCAAATATATAAGGTTACCTCCTCGCTTAAACAGAGTTTTTTCCCATTTTCATGTTGGGGAAAAAAATCGCAGGGAGCCAAGTCAGATAAGTTCGGTAGATGCGACAGCAGTTCTTAGCGCAATTCATGCAATTTGATCGCGACAATTTTGGTTGAATGAGCTGGTGCGTTATCGTGGCGGAGCAGTACACTTTTTTGTCAAATGAGGCTGTGTCTCTAATTAATGTCCAGTGATCTTGTTTTCCTTCCGCAAACATTCCATGAGGATTATTACCTCCGTATCCAAAAAAATTGTATTCATTACCTTTC
The DNA here is from genome assembly GCA_034092305.1 of Diaprepes abbreviatus. Lineage (NCBI taxonomy): Eukaryota > Metazoa > Arthropoda > Insecta > Coleoptera > Curculionidae > Diaprepes > Diaprepes abbreviatus. The sequence goes on from JASJET010000228.1 coordinate 10,835,578, forward strand.
CCGCCAACGGCACAGACTTTCTCGGAGCATGTTAGCTTGGAAAGATTCATTGTTTTCATTCTCGCTTGATCTCTGGTATATGGTAGTAGATTTAGATTTGATCAACGACGACAACTCGATGCAAAAACGCGTTCGGATTTCACTTAATGACATCTAAACACATCTTCGAATTTGAAAGCTGTATCTGATTGTGATCTACTGTGAGCAATACCCGTTAAATCGAAACTCACCTAGAATCCAATATAAAATTTTGTATGGTGTCGTTTGAAAGATGGTAATGCCAAATTCTCTTAGCAACGTCACAGATAATATATTGGTAATTTATTTTTCCAGCAGTGCCAACGACAATTTTGCCCATCTTTTTAGTGAAGAAGTAAGCAATATATCTTTTCCTGAAAACTTCCTCTGGGGTTATGCCTCGGCTTCTTATCAAGTTGAAGGGGCTTGGGATGAGGACGGTAAAGGTAATAAAAATATTTCTTAGCAATATATGTTGTTATCATACAGAATCATTGTTACTTTCATGTTTTTAGCCAGTTATTCGTTCACATCTCTATCAAATATAAGCTAACATATCCAAGAATTTTCACTTAATGGATCTGCTTTATTTCACTAAATTTCTAATTTAAACGATGAAAAGTAAGTCATATTCTTAGAAAGAGGAATTATGTTAACGAATAGAAAAAAATTGGAAAAATATTTTATTCGACTTAAACGTATTAAACTAAAACACTGTCTTAGGTGAGAGTATTTGGGACTATGATGCTCATTACAATCCCGATTGGTTCCCAGATGGAGAAAATGGAGATGTTGGATGTGATGCTTACCACAATACTGATACTGATGTTGGTAAGAAAATACCTTTAAGAACAATACAAGACGAATAGAATAAGAAATATTTCATTAAAAAAATTTGCATAGATATGCCAATAAAATATATAATATAATTTATTTGGAAATTTGTAGCTCTCCTTGTTAAGCAAGGTGTCAACACCTATAGATTTTCAATTTCGTGGCCTAGAATTTTACCGACTGGACACATCGATAACATTAATCAAAAAGGTAAGTTATCCTGGGATACACAAATGTTTTATTATTTTTTAAATTTCACAAATATTTATTTGATTTTCTAGGAATTGACTATTATAAAGATCTGATCGGAAAACTTAGAGCAAACAACATTGAACCACTTGTAACGATGCATCATTGGGATACCCCTACCGCTATTGAGAACGAAGGAGGATTTTTAAATGAGGTATTTTTTTTACTTATTCTTGCTCTTCAAGTTGACTTTATTCAGCATAATTTTTTTGCTAATTTTGAAAGCATGTTTCTTTTATAGAGCATAATTCCTGCTTTTGTGGACTATGCTACACTCCTTTGGGAAACATTTGGTGATGATGTCAAATGGTGGACTACATTTAATGAACCAAAACAAACTTGCTATGGAGGATATGACTACGGCGGTATTTCTCCACAGAACCTTAATCCTGGTAGAGGTGGATATATTTGTTCACACAACTTACTAAGAGCACACGCTAAGGCTTACCGAGTGTATGATCAGAAATTTAGGGCTACTCAACAGGGTAAGACTCTAACCATTTATTATCATTATTAAAGTCAATGTATTTACTTTAACTTTGTTATAGGTAAAGTTTCAATGGTAATAGACGTGGCTTGGCACGAACCCGCATCAAACTCTTCTCAAGATATTGAGGCTGCAGAACGTGTAAATTTAATGATTGTCAGTTCAAAATCTAGTACTTTAACTTTTCCGTAGTTATCATTAAAAATATAATTTATTTTAGTATGGCTGGTTTGCTCATCCAATTGTTTATGGTGATTATCCAGAAGTAATGAAGGAGAGAATTGCTGAACGTAGTCGACTGCAAAATTTATCTGAATCTCGCTTGCCGTCTTTTACTGAGGCAGAAAAAGCAGAACTTAAAGGTAAATTTATATTTATTTTAATTTAACTGTACAAAACTAAGTTCTCTTTTATCACTGACTGACTGACTGACTGACTCCGTAGCACTACAACCCAGGGTGGGTCTTGGCTGCCTCGCCTATCTGCCTCCACATGGAACGGTCTTGTGTCAGCTCCCTCCATTCTTGCTGGTCAACTTCAAGGATAGCTAGATCCTTGTGGATGTTATCTCTCCATCTAAGCCTACTTCTTCCCAGTGGTCTTTTTCCTTGTGGTGCTTCCTCCCATAACCGTTTTATTAGTCGATCGTTTTGACTCCTTTGTATATGGCCTGCCCATCGTAGTCTTCTGGACTGTATTTCTTAAATGATGTCGGGAATTTGATATAATTGCGCAAACTCTTTATTGCTTCTCATTCTGTGACGGCCTGTTTCAAGGTCTCGGTATGGGCCATATATTATGCGCAGGATTTTTCTCTCAAACCTTCTTAGCAGCTCCGTATCGTGGACTGTCAGGATCCATGTTTCACTGGCGTAGATTGCTACTGGTTATTGTTCGATAAATTTCGGTTTTTGCCTTTCTAGTGATAAATTTTGACTTCAGCAAGGTTTGTATCACAAATGTACATTTATTTGCTTGTGTGATGCGCTGTTTAACCTCTTACTGCATATTATTGTTCGCCGTTATCACTGAGCCCAGGTACTTTGAAAGGCGCACATGCTCAAAATTATATTCATCCATGACCATGGTGACGTTCTGCCTGATTCTGTCTCGGGCGGGGTTGCGGGAGACGTGCATGTATTTGGTCTTTCCTTCATTTATTCGGAGCCCTATTCTCTGAGCTTTTTTTTCTATCTTTATGAAGTTTTCCTTCACACTAACTGTGCTTTCTCCTATCACGCCCATATCATCCGCGTAGACCAAAATAAGTTTAGGGCCACTTGGTCCAAAAACCTTCGCGTCAACTGATACTGTTCTTACGGCTTTCTCCAGTGCAAGGTTAAACAGTACTGGCGACAAAGCATCTCCCTGTTTTAATCCTCTGTTGATAGAAAATGTTTGGCTACAATCTCCTTCAATTTTGACACAGCTTTTTGCCCCCTCCAGGCACGCTCTACACAGTCTAATCACCTCATGCGGGATTCCAAATTCTTCCATAACTTCCCACAACCTTATCCTAATAACACTGTCATATGCCTGCTCGAAATCTATGAACAGGATATGTAAGTTTTTGTTAAACTCCCAACATTTCTCCAGCATCTGTCGGATAGTGAAAAGCTGGTCAATTGTTGATCTTCCACTTCGAAAGCAACATTGGTAGTCTCCGATAATCTCCTCGATATACGGAGAGAGATGTTGAAGGAGAATGCTGGAGAATAATTTATAGGCGTGGCTTAGTACTGCAATACCTGGGTAATTTTTACATTGCATTTGGTCCCCTTTTTTGTGGAGTGGAATTATTACCCCTTCTTTCCATTCATTAGGAATGATTTCTTGATTCCAAATTTGTTTCACGAGGTTATGTATTTGTGTGATTAGATTGTTCCCTCCATGATTCAGACTTTCTGCCAAGATATTATCTTGACCTGCCGTTCTGTTATTTTTAACTTCTTAATGGCTCTAATGGTTTTTTCCATGGATGGAGGTGGGATATTAACCTCTGCCGTAGCGAATACTGTAGCTTCAGGTCTTTTTATCCCTGTCGGAGTAATAACATAGAAATCGTATCTATAATAGATATTGGTGCATCACGACAGTTATCTATCCGTTGTACTATTACAATAGAATGCTGATTTTAGCTCTTTAAAATCCGTTTTGATATTTACATAATACAACATGATATTACTTATTTATTTAATTAATGTATTACCGTTGATAATCAGATATCCTTTTTTTCCAGGAACGTATGATTTCCTGACTGCTAATATTTACACCACATTCTTGACAGCTTGGCAAGAAGATCTACCAATTACAGATATATCTGTGGGAGCTGACGTATCTGTCAATAGTTATCAGCCAGATGACTGGGAAAAGACTATCTCAGATTGGTTTAAGGTAAATTTATTCCAGTGCTGCCAACAGATTTCCACATCCCCTGCCATAAGATTTATTAAATGATATAACCCATATCTGGAAATCTATTTTTCGCTTGCTTTAAAATTATTCAATATTGTGTTCCATACATGATACTTTATTTTGTCACTGTGATATTCTAGCGTTATATTTTAAGTTGTCCTTTTTATTTCACATATCAGGTTGTTCCATGGGGTGCACGCCACCTTGTAAGATGGATTGCAAAAACATATGGTGACGAAAAGGGAATTATAGTAACAGAAAATGGATACCATGACAATGGTAATAACTTGACTGATTTAGGTACAAGGGGACGTTTCCACAAGGTAAAATTAACAACATTTTCTATTGTTGCTTGTATAGTAAAGACTATTATAAGTAAATAGAATCTTTATTTTTTTTTTATTGCAATACAAAGTAAATAACAAGATGTTGTTTCTTAAAATTTGTTTCTATTTTTAATTTTATTTTTAGTTATATTTAAGTAACCTTAACGACGTCATGTATAAAGATGGAGTTAATTTAATTGGTTATATGGCATGGAGTTTAATGAACGACGTCGAATGGTACTCTGGATGGCTTAAGTATGTTTATTCTCAGAAGCAGTTTCTCGTAATTCAGATCAGAATAACAGAAAATAAATGATTTAAGGAAGTTGAAGTATTTGCTCCCTGAAAAGAGATTTATTATCAACAACTTCCAAAAACTAAGATGACTATGGTATATAAGAAAAAATAATATCTTTTTTTAAATTTTCAGATTTAATCTTGGACATTATCACGTAGATTTTTACAGTCCAAAAAGGACGAGGACTCCAAAAGAATCAGCTGTATATTACCAAAAAGTAGTAACTACCGGATGTCTTGTAGATACATGTGAACCAGCTCCTAAGAAAATATCGTTTTAAATGTTATAAATAAACGGCTTAAAATATAATAAAAAAATTTTGAAAATTATTATTTATTTATAATTCGCTTATTCCATGCTTAATGTGTTCCAACAAGAAATATTTCAATTTTAAATATATTAATGCTCTATTAGAGACCATTGAATATTAAGAAATATAATATTGTTACGAAGGACTAGGAGAACTTTTTAATACGCCCTTGTTTAAAAATATTATTTTGATGCGATGAGTCATCTTTATTATAATGTAACGAAAGAAATATTATATCAATGAGTCATCATTGGTTAGTCATATCGCTTGCCATTTCTGGGCTTGTATTCTCCTAAATTCTAGTAGGTTCTATTGACATATAAATATGGATAGGATAAGTGTAGTTTAGTTGATTGTATCTGAACAGTGAACGAGTTAAGAAGTAATAATTAAAGTTAGTTGTGATTTAGCTGTAAAAGTGTTAAGAAGTAGTTAATGTAGTATTAGAAATATTTTAATGAAAAGTGTTGACGTTAATTTTGTATCCAGTGAGCGATATTTACAGAGAGAGAAAATAATAATAATATGGTTTCTTAACCTGCAAATGAAAAAAATTGCAAGTAGTTTGAAGGGAAACGGACAGATAATTGTTTACTGGAGAGCCAAAACTTGGCCAGTGTCAATATTGTTTTTAAACAACTTGAAAACATTTTTGACGACTTCTTTTTAACAATTTCTTTGAGTTCAAAATAAATTTATTTTATTAAAGATTTCCTTTAAAAATAATTAATTATTCAACTAAATTAACCATTCCATAATTGGAAAAATAATAAAAATAAAATTGAAAATAACTCATTTAAGACCAATGGTTATTATACACACTTAGTTTTATTGACACAAATTACTTTTAAAAAATCAACTTCAACAAGGCAAAAATAAATACAATTTAAACCATGTATCAAAGAAAAAATAATAAATCAAAATATAATCACAGATAATGTTTACCATAATACTATGTAGAAAGAGAGGATACATATTTAGGCATTAAATAAAAATAAACAAACATCTTGCTGAGGATTTCTTAAAAAAATTGACCCGTCTCAAGTGTTAATCATCGTAAAATAACAAAAAAGAATCATACTAAAGTCAAACTGAAAGTATTCGAGCCACCAGACATATCACAATGCTTTCAAATCTAAGAAATTGAACACAATTTAGATATACTTTAAAATAAAAATGAATTTTTTGATAAATTGGAGCCATCGTCATACACCTAGAGCACAAATACGTATCAAAATTAATCCTTACTAAAAAAAACTGCCTTAAAACCTAAAAAAAAACTTAATAATCGAGCAATGCGTTTAAATTTAGATATTTAAGAGAAAATAATGAGATATATAAACAGCATATCATTGCCAGATTTAAATTTGACATTAACCTTGTTAAAAATAAATTTTGAGCAAAAACTTTAATAAATCAAAAAATCTATGAAATATTGTTTTAATAATTTGCAACCAATAGATCTTACCCTGAGTTCTTATTTGGGGGCTACAAGAATTCTTTCATTGAAACGTGCTGCTAAATCCCTGTCTCCTGGCTTGTTTCAGTAAAAATAACTCAATAAGCCACAAATTAGGTAAAAAATAAGGTAACTACAAAACTAAACTGAATTACCAGAAAAATGTAAACTGTTTTATACACCAAAACCCAAAGGGATGGATCACATAATTAAAATGTAGAATTTACATCTTCTTTAATTGTTTCAAATAGGAAAAGTAACATTCAAGGTAAAATGGCCTCGATTTTATATCAAAGATCCATGCATGTGCGCAACGCTACCTCCTTCAGACACGTTCAAAATTTTGACACCTGTGAAAGCTATGACAGCTCAAAATTGATCTTAGGTAAAAACACCCGGCTGAAATAACTTTGTTAAACGGGCCAATTCATTCAACACATCTTCGGCTAAAAATTAAATAAGTGATCCATTAGTTATTTCTAAATTAAATCAATATATACCATACCAATCATTACTGATGCAAAATAAATTACCTATCCAAATTTCTCTCTCAAAAATTATCGACTTCCTGAATAGAGAAAACTAATTAGCTTATGACGTTTACTACACAATGAATTCAAGAAATAAGAACAAAAAAGCCCAAGATAAGATAATGCAAACCTACAAAAATAACTCGGCAATGTAAATTCAACAGTGACAGAACCTCGAGTAGCAGGCAAGAAAGCCGAGATTTATTTGAAAAAAAATAATTAATTCAACATCAATATAAATAAATACAGCAACCCAGAGTCTAGGGAGTGCTAAACAAAACATCATAAATAGGGTTCAAACAGTGATAATTAAAAGCAATTTAAAACCGTATTTTGTAATGTCAAAATGAAACCAAAATTCAGAAGGATAAAAAAACCGAGCTGAGAAAAATGGATAAGGAAGTAGAACTACAGGAGTAGTAAAACCAAAAATGCAACCAAGCAATGAATGGTATGCTTTTATTTAAAGAATTTATAAGAGAATATTTAAAGAAAAGGATTGCGTTATTGAATTAGCCAAAGTAAAATTAACTCAATATTTGAACTGTGGCAAAGTGCATCTCCGGAGATACTTCTGTTTCCATGGATTTGGAAAACTTGAACGCAAGTAGAATGGAAAGAATTTATGAAAAGCTGAAGGTCATTTTGGACCTGATTACAATTTTCTCAGGACTTTAAGAAAGAAAAAGGCATTACTATCATGAAGTGGCCTGAATCCTCGTCTGATAAAATCTTATAAACAACGTATATACAATCTAAAGCAACTAAGTGCATAAATAAATGGGTCAAATATAAATAGCAGTAGGAACTAAACCCTACATTGAGATGATCGTTTATTAAACCTAAAACTAGTGTCTCTAAAAACGTAAGATTATTTTACTTTACGTATATAGTTTTTTATATTTTGTCAACACGTTTTTGTGGAAGTAATTGTATGTAAACAAAATAAAGCATAATGTGGTACCAACGATGTTTTTCAACCCGATTTATATAAGAATAATACAAAAAAGATACTTTGACGCAATGTTGGAGCCAACATTTGCCATGTATTCGTATTGTCTTTTGCCAGACTCAGATAATTCAAGGGTTTATACTAATAATTAATCAAAAATTTTGTTGTTGCATGCTGTTATTATTTATTTTATTTTTCAAGTAGCATTTCTTATTTTACATAAAACGTTTGTTTTTGCACAAAAGTATTTGACTGATTGGAGGAAAATATTGTGGCACTTGAAATGATTATGAATAATATTTAGTTGATAAGTTTTGAGTACCAGAAAGCATAAAAGAGAGTGAAGCTTGAAAAAATAATATAGTGTGAAATCGACTTTTCTAAAATAAGAATTTTTAATTATCCGTTTGGGTGCCTCTATTAGGTGCAAATTTTTTAGTATGAAACGTTTTGTTTCTTCGTTTTTGGTAGTGGCTCTCTGCTTGTTTCATTTCAGGTAGGATTTTTAAATATTTACTTTCTTATCTGTGTATTTTATTCTGTAAATTGTAATTTATTTGAAATCATTAAACTTAAGTAATTATTCCGAAAGAGATATTGACATTTTTTGTGACCAAAATTAAAATTCACACAATTCAATAATAAGCTTAGAAAATTCCTTATTAACTGTTACCCTAAATAATGTCCCAAAAATGTAGTTTAATATTTTAGTGAATTAAGGGCTGCTCTTTTGATTACAAATTATTTCAAGATTACAAGAGACATATTTTTGCTATTTGTGAATGTATTGATCCTGCCATTTCCTTAAACCCTTTAAGAAATAAAATTTGTCGGCCTCTTCAAAATAGTATCGAAAATGTCCTAATCGTTTGGGCAGAATTTTTTTCCAGCAAGCCTCGTTTTCATGTTGGGGAACAGAAAGACGTCATTGGAAACCAAGTAGGGAAAGACTGGTAGATGCGGTAGCAATTTGTAGCATTATGCATGCAATTTGACAGCGACGATTTTGATTGAATGAGCTGGTACATTGTCGTGATGTAACTGTACTTTTTATTTGCCTAATGCATCTGTATCTCTAATTAAATCTTTGCAGTACTGCCCAGGATGCGTTCGTTCTTCTTTTCTCTAAAGGTCTATGAGGATTATTTGATGTTTCGCGATTTTCTTTTACACCAACTTCCAGTGTTATTAGAAGATGTCCTTTCGAATATTAGAATAACTATGTGGCTTCAACTGGATGGAGCTTCACCGCATTATCATTGCGAGGTTCGGCAATTTTTAAATGTCAACTTTCAAAACTCCTTATCTGTAAAAGGTCTCTACAAAGCTGTAGTGCCTCCACAAAACTTTTCTTGTAGACTATATGTTAATCTATTTTCTGAATGACAAATAATGTATAGAGCATTTTTTTCAGCAATGGCAATGACAATTTTGCCCATCTTTTTAGTGAAGAAGTAAGCAATATATCTTTTCCTGAAAACTTCCTCTGGGGTTATGCCTCGGCTGCTTATCAAGTTGAAGGGGCTTGGGATGAGGATGGTAAAGGTAATAAAACTATTATGAATATTTTTTAGCAACATAGGTTCTTACCATACAAAGATTTTTCGGTTCCAAATCATTGTTGTGTAATGTTTAGTTCATTATTCACACCTCTATCAAATATTAGCTAATATATCCAAGAATTATCATTTAATTAATCTACATTACTTCGCGACATTTTTAAAATAAACAGTCAAAAGTAATATTCTTAGGAACAAAAATTATCTTAACGAATACAAAAAAAATTGGAAAAATATTTTATTCGACTTAAAAAAAATATTGAATTAAAACACTGCCTTAGGTGAGAGTATTTGGGACTATGATGCTCATAACAATCCCTATTGGTTCCCAGATGGACAAAATGGAGATGTTGGATGTGATGCTTACCACAATACTGATACTGATGTTGGTAAGAAAATATTTTTAATAACTGTAAAAGACGGATATAAACACAAACATTTTAGTAAAAAAAATTGTATAGGTATGCCAAATAAATATCTTTAATATGGATTGAAATTTGTAGCTCTCCTTGTTAAGCAAGGTGTCAACACCTATAGATTTTCGATTTCGTGGCCTAGAATTTTACCGACTGGACACATCGATAACATTAATCAAAAAGGTAAGTTATTCTTGGGTATACAAATGTTCTATTATTTTTTAACTTTCACAAATATTTATTTGATTTTCTAGGAATTGCCTATTATAAAGATCTGATCGAAAAACTTAAAGCAAACAACATTGAACCTCTTGTAACGATGCATCATTGGGACAACCCTACCGCTATTGAGAACGAAGGAGGATTTTTGAATGAGGTTTATTTTTTTGGTCTTGTTCCATAAGTTAATTTTAATCGGCATAAATTTTTTCTAATTTTGAATCAATATTTATTTTATAGAGCATAATTCCTGCTTTTGTGGACTATGCCACACTCCTCTGGGAAACATTTGGTGACGATGTCAAATGGTGGACTACATTTAATGAACCAAAACAAATTTGCGGTGGAGGATATGACTACGGCGGTATTTCTCCGAATAAATATAATCCTGGCAGATCTGGATATATTTGTGCACACAACTTACTAAGAGCACACGCTAAGGCTTACCGAGTATATGATCAGAGATTTAGGGCTTCCCAAAATGGTAAGATAGTAACCGTTTATTATGATTTATATATTTAATTTAACTTTTTTGTAGGTAAAGTTTCACTGGTAATAGACGACTCCTGGCACGAACCTGCATCAAATTCTTCTCAAGATATTGAGGCTGCAGAACGTGCAAATTTAATGTTTGTAAGTTCAAAATCCAGCACTTTGACTTTTCATTAGTGTCAGTTAAAAATATAATTAATTTTAGTATGGTTGGTTTGCTCATCCAATTGTTTATGGCGATTATCCAGAAATAATGAAGCAGAGAATTGCAGAACGTAGTCGACTGCAAAATCTATCTGAATCTCGCCTGCCATCTTTTACTGAGGCAGAAAAAGCCGAAATTAAAGGTAAATTTATATTTATTTTGATTTAACCGTCAACACCAAGATCTTTATCGCTGTCGGAGTATTAACATAGATATCGTATTTATAATAGATACTGGTGCATAGCAACAGTTATCTGTCCATAGTACTACCCCTGTAAAATGCTAATTTTAGCTGCTTAAAGTCCGTTTTGACATTTAGATCATATGATATTATTTATTTAATTATTGTAATACCATTGGTAGTTGGATATTTTTAATTTTTCAGGAACCTATGATTTCTTGACTGTTAATATGTACACCACATACTTGTCAACTTGGGAAGAAGATCAACCAATTACAGATATAGGAGTGGGATCTGATATATCTGTCAATAGTTATCAGCCAGATGACTGGGAGAAGACTGTCTCAGATTGGTTTAAGGTACATTTATTCCAGTGGTGCAAATAGGTTTCCATTGAATCTATTCTAAAATTTATTAGATAGTATAATTTATATCTGAAAACCTATTCTTAGTCCGCTATAAAATTATTCAATATCGTTTTCTATGAATGATACTTTATTTCGTCACTAATATATTTTAGCGCTATATTTTAAGTTGTCCTTTTTATTTCAAATATCAGGTTGTTCCATGGGGTGCACGCCATTTTGTAAGATGGATTGCAAAAACATATGGTGATGAAAAGGGAATTATAGTAACAGAAAATGGATACCATGATGATGGTAATAACATGACTGATTTAGGTACAAGAGGACGTTACCACAAGGTAAGTATTAGCATTTTTCATTGTTGCTTCTGTAGCGAAAACTTTTTTATTGTAATATAAATTTAATAGCAAGACAAGCATCGTAAATTTTGTTTTTAATTAATTTTTAGTTATATTTAAGTAACCTTAACGACGCCATGTATAAAGATGGGGTTAATTTAATTGGTTATATGGCATGGAGTTTAATGAATGATGTAGAATGGTATTCTGGATGGTTGTAAGTATTTTTATTCACAGAAGCAGTTTCTAGTAATCCGAATTAGAATACCAGAAACTAAATCATTTAAAGAAGTTTAAGTATTTGCTATCTTGCATTTATTATTTGCTACTTGTTAAAAGATTGCCAGATAAATTGTAAAAAAGCCAGAATAACAACTTTTCTAGTTATTTTACTATGAACAACTTCAAAAATCTGGGTTGATTATGGTAAATAAGCTGATGTAATCTCTTTGTCCAATTTTCAGAGTAAACCTTGGACACTATCACGTAGATTTTTACAGTCCAGAAAGGACAAGGACTCCAAAAGAATCGGCTGTATATTATCAAAAAGTGGTAACTACAGGATGCCTTGTAGATAAATGTGAACCGGCTCCACGGAGAATATCGTTTTAAATGTTATAAATAAACTACCTCAAATGTAATGAGAAATTTTGAAATTAGTATTTATTTGTAATTCGCTTATTTCGTGCTTAATGAGTTCCAGCTAGAAATCTTTCAATTTTAACAAAATTGATGCTCTACCAGAGACCATCGAATTAACTTGTACGAAAACGAACAGAAGATTAAATATAGAATATGTGTTCTCTGGAGAGCCAAAGCTTGGCCACCACCAAAATATTTTTTTAAATAATTTGAAAAAATTTCTTAAAAATCTTTTAAAGAAGAGATCAATATAAGCCAGCGTTGCTCAATCTTTTAATATTGCGATCCAAGTTTTCGTGCCAGACCCCTTTTTAACAGTGTCTTGGAGTTCAAACTAAATTTATTTTATTAACTTTTTCTTTAGTCTTGACACACCATGACAAGTTCAATATTTTCCTAAGTAAAAAAATTTTTCCTCTTTTTTTTACTCTTAGGGAAAGGGATGCCCCTATAGCTTGAAAATCACTGATATTAGCGTCATGGCTGTAGTTAATATGTAGTATTCAGGATTGCTTAAAAGTTGTTGGTTACCACAATAAAGGCAGATTATGAGTGTGATACGGTAGATAATTTTCCGTATAGCAGTAACGATAATTTTGTTGTGTTCTGCTTAGAAACATTAAAGAAATTTTAATGTAATGGTAAATGTAAGAACGTTTGTCATCTCAACTTGAAGTATGGTAGTATTTACTCCTAAAAGTTTGACCAACTCCCTTAGAATTTACACAAAAATTGACTTATGTTTAGGAAATTAAGGGGTCTTAAAATTTTCTTCGTTTTTGTTTGACTCTTACGCGCCAAATAGCGATAGAGGGGAGAGGGGAGTGATGTCAAACACTTGATTGGCTTTTCAAGTTTAATAACGATGGGACATTTCACGGGACCACGGGGTATATTTTGTGTCCGAGCGTTTTGTAAAAACAACCATTCCTACACTGTTGTTGGACATCTGTACAGGACACATTTCAATTTAATAACCGTGAGAAATGTGCCAAATGTGAATTTGAGCATTGGATGTGCAAGTTTGAACAGACTTGAAACATATTCCCGGATAAATCATCTGGACGCAAAAGGACATCAAGAACGAACTCGAATGTTGATCGCGTTTGCTAATCTGTTAGATACTATCCACGACAGCCTCTACAGCTCCATGCAATTTCTTTAAATATGAACTGATCCACGGTCAATCGCCTTATTTGCAAAGATTTACATTTTCACTCCTATAAAATTGTTATTGTGCAGGAAATGAATACTATTTTAAAAAGTGTATGCCTTTGTTATCTTGAAGAGAAAATAGTGTTTAAATAATAGAATTTCCTAAAGAGAGTTATTTTCGTATAAACAGAAATAATCCTATAAAAGCGCTATATGCTACTTGAGAATAAAATATTGAAGAATTCTTCCATCTATAGCTTTGCTAAACTATTGCATGTATCATGGTTAGGTGATAGGAAATTGCTGTGAAGAACTTTAGTATAACAGAACGTTGTTGAGGTGTGGATTTGGGTCCAGATTATAGTTACTAACTTCAAGATCGAGGGAAGTTAATCTTGGAATAAGCTTTGAAAATTTTTAGCTTGTCAAAAAAAGAGTTTTATACTGAAAGTAGTATCATCCATTAGTTTTAAGACGCCTAATCTATGTCATAACTTTTATTTATTGCTGCACCACATCTATTCAGTATTTGCTTACATGGTTGTCACAAGTGCCAATTTGCGAGGAAATCTTATCTACAAATTACCATTAAACATATTTGTTAGGTTTCTTTTCTAAATTCGTTGCTTGGCAGCTTTCATTAAAATATGTTAAAATTTTGTTGCTATCTCAAGTAGGAGGCCAACAATTCGTTTGAGATTTTGAGATTTTACCTTAACATTGTACTCAGGTGAATATTTTAAAATGTTTTTTTTTTTTAACAAGTAAGCAATGATTTTGTTTGCTTGCTAAAAAATTTGAGTACTTAAAATAATTTTAAATAAAAACACCTATAATTAATTGATATAATTTATGTATTTATGCATTAGATTAGATAAGATGCAAAAAATCAAAAAAAATCATGATAAAATTCGAGAACATTCTTACTGTAAAAAGGTAAACGTGGTAATTGTTTCAATATTTAGGGTTTATATACTTGTTTAGGTGTATTATTGCAAAGAATTATCCTCTTATAATATGCAGAGTATTTGTGATACCAATGCACTTTGACTTTTGGATATGAATGAGTGCGCAAAGCACAGGTTTTGTCCCTTTTTGAACTTGCTGGAACAAACTGGTTGTGAAATACTGTTTGTACGCTTTGTGCAATAATTTGTGTATTTCTTTTACATTCATTGAACGCAAGCAATGTAAAAAATTTAGAAGTGGTGAGATCCCTGGGAACAGGCTTGTAAGCAGTGCCTTTTAGGATGTTTTTTTATTTTTGTGGAGTAATCTTTGGTAATCCTGATGACGGTTACCTTGCCTTTATTTATTAGTAATATGATGAGTATTTATAATATTACCACTATACTGAGAACAGATAGATCATCATAGTTTCATAGATTAAAAGTATATCAGGTAGAATGTGTAGATTCTTCCGGAAATACACTATATCTATAGCTTATAAATCACATAAAACAATAGGTTTATCTCTAAGAACTTCAAAGAACCAAATTATCCTCGAACGTATAAAATTGCATACGGCACTCGCAGCAAAATATACCGAACTAACAAAACAATATCGATAAGATTACAAATTATGCCCAATATATTGTAACGAAGGACTAAAATAACTTTTTAATACGCCCTTGTATTACAAATACTATTTCGATGCGATGAGTCATTTTTATTCTAATGTGCCGAAAAGAATATTATATCAATGAGTCATATTTCTAGATAGTTCTCAATTCTTATGCTAGTATATTTCTTGTTATTTCTAGGAGGTTCTATAAGTAAATACATAGGGATAGGATATGAGTTGTAAGATAGCTGAATAGTTGTATTTGAATTGTGAACATATCAAAGAAGTAGTAATTAGATAGTTGGGATTTAGCAGTGTTAAGAAGTATTTAATATAGTATTGGAAGTAATTTAGTGAGAAGCGTTGTGTGTTATTCTGTGAAAACAGTGAGCGATTTTTAAATAGTGAAAATAGTAACAATTGGAAGAAAACAGAAGTGAGAATTATTACTGGGTTTCCAGAAAACTCTGTTGAAAATTAGAAGAGATAGAAAAAAGCGGATTTCACCGTTGGATTTATTATCAAGTAACAAGATAATATTAATTTTTGGCAAAGTTCTAGAAAATTCTATTAGAAAACTAATAGAGATAGCGAAGAACGGATTTCACCATCGGATCTGTCATTAAGAAAGAAGCCTAGAACTAAATTTTCTACAAAATTCTAGAACATTCCATTTGAAAACTAAAAGAGATAGCAAAAACGGACTTCATGATCGAATTTGTCATTAGTAAAGGAGCTTAGAATCGAATTTTGGGAAAACTTCTAAAACATTTTATTTAGAATCTAAAAGAGATGGCGAAAAATGGACTTCATCATCGAATTTTTTATTAGGAAAGAAACTTATAACAGAATTTTCGACAAAGTTCTAGAACATTCTATTTAAAAACTAAAAGATATAGCGAAAAATGGATTTCACCATCGGATTTGTTACCGAGAAAGAAGTTTAGAAACGAGTTTTCAAGAATATTCTAGAAATTTCTATGATAAATACTAGATAACAAATAGCCGAAATGGAGCAAATGGTCGAAATAAAGCAATTATTGATTCTATGGAACA
The DNA here is from genome assembly GCA_034092305.1 of Diaprepes abbreviatus. NCBI lineage: Eukaryota > Metazoa > Arthropoda > Insecta > Coleoptera > Curculionidae > Diaprepes > Diaprepes abbreviatus. The sequence goes on from JASJET010000228.1 coordinate 10,851,648, forward strand.
ACTTAGCTTTAAAAACAAACATGAGAAAGACGTCGCCAAAAAGAAAAAAGGAAGAAGAATCACGTCGCCAAAAGGAAGAACAATGTCCTCTAGAAGAAAAATCGGAAGAAGAAGCACATAAACAAAAAGAAAAATAAAAAAAAGAACGTCGTCAAAAAGAAGAAGAACGTCGCATTAAAGATGAAGATAAACTCTACAAATGGATACAAGAGATCATTGTATAAGAAAAGCAAAAATTTGATTAGCAACAAATGCCGAGAAATGCGACAAGACATAGAAGAAGTGCGACAAGAAATGAAAGAAATCGTAGACCAATTAGAAGTAAAGGTATGTCCAGAAGTACATAGCATTGAATCAAGTGTGCTACAAAAAGTGAAAAAAATTGAAAACGGAATAGGATTAAAAGTACGACAAAAAGTAGAATTTAAAATGCAAGAAACACATAAATTTAACGAATACTGACCAAGGTAGGTGTCGAATACGCGACGTTGCCGATTTGAGTCGGGATATTGTATTTTATCGCTCGGACCTAACAGCTAAAGAACGTAAATTTTTATTTTTATAACAAACTTTATGCGTATAACTTTAAACTTCAATTATTTTATTTAGGTTCAAACAACTTTATAAAAAATATTAATTATTGAATCGCACTCAATAACCTCATCTTATATTGATAAGATGAGGTTACTTAGTGCGATTGATGCAATTTTTGTATTTCTTCAAGTACCACTTGACCAATGAGTGTACTATAAAAAAACATACACATAAAAGAACCTTGGATAGTTTAAAAATTATAAATGAAAATCTAAAAAGAAGAAATAATGATACAAGTAGAGATAATATTAAGGAATGTAAAAAAGTTAAGCTTAGTCGATAATCAATATTAGCGCAATTATCGACCAGACGCTCTAATAATAATGTGATACATACTAACAAAGATATCATTTGCGAGAGAACATCGTACAAAGGAAATTCTCAACTACATCAGATGGAATCATGGACGACACTTGCTGAAATATTATAAACAACTTCCCGATTATTGAGAGATCACATTTACAACACAACTGTGTTAATTCTTTCAGCAGAAAGCTAATTGATTTTGAAAATCAAGTACCCCACTCAAGGATTTATATAGTATGAAGGAAAATATATGGAAAGAATTAAAATTAGAACAAGTGAAGCAGCGCACCAACACGTAAAAATAGTTATAATATCTAAAGTTGGATGCTTATAATTATAAATAATATTTCTAAATATATATATATATATATATATATATATATATATATATGTACATGTGTTCCTCTTTTTATTCTTTGACCAAAAATTATATATATTTTTTTAAAGAAATTTTGTCTTGGGTACAGGTCATTAATAATCATTGATATTTGAGTCGTATAATTAAAAGATTCTCAACAGGCTAAGTGACGTTTCGGCCTTGGTTTTTAGCCTTTATTAAACTAAAAAAATGGATATACAATATACAAAAACACAAGAATCAAAAACCAAAAATACCTTGTAATGTTGTTGGTAACTTCATTATTTTCTTAGTTATATTGATTAAAAAATAAAACATAACACTCGAATCGTCATGGAATTTCCACCATTTCGTAAAATTCTCTTTTTTTAAAGTTATTCCCTATTTTTAAAATTTTGGTCTTATCGAAATTAAACCGATGGTTTTTTGTTTTTTCATGATTGGTCAGTGAGGTAGTGTTTTTCTTTTCATACTTATGACTTTTTAATCTATTTTCCAAATATTGGCTCGTTTGCTCGATGTATGAAGCGTTGCAATCTCCACATGGAATTTCGTACACGACATTGCTTTTGTTTAATTTTAGGGTTTTTGATTTTAGTTTAGAAAAGTTTTTGGACAACAGGTTGTAAGTTTTATGTCCAACTTGTAAGTCGTATTTTTTAAAGAGGTGTTGGAATTTCTGCGACAGCCTATTTACGAAAGGGTGATATATATATTTTTTATTGTTGTTTTTTGTTTTGTTTGTATTTCAATTTTCAGGGTTATAAAATATGTTGATTCTGATTTTGAAAATTTTATTCATTAGATATTCTGGATACTTATTTAGTATTAAGGCTTTTTTTGCTTTCTCAATAGATTTTTTTCTAAACTCTGGATCAGATAGTTGTATTGCTCAATCGGCAAGGCCTATCACTACCGATTTTTTTTGGTTGATAGGATGACATGAATATCTCGATGATCATGTATCTTTTGTATACCATTCTGTTTTTATGTTATTAACACTGTGATGTAGAGTAGTATCTAAGAAATATATTTTTTTTTGTTTTCTTCTATTTCTATGGTGAGTTGATGATTTTTATGGAAGTTGTTAAATTGTTTTAAGATATCGTTACTTTTGTCTTTTGGGATTGCAGTGATACAATCATCAACATATCGATAAAAGAAGGGAATTTCATATTCGAGTTTTTATAAAGTTTGTTCTTCGAGATCTTCCATTACTATTTGTGCTATGATACTTGAAATTCATGACCCCATAGCCCATCCTTCAATTTGTTTGTATAATTGATTTTCATATGAGAAATAGGTAGAATTTAGTGTAAGTTCTATTGCATTAAGGAATTTATTTTGAGGAATGTCAGTATATTTTTTATTTCGTTCCATTTTTTAATGACTTCTATGGCAAGAGAAATTGGAATGTTTGTATATAGTTAGATTACATCCAGTGATATATGTATATAATCGTTAGGTATAGTTACCTTTTTTATCTTGTCCTTAAAGTGAAATGAATCTTTAATATAGTAGTTATTTTTATGAGCTATGTTCTTAAGTATATTTGACAAATATTTGGAAAGTATTGCGTATGGTGATTGAATACATAATACAATTGTTCTAAGGGGAATATTCTTTATATATACATATATATCAATCTTTCTTTTTTTGTATTCTTGGGGTTAGGTTCATACGTGAATGTTAAAGAAACAACGTGTTTTGAGGTTTCTCCTTTGGTTAAAAGCCTTTTAAAAACATTTTTTAAAATTATTTTCTTTAATTTAATAATAATAATAATATTTTTTTTTGTCAGACGAGCTGAAAGTTAAAATCACAAAAGATTAAAAAATATATCATTTTAACATTATTAAATTTTCACAAAAATATGCAGGTAAACTGAAACGTCACAACACGTTGTTTCTTTAACATCTACGTAGAAACCTAGTCCCAAGAATACAAGAAAAAAGATTGACATATATGTATATATATTGAATACAAGAAAAAAGATTGACATGTATACATTGAATGGTTCAAGAAAAACAGAAAGTTTTAATGGATTGTGTGCATTAGGTGAACGGCTGCAAGTAGACTTCCAATTCCCTTTAAACATGATCGCGCGTATGTTATAACTGATGAAACGCTATTTGTTTTTAGCGTTAAGAAGTAATAAAAATATGACAGTTCTTGGCTTAAATTATCAATTGCTGGGCGCAGAATTTATAAATATTGATTCAATCAAAAGTTATTAATGTCGAAAAGTAGCAAAATTCCATTTTTTAAATGTTTAAACATTTGTGTCAGACAGGTTTGGCTTAGAGAGGAAAACGAATATATTTTTTATTTCAGAAAAAAAAACAATGTTTTAATAATTAACAATTTTTTGTTTATAACAAATTACCTGATCATTATTCGGGAATGCATTCTCTATATTCATAATTAGGGATTCAAAAAACATATAAAAAACTTTGGTGGAGCCATGTCTCTTTATCAGCTACGAAAATTCAGTGGGCTTCACGACTATTTGATCTCGTCCTATTTTTGATGAATAGTCATATCCTGTCACACAGATTTCTGCGAAGAATGGTGTGTCAATACAATTTATACTATATTTCAATAACACGTTACAACTCTTTAACATTTTTATTAAATCTTTGTAGCTTACAACTAATTTGTTAGAAAGGAAGATAACATGTTATCATACTATTATGCGTCACGGTAAACTATTGTTAGTTATTCATCAAATTAACACCTTAAAAAAATTATCGTAAGAATAGATAAAAAGTATGATTAATCGAAAACAATAATTTTAAGTATTGTCATTGTTAGTAACCTGCCATGAACCGTGTATTTAAATAAAAAAAAATGCCGAACAAAAGTGAAAGGCTAAGGAAATACAATAAGCTAGGCGTTTATTTTGTTTAGGTTGGGTTTATCAAGCGATTGTTGACTAATGGATATACATACGTATATAATATTACATATTTTATATCAGGTGAATTCGTTGAATGTTTTAAGACGTAGATCACGTTTTCCAAATTACTTATCGGATGTAAAGGTAGATATGAGGGTGGCCGTTTATATTTCGGAAATAACAAACAAGAACATTATCATTGATAATGATTTTATGTTTTTCAAAATATTCGCCACGTTTTACATACATTTGAATCAATCTGAAGAGCATTTTACCGCTGTGAAGATGGTATCCCCAAAACATGATTTTTGAAGGCATCAATCAATTGTTTCTTCTGGCGTAGAAAATCTGGAAAAAAATATATCATTTGGTGCCAAATTAAAGCTGTACAGCGGATGAATAAAAGACAAAATATTTGTCAAATTTCCACTATATTGAACTAAAAAACTTGACGCGTTTCGCTAACCCTGTAGCTCCTTCAGAAGTTCTATTATAAAATGACAAAGTATTGATTACATGAAAAATTGTTATACCTAGATTTGTAATAATGAATAAGTGCAATAGCCTTAATTTACAATTTGTTACATATTATTTAAATTATTGGGAAATCCACACTGGTTTCCTTTAAAAGATATTTAACGAGTATGAGGTATTGATCTCTATTTAATCGTTTGACAGATTACCTGTGTTCTTTAATCGATTAATTTCTAATGCTTCTCAGAAATTGAGTTTTGTAACCTTTCTTTTGTACATGGAGAATTTCAAAATTAACCTCTAATTGATGACTTTGTTCTATTAAATGATTTGCATATGAAGAATTGCTTTTATTGTGTAGAAAACTGTTTTTGTGTTGAATATATATATATATATATATATATATATATATATATATATATATATATATATATATATATATATATATTCATCAAATTAATACTTACCAAAAGCTAATCTCAAGTCAATGTCGTAATGTTTATGATATGTATTATCTTCTTTATAACTACGTGTATGAACCAAATACTATTACATTTAACGCATATTACGTGAAAAATACTTATCCAAAAACTTCCTCTTTAACAACATATTTTAAAGGTAATAAATTACAATTTTTACACCACAAATGTCAGTAATGCATTTTATTTCTATCATTCGATAACTGATATGAACATATACATCTTGTACCTCTGGTTTTCTTTCCATACGCGTTTCGATCACCTAATGGTCGCGTCAGTGGAGACGTAACAAACCAAGAGCGAACTTTATGAAACGCAACAGTGTGAAATTGTTTAGTACTCACACAGACATTTTATTGGTTTTCAACATAAATTTTAATAATCTCTACATATGCTGGATGGTAAAACTTCCTGAATGTACCCTGTTGCGTCAGGGGTACCACAGTTGTTAATACTTGGATCTCTGCTTTTTAGACTTTATACGGCTGGTCTATTATATTACATTGAATATTTCACTTACCAAAAACAAAATCTCTTTTTAAATGTAAATAAATATTGTCACTTACTTTCAATACAATTCAAAATTAATGCATCATTTCTGCTAGTGAGGGGGTGTATTAAATCTCTGAGAGTACATTTAGACTCTGGGTCGACTTTACTAGTCTCATTCAAAAGCCGTTTAGGAGTTTGAAACTCTTGTACAGTAGTTGTGAGTTGTTGTCTAGAAGTCTGCGAGTTCAGCTGGTCGAGGTTCTTGTATTGTCCTAATTTACTTACTGTGACTCTTTCTCTGATGTCAAGAATCAATATCATATACATAAAGCACAGAACTTTTGCTGCTGTTTTGTTTTTAGCCTCCGAAGGTTCGACCACGAGTCAAACGGAATGGCTGAGCAAGAATTGTTAAGCAGGCTAGCCGGGGAAAACTGCACTTTACAAGATTATGTCTACTGGAATCCCTACTAGTTTAAGAACCAGACTGCAGTTTAGAAATAAGAAGCATGAACTAAATACTAGATATCGTTAATTATTATCAATCTCAAGACACAAGGCTGCAGTTTTTTGGAAATGTTCTTCCTATCGCGCAGCTATACTTTACAACAGTTTTCCTGATGAGAACAAATATTTAAAACTTACACTGCTTAAAAATATATACAAAAAGACGCCTATAAACAGCCAACAAAAATAAAATTTTAGTCAGTGTGTTCTGGTTTGTTTTTCAAAATGATTGGTTAGTTACTGGGAATACATTTTTTTTTGTTCTTATCCGTTGACATGTTTTGATATTGTTGAACTTTTTTAAGTCAGTTTATCTTATTCATTAAAGCTTGTTAAACTGTTAAAATTTACTATGTTTTTTACCTTATTTCCCGTTAGTTTTGATTTAATGCTATAAGCTTTATCAATTTTTAGTTTAATATTGTAGGTTTTGTTTTGGTGATTTTCCATTTTTAGTATTGTATATTTATTTCATACCATCTCTAATTTGTGTGTCGTATCTACGTTAAGTTTAAGAAAAGCTAATCAAAAGCTAAACTTCGCTTGCTGACAACACATTTGAAGAGATAATTGTGAATAGTTTATATCTTGTAAGTGAATCTTTATACCAAAATAAAAGTCGTTATTATTTTTATTTTTATATAAAAGCAAACTCCGGATTGACTGATCCATCATGGTCAAGCGTAAACGAATAAATATAAAAAACTGACATTTAGAAAATATGTATATATGATGTAATAAGAATTTGAGAAAGTGAAAATGTGGTGGAGAAATTTTTCACATGGATACGGGTATCTCTAAAGCCAGAAAATGAATAAATTCGTTTTTCATATGTACTGAAACTAAATAGATACTTGTTTCAGCATTTTGAGTGGTAAAAAATGAAGAAGAGTTTTTTAAAGATATCTACATTTATATCTCAGTAACAGATTATAATGTAATATGAGAGAACATGTATAAAATCATAATGTTTACAAAGGAAACATGTATTTAAGCGCTTTCTTATAGTTTACTGTTAATATTATTAGAGGGGTGGCATCATTATTTTTTCATAATTGTTGATGTCGTAAAAAACATTTTATGTTAATTGGGGCATGCGAAAATTAGTAAATAGATGTGTTTTAGCAACTACTTAAATTATAACTCGGCGAAACGGTGATTTTTATAATTTTTTTTTTGCATAGGTCTACGAGTATAAATAAGTTCTCAGTTAAAGCACAAACAATAAGAAGTCTTAAAACTAATCGGCGGCTGCCATCGTTTTTTTTATTGTTGTTACAACATAACGCCTACCTACGATTCTGACTAGCAATCGTCATAAATCCATTATAAAAAGATTCTAGTTATAATAGATTTCTGCTTATTATTGATTTAAACGCTGACAAAGCTTCAGACAAAAATCAAGTCAGAAATATGACCAGTTCAAAATATTGAACAAACAAAAATTTTCAAGCTCCAGATCAAATTAGAATTTTGAAGTGAGTCAGGATGACAACACAATGATAAAACTTTACTTCATAAGTAACAATTATTTAAAAACTTAGAGCTGCTTAAATATCAAATGAGGGAGTAGTTGCGTGATTATGAAGATAGGAGAAGTTCACAGTCTCTAGTAGGTAAGATTGTACTCCTATTATCCTTGCAGATATTTTAACAACAATCTTATTTGAATTACCAGTTATTGTTAAAAACCACCTAAACTGTCGTTAATTTGACAATACCAATCATCTAAGTTAAAAAGAACATTAGGATCAATTTCAGATACTTCTCCGCTAAGCATTTGTTTTGGCCCCCATGATCAATCAGTGTATGGCTACATCGAGTGGAATTCCTTTGTTACTGAAGTGCTCAGTCAAATTGAATCAGGAGATGTAACTACAAAACTGCTAAAGACTGAAAGGTTAGTTCAGGTTAGTAGTAAAATTAAAAACATATTACTCGGGTTTCACCTAAATTCAAAAACTAATTTATTTTTCTAGAAGAAAATAGCTACAGAGATGGAGGCCATCGCCCCCCCGCCCCCCAAGAGCTTTGAGTTCAGGAAAATAGACCCGATAATGCCTCTTATATTAGGAATGTGTATCCTGCTGGCATCTCCCCCTTTCCCATCGACAATTTGTTTTTTCTTGCGATTACCCCCACCTCGAAAGAGCTTTGAGTCCAGGAAAACAGACCTAATTCTGCGTCTTATACTAAGAATGTGTATGCTGCTGGCATCTTGCTTTCCGTCTACAACTGGATTTTGATCGCCCCCACCCAAGAGCTTTGAGTTCAGGAAAATAGACTCGATTTTGCCTCTTATAGTAAGAATGTGTATGCTGTTGGCGTCTCCTCCCCCCTTCGACAACTTACTTTCGCTTACCATACTGTACTTTTGTGATATCACCGCCCTCTCCTCAAAGAGAGAGGGGCTGTATTCGTTCCTGGATATGCCAGGGAGCATTTCAAATGGAAAATATGTGGAATTAAGAAAAATTATGCTAAAATCTTCAAAAAGTTTGAAAACTCGTGACTTCAGAGACATTTGAAGTTTAAATCTTAAAAATCCAGAAAAATTGTGTTCTTGACAATGTCTAATATCGATAAATAAAAATTGTCATTCCATCACCTAAAATTGCGAGTTTTGAACAAGTTGAACGTGCTAAAAAAGAAATTACGCATCTTGAAAACACTTTTCCTTTTTTTTGGTTGAAAAGTTTAAAAAATCGAAAAAATAATGGTCTTCGCATGTTGCACGTAACCAATATTATGGACAGGCGAGCTACAATACCAAAACTATTTAACCCATAATACATGGAGGCAGTGAAGTCTGCATGACAAAGATCAGCAAGTTTTAATGTTCTAAACCGATGGAATTGGGGTACAGTGAGATCCAGTTTTATATCCAATGGTAACATCAAGTTGTTGCGTAACCAACAGTTTCAAGTTAAACATGAATTTCCAAGACCAGATGTTTCACAAATAAAATTGAATGTTGGTGACAAAACCATTGGAATTTTATGGAAATATGTTTAATGCCGTTATTAAAACAATAAATAAAGAAGGAATGTTACCTTTCACAGCCTCTATTTTTAGACATTTTGTTCTTTAAAATGGCAATACGTAGCCGGTGCGCTCTTGCAGAAAGCAGGAAAAAAACATGATTTGGTTGTTTGGGAACGAAGTGGGGACAGTATATGGGGGAAATGCGATTTGCGGGGTAAGTCCTAAAGTACTTTGTTCATTGCTGTGTGCTCTGCGGAGAGCAGGGCGATTTCCACACCACCCATCGTTTCTTTCTGCAGTGAAAATGAACATGTGTACCTCTGGTGGACGGTTAACTTTGCATCCGATGTTCAAACAAAAGAATCGGTCTGAAATATGTAAATATTTGACACACGTGTGACAAATGACTTTTTGGTAATAGTAGTCACACACGTGACCAATAATCCTGGTTGAATCATGGAAGTATCCAAGCCCTTTTAGATGAGGCATCTTTCTGATTTTTTTTTATCTTAGAAAATGGTCTCCTAAACCAAACCCGGTTACCGTGTAAACCTTTCCGATGTACATAGCAGTTCTTGTCCCTCGTAAGACTTTAATACAAAAGTTATTATTATTATTAACCTTATTAGTCGTTTCGGATGGAAACAAAACGTTCGAAAAATTAATACATTTACGAAATATTGAACTTTCTGGTGACAGAGTTACTGTCAAAAATGTACTAGAGTTTGATATGTGTTCAATTCGTATTAAAGTAAGTTTGCCTAATAATAGCTATGATAGATAATGAGTTTTTAGGGCATTTCTTGGAAATAAAAGCTAACCGAATAAAGCTATTCTTTTTAAGCAGCCCCAAATTAATCAAATTTAATATTTTCATCAAAAAACCTTTGTGGTTGTTGCATTCTTATAGTCTTCATTTTTACGTTTGTACATATATATGCCAATGATAATTTTAGTGGTTTTAACACATAGTGAATTTTGTGTTTCATTCAGAAGGTTAGATATTAATTTTCTTTCGGCTAAGATGGCTATTATTAACAACAAATCCTTCTGAACTGAAAAAATAATAAATTTAATTATTAATTATTATGTACTTTAAGTTTGCCTTTTAAATATACCTACCAAATGAATACCTTTTGTACGTATTGTATGTAAATGAGTTTTATCACAATAACCTTTTTTGTGCCGCATATTTTATTCATACATTTCAATAAAAGTTTTTTAATACGAGAAAAAGTTGCTTGAATTGTCAATGTCGGTTTTTCATGTTATTAAAGCGTAACGTGGGTTTGCCACCGCACCCGGTACTTTGTGCAAATGAGGAAGTACTGATTAAATAGAAATCTTATAAAAATAAAAACATTTAGGTCTACAGGTGATTGCTAAAAAGATGTCATTTTAATTGTTGGAGCTACTTTAGCATAAGGCGATGATGATTTAGATAGAATACATGATACAAAAGATCATAGACAAATACAAAAAATGAGGTTTAGAAAGAAGTTTGACAAAAACAAAGTATATACAAGCATAATAATGAAATTTGAAGACAAGCATATAGAAGCAAGCTCAAGGCAGCCAAAATGTATTTTTGGAGAATGGTATAACGTAGGCGAAGAATGTGATAGTAGGTAGAAGACATCAACGACAAACAGATTATTTGGTTCAAACTTGTACAAAGAATGTAACATTGTAGATTGAGAGTGGGTTGTTAAGGGTTTCTTTGCCTCTCTATACCACATTGAATAACTTGTTTAAGACCTTGTGTACGTTACCTGATCTAATATAGATCCTGGATATTTAAACTGCTTTTTTCATGGATCAAGGTGACGACTTCCAAGAATTTAAGTCTCTTGTAGAACAATGTCATGTATTTACATAACAGATGTTCTGCTGTTTCGGCTGCACGATCCCAGAAACGGCAAATATCGCTCTCAGATTTACCCATTTTTTGAGATGGTATCTCAGAGGGCAGTGTTCTGTGAAGATATTTGTTTTTATTCGAATAAACTTTTTTGGTAGATAAAGAAGCATTTTTGCGTTCTTCAGCGATAGATTTATGAATTTGTTCGCTTATCTCCGACAGGCGTCTTATTCCACCTTAAATTTATCTTATTTTGTGCCCAGTTCCGGAGTTTCAATTTTATGTGACTTTTTGGTAGTCTGCAAATAGGTTCCGGACCAAGAGAAGTTGAAAAGTTGTTTAACTAATTCCTATTTTAAGGAAAAGGAAAAATGCTATATGCAAGATGATGAACTACCGATGGGACCCTCACTTTCACCGGTGGTCGCGAATATTTTCATGGAATGCTTCAAGACTTTTGCTATTGAATCCGCAATTAAGAAACCAAAGTTGTGGCTTAGATACGTAGACGATGCCTTTATGATCTGGAATGGAAACGTCAAAGAACTTCAGAATTTTCTTTCTCTGAACAATATCAGCCCAACCATTAAACTCACCATGGAGAAAGAAGTAGAAAAAAAAAATTATCCTTCTTAGATGTTTTAGTTGATAGAGATGGCAGACAAATTCGAACCTCAGTTTATAGAAAAGCCACATACACAGAACAATACTTAAACTACCCATCCAATCACTCCAACAACACCAAACAAGGAATTATAAGAAATCTCGTAGATATTGCCCTAACTCACGAGAACTTGGTGAAAGCGATAGACTACATTAAAAATAATCTGACAGCTAACGGATACCCAGAATATCTGGTGAACAAAATTCTGGAACAATGCCGAAATAGGACAATATCGACAACGAACGAAGAATGAAAACCAATATTAAACATCCTCTATGTTAGAGGCATTTCGGAAAAAGTTAGAAGAATAGGAAAACAATATAATATTAACGCTGTTTTCAATTCAACTCACTCACTAAGAAGTCGGCTTACTAGGGTCAAGCCAACAATATACCATGTGAATGTGGCAACTCCTACATTGGCGAAACAAATAAACACCTTGACGAAAGGATCAAAGAATATCAAAAATACACATCTCGAGGAGAAACAAAAAAATCTGGTGCCTCCAACCATGCTTGGACTCATGGACACCACATAAAATAGCCTGAAGCTAAAATTCTACACAGAGAACAACATTGGAGAAAACGAAAATTCAAAGAAGCGGTAGTTATACATCAGAACCCGAGTTGCCTTAGGAAACCATCTTTAGATATAAGAGAAGTGTGAAAATCACTTCTTAATATTTGTAAATTAAAATTAAATGCAGTTTAAATGGGACTTTGGCATAGCACGCAAGACTGCACCCATCTCAATCACACTCCACTGCATTTACTTTTAGTATAAATAGCACTGTAGCTTAGGAACTTACTTAGTTTCACTTGAAAACGGTTAGAGATAGCTACTAGCCGAAACGTCCTAATATTAAACAAAAAAAAATAAAGACAAGTCCAACAGATATTAGATTTGTGCCTAATACTTTCACCTTGATCCCTTCTTTCATCTTGGCTCTGTTAGTAAGCTATACCACTCTCTCCGTTCGCTTGGTAACAGTTACTTACTACTTCATACTTCATAGACATAATATCTGTTGATTTTGACATGGATTCTGCTAGAATTATATCTAGAATCTTCATATGTCCAATAAAATTTCCAGGTTTAAGGCTTTCAGATTAGAACAGCTTGAGGGCATTTGTTGCGGCTGCCCGCATCACAGGTATGTGCGGTGGAGGGAGGTTCAATATTTCCTCTATTACTTCGGTGGACCTGATGGGGCATTATGGTATGGCTTTTGGGACTTCTACATAGACTAAAGTCTGTATTTTGTGCAGGTTCTTTGGAGCTGCTGCTCATGGATGCTAGATATAAGAGTACTTAAATAAGTTATTTAGAGAAAATCAGGTTTAAGAGAAAACGCAAAAATTTTGGAAGGAACTGAAAACGAGTATATATGAAGAAATATAGATCAGAGGAATGGCAGAAAGTATCTAGAATAACAGAGATTGGACTTCGGAAGACATAGAGCGTTATATAACCAGAAAACTAAACATAAAGAGATTCAAAGACTTTCCTCTTCTTGGCATTACTTTATGCAAATAGGTCATAAGTTGACATTTTTTAAATTTTGGTGTTATCTAAGAATAAATTACCACACAGAGGTACGATCGACTTACTGATCGTTTTTAAATTTGTTATTGTTTTCGAACTAAAGGGATCACTATCATTACAGGTTGTAAATGAGTAATTTGAGAGATTCAACCCTTTCAGCTCTTCAAACCATAATTTCTTTGATACATGACCCTAATCTAACAGGAGTTCCAGATACCAAGACTTTTCACGAATTTTATCGATAGATGATAACGTTCTTATTTCATCGGTTGCTAAAATGACATATTCAACAAATTTTAACATTCTGCATGAAAATATCAGGCACTAACTGCTGTGTTTTCGTAGAAACGAAAAATTTCATTGTCAGGTTTGTCCATTTTTTGAGATGGTATGTCAGAAGGTAATGTTCCCGGATGGAATTTCTTGGCAACAGAAGGTCCTTTTTAGGAAGTTTGAGAAACTCTTTAACATTCAGTGGCGATTGAATTGTGTCTTTTCGTTTGTCGTAGTTTAGGTTTGTTGCTTCCCTTCTTTTTTTATCGCAGATTCCAGACATTTTCCTTGTGGGCTTTTTGGCAGTCCTCAGAAAGGTTTTAAACCTTGTTCTGCGAGGCTGTTCGCTGCCTAATGTTCGAGCTATGTGTATATTTTTGTTAAAGTAGAGAAACATTTATCCGAGAAGTAAAAAAGGTAATACATTACATTTAAACTTGTTTCATTGACTAATAAAAACATTGAGAAGCATCTAATGATTAAAAATAAAACTTTCTTTGCTAACTTATTTTTTCCAACAATTTTTCACTTACTTTCAGGACTTCATAGCCTCCACAGAACTGTTTTTAATTTGAACAACGATTTCTACGAACTATAACCGATGTTTGTATAACTTTTCATGCTGACTGCTTGTTATAAATGTCCAAGGGTATATTTTTCACTTTGCAATGTTACCTTAAGCGCCCTGATTGATGTAGGAGAGTTTGACTCTTCTTTTAGTTATAACATTCCATCATTTTTCAACGACCATCTCTTACAATATTATGTTGTGTGATCGTTGAATTCGTTGAGTGAGTGAGAACCAGAACTATTAATTTTATGAGAACTTGATGCCAAATTTATCGATACAAAATTGTGTATACAACCTGAAAATTAAAGAAGTGAAGTAGCTAATTTGATGATCTCTCAAATACTCTTTATGAAGAGTTATGCTTTATAAAAGGATAACTGCAATTTATTAAATTAAAAAAAAAGATGGAAACCATTTTCCATGAGATTTATGACGATTTGAAATTAAAAACCACCTCTATTAATTTTTTTGAAACCAATTATCTTTCAAATTCCCACAATAAATTCTTTAAAGCATACCCCTATGTACGTCGTTCTACTTGAGTTGATTTTAATAGCTATGGGGTGTGATAAATATATCTGACGATAAAGCCAGTTAAAAGGGATCAAGACGACTTAGTTTCCTTAACATAGGCGGGTTAACGCATTTTAATATAAATATACTTCTAAAATTAAAAATAATTTTTTAACTCTTCCAAGATTAATTTTGAAAATTATTGAAATTTATTGAGATTAAGGTTTACATTTTAAACGGTATTTCTATGGAAAAAATGTTATAATTTTTTTAAATATATTTTTACCGACCTAATAAATTAGTCAAACCTAACTAAGTTACCAAAAATAAAATCGACCGAAAAGCAAATGCCTAGAGAAGGAAATATGTGGAATTAAGAAAACTGTCCAAAAAAAGTTAGGAAACTAATAAAAAAAGACTTGAAGTGGAAAAATTGATTAAGCAAAAAAAGGGCCTAAAAGCTTAAAATGCGACGAAAATAGCAGATGATATCCACAGAAGACGAACAATGAGAAGACATAAGAGACAGAGTTGCAATAACACCAAAATTATAGCAATTAGAATGAATAAAAAATTTGACGAATGTCAAGCTATTGAACAGGCTGAGTTTGGAAAGGACTATGGTATATATGAATAATTGTTGACAATGAGAATACTTAAGCAAAAAAAAAATTGAATACACCCTTAAATTATGTGAGACACTGACATATTTTCAGAAGGCTTTTGGTACTGTAGAACACTGGGCTATAAATAGAGAACTCACTAAATAATGCGAGAATAGATCTCAGATATGCCCATCTTCTGAAATATATATGTCTTAATTGTTTCTTTGCTTGGTGTATCGTTTTTAGTTTGAAATAAACATTATCATTTCATTATCTACGGGTAATTTTAAACGTTTGCTGATTTGGATTTAGCGCGCCAAGATTCGGGAAAGTATACTAGGTTTCTGTTACTTGGCGTTTGTTGGCTTGTGGTATGATCATATATTTCAGCAGCACACAACTCACTTGAACCAAAGATTATTATAACTAAGGCTACTATAATAATCTTTGTCTGAACTAATCAGGTTGCTACTGCTTATACTTTGGATCACGCGCATTCTTCAGTTTTATATTCCAATTAAACAAGTTGTTGAGGGGAGCAATATGGGTAAATCCGCAAAAGAAAGGTTTTGAACACTGATTTGTGGATTATTTGTCAAGAAAGTAGGGAAGGCGTACATTTAACGAGTACAGACGAAGATTAACAACCAAACAAAATTACTTTATAGCAAACTATTCCAGTAAAATAAGCGAAAAAAAGACCTAGTTGGGAACACTCATTCATCCAGGCAGAGACCCGAATTTTGGGGTAATATAGGCCTATTGAAATAAAACGCATATGTTCTCTGCACGAGATTTTGTGTCATAAAGTTTTTGTAAACAATTAAAAGTCGAAAAATGCATTTTTTTGCACTTTTTTGCTGACCAGCAAAAATTAAAGAAATTTTTGGACAAAATGGAATAGCCATCTTAGAGAATTGAAAAACCTATAAATTAGTTTTTTACCGATCTCGATATTTTTATTTGTTGCTGAGAAAAATGCAAAACAAGGTCAAAATTGTTATAATATTTAATTAACAGTAACTATTGCTAACTGCAACCAGCGACATTATTGTTATGTAAAAAGTTGGGTCTTTTAGTGCTTAATATGTGGTAAAAATTGCAGATCGATTCATCAAATAGTTTGTGGAAAATTCAATTTGTTTATCACAGGCGAGGGAATTTTGCAATAACATTTTAGCTCCATCGATGAAGGTATACCGATTCTGAGTACATCTCATGAATGAGAAGTATTACATGGAATTGAGGAAAATTAATTTTAAAATTGTTTAAACTTCATTAGAAAACCACTATCATTTTTACCTTGTAAAACCTTTGCCGACAAAAAAATTCTGTTTTCATATTTAGGAAGCTGGCGACGAATTTGGAAAAAAATTGGTTAGGTCAGTATGAGTTAGCAATTTTTTTTAAATTTATTCCTACATTGTTAATAATAATTAAGAAACGAAACTAGCGATATTTAAAAGTTTAAGAGTTGAGGTTTAGGTGTGAGTTTTCTGGAAAATGATAACACAAAAACGAAAGCTTCAGTGAAGTTTAAAAAATGTTAATTGTTTAAAAGATGACTCGGCAGGAAGATGAGTTGCTAACAAGTCCGCCAGTTGAAAAAATGAAACAGCAACTTAAAACTGCTACAATTAGCTATATCTCCAAAAATTGTTGACGGATTTTCATGATTCTTTTTTTAATTTGTGATACCTTTCTGCGTACATTACAAATATGCATACTATTTATTTATTTCTTTATAAATTAAGCATTTAATTTCCTTAAAGATTTTTTCCACACAATTTTTTCATTAAAAATCAATAATTTTTGTGCTATTGTTATTCGCAAATATGGTTATAAGTCGAGAGAATTGAATAATTAAATTATTGTTATAAAACATTAATATTCGTTGCATTGCATGTAAGAAAAAGCTGTATACGTAAGTATTGTTTGCTACCGTAATATATACATATTATAACAATATATGATACATTGAAAAATTAATATGTTTTTGAGATTTTCATAGTTAAACATAAAATAGGTCTTGAAAGTAAATTATTTTAACGGCAATTAAAATTTCATATTTAAAATATCTAAATGAAGAGAAAGCTATGACCTTCAAACGTGCTCCGATCATCTTAGCGGGGATACTCTTTATCTGCTCCAAAATTCAATGTAGGTAGAGAGGGGCGAGTGGCAGATGCTACATTTTGGAGTCAAGACGAAAAATGAAAATGAAAAAATTGCGTGGAAAAAAATGTTTAAACAAATTAAATGTTTAATTTATAAACAAATAAATGAATACTATGCATATCTGTAAATTTTTATCTCTAAACAACCAATATGCGTAGGTGCAGCTAGACATAGGTCGAAGATATTTTCACTATTCGGTGGTGAAAAATTATTTTTTAATAATATCTACGCCTCTGATTATTCAACCCTAAATAAAGACTAATAATCTACCACCATCCTGTAAGCATATGTCATGTCGACTGTCCCATTAACTGGAATAGTCATTATGTTAATTTTTCATTCAACGCCACTTGAAAAAACATTTAATAAATGGGCTTCAAATAGAAAATGTTTTTATCATATTTTCACTTTTTTGTTAATGTGGCTGATATTAGTTACTTTTCATTCATTTATTTGAAAGTTTATTCAGTGCTCGAGGAAAAATTTGCATCCACATTCTTTCTTAATGGCGTGGTTCACTGTCTTTCACAATGAAGCCCGACTCTTGTGGGCTCTTCAAGCCAAAAATGGCAAAATACGAATGAAAAAGTCCGTTTGAAAATTTCGTGCTTATCCGCATGCGCACAAGCGATTTTAGGTTATGGATCAGTTGGTTTCATAGCTTCAATCTAAGCAATCAATCAATTTAAAAAGCCCATTTATTTTACAGATAAGTTTCTACATTACGTAGTTCTATATATACCTTCGAACATACCCCTGTAGAATTAGCATAACGTCAGAACTAGGGCCCGGTTGTTTGAACGCTGAATGACGTAATAATATTTTTATTTATATTTGAAAAAGTGTTGATAACCAGTAGTTAATTCATTTCTTGGTACACACATACCGATTTTATGCTATCCTTTTCTAACTGTATTATTTAAAAGAGTATCATATGATAATCGGTACGTCAATTCTAGAAATGAATTTATGGTTGCCTAAATTATTATTATTGTTATTTTCAATATGTAAACAATATCTAACAATATTTACCAATAAAAATAAGTTTTTAAATCCTCTTTTTGTTAATATTAATTGTAAACTTCGCATTTATAGTAATTTCTAACACTTAAAAATACCGAAAAAAGTCACGACAAGTAATTAAATTGAAAAAAAAGAAAAGTAAACATGTTGATGTCTGTTAAACATCAAAAAAGTGTCTTCCGACCATAACAGCCTTCAAACAAATCTATTGTTGTTTAAATCTAGGGTATGATCGAAGATATATATATATATATATATATATATATATATATATATATATATATATATATATATATATATACAAGTTTATGTATTCAGGCTGTGCAATCTTTCGGCCCTGATAGATTGACAGCAGCTAGTCAATCGCCGGTCGATGTTTTGAGCTATGGAATTTTGCAGTGTTTTAGTCGAGTATGTAGGACGTGTTCCAGTAATGACTTTTACCTGAATTGCAAATTGGTTATGTTAATGCTAGAAAGCATTTTGTTGTAGTAATTTTTTATTTGAAGGTATTTATATTAGCATTTTGGAGGAAAAGTCGATCAAAAAACCTTCCTTATTCAATCTAAGCGAATAATACTGGTTCTACTCCATTTTTGTGTTTTGTAGTTTTTGCCATGTAAGTTGTGTGTGATTTGAATGGATTTATAATAATTTAATTGACTTTTTTATTCGTGTGCTTTATTTAGTATAATGAGTTCCTCAAAGTGTATGCTTACATCTTGCCGAAACAAGAGAAAATAGATTTATGAAGTTGGGTTCTGCTAATGGTCAATTAAACATTTTGAGTTGCGCATGACTAAAAGTACCGTACTAGTTTACGTTTTAACATGGTGCATTTGCCATTTTGGAGACTGAACTTTGCGGGTCTAATAAATATTTTGTCTACGGTTTGGTTAGGTTAAATGTGGTTTTATAAATTACTAGCTTTCCGTTCGCTACTTCATTCGCAGTAAAATCGATAATGGGCAGAACTCTTTTCCAAACGCAATCTTTTTTTGACGAATTCAAGATGGCTATTTAAAATAATAGGTATTAGTTGTAATGACTCCTAAAAAATCGGGCGTGGAGTGGAAGTCAGAGGTTAAATATCTGGGCCTGACCCTAGATAATATATTTCTTTGGAATAAGAAGGAAACAGAAGTAATAAACAAGGCTACAAAAGCTTTAATGGTCTGTAGACGCTTCGCAAGAAAATGCTCGGGCACAAACCTCAAATTCTTGCAGTAGATGTATGGTAGTGATCTGGAGTAACAGAATCAGTCTGGCCAATACGAAAGCTAACCCATCGAAAGACTGGCCTGTGCGTGTATAACTAGGAGCAGTGAAAACCTGCCCAACGACCACTATGGAAGTAATTCTAAAACTTATACCACTACATATTCTTGATGGGAGATGAAGTCATAAAACGAAGGCTCAATCTCTTATCCAGAAATCAACAAATCGGGACATCTCCCAAAATTAAATAAAAAAGAAGTACAACTTTATGAAAAATTTCAACAAAAGTTGAGTGGTAAAAGTGCATGGAATAGAAACATCATTGCTAAACTTAACACGAATTGCATTAAATGGTATACAGATGGCTCCGAAACAATGGAGGGAACGGGAATAGGAGTGTATGGACCTAGTACCAGATACCACGAAAGATCGGATAAATCATTAAGCATCTTCCAGGCATATATACACGTTATCATGAAATGCATGCAATTCAGTAAAGAGAAAAACATTCGCGAATGGTCTGGACATACCTAGAGGATCTAAACTATAAAGCTGTCTTAAGCAAGTATTTCCTTGATGGCAAAAATATTTGGAACGTAGACTAGATGGGCATAACAACAGTCCAAAGACAGGACAGGGTAATCGTTCGACGGGTAGAAAAGAAGGTTAGTGCCATGACATCGGGCAGTGATGCTGGCTTTGACTGAAATGCAGTAGGGAATTATATACCTCCTATATTTATATTTCCACGTAAAAGATTTCCTTCGAGTTGTCCCTCTTGAATCAGTAGCAACTGCTAATGAGTCTGAGTGGATCAGAGAACGGTATTACTAGTGGATAACCATTCGTCGCACATGGCTTTAAGAAACAACAGTTTCTGGTCGTCTCAAGAAAGCCATTAATACCGTCAGTGGTAATTGGATGCGGTCAAATATTGGAAAAGTCATGTCTGTCTTAACGTCCCATCTATAACAAAAACTGTGTTTGATGTGACGTAACAGAATCACCTGTTGATGTTGCTGAAACCACAGCAATTTTAGATGCAAGGACTTCTACTCCAAATATAACTACTGATATCCCTGAGAACATACTAAGTACGGAATATTTAGAAGCCACTAATTCAAAATCATCTGATCACAGAACTGATAATGAGGATCATAATGCGGTATCTCCCACTAGTCCATCTATTCTGACTGACATTCAGAGACAATGAAAGCGTAAATGATAAAAAATATCAGTGTAGAACGGAAAGTGACGCCTCTATGTTCAAAGTCCGTAGTCCACTCGCTATAACCTCCATTGTGTCATCACCAGAAACATTCAGACCTTTACCAAAAGCTCCACCTAGAAAGTAGAAGCAAAACAATAGACGTAAAATTAAATCTGCTGTGCAGACACTGAAGGACGAAATTGCTGCTGTAAAAGTCTGTAGAAAAGTAAAAAAGCGTGTTTTTGATGAGTATAAGAAAAAACTTACGAAGGGAAAAGGAAAACAAATACGACAGATCAAAAAAAGTAAAAGATAATATGATGACGAGGAAAATTAGTTTCGCTTTGGTGCTTCGAAACAGTTTTCTATCAGCAAATCTAAAGAGACTTGGGTCCAGTGCTTTCAATGTAAAAGATGGCGATATGAAGCTTGTACTGAAGGAGAGCTCCTATATATCTGTCATAACCGTTTGTCAGACTAGATTCTAAGCAGAACTTAATTTTAGATGGTAATTATATGCGCGTATACGTTTTATTTACCAATAATTTTATTAATAAATTAAATTAATTTGTTTATTTTATGTACAATTGTTACTAAAAGACACCTTCTAACTTTAGTTCTTATTACAATAAACGAAAAAACTCCCCGAGTGTTTTAAACTAGGAAAAGCATTACCCTAGTGACTTGTCACTATCTGCTCTCAAATAACTATCAACCACTGTCTAATTATTAGTTTTATATATATATATATATATATATATATATATATATATATATATATATATATATATATATATATATATATTAAAAATTTTTTACGGTAGCTTCATACAACGTAAAGAAGTAGATATTTTAAGTTGTAAGTTTTGTAGACATAGAACTATTTCTGACGGACATGTTAGAAAGAATTGAAATTGTCACAGCCCTCCTAGGTCTCCCCTAGTTTTCCATCAGGATAATGCACTCAGCCACAAATTTTGTACTGCCTTTGCTGCTACTAAAGCAAAATAACTGTAATTACTTCTATGTCCACCTTATTCAACTAATCTGGTTCTCAGCGGTTATCGTCTGAAAAGAAATATTTACCATCGTACATTAATGTTTTAAGGAGTTTGAATAGAGTCAGAGAAATGCACCGTAGGGAACAGTGTATATATTTCCAATTTTTTCCAATTGCTAACTAGAAGCAAAACTACGTCTTTTAGTATTGTAAATTTTCCTTTAAGAATGAAAATATTTCGGTATTTGGGTATGACGTAGTTATATAATTAAAACATATTACGTTAGTTGGTGGTCTCGTTATAATAGCGATGCGCTTATAAAATTTACAAGAAATGAAAACCTCTAACCATAATTTTACATAAATTCCGTTGCCTGGATCTCTAAATATTCATTAGCAGATAAGATAACAAAACTGTTCGACCCCAGACCCTAAATTTATTTATTTAGTAATTGTTAGGGTGGTTAAAAGTAAACTCATCCGGGGTGGTTTCAACTATAGGAAAAAGGCATTTACCCGCATGAAGGGCAAACAGAGAGGGCTGGTAAAAAGCGTGACCCGTATATAATACAACGAGCACATGGCTTTACATAATTGAGTGGTGGTAATATACAGGAGTTGATTGAAAAAAAATAGGGGTGATTTTAAAGTTAATATATGAGTATTAATTTATGTTAAATAATGGTTGCATTGAATGTTGTATTGTATACCATATTGATAAAATTTTAAGATATTGAACAAACAGGTAAGGAAATTTTAATTTTAAATTATGCGTCTGTTAATTCCTCTTGTTTGATATTGTTCTTGTCCCAAAGTAATAATTTTTGTAATACTTTTTGTAAATATTTATTTTAAAAATAGGTTGATTTGTACTAGATTTTTTTATTTGAGTTCTTTAGGATGTAAGGCCAAAATCTGATTACAGTTTCGACGTACATTGCAAATAGCACCACCAGCAGCACTTTACCTACATGTACATATTCATAACTTTTCTGTGCTTTGGCACATTAAATTTCTAGTTAAAAATTTTTATTCCTTGACATCTTTGATCCAGAAAGGTGTCGTTTTGAGAAACCGTTTTTTAAATAATCGAATTTAAATGTTTTATTTAGTACTTAGACTCATCGTAGCCCCCCCTTCATACTTTATTCAGGTTTAGGATTGCTCCAAGAGCATGTTTAAGGCCGACAACAATAAAAATTTATAGGAACAGATTTATGAGATATAAAAAAGTTTAATCTCATTTTTGATATTTGAATAAACTTTTCTATTAAAAAAATCATCATTTGTAGGACCATGCTTTCAAATAACTCTGTGTAACCGATGTGAAACGAAATTGCAAAAAAAATTTGCAATGCCACTTGATCAGTTTTTTATGTTATTTTTGTTTCAGTTTCTAAGAGCCATTTATCCATGCATACGGTATGAACCTGAAATAATCTGGCTCATACTTATTGTTTTAAGGGAACTTGGACTTCCTAAGTACTTAAGAATGCATAGTACATGTTTTTTTTTTGTTAGAATATTCCCCTTCTTTATTACTGTTTTGCTAAAGAGCCAGGAAAATGAGACTAGCACCGACTAAATTTCAGAACATTTCCACCAATTTCAACCTGATGCACCCTTTTGTGACATCACCTATCCTATTACTCTATTGCTAAAAACATTCTGTCTTTTATTTAAAACACGACTTTAGGGCAAAAAGAATGAACTACTGAAATAACGGGTGTAACAAGTACAATTTTATGATCGTTTGTATTATCCAGCAGCATTGGATTTGTTTGCCGATATGGCCAACATTTGTTTACTTTGTTTTTTGTGTCCAATTTTTAGTGTTTTCCACTATATTTTAATAAAATGTTATGTAGAGTTTTATACAAAATATGCCATGGTCAAGATGGGCAAATGTGTTTTAGTGAAAGTGGCAAAACCAATCGAAAAATACATGAGACAGTATTTTTTTTCATGAAAACTATGTGCGACCGCCAAGAAAAAACTTCGTAAAACACTATTCCAAAATTCCGACCAATTACTATACCTTTTTCCCTATTTAAAATTTTACTTTTTGAATTTTTGTTGTTTTTAAAATAAACTGTTCACCTAGAGTCCGGTCCTGTGCAAAATAATACTACATGGGATTTTTTCACTTCCAGTCGCGTGCATGGCTAACGTGATTATATTCCCTATTGCGAGATGATTTTTAATGGGATCTATTAGTTATGTTATCCATAGGGGACTCATAAAATGATGGTAACGCTTATGTTTTTTAAATCAGTACTTAAAGTTGTTAGTGTGAAAAGTCGCATGGGGAACGTAAGGGTGTGTCTTAGTGTGGGAAACTTACTCACTAAGTTTATTACAAATACATATTACAGAAGTTGGATAAGTGGTAAATTTAAATATGAATTGTGACTATTAATCGATTATGAGTTCGTGATATGAGCCAAAGGCGAGTGCCTATATTTTATTTAAGTTAATAACTGTTTACTTTTTAGGGGTCAGAGAGACATCACAATAATTTACCAGTAATAAGAGATTTACGCAGAAATGCTTCCTATCTTGCAACTTTCTATAAAATCTACGTAGAACAGTTTCTGAGAAATTGGGACTGCAAATGTAGCAATATGAGAATAAAGTTGGAGAGGGAAATTATGATATACACTGACCACTGATTTTGTGGAGTCACGGGCTAAGTGTCTATATTTTCTTTTTTCCAGGATATCTCCGATTTTTTTGGTCGTACGTTACGATGTCCATTATTACTGTTGCATTTCCCTTATCCGCCGGAAATGCAACAGTGATAATGGATATCGTAACGCAATATGAAAAAAAGAAAATTTATAGAAGCAGCATACATTAAAAACAATAATGGAATCTTCAGTAAACCGAGTGTTGAGATACCTAATCTTTTGGCAACCACTACTTTGTAACATCAAATCCTTGAGGTGTGTACAGTGAAGCGAAACGTTGCGCTTCAATGGACACAGTCCCTATATAAGCTTGTAGTCTTAAGACAAAACATTCAGTTTATACTTGATAACGATTAGAGATACAACCTAATCGAAACGTCGTAAAAATAAAAATAAAGACAATGCAAGGCCGACCACATTTTAGTCATTCTTCAACATTGCCTACAACCTTCAAACAAACAGATAGTAATAGCTCAAAATAAAGACAACTAAAATATATGAAAAGAAAAATTAGAGAAAAATGGGAAAAAGCTGGACTAACAATGAATCTGTCAAAAACTAAATACGTATATATTGAATAAGAACCTGAAGATATAATAGAGAACGCCAAGAAAATAGCAAAATGTGACAGCTATCGTTATTTGAGATCAAGATACAGACAGATAAAAAGGGCGAAAAATAGGTTTAACAATGAAAAAGAGTGATTTCAGTGGAGTAAAGAGAAAATAAAAATATTAATATAACATATATTGTAAAATAGTAAAATCCATAGTACTATCTGGAAGTGAAGCATAAAGATGGTCAGAAACAACCAAAACAAGACTACAAACACTCGAGATGGATGATTTAAGATGCTCCTCTTGAATATAAGGTTCAGATACAGTGAGAAATGCCATAATTATAGAGATAACGAACCTGGGAGAAACAGTAGTTGAAGACACCGTCATATGCACAAAAGGCCAGATCATTGGGCTCCAAGTTTATTTTAGAATAATGGCATTAGAAAGAAGATGAACAAAAGAAATCTGCAATATGACCAATGCCAGAAGAAAAACAGCTAGAAAAATAATCTAAAAATGGGCCCCATCATTAGATGCTGTGAAACCTATGATATATATATATATATATATATATATATATATATATATATATATATATATATATTACTTTGCACTTTAACCGGGCTAGGGCCGAAAAGAGAACAAAAATTAAATAATTTAAATAACGTGCTATAGCTCAAAATCTTCGTATTGATAGAGAGTTTGAAATAGCGCGTTACTTTTGGAAATTTCTCAAAAGGGCACTCATTTTTAGCGTTTCAGCGAAATAGCCGTATCACTAAACAAATGTGGCTGCGAATCAAATTTAATTGTCTGAAAATATATAAGATGGAGCTTAAAATATTCGTATTGATACCCATTTTCAAATGTCGTTTGGCTTTTTGAAATTTTCTTAAACAGAAGCTTTAAAATGGCGCGGTTTTCCGCAAATTCGTAGGAAAACCAAGATACTTTAAGTCTGCTAACACAAATTAATGGCCTTAACACATATGCTACTGGGCAGTAATATCCACTTTCACACTTCGTTTGGTCCGTTAAAACCAAAATGAATGGCTTTAATATATACGCCTCCAATCTTCGTTCGTAGGAATACTCATTTTCAAATGTCATTTGGTCCACTAATTTTTGTCGGGAGCCTCATTTTGCTGATAATCCTGCGATGCCGGCGAAAACCGCACGATGTTAAAGCCGCCATTTTAAAAAATTTCAATTGACCAAATGACGTTTGAGAGTGTATATTCCTATGAACATTTTACGCCTCACGGAATGTATTCAAAGGTGATTAATTTTTGGTAGCAACTGCATTTAGCTGATTATCCTGAGAATTTACAAGAAATTGTCACATTTTGAAACCGCTATTCTGGAAGATTTTAAAAAGTCAAATGACTTGTGAAAATAGGTACCAATACGAACACTTAGGGTGCCATCGCATATATTTTAGGGCCATAAATTTTTGTTAGCGGCTGCATTTGTCTGATAATACTGCTATTTCGCTTAAAACAAGAGCCATTTTGTAGTCGCCATTTTGAAAATTTTCAAAAGGCCATACGTAATCTGAAAATGTGTATCAATACGAACCTTTTGAGGTGTCGCACATTGAATTGAAATGTGCATTATATATATATATATATATATATATATATATATATATATATATATATATATATATATATATATATATATATATATATATATATATATATATACAGGGTGATTCAAAAATCGATCACGAAACTTAAGGGGGTGATTCTACTTGACAAAATAAGGGTAGAGCTTCATATAATTTTTTTTCAAAATGTCATTCGTTTTCGAGTTACAAGCCGTCCAAGTTCAAGTTTTTATTTTTTGTTTTTTGAATTACTCGCTTACAGGAAAACCGATTTGACTAATATTTGAAAGATAGGCTAAGTCTTCTGCGCTTCATCATTTTAGTAACAATTCACATTGATTGTTTGCCGCTAGAGGGCACTTTACCTACATTGAAAATTGTTTTTTTGTCATAATTTTTTAGTGTTGACAGCTACAGTAGTTTTTGGCATAATTTCTGAAAGACTGATGCCAGGCCTTTAAAAAAGGTGCTCTTTATTTACATCGCTAAACCCAACGGTTTAGACGTAAATCACCCTTAAAAATTAAGTGGTAAATTTACTTTTCTCATTTCATTACCACCAGCTACCAGGTAAATAGCTATCAAAGTATGCTAGAGCTGTCAGTTTAACATCAAATAAATTCGCTTTTTAAACTATTTAATTTATAATCTTAAAATAACTAATAATGGCTAATCAGTAAATATTCATATTATGGATTATTGCGATATACATTTAATTGATAAAAATTAATGAAACAGTACTAAACAAACTAAAAAAGATTCTCAAAATGTCCCCCATTTTCTTCCATACATTTCCTAACACTCTTCAAAAAATGTCGCCTAACTCGATGAAAAATTCCTGGTGTTTCTTTAATAATTTGGCACTTTTCGATTATCCTGAAGCGAAGATCCTCGACGTTGATTACTGGAATATCGTACACCAATTGTTTCAAATGACCCCAAAAAAAAAATCCGTAGGATTAAGGTCTGGTGACCTCGCTGCCCATGCCAATGGTCCACTTCGTCCTATCCATCGCTCAGGATACGTTGCATTCAAATACTGTCGGACACGTATACTAAAGTGGGGCGGAGCTCCGTCTTGGAGGATCCACATGTTGGCCCTTACTTCCAATGGCACATCTTCCAGATACAATGGGAGACGATTTTGGATAAAATCTAAGTATACGTCACCAGTTAATGGGCCATCAAAGAAATGAGGACCAATAAGGTAATCTCCTATTATCCCTGCCCACACATTTAGTGAAAATCTACGCTGATGTTTCGTTTCTACCACATTGTTTGGGTTCTCGTAAGCATATGTGTGGATATTGTGTAGATTTGTTATGCCATCACGAGTGAAACCAGCTTCGTCAGTGAATAATATGACGCCAATTAATCGATTATCGTGTTCATACTTAGCTAGGATCTGATTGCACATTTCCAACCGTCTCGGCCGATCATCGTCATAAAGAGACTGCACCTTTTTTGAATGAAACGGGTAGAGTTGTTCTTCTCTTAGTATCCTCCATGAACTAGCCTGACAGAGCCGCACTTCATTCCCAATTTTTCTAGTACTAATACCTGGATTATCTTCAATAATTTCAAGCACTCTTTCTTCTTGTTGCACGTTTCTAGCAGTTCTAGGTCTTCCCCTATTTCCATTATAACTTTTAAAGAAACCACATTCCGCAAGCCTCCTGTGCACACTGGAAAATGTTTGAGCATGAGGGATATTTCTTTCCGGATAACTCTCCATATAATATCTTCTTGCCAACTCTGCATTACCATTTGCTTTTCCATAACAAAAATGGATATCACAATATTCGATATTTGAATATTGGTGATTAGCCATTATTAGTTATTTTAAGATTATAAATTAAATAGTTTAAAAAGCGAATTTATTTGATGTTAAACTGACAGCTCTAGCATACTTTGATAGCTATTTACCTGGTAGCTGGTGGTAATGAAATGAGAAAAGTAAATTTACCACTTAATTTTTAAGGGTGATTTACGTCTAAACCGTTGGGTTTAGCGATGTAAATAAAGAGCACCTTTTTTAAAGGCCTGGCATCAGTCTTTCAGAAATTATGCCAAAAACTACTGTAGCTGTCAACACTAAAAAATTATGACAAAAAACAATTTTCAATGTAGGTAAAGTGCCCTCTAGCGGCAAACAATCAATGTGAATTGTTACTAAAATGATGAAGCGCAGAAGACTTAGTCTATCTTTCAAATATTAGTCAAATCGGTTTTCCTGTAAGCGAGTAATTCAAAAACAAAAAATAAAAACTTGAACTTGGACGGCTTGTAACTCGAAAACGAATGACATTTTGAAAAAAAATTATATGAAGCTCTACCCTTATTTTGTCAAGTAGAATCACCCCCTTAAGTTTCGTGATCGATTTTTGAATCACCCTGTATATATATATATATATATATATATATATATATATATATATATATATATATATATATATATATATATATATATGATGTTTATTCAGGCAAGTCCTTTCTTTGTTACAATTAAATACACAGGGTTTTCTTTATATTTTACATAACGACGTGGGATTATAATTTCCATATCAACTTCTTGTGAAATTGAAATTTTACGGTAGTGAGGAAAATAAATATTCAGCAAAAGATCTATAATGTAAGAATACAACTACTCAACCTAATATTATCAAGTGCAATATTAATGATGAATAAAGAAGAAGATTTTGTAAAATTTCTATTATTTGAAGTTAGCTTTTTAAAGTTTTAATTATCAATTAATCAATCAAAAACACTACTTGCTTTAAATTACAATTATTATTGATGTATTATTTAACAGTATAAGAAAAATTTTATAATGGTTCACTTTTAAGTTGAATAATAGTTCCATTACGTTGGTTATTGTTTTTCTAAAAAAATCAAGCAGGAAAACTCGATCGACAATATCTATTGTTTATTTTTACTTATCTGAACAATGCGGAAGGACCTTGTGCGATGGCCATTTAAATTATTATATTGTTAAAAAGTGAATCAATAAAGAGCATTAAAACCTAAGGTTGTATCAGGTTCCTTGCCTTTTCAGGGTGGAATTTTGCAACATTATGGTAAGTTAAAAAATAACTTTGAACGGTACAGTCATAAAATACATTTATTTTCCGGCTTTTCTCCTGCGGTTACAGGAATTACCAACAACCGATTTCCTTTTTGGACATAGAAAATTGATTTGTCCGTCATATAATATACCCTAAAAAGTATGTAACATATGGAAAACTTATATTATTAAATTTTTCCAAGATTAACAACGAATCCTTGCTATTAAAACAGAATAGTTTATTAACAGGGTGTTAAAAAAGAATGTGTCATCATTTCGATTTAAGATTTCTTACTTAAAAATGGTAAAAAATATTCTTATAAATATTTAGCTAATGTTCTATTGCTAAGATACTGGGAATTTCAAAATTTCATTTTTTTTCTAAATTTTGACTTCAATTTTAAGATGTTGTTAATGAACGTCAATAAATTATTACTCAAATGAAGAAGAAGCATTCGTATGGATAGGATAGAATGGATGTGCAAAAATATTTCTTTACCTTATTAACAACGAGTTATATTTAACAAATCCTTCTCCCTCTGGCAGTTAAAGGAAAAATATACAGACAATTTATTTCCTGCAAATATTGCTTTAGTCCACTCCCTATACGCATTCCGGTCACCAAACATCTTTAACTGCCTGAAGATGGAAAACGGTAATTTGTTAGACTAATTTTAACTCAGTAAAGATTTCTACAGTTCTTACTGAAATTTTAATTTTTACGCTTCTCATTATTACTGTGTATGTATAGATGTCGTCGATATCGAAAATGTTCCCAGGTTAATATCCTGCCAATACGTCTCGGAATTTAGATTTTATATTAAGAGTGTTTCTCATAAATGTGGTTCTTGGTTCGATACAGCTCCACTGATGAGACCATGAAATGGTCGAATCACATATGAAGAGAGGACCAGAGATGTATTTGCAGGAAATAAACTGTCAATATATTTTTCCTTTAACTGCCTGAAGGAGAAAAATTTCTTTCATTTTTAATGAAATTTTAATTTTGAAGCTTCTCAGTACTCTGGTGTATGTAGATATGTCATTTGGATGTTGATATTTTACAGTCTAATGTCGAAAATATCTGCAGATTTATTATCCTGTTGATATATCTCGGAATTTAGATTTTATGTAGACAGTTATTTTCTGTGAATATTTCTCTTGGTTCTATACAGCTCTACTAATAAAACCATTAAATGATTGAAACGTTTACGGAGGGAGTACTAGAGTGTCTTTGCAGGAAATAAACTGTCTGTATATTTTTTCTTTAATTGTCTGAATGAGAAGGACGGTTATTTATGAAACTAATTTTACAGCAACTACTGAAATTTTAATTTTTAAACGTGTTAAATATTTTGTTTGATGTCATCAATATGTCATCTACTAGTAGTGTCTTCCCCACATCTTTAAAAAAAGCATTCCTCTTCTCAAGGGTCGACATAGGGACTGCCCATCATATTTTCTCTCTATTGCTTTTTTACTTGCCATATTTAGGATTGTTAAAAAGTTGGTTAAGTCTCGAGTTTTTATTTGAGTTCGTCTCAGCGTGGTTTCCAATCAACAAAAAACACTAGTGATGCTATATTTTCATTTTTAGAATCATTATATTTGTGCCTTAACGAAGAAGAGTTCTCTGCTGCTGTCTTCAACGATTTGTCAAAGGCGTTCGATTGTGTGAACTATGTGGCATTGCTTAATAAATTGAAGACTAACGGCGTCAGGGCTCAAACACATCGATGGTTTCCCTCTTAGTTAAAAGGCAGAATGCAAAGTGTTACTTTTGGAGATTGCACTTTTAATTATTTAAATATTATAATAGGTGTATAGCAGGGCTCTGCCTTGGATCTCATTCTATTTCTCTTATTCATAAATGACCTTGTTAATCTGGACATTAGGGGCACATTTACTTTATTTACTGACGATGCCATTGTTCTGTGATAAGGTATGAAACCTGCAGACTTGAGCCTAATAGTAATGGACGATTAACGAAAAATTGAAATTTAGTGTGACTCTAATGACTCTAAGTTCTGATGTGAACAAAACGTGTGTAATGCAGTTTAAACGCACTCTATAGATATTTATGTCAAAAGTACTTTTCTCAAAAACCTTGAAGTAAAGAATTTTTTGGTATTTATTTGGATAGTAGATTAAGGTTCGAGAGCCACATGAGGGTACCGAATTCAAGGCTGACTTCTGGACGCTCCGCTTTGAGGATTATAAACAATCAACTTAAAACACCGGTACCTTTTAAAAAAGAAAGCATTGAGGTATATGTCCAAAAGTGGTGACTCATGTCGGTTCTGGTTTTAGAAGGACAAAATTTTGACGTTATCTTGTGTTCTTATAATATTGATTCCCCATCTGTGCCGAATACTCGCTTAATCTATGATATTCCTCTGGCCATTCCACGCACGAATCACACAAACAGTTCTGTGATTTGCAATTCTGGGTTAGTAATCACCTTCTTTTATATGTTCTGTGAGCCCATGTTCAAAACAGGGGTAAAATCTTTACATATAGAACACCCATCATACACTGTGGATCAATTTTTGGAAAAAAACTGTAGTTAAAAAATAATTTATTACTACATTATTTATTTTGGCAAGTTTTAATTTTTTTCGGTGTTTTAATATTTTATATCTCCTAGAGTTTTAAATTTTATTTTCTATTAAAATTTTCTTATAATTTGTAATATTTTCAAATATTTATTTTTTACTTAGCTTTGTCAATGAGAAAATAATTTTTTGGATAATAAAGCTGCGTTTTAATTTGAATTATTCCCGGTAAATAAGAAGTAATAATATGCTCTTCAGATTTTATTGGTTTAAAAATAGTTTAGAAAGATCAGTCACTCAGATAATACACTTTCTCTCTTTTACCTGCTACAAATCGACTAAACTGAAATCTGTTTCAAACATCTCTTGGATGATGTCTGATATCTTAAGCTTCACCCATCTAATTTATTAATGCATGAATGAATTCACTACTCGAGTAAAAATATGATTTTTTTCAATAAAATAAAATTCCTATAAAACAGAACAGGTGGAAACAGAGTGGCTTTACACATTGTATTTTATTACTCAGCAAAAACCGGAAGAACAACCCTGTATCTCAAACCGGAAAAGGAACTTTATCGTTTACAAGTTGTCCTTATTTTTATCTTTATAGAGAGCGTAACGATGCATGAAATTTCCTTAAAGTCAACATGCAATTCATTATTTCTAAAGGGTCTTTGAATGTTTTTATACAGGGTGCGCGAACGATTAGATAAAATAACTCTATGCTTTATATGTAAAATTTGTCAGTAAACTTTATTTATTTATAATATGGTTAGCAGCAATACGGGGTATATCAAATATAACGACAATAGAAAAATGTATTTTTTAAATAGGGTATAATTTGAACAGCTTAGATCAAGAGAATGTAAGAGAATTGTACAAGAAAAGATTAGATCAAAAGCTGGAAGGAAAAAAATTCAGCAAAAAGGAATAACACTACTATCATTTAAAAACAGGCCTCCAGTAAGCAACGGCGGAAGCCCTGGGATACTTAGTGAAACCAATAAAAAGCAGCCATATTGATAGGACAGCGAAACAGAAGAAGAGATAGAAGGACAGAGGACAAAACATCCCAAATACCTAAACATAAACAAGGCTTCAGATAAAATCAAATATAAGGAATCCGAGGCAAAAGTCCGGCAGATGATTAGCCAAAAGAAAAATGAATTGTGGTAAAGGAAATGTGATATACTAAATGCGCATTTAGGAGGAAGAAGAAATACAGAAAGCTGGAGGTTCCTAAAGTACATGAGACAGTAAAAGGAAAAAAAAATAATTTCAACCATCATACTCACAAAATAGGATGATTATTTCAAAACTCTTCTGAATGAGAAACATAATTTACGGGCAACCAGTGTAACGAAGTTACTAAATTTTTGGGCAAGTGGATGTTCGTCGGGATTTTATTTATTTATTTTACATCCGAAAAATCTGATTCTTGCGGGAAAAGATTGCTTAAAGTTTTAATATTACCGGAATATAATTAGATTCACCGCGCTATGCCGGGAAATATGATTTTCCGAGATTTTCAGAGCGTCCGACCATAGTAATCGCGCGTCGCATACAGCAGTATCGTATGCGCGATCACCGCACACCGTCACATGTCAGCGTAGTGGGAGCTCGAGCCGTCTATTTAACTCCGAGCAGACCATTATTTCGCGGAGAACTACACGTTCTCCACCCGGGTCAACAGTCCAAACGGACTGGACTGGGTTGCCTGCTGGGCCGCGCTTTCCTGGTCTAGTAATGTAGGTGAGGCTAGGCTTGTGTGTATATGGTGTTTACCATACACTTCCTTCCTTACGTCCTACCCCTCTAATGGCCAGCATTGCCGAGGACCCTTATAAGAACGGGCAATGTTGTGTCATCCTACCGTCACTGTCGAGGACCCTTATAAGAACGGGCAGTGACGGTTCCTTTCCTAATTTCCTACCGCTATTGGTCGACATTGTCGAGGACCCTTATAAGAACGGGCAATGTCGCTCCATCCTGCTGACGCTGTCGAGGACCCTTATAAGAACGGGCAGTGTCAGTTCCTTTCTTTCCTTCCTACCGTCACCGATACACACACGCACTGATGCCGTAAGTTTGTTATTGTTTCCGTAATGGCCAGGAATGTGTTTTACGGCCAGGTGCCCTCCGATGTCCGTTGACAAGGGCGCTAAACAACTGCCGCCCCGACGCTTATCGCCACCGCCGCGTGTAAAGACCGTCGCCGTGTAGAGACGCCGCCTATCGCCGATCGATGCCGTGTTATTGTTACATACCGCGTATACCGCCGTCGGTCGAATTTTAATACGAAGCGCCGTGAACCGTGAACGCAGATTTTAGATACGAGGCGCGATAATTTGCGTACAAGCCGTCGTGAATAACGTCGCAACAATATAGTACGAGGTACGTGAATAGCGTCGTGAATGATACCGCCGGGTTACCGTCTTTAGCGCAACCGAACAGAATGAGCTACCGTGAACAGCTCTCAAAACATACTCTTGCCCTCCAGACCGTTTTACTTGTTTATATTATTGTCCACCTTAGATTGTAAGTTAGTTTTAGGTCATGTCTTTGTATAAAAGAATGGAATACAGGATACAGGATGTTTTATAACCGTTTGTTTTATTACCTAGTCCCATTTTTACCATTACATGTAACAATTGGCAGCCGGCAGCCAGCACTAATACACGCAATTGACCCCTGGCTTGCCATTTCTCCACTGTAACAAGCTGCCCGGTGCATAAAGTGGGCCCTCGCCCACATTAAATCCCGAGGGTGGCGCCCGAGAACCGACCACCGAGTGGATGTTTTGACCTTCAGGCAGTCAAACCGTTGATCAGTTGAGAGAACAGGGATATCCCGAATTTACGTAGATGCCGCTGACCCGATACCCCTGCGCTGAGCATTTGACCGATGACTGTCTGCACGTGAAATATTCACTCACCGATGTTCCGCTGCCGTGAACGAAAAAGAGCCGAAGAGCACGACCTTGCTCCCCCGCTCCCCGCCTACGAAAACGCGTCACACCAGACTAATCAAGATATAAGCACGTCAGCTTCTCTCATACGAATAACAACAAGAGAGGTGAAAGAAATCTGTAAACAGTTACAAAATAATAAATCGCTAGGACCAGGAAATAGACGGGCTGAACTAATAAAATACGGTTCTGAAAAACTATGGGAAAGTTTAACAAAACTTTTCCAAAACTGCATCAACAGTATTTAAAGTATGGAATGGTAATAATTATGGTTAATTATTATTGTTATGTTACAGAACTGTCATAATTCACACTTTTTTTGTGATTAGTAATATACAATGTGAGTGAGAATTTTTCTTGAATGGTCCTAAGAGTCCCTAAGATCGGACACTCCTAAAGTCCCCTAACACCGGACAGTTTTAGAGTTAGTTTTTTTTGCTGTAGTAATATTTTTTGTGTTTTTTTTATATTCAACATGGGCAAACCCAAGCCGAGATGTGAAAATACCCTCGAAAATAATAAATTAATAAAAGCCATCGATAAGGTGATGCCAAAAAAGTTTTCTCTGAGAAAGTCATCTGAAGTCTGCAATGTGCCAAAAAGTACACTCTTCGGCTACATTAAAAAATTAAAACGAGGAGAAGAAATAAAACTACCACTCAAAAAAGCAGATTTGACACAACTTTTACCGAGGAGTACGAAGAAGCTCTCATTGCCCACGTGGTGGATATGTCCAATAGGTGCATGCCTTTGACTAGAAAAGAATTTCTAAAATTGGCTTTTGATCTCGCAGAACAATTAAAACTGAATCACAGATTCAACAGGGCCAAGAAAAGTGCTGGTAAACATTTTTACTAAGATTTTATTGAACTCAGCTTGAGAAGGTCAGAGTCAACGGGTCTGATGAGAGCTGTTGGTTTTAATAGACCACAAGTTGACCGTTTCTTTAACAATTTGAAAGAAATTTATGAAAAATATCATTTTGGCCCATCGGACATCTATAACTGCGACGAGACAGGGATCAGCACTGTCCAGAAGCAAACTAAAATTATGACACTCAAAAGTAATCGACAAGTTGGCGAATTGACTTCTGCAGAGAGAGGTAAAAATGTCACAGTTATGTTCTGCATGGGTACTGGCGGTTATTTTATCCCACTACTATATATTTTTCCTAGACAGAGAGTTAATGAAAGGTTGATGATTGATGCTCCATTAGAAAGCATAGCCCTGGCACAGCCAAATGGATGGATGAACGCTGAATTATTCTTAAAGTGGCTTCAACACTTTGTAAAGTTTTCGAAGCCTTCTAAAGAGAAGCTCGTGCTTTTAATCTTAGATGGTCATTGCAGTCACAAAGATCTTGCTGTTATAAGTTTATTTTTAATACTAAATAAGATAACATTATAAAAATAGTTAATGTTAGTTTTTGCTCACCCTGTATATTATCAAAGCAATCTTATACAAAGGCTTCCTAGTTTTTAATGCTAAATAAGATAACACTATAAAAATAGGGGGTTTATTTATAGAAAAATTAATTTATAACGATATTTTCAAGTTAATATTTAATGTTAGTTTTTGATCACCCTGTATTTATTTATTATCTAAGTATCAACACGGTCCACTAAAGTAGATCCTCTTCTAGAAGAAAACCAACCTCATTGGAATAATAAAGGCTAATATGTCTATAATTCTTTGACCGAGATGAAATTTTGAAGTCACTGCAAACAACAAAAATAGCATCCGCATGTTAAAAAGTTCTGAGCACGTGTACTATATAAAATGTCAAACTATAAAATGGATATGTTAGATGGTACCTAACAACGCCAGTATTGCCAGTTCCCGAAATATGAACGCCTACCCCTGAATCTAAACTCATAATTTACCAAAAGAACGGTAAAAAGTTGTGATATCTTAAGAGAAACACTCGTATTTATTAAGGCATTATAAATAAAACATGTTTAAATCGAATAATATATGAATGCCATCAAAAAATAATTCATAAGACGTTCATGTTAAGTTCGTCGACTTTTAGACATAACATGGAACGATATAAAACATTTATGAAACTTAAATTGACAATATTGCGAATAACTTAAAACCATGATTTGCAATAAAAATATCTAAACAAACATTAAATTTACAGATCTAAATTTGTCGTTTTTAGGATTCTGAATTTATTTCTTAACAAAAATCAATTTTCCTGGTTCGTGTCTGTATTTAAATTTCAGTGCAAAGTAATAAAATAAAATAGAAAGAGAAGTGAAAATTTAAAGGTTTTTACAATTAATTTTAAAGTCTTAAAGTTTATCAAACTAATGTTCCAACCACAAAAGGTTGGCATACACATACATCAGGCTAATTTATCTGAAATTAAACTTATCTCTCTTTCTTTTATACAATAAGAAGTATTAAACAGAATGACTCTTACATAAATTTTAATCATTTAGTGAAAGTCCAACACAAATTATTTAGTATAAACAATTTAAGCCGAGCGAGAGTGAAAGCACAGTTGATATTTTTAATAGAATGTGATGGTACGATGGTACCTTCCGTATCCTTGAGATTACGTAACCGCCGAAAAAAAACATCGCACCGAAATGATGACGTGACGAAATCAAGACCTTCTAGAAACCATGCTAAAGACGACAGCAATTATGAAATACAGAATGTCAAGCGATCAAATGAGATACTTACCTACTAAGAGAGGATGTTTATTTTCGGTAGTGGCCTTGGTCTTACAAAATTATTTTTCCATGGCAATTATTACAGTTCTATTAATTTAGTTTTTATATAAGTCTAAATTTATGCAGAATAAATTTTGTTCTATTGACATAATGTGTTAAATATCTGATTTAAATTTTATTTTTGCAAAGATTTAATTTAAATGTATATAGGTACAAATAACTGTAATTATTTTTTTATGTACTTCGCTACACTAAAGTCAAATAACACCACAAAAGTATCATTACTGCTAATGAAACTTTTTGAGCCAAACCGATATGACTGGTTAAATATGGCGGCGAATATGAACAAATCTTAGATTAATATTTAATTCTTTGCTACAAACAATAATCTACTCTGCCAATTTGTTTTTAAACAGATATAGATCACAATGCTTTATAATATGATTTTCAAAATATCTGATCCAAGATGATGGACTCAAGGATTAAATTTCATTATTTTGCCATGAAAGTACACGTTATGTACGAACTTGATATATAAAACTGGACTGATCATGCATAATACCTCCCTTATAATAGAATGACGCCACCATGCTCCGTACCATTACGTGCAAATAATTGCTTTGGCAACAATGAATTCCCTAAGTTTTATGATATTGGTGAAAGTGTATTTTTGACATTGACTGAATACTTTTTATTTTGACAATAATTTATTTTTGATTTTGCTGTTTTATGCATTTTATCACATTTTATGTAACGTTTTACTGAAAATTTTAAACAGGAACGTGAACTTTAAGGATTTTTTTTTGGTATTTTGAAAAATGTGATTCTTCATCATAAGACGTGCAAATACCTCATCTGGTAAATTGGAATTTATTTAATTGATAAGTTATAAAGCATTCAATAATAATTATATAAAATTTTGCCTTAGAATCAAATTTTAAATCTAAGGATAACAAGTTTAATTTTATGAATATGATGCATGATAATTTTTAAATGTTATCAATATTTTAGTTTTCTAAGAGAAAAGAATCTTCAAATTCAAGGGCTGAAGCAAATTGGTCATGATCATAATTCTTTTATACACCAGATGAGTAACTCTGTTCAGAGCATTTTTCTGGAAATAGTTTTATACAAGAAGATGAGCAAAAAGTTTGTGCTGTGCTTCTTACAAATAAATTGCCTGAAAAAAACTATGAAGCACTGTTTGATTTAAACATCTTGAAGCAACTAAACTTGGACTGGCTCTACAAAAAAAAAAGTCCTGAATTAGGTGTGTATTAACCAACAACAATATCGTTTTACCATAAAGTAAATGTTCCACTGACATATAAAGCTGAACATCGAAACTGGTATCGTGTTAAAATTTAAAATGATTATACTTTTAAAAACCAATATGCCATATTAAAATAGAAATAAATGATTGCATATAATATGAAATTTTTCAATATTATTAAGCATGTTTGGAAAAAACACTAATTTTACTTTTATGTATTTGTTTTGTCTAAAAATAAAATAATAACTCTTTATTTGAATATGTTATTGATTAATAAAACAAAAATTCTTGATTTTAGCTCAGATAGGAAATTTGCGTCATGAAAATCCTTTGTCAAAGTAGTAAGAAGCTGCGATTGATTACCATTTCAAAAATTCAACTCTAGGAAAGCTCAATTCCAGATCCTCAAACAGTTAAGTAAATGAAAAGTTTGACCTAGTGTAAAAATTAAAAGTTGCTACTAAATCTTTATGCATATATTTAGATATAACTTCTTATACTCTACGTCCGAATAAGGATGTACTTTATACTAGTTATTTACAAAAATACCCAATGATTTCCACAATCTTTTCTAAAACAGATATTTAAAAAAAAATAGTCTCGATTTGTTTTTGGCGCATATTTCACGTTTTAGCTATTTTGCTAAATAACAGTTCTATTGTAAAAAATAAAATATGTAAGCAGTCATAGAGAAAGCATTTTCATTTATTTATAAGAACTGATATTTCATGCTTGTTATCTAAAATAATAAAATTGTTACATATTTACGCTATTCCAAAGATAAAAAAATTTGCTTTATTGGAGTTGCTTTAAACAGAAAAGTGTATGACCGTACTTTAATATCAATTATAAGTGCGTATGTGTATATTGGTGGAAGTTAAATCCCATAACGTATACTTTCATGAAAAAATAATGAAATTTAAGGTCAATTTATTCAAGCACTTCAAATCCTTA
This sequence comes from Diaprepes abbreviatus, assembly GCA_034092305.1. Taxonomy (NCBI): domain Eukaryota; kingdom Metazoa; phylum Arthropoda; class Insecta; order Coleoptera; family Curculionidae; genus Diaprepes; species Diaprepes abbreviatus. The sequence goes on from JASJET010000228.1 coordinate 10,891,763, forward strand.
GCCAGCAAATGTTAAAACCCCTTTATTTAAATTTCTTTTTGAAAGTGATTATACTGACAGTCTAGCACAGATCGGCCATCTTGAATCAGCCATTTTTAAATTCAGGAAAGTTCGTTTGTATTATTAAAAATTATTTAACCACATGAAATTTTATATTTATAGAATTTAAATCCTGTAACGTATACTTTCATGGCTAAAGAATGAAATTTAGTTCTTAAGTCGACCATCTTGGATTCGCCATTATAAAAATCATATTATAAAACATTTGCATTGTAATACGAAATACCAATAATCATTCCATATGTGTTTTAAAATAAATTGGTAAAATAGATTACTATTTATAGCATAATACATCTAGGATTTGTTCATATTCGTCGCCATATTTGACACGCCATATTAGCATGACCCTACTGCCAATGAAACTAGACATTTTTTTCTAAAATTTAAGCGCAATGTAGACAAAGAACGCCGTTATATATATATATATATATATATATATATATATATATATATATATATATATATATATATATATATATATATATATATATATAATTACAGCCTGTCTTGCAAATCTTGGATGGTATGGAGTGTATAAAATAGACCAATCAAATCAAATATGACAGTACACAGATGATTGACGATTTTTCTTTAAAAATTCTACATTACTGTAAGTTCAGTCAGTTGCAGAGAAAATGGCAGAATTCAAAAAATGTCAAAACCAGACTTTTAAATTGCCATCTTTTAAGAGGGTTTTGAGACCACGGTACTAATCGTTATAAAAAATATTTGACATGACGTATTCCCAAAATTCAATAGTATCTATCCAAAAACTGAAACATAATCAATTTACCGACAAGAAAATCGATGAAGAATATCAATAAAGAAATCCGGCAAAATCACGACTTCAGTTAAAACAGATGCCAACAGATGGTGTGATGCATACAATCTTTGGCGAAATTTTAAATTTGAATAAAACAGGCGTAAAACTAAAAAACGACTGTTACAAAGCAATTCCAACCAAACAAAAATAATTTAAATATATATTTCTGTCATATATTACATTATTTCATAATTGTATGAGGACATTGAAATATGAGATCATTCCTTTTTCAAGATACTTCTAATAAGATAACTTAGACCAAAAGATGACTAAGTTTGGACCTTTTACTAAGTGTGTGGGCATCTCCCTGATGTTTCAGTATTTGTATCTGAAAATATATAAAAAATTGAAACTATGCAAATTCACGAATATTTTCTAATGCAGTGGTTACTAATCGGTGAGTCGCTAACCTCAAGGAGGTCACCTGGGCTATTTTTGGAATTTGCCCATAATAAATTTTTGAAAACCAATATTGAATTTAAATATTTAAGGTATACAGGGTGATTCAAAAATCGATCACGAAACTTAAGGGGGTGATTCTACTTGACAAAATAAGGGTAGAGCTTCATATAATTTTTTTTCAAAATGTCATTCGTTTTCGAGTTACAAGCCGTCCAAGTTCAAGTTTTTATTTTTTGTTTATTGAATTACTCGCTTACAGGAAAACCGATTTGACTAATATTTGAAAGATAGGCTAAGTCTTCTGCGCTTCATCATTTTAGTAACAATTCACATTGATTGTTTGCCGCTAGAGGGCACTTTACCTACATTGAAAATTGTTTTTTTGTCATAATTTTTTAGTGTTGACAGCTACAGTAGTTTTTGGCATAATTTCTGAAGGACTGATGCCAGGCCTTTAAAAAAGGTGCTCTTTATTTACATCGCTAAACCCAACGGTTTAGACGTAAATCACCCTTAAAAATTAAGTGGTAAATTTACTTTTCTCATTTCATTACCACCAGCTACCAGGTAAATAGCTATCAAAGTATACTAGAGCTGTCAGTTTAACATCAAATAAATTCGCTTTTTAAACTATTTAATTTATAATCTTAAAATAACTAATAATGGCCAATCAGTAAATATTCATATTATGGATTATTGCGATATACATTTAATTGATAAAAATTAATGAAACAGTACTAAACAAACTAAAAAAGATTCTCAAAATGTCCCCCATTTTCTTCCATACATTTCCTAACACTCTTCAAAAAATGTCGCCTAACTCGATGAAAAATTCCTGGTGTTTCTTTAATAATTTGGCATTTTTCGATTATCCTGAAGCGAAGATCCTCGACGTTGATTACTGGAATATCGTACACCAATTGTTTCAAATGACCCCAAAAGAAAAAATCCATAGGATTAAGGTCTGGTGACCTCGCTGCCCATGCCAATGGTCCACTTCGTCCTATCCATCGCTCAGGATACGTTGCATTCAAATACTGTCGGACACGTATACTAAAGTGGGGCGGAGCTCCGTCTTGGAGGATCCACATGTTGGCCCTTACTTCCAATGGCACATCTTCCAGATACAATGGGAGACGATTTTGGATAAAATCTAAGTATACGTCACCAGTTAATGGGCCATCAAAGAAATGAGGACCAATAAGGTAATCTCCTATTATCCCTGCCCACACATTTAGTGAAAATCTACGCTGATGATTTGTTATGCCATCACGAGTGAAACCAGCTTCGTCAGTGAATAATATGACGCCAATTAATCGATTATCGTGTTCATACTTAGCTAGGATCTGATTGCACATTTCCAACCGTCTCGGCCGATCATCGTCATAAAGAGCCTGCACCTTTTTTGAATGAAACGGGTAGAGTTGTTCTTCTCTTAGTATCCTCCATGAACTAGCCTGACAGAGCCGCACTTCATTCCCAATTTTTCTAGTACTAATACCTGGATTATCTTCAATAATTTCAAGCACTCTTTCTTCTTGTTGCACGTTTCTAGCAGTTCTAGGTCTTCCCCTATTTCCATTATAACTTTTAAAGGAACCACATTTCGCAAGCCTCCTGTGCACACTGGAAAATGTTTGAGCATGAGGGATATTTCTTTCCGGATAACTCTCCATATAATATCTTCTTGCCAACTCTGCATTACCATTTGCTTTTCCATAACAAAAATGGATATCACAATATTCGATATTTGAATATTGGTGATTAGCCATTATTAGTTATTTTAAAATTATAAATTAAATAGTTTAAAAAGCGAATTTATTTGATGTTAAACTGACAGCTCTAGTATACTTTGATAGCTATTTACCTGGTAGCTGGTGGTAATGAAATGAGAAAAGTAAATTTACCACTTAATTTTTAAGGGTGATTTACGTCTAAACCGTTGGGTTTAGCGATGTAAATAAAGAGCACCTTTTTTAAAGGTCTGGCATCAGTCTTTCAGAAATTATGCCAAAAACTACTGTAGCTGTCAACACTAAAAAATTATGACAAAAAAACAATTTTCAATGTAGGTAAAGTGCCCTCTAGCGGCAAAAAATCACTGTGAATTGTTACTAAAATGATGAAGCGCAGAAGACTTAGCCTATCTTTCAAATATTAGTCAAATCGGTTTTCCTGTAAGCGAGTAATTCAAAAAACAAAAAATAAAAACTTGAACTTGGACGGCTTGTAACTCGAAAACGAATGACATTTTGAAAAAAAATTATATGAAGCTCTACCCTTATTTTGTCAAGTAGAATCACCCCCTTAAGTTTCATGATCGATTTTTGAATCACCCTGTATAAGCGATAAAATATTAATAATTTATTTATGCTAAGCAACATGAGATGTAATTATTGGACCTGTGGTGCACGTACCTCTGCTTATGTCAGGTGAAATCCAGCAGAAACCTTCATCAAACCCTGTTTATTAAAGTCGGTTAAGCTAATTTTGAGAAGCAAACTTTACATCACTTAATTCAACACATTCTAGTTTCTGGTTCGAACTTCTAAAATTTCAGAATCACACAGCAGTCAAATAGGTTATTTAGCTACAAAAAACATATCTTGTGTCTTAATATTTTTAACATTAATACATACAACAAAATTTAATAATACCTTAACAAAAAAGACCTGAATATCCTAAGGTGCTGATGCAATATGTAAATTTCTCTCTTTCTTGGATTTATTCTTCGGTAAGCCATTAAAGTATAATTATTTTTCAGTTATTGTGTTATTGTTTAAAGATTTTTTGGCATTTGAAAATCAGTTATTTAGTGAACCAGTGTAATTTTCTTTTTCATTACAAATCGGCAAATAATCTAATCTCCTATGCAATTGTGTAGAAATGTAATAGATTTGCTACCATTTCCCTCTATAAAATGTGTAGTTACTTGATTGGAGAGAGCAAAATTAGTAGGAATGATAGCTTAAGGCATATAAATTTGCCTGAAACCATTTGGAAATGTACTGTTGGAAGAATTTCGAAGCTACTTTGCTATTACGTAGACGTTTATACGGAAACTAGCAAACATAAAAAATACCTAGTTTGATTTTCCGGCTTTCAAAATCTCGAAATTAGCATGTAACTATCTTTAATCTAGTCCGTAGGGTCCAAATGATGTTACTGAAAATTTTGTCATCATTAGAATTATTGGTTACTTGTAATTGAAAAATAATGGGCAATAACACAAAACGTTTGAGGAACTGAAAATAAAAATAAATTACAGATATAAAGGGTTTTCGGAAAATACGTGTACAATGTTTGACGACAGAACCTTGAAGTCAAAATAGGTCCCTCTCAGTTATATTCGATACTACTTCGTTTAGGCGGTAGAAGACTTCAAATTGATTTTTCTCAAATTTTTTAAAAACTTGGCAGTTAAATTTAATGATTTTTGGTGTTTGGTCTGACATTAAAATATAACGTGGTCTAGCATTATGACATCCTAGATATTTCTATCGGATAACCGCATGTATTCGAAAGCTTTTTACCTCTTAAAAAATTTTCATTGGAGGAGCAGTTTTGCCAGGAAAAAAATATTTTCAATTTACTGTAATAATAAAACAATTTTTAAAATAAATGTTGGAAGTACATGCATATGTTTTGAAAAATACTGAAAAAACTAACTAAAAAGAAAACATTAATTAAGCAAGTGTACAAAATGTCCGCCATTTTGCTAAATACCCATATTAACACTTTTTAAAAAATAAAATTAAACTCTATCTAATATTTTACGATTATTAAAAAGGTCGCCAGGCTTTAAAATGTGCATCAATAATTCCCCGCGATGTTCACCGGAGTCTTGTAAACTTCTGTTTTAAAAGCACCTCACAAAAAGAAGTTACACATATTCAACTCTGAAGAATGTGGTGGTCATCTTACTGATGCCTCATTGCCTCTTCCAATCCGTTCGTTGGAATATTGACCGTGTAAATATTGCGGAACAGCAAAGGAAAAATGAGATGTGGCACCATCATGCCTATACCATGGCTCTCGCTGAAGTAAAATAGGCAAAATTTTCAAGAAAAACTGGCGAAGTGTTTTGCAAGAAATTTAGCTAAATATTTCCATTTATCCTGTCTGGAATCACAACAGGACCAAAAAGGCAGCGATTAATAATACCTGCCCAAACATTTATTTGAAAATTTTGCTGATAGTGTGCAATTTTAATGGCATATGAGTTTTTATCAGCATAAACATGTTCGTTATGCAGTTTGGTGACTCCAGATCTTGTAAAGTACGCCTGGTCAGTAAATAAATAGTTTCTACCAAAATCTAAATTACAAATTATTTTGTTTCTAATAAATTCACAAAATATAAGACGCAGGGGGGGATCAATCGGTAAAAATTCCTGAACTTTGTGGACGTGACATCTTCTTCTTCTTCTTCCTTTAGTTTAGACATAAAATGCCTGTTTTTTCTTCGTTCCCTCCGGCTATTCGTGTGTTTCTTCCATTCCATCTTTCTCTTCAATATCCAGTTGTTCATATTATTCAATTCACACAATTCTCTGATGTTCTCCCTTCGCTCTCTGTTCATTAGCCTTTTTCCAGCTATCTTCCGCAATAGTTTCATTTCCGTTTTTTCCATCATCTGTTAAGTTTTTGTTGTGTCAGGTCGTATTTCCGCACTGTGTGTCATTATTGGCCTAATGGTGGTCTTATAGATTCTGGCCTTCGTTTCTATTCTGATATGCTGCTATCCTAGCTGTTTTGTTAGTTTGTTCTCGAACCTCTGCTTCAACATCTCAATAGCTGGATATTTCTATTCTCAGATACTTAAATTTCATCTCCTGTTGAATGACTTTCCTGTCGACCAAAAGCTTACATCTATTCGGTAACTTTGAGGTGGTCATGCAGAAGCAAATATGATCATATTAAGAGATTTTACTGTACGATTAAATGCTTGTAATAGTCTTTGCAAGTTGGTTTAATTTTCTACCACCAGTATAGCGTCATCGGAGTAATATAGGATCTTAATGTGGTGGTCATCCATTCTATATCCTCTCAGTTTGCGTACTCTCATTATTATCTAATCCATGATAACATTAAAGTGAAGTGGGATCTGTAAGTTCTCCGTTGATCCTAGCTTGAACTTGGTTGTCAGAATATATATTTTCGAAAGTTTTATTTAAATTGTGTGGAATTTGCCTATCATAGAGATGATGTAATATATCTTTAAGCTGGACGGGGTCGAAGGCTTTTTGCAAGTCTATAAAACATATATATGGTGGCTTGTTGTATTCGATTGATTTCTCCATTATTTGTCTTAACACAAAAACCACATCGGTGTATGACCTACCCGATGGACGTTATATGGATGTAACAACTGTTCTTCTAAAATATAATTTACAATAGTTTTGGGAACATGCAACGCACGTTCTAAACGGCGGGTACTAACACTTGGTTCTTATTCAACTCTCTCCAAAATTTCCTCTCCTTTTTCAACTATTCGAACTGTTTGAATACGAACTCATATACCCGGAGCATGTCAACCTTCTTGAAGTGCGTGTCGTTGTTCATGTTTAATAGTAAAATAGGCTTAAAAATGTATAATGTTGATCTTACTTTAGTCGACTTCTTAGATAGTGATGGCAATTTGTCAACAGTCAATTTATTAAATGCCATAGCAACAAAGCCATTCAAAAAATTATTGTTACAGGTATTTTTTTATTAATATTAATTGGTGTATGCATCTGATTGAAAACATTTACATCCAGAACGGAGAGGAGGGATCGAATAGGACAAAATATAACTATGGACCAATACAACTTGGAAAGAGTCCATGGATTTAAATATCTGGGTGATGAGATAATAACATGTCTAAGGAAATTAACATGAGAATACAAAGTGCCAATTGTTGCTATTTTGCTTTACAGAAAATAATAAAATCTAAAAATGTATCTTTGACGATAAAAATAAAAATATATCACTTTATCGTACGAACGATTATGACCTTCGATCATATCCGAGATTTAAACAATAATAGATTTATTTGAAGGCTGTTTATGGTCGGTGGGGGAGACGCTTTTTTGATGTTTGACAGACATAAACATATTTACTTATCTTGTTTTTCAGTTTAATTGCTTGTCGTGACTTTTTTCGGTGTTTTTAAGTGTTAGAAATTACTATAAATGCGAAGTATAAAATTAATATTATCAAAAAGATGATTTCAAAACTTACTTTTATCGGTAAATATTGTTTACATATTGAAAATAACAATAATAATAATTTAGGCAACCATATATTCATACTTTGTTTTCAGAATTGACTTATCGATTATACTCGTTTAAATAATGCAATTAGAAAAGGATAGCCTAAAATCGGTATGTCTGTACCAAGAAATTAAATATCTACTGTTTATTAACACTTTTTCAAATATAAATAAAAATATTATTACGTTATTCAGCGTTCAAACAACCGGGCCCTAGTTCTGATGTTATGCTACTTCTACAGGGGTATGTTCGAAGATTATGACTTATGCCTGTGCGACCTGGACTATGACGAGACAGAACGAGACCAGACAGCAGAGAGACAAATCCGCCATATATACGGACCATAAGGGATGATACAACACAGCAGTACCGTAGTACAAAAAACAGGTTGCTACATAAAAGAACTATATGACCAACTAGACATTGTAAAAATAATTAAAGCAGAAAGATTGCGATGGGCTGGCTATGTCAAAAGGCAGAAAGATGAAAGAGTAGTCAAATTAGTATGGAAACAGGCCCCAACTTGTAGAAGGCCATTAGAAATACCGCGACTACGGTGGAGAGACAACATAGCATCATATCTTAGAATCAGGAATATCACAAATCCAACGAAAAATTTTCAAGAGGTAAAAAGCTTCCAAATACATGCGATTATCTGATAGAAATATATAGATAGTGTTGTGGAACATAACATCTTACCACCGCTTTTCGGCAAAACTGGACTTAAATAGAGGTCCAAGTTTGTGGAAAGTACAAGGATGTCTGGGAAAGATACCGGTGGATCCCACTGATGAGTCCACCACCGGTATCGGGACGAAACATCAATACATTTTAGGTGGTCGCAAATAGTTAGTTAGTTATATGCCCTTAATATCAGGGGCATTACTACGACATGACGCCCGAGCAGGGACGACGAGATGGAAGGCCGTCGAGTCGTGGCTTTGTGCTAAAGCCGGTATCCTACTTTGGAAAGACCACCTAGGATGTCCGTTCCACTTCCATTTCAAGCTTGTGCTTCCTAACGGCTTGGACTGTCCGACAGTTAAAGCCGGAAAGCAAATGCCTTAAGGGGGGGCATGTTGTGGAACATAACATCTTACCACCGCTTTCCGGCAAAACTGAACTTAAATAAAGGTCCAAGTTTGTGGAAAGTACAAGGATGTCTGGGAAAGATACCAGTGGATCCCACTGATGACGGTATCGGGACGAAACATCCATACATTTTAGGTGGTCGCAAATAGTTCATTAGTTATATGCCCTTAACATCAGGGGCATTACTACGACAATAGTCCCAAGGTTGATGACATAAAAAATCAGGAGCGATGTTTACAAGTGACGTCAATTTTATAACACTTACACTATGTTACAGCCCATCGCTACACCATTAGAAAACGTCATATTATAGTGTCAGACCACACACCAAAATTCATTAAATTCAATTAACACGTTTTTAAGAAATTTTGGAAAAATCAATATTTTCTTAAAACTTTAACGTCTTCAACCGCCTAAACGAAGCTATATAGGGTATAAATAAGTTTAAATCGACCTATTTTGACGTCACGAGTCGATTATCAAACATTATACGCGTATTTTCCGGACACTCTGTATATTCATATGATAATAATAATAATAATAATAATAATATAATAAAATGTATAAAATTGTCTTAACATAATTGAACCAGTACTATGGAAATCATTGCACTCTGACAACCCGAGATGCAAAAATGCGTGTACATTTCACTTAAAGGTGAAAGTGATTTAATTACGGAAAAGAGTGAAACCAAATCGGAGACCGTGACATAGATTACGATTATGAATAAAAGTTTTGTTGCACTCCAACGAACTCATTTTGAGAGAGTTAGCTAATAATTTAAATTGCCAATACTCAAGCGTAGAATGATACGGCTCTATATTATTTTTTATAACTCCTAAATCAAATATTTGTTGTTAACGCTTTAATTTAAAAAAATGGAGGATAATTAATTGAAGGATATCGCTAATTTTGCAGTGTCAGTGTTAAAATGGTTTATATAATACTTTTTTACTATATGTTACCGAAGCAAGTTTTTACGTTAGTACAGGGTGTGTAATTTTCGATAGTTTTACGGGTTATCTTTGTTATTAATTTAAAAAAAAAGGACAAGGGTTTCATCATACTATGTTTCTTTTTGAAGAAACGAACGATACAATTAATAAAATTTTCATAAATCTCTTCTTTTTGGAGATATAGGGCGATTTTGAAATTTATGCATTTTGGAGCAACATATTGCAAAGTTAAAATATTGAACTATACGGGTTTTTCATGTTTGGTTCAGTGGCGCCGGTTAGTTTTTTTGTAAGTTCAGCTGTTTGGGAGAAATAAATCAAACTTGACTTTTTTTAAATAGGACATTCTATATATTTTTGAATAATGTGATGTAGTTCGTTATAATTTAATTCAACACAGTTCATTCTCTAAATCAAGCTCTAAAATCTACAAAAAGAAAAACCCCAATAGTTCTTGCAGAATAGTCGAAGGTACTGTAATAGTTCATAAGTTAAAGGTGCAAACAATTTTAAAAAAACAAAATTTTAAACCGCATAAATATGATCTGGTGCAAAATTTACACCCTGATTTTGCACAGCATCGAATAGAGTTGTGTAATTGGTAATTACAAAGTATAAAAAGAAAAAAGAATTTAGAAATAGCTGATGAGGCCTATTTCACCAGCGCCAGTATATTAAATCGACAGAATACTAGGTTTTGGTCTCAGGAAAATCAACATGTAATCTTTCCACGGGAACGGCAAGGCAGGTTTGGCTTCAGCTTTTCATGTCTTATACTTGGATAAAAAAATCCTATATGATATACATGAAGGCAGCCTACCACAAATAAATATTTACAAATTCTGCAACACATTGTTCCGGAAATAACCGAAGAAATGTTTTTAATGCGACTTAACAACCTGTACCTGCAACAGGACGGAGCTCCCGCACACGATACGCACACTGCAAGGGCCTATCTGGACACTAATTTTCCGAGCCGCTCGATTGGGATAAATGGATCTATAAGATAGCCACCCAAGTCTCCTGATTGGTCGACTTTGGATTTCTTGTTATGGGGATGCCTCAAAAATAAAATTTATACCGAGTACCACATCATGGCGGATTTAAGAAGTGCAACTCAAAAGGCGTTTAGGAAGTTACAAATGCATTGAAGAAAATAGGAATTACGTGTGAAACAGGTTTAAGGCAAAATGGAGAACAATATTTGTAAGCATTTTTTTTTTACTTTAACGTAATATACGACTGTTTGTTTTTATAAGGTAAATTATATTAAGGATCCGAAAATATACTTGGCCCTTTTGTGTTTTTCATGATAATTTTTTTAAAAAATCTAAGTTTAAGACTCAATACTAAAAAAAGAGAAGTTTAATTTATTTCTCAGAAACAGATAAACCTATAAAAAAACTGGCTGAGCCACTGAACTTTACTTGAAAAACCCCCAATAAATCTATTTTTTTAAACTTGCGAAGTTGCAAAATAACCGACGGAGATAACTCCTAAAACTGTCGAAAATTGGACTCCCTGTACAGTCAGTGGTTTTCAACCTTTTTTAATTGCGACCCTTTTTCGATTTTATTTTAGAAATTAACAAAAGTGATGATTCTTGAATGAGTTTTTGTCGAGGCCAATCTCATATCATCTGGAACATCCAGCTTATTTCTGGATTTTGTCATAATATACAGAAGACTTGAACTTTCAAAGAGATAAGTAGAAGCTAATGGCATTAATATTTGAATAACGCAGAGCACGCCAAAATAGAGATAACAATTTTTCTTCAAATATATCACGCGCTAAGGAGTAATTTCGCTGCTCCAAAAATTCTGTACTTCATCGGGAATATCGGAAACATCCTAAGATACATGAAATGGGTTTAATACTAATGCAGCTTCTTGTTGAAAGAACTTGGGGAACTATTGCTCTTAGATTATCTATACTTCTTGTCTCCGATTCTTCAGTTTAGGTGCAAAGTTTTCAAGATTTACTTTTCAGTATCAGGTTTCCAGCAGTACTACGAATGCCTGGATATTATCTCTGAAAGGAATAATGTGCGCTTTTTATCCTGCACTTTCGAATTTAGTTTGTTTATCTGATTATAAGCTATTCTTTGGATCTAATTCTCATCATTAAGTGTGTCATATACTCACATTTTCCTGCCATTTCTAAGAACTGTTGGAGTTTTTTAATTCAAAGACTCGACACATTTCTTTTTGATAACCAACAAACAACATTTTAGCATGTTGTATAATTCCTTGAGCAGATATGTAATGAAGAGGACTAGATTTTATAGAATTGACAATTGTCACCAAAGAGTCCCAGCAAGGGGGATTACACTACATAATTCACCCATTTGCCCTTGCTACCAAGACTCTTTCAAAGCATGGATGACGCTCCATCGGTACATATTCCATATAAGCCGTTCCATCGTAAGACATTACATTTAAAGAATGAACTTCTCATTTCCAAGACGTTTTCATCTTTCGTGTTAATTTGTAATGCTCTATAAAACAAAAACTCTTCTTTGATGTCTTCCAACTGAATATATTTCAGGAAAAAGAGTAACTGGGAACATCGAATTTTAGTTCCTTTTTGCCGACGACAATTGGAACAGATAGAATTGGTTAGGGTCTATGCGGTTCTATTATGGATCCCATCTTGGCCAGACGGTCCGCTTCTTCATTCCTGTATATACCCGAGTGACCCGGGATCCACACGAGTTTGATTCTGCAACCGTTCCTTGTCAGACTGTTCAGTATATCCTTGCACTCATACACCAATCGTGAAGTTACGATACTGGACTTCAGTGCCATAAATGAATGAAATTAAAGGTGGTGATACTAGATCATCGATGCCTAGGCCTCTATTGGGCCATTTACAACCCATCATAGCTGTAGGTCATTCGAGGCCGATCGCCTCTGCGAATCGAAACAGCCTCATTAATTGAACTTGCCTAACTGCTTTCGGTAACAAAATTGTATCTCCAAAATATCTCTGTCTCAGTACGTTGAGTGCTGGACACTCTCTTAGGACATGGTAAACAGTTTCACCCTCCTCCAAACAACATTTGCACGTGGGTTGGTCCTCGACACCGATCTTATGAAGATGGCCCCTCAGGTGACAATATCCTGTCAATAATCCCATCACAATTCGCAGATCTTTCCTTCGTAAGGAAAGAAGCTCCTTAGCATGCTGTGCGCTAGGTCCAGTTATATGTTCCTTAGCACACCTCATTTCGGGAGCTCTCCTCCATGATTCATTAAATTTGCTTTCCAGCAACGATTTTAATCCCTTTTGCCATCGGCAATTGGGAAATGTAGAATTGGTTGGGGTCCATATGGTTCAGTTGCGGAACAAAACTTTGCCGGACGATCTGCTTCCCGCGTATGTCCGAGTGGGCCAGGATGCACACGAGTCTGTGTTCCTTACCATATTATTCAGTACGTCCTAGCACTCAGACACCAATCGTGAATTTATGACACTGGACTTTAGTGCCATTATCATAGTCTTGCTGTCTGAGCATATATTCCTCTCACAGAGATGGGCACACTGCAGAATAGCATAAATTTCCACTGTAAAGGTCGTCGCATATTGTCCGAGAGAGTAATGCCCTGACTCCTGTGATTCTGCCAAACACACTTGAGCTCTTTCATCTTGTCGAGATTCATCTGTATACCATCAGGATCCATTTCTCGGAAGATTTTGCTCTCTCTCCCAGAGAAAGATTTGGTTTTAAAAGCGGTGTTATGTAATCTGTCGACATGGGAAGTGATGGACCCCTCTCCACCGCGTTTTCGGAGACATCTGTTCCAATTCCAAGATGTCCTAGGCAACTGAGACAATAAATAGTCTTCAGGGTATCATTCTCTATGTATAAGTGAAGAGGAGGCAAGTTCACTAGGACTTCAAGAGCCCTAGTTGGAGCAGTCCTCATCGCACTCAAATTCCCAGACAAGCCATTTTTTGAACTTTGTCAAGTTGAAGGCGTGCTTGCACTTTGGTGTACCACGCCACCATACAATAGCGACGTACGTTATCATGGGGTAGATCAGCATAGTGTATAGGTGTCATCCCCCATGTACGTTTACAAGCTCAGAAAGCACATATGGCCTTCTTGGTTCGAGCCTCAATATGATCATTCCAGCTCAGTTGTGATTTCAGAATTATTTCTAGGTATTTAACTATCCCCTTGTATTGAAGAGTTCTTCCTGCCAATGTAATTATGGGAAGTCTCCCCATTTTCCTCTTTTTTGTAAAGAGTACCACTTCGGCCTTGTCCGGGTTTATTCCGAGCCCTTCTCTGTGGTACCATCGTTCCGCGATCCAGAGGGCCCGCATTATTGGTCCCGCTAGGTCCCAGACATCGCGACCAGGACACAAAATGACCAGGTCATAGGCATAGGCTTTCAGTGCCATTATCGCAGCCCTACTATCTAAGTATAAGTTTATTACCCTATTCCCACTTATGTCTCTCTCACAGAGATAGCCATACTGCAGAATAGCATAAATTTCCGCTGTAAATATCGTTACACGTTGTCCGAGAGAGTAGAATTCTCTAATTTCTGTACTCCCGCCGAACACCTTCAGCTCTTTCATCTTGTCGAGATTCATCTGTAAACCACCAGGATACATTTCTCGGAAGATTTTGCTCATCCTCCCAATCATCCTCATTTGGAAAAAGTATTTCAAGAGAGTGGTTGGGTTTCAAGAGCGGTGTCATGTAATCTGTTTGCATGGGGAGTGATGGACATCTCACCACCACGATTTCCCAAACACCTGAGTAGCTGGCCGTTACAATTCCGAGATGCCCTAGGTAACTAAGAAGGTATGTAGTCTTCAGAGTCTCGTTCTCTATGTATAAGAGAAGAGGAGGTAGGTTCACCAGGACTCCCAGAGACTTACTATGGGCAGTCCTAATCGCACTCATTAGTCTCACTCAAACCATTCTTTGAACTTTGTCAAGCTGAGGACGGTGTTTGCGTTTTGTTGTACTAGGTCACCACTGGGAGTATTTTCCCGATTATTCTCAGCTCGGCGCAACGTCAGGCTGTCGGTCTCGAAACTCCTCTCTCTTACACGTTTCTCCGAGAGGTAACGAAATGTCGTGATCTCTGTAAATTACTCGGCTAGCTTGTCCCAGTCGGCAAAAGGAGAGGTGGGTGCGCCGGCTGTCCACTGATTACGTCGCATATCTCATGAACTACAAAACATGAATAGATTATTAATTCAAACCTTTAAATTTAATTATGGTTCTTTAAATTGATGACTTTCCAAAAAAGCTAAGGCTCGGTGGGTCGCAATCTACCGGTTAAGGACCATTGTGCTAGTATGATGACTTTCTTAATTGTTCAAATATACAATTTATAAAATACACATTTGTAATTTTCGGTTGGAGTAGACGATCAATTGTATGGTAAAGAAAAACTACATTTCGAATTTGAGTACTTGACTGTTTACTTTTGTACTGTTACTATTTGTTTAATTGTGTGAAGTGACGTTAACAAATTTCATTCTGAACAAAGTTCTTATGGACTCAAAATTACTGAAAATTGTAGCCTGCATTTACAATCAGGACAACTGAGAATTCCAGGTAACCGTCGGAATGTATAGTTATTAAACCTCATAATCTAAGGTATAGTGTGTAGAACCAGTAAACATCAAATGACCAATAAATTTTTAATGTATTTTAATAACAAATTGGCTTCCTTTTGTTGAAGCACCCTTATTTACTCATTAAACATTCTAAAACAAAATATATCTTCAATGTCACTTGCACTTGTCATTAAAACAAAATTGCAGAAAATGTTTTATTCAACACAATACTTTGATTGTGTCTGTTTATCCTGAAGGTAACCCTTTCACAAAAAAAAAGAAGAAATAAATAATTTGTTTAGTAATGGTTTTTAAATCCAATTATTATGCAACTTAAAATAGAAAATGTAACCGTTATTTTAACCAAATATAATTATACTGCACCTAAAAATTAACAGACTAAAAAATTTTTTATTTATAATTTTTTTCAGGATATATCTTTTTTAGAATAGTTATTATTTAATTGAAAAGCGAAAAAGGTGCAACAAGCACCAGGTAAACAAATATGTTGACAAACTCTCGAAAATTAAATATCTACCTTTAAAAAAAGGCGTTTGTTTATTTAACAGGGAACGGCTGCACAATTAGACTTGTGTGAGTCCCGGATCACTCGGGTGTACACGGAAATGAGGGAGCGAATCGTTTGGCAATGATGTAGTCCGCGGCTGAACCATACGTTCTATTGGTAAGAGAGAACTGAAGTTGTTGGTGGAAAGCAAATTTATTGAATGCTGGAGGGAAGCTCTTTGAATGAGACGTACCAAGAAATATATAATTGGACTGACTTACTAGGGAGTTTCTCTATTTGAAGAGGATGCCTGGAGGAGGATGAAACCATTAACCATGTTCTCAGAGAGTACCGCACTGAGCCAAAGAGATGTCGGGGATACTTGGACTTGGAAAAAGCCTTCGATCGCGTTCAGCTTAGAGATCTATTACATTCTCTCGCAAATCACACACAATCGAATTAAAACTAACAACAACCAGGTTCAAGCCAGGATCAACGGAGAACTTACAGATCTGATTTCAGTTGGTAGAGGAATTAGACAAGGGGACTCCTTAAGCCCGCTTCTTTTTAATGTTATCATGGATCAAATAATAATGATAGTACGCAAATGGGGAGGATATAGAGTAGGTGACCGCGAGATTAAGATCTTATGTAACGCCGATTACGCTCTACTGGTGGTAGAAAATGAAGACGACCTTTAAAGACTACTACTAGCATTTAACTGAACAGCAAAATCTCTTAATATGACCGTATCTCCTTCTAAGACAAAATGCATGACCACCTCAAAGTCACTGATAAGATGTAAGCTTGTGGTCGACGGGAAAATCATTCAACAGGAGATGAAATTTAAGGATCTGGGAATAGATATATCCGGCTATGGAGATATTGAAGCAGAGGTTCGAGAACAAACTAATAAAGGAGCTAGGATAGCAGCATGCCTAAATACCACCATTTGGCAAAATAAACATATCAGAGTGGAAATGAAGACCAGAATCTATAAGACCACGATTAGGCCAATAATGACATACAATGTAGAATGACGACCTGATGCAACAAAACTCAGCAGATGATGGAAAAAAACGGAAATGAAGGTGTTACGGAATATAGCTGGAAAAACGCTAATGAACAGAGAGCGAAGCAAGAACATTAGAGAACTGTGTGAAGTGGATAATGTAAACGATTGGATATTGATGAGAAAATGGAATGGAACAGCCACATCAGTCGCATGGAAGACTCGGGAATAGTTAGGGTGGCACGTGACAAATCACCCTTAGGTTACAGAAGTGTATGTAGGGCGACCTCGAAAAAGAAGGAGTGACAATTTAAGGCCCGAATAGGCAGAGAGGACAAAGAAAAAACATGCATTTTATGCTTAAAATAAAGAAAGAAGAAGAAGAATATCACTAGAATCAGTCAGGCTAGATTTGTTAACGAGACTCTTTGGATTCGCAAAGGCAATCTGCCTCGAATGACTTGTAATCATGTTGGGAGATAATGGATTCAACGAGGACGAGATCGAAGATCGAGTATCACTACTCTTAGTCACTCATTCTTTCATACCAACAAAATAAAACGCTTTTTGTATGTTTCAAGGACAGTGATAAATTTATATGTTACTGTAAAGGGGAAGAAAATAACCGATTGTTGTTTTGGTAGTAATTATGCTTTTATAGTATGGTGTATTCAAACACCATAAAAACGTCCCATAGACGTACAAAATATATATGATTTTGATATTTAACGCGTCTTTTGAATATCCATTGATCACCTTAATCAAAATTCATCATATTTGATATTGTTTCTTAAATCATTTTTGTAATGTTATCGAACAATTTTTGTCTGCAATATTCCTTCTTTTTTCAGATAACTTGATTTCATCAGTATTTCAAAACTATTGCTATTATGGGAATTTCAGTGGAATTGCATTCAATTTTTCTCAACCTTTCGTAAAACACTACTTCTTTTTAATAGTACCAAGAGTTAGCACTAAATCTTATTTTGTTAAAAATGTATTCTTCCTCCTAAAACAAAAATATAGTAACGTAAGGAAAGTGCATAAAATACAGCTAAAACGGACAGTGCTATTGCATCTTCTTTGAGTGCAAGTATAAAAAGTTCAGTATCAGTGGTGCTTCCGAAACAGATCTATAAAGCCGCACCCGTGACGAGCCTGCCACGACTCTCCTTTGAATTTTGCCGACTTCGATTGATGTCGAGCGCCTTCTGCGCCTGGCGTCAAAGAAGATAATAGAAGCCTCTGGGATACAAAAAGCCAATTTCATCATATTTCTCATATCGGTTTCGCAGCAAAGTAAATTTTTTAGAAAGAGCATACCATAAAGCCGTTCATCAAGATAAAAAAAATCCTTCGAGTTCACACCAAAAATGTACAAACGATCGTGCTACTCACGAACAATAGAAATATGATGAAACTGGCTTGCTGTATCCCAGACGCTTTTATTATTTCCTTTGATGTCGGTCATCGAAGAGTCTCGACATTAATCAAAGTCGGCAAAATTTAAAGGAGGATCGCGGCAGGCTTACCACTGACGCCGCTCGACATAATTTAACGCACCTTAAGATTTCGAGTAAGTGTTAAAACTATGTCATGATGTTTTATACAGGAAGAATAGTAGAAAAAGTATATTAGTAACACCTCAACAGAAACATTGGATTTTATCAAAATAACATCAGTTAATAAAAAAACGTACGTACAATAAAGTTTTTTTATACCAATTTTAGGTGAGGAATTTTTCTCGAAGCTATGAGGCATGTTTATTTAAAATACCCTGTGTATAATCTGATTTATTGTAATTACACAAAGAAGTATAACTAAATTCTATTTTACATTTCCCTTCGCATTCCAAAAAAATATGCATAAATTTCAATATATTTGGTGTAGGGTAAAATTACTTAGAAACATTCTTGACACATATTATAGTTCTAAGACTGCTTTGGTTATTCTGTGGCCAAAGTAAAGATACCGATATCTATAGTATCAGTTTTAAAAACTTAAGTTATTGTTTTAACTACCCACCAATTTAAATGTATGAAATTACATTACACAGATATTTTTTGAAGTCCTTAAAATTACTTTTTGGTTTCTTTCTTTTTTATTGGACTTATTTTTATTCCATTAACTCTGATTTGTTTCATAAGACCCATATGTGAACCTGAGAGTTAAAATCTGTGTTTCTGGCAAAGCCAAAAAACTTATATAATCAATATTTAGGTAGTATATTAAAAAATACAACATATTAAGTAATATAGACATTATTTAAATTATATGTAAACAGGTAAGAATAATTAAGCTCAAATTTTGGTTATTATCAAGTAAAATCTTAAAATTATGAAATTGAATGATTATTACATCTTTAAGTTATAGGTAGTTACCTAGTTATTTACTTGTTTAATCAGTTTATTTATTCTTTAAATTCTAAAAGAATATTTTTTAGAATACGAAATTCCACTACATTAAAAAGATACAACCATCAATACATTTCAACAGTGCTTATACCACAATGCAAATAGAAAATATTAATATTTAAACATATACCGGCTTCCATTATTCAGGTAGGAATGAACAAAGGCAATTTGCAACACAAATTTTTTAAAACAGGAAACCTTAAACATCAGATAATTTTATCACTTAAAATTTTATTTTGTTTTAAAAATGTTTAAAATTAGATACAGAGATATCAAACCTTTTAGCTGTTCGTTGTTATTCCAAACACTTGAGGACTCAGGTAAAAAGCCCACGTTACTGATGTCATCCATCTTCTCTCGGCGAGCCGAATCCTACCATAGGGTCATGTATAAGAGATGACTACATGACTATGTAATTACGCGTCCCTGTTAATCTGCAACTTCCAAAAGCATATTACCATAAAATATAACTAGCTCTTAAAAGTGTCCGTTTAAGCTTCCTGTTCCTGCAATCTATTCTCCTCCCTTATAGATATTTACAATTAAAATCGGAAAAGAAATACTTTTCTGGCTCTTGATTGTTAGGTTCCTTGAAAATTTCAAAGGGAAATTTTTCTTTTCTTATAAACTTTCATATTGTTAACTTCGACAAAAATACGAAACAGGAATTCGACAATTCCGAAGACGATTATGTTTATATTTCAGAGCATTATGGTCGCTGTAATTTACTTAATATACATATATTCTGACTGTTTAACATATTTTTCGATATCCATTACAATTCGGAATATTGAAAGAACTCATTTACAATTTGATAAAAAATTACTTTTCACTAATGGTTCTGCCACCTTTCATCCAAGTCTATAAACTAAATTTTCTGTTAAAATTTATAGTAAAGATTTCTTTCTAATCATGAAGTTAAGTAGTTAAGAAAGATACTTTGAGAGGGCACCACAAGGAAATAATTTACTGTGACTTTATAATTACAGAAATTTAATTTCTATTTTCTTTGGGCATTTCCAATTCAATCAAACCATTGTTTATTGTTCATTTCAATTTTTAGGAACTTCCATGGGTTTAGAATTTCCCACAAAAGTCAGCCCTACAAAGTCTACAACTATTGAAGTAAGTATTTTGAATGGCTACAATGTAGTGGATATTAAAACTACTTCACCATTTTATCAAGAAATCAGCTTTCTTAATAATAGGTAATCTAAATTTTCTGTAATAGCATCCTTTATTATACAATCGTAATTCTGAGAAATGATCCTATCTTAAATGATAATTTAAAAATAGGAAATAAGTGTTATAAATACGACGTTTATTTTCTATAAGTAAACAATGTAGAAAATTAAATTATAACAGCCTTAATTCCTTGTGTAATTAGCGCCTGAAATTTTTAAGAAGAACGTCAAATGTCAATTTAAGTTCTAACCCTATTTTTTGGGGATTAGGATCTGAGTAATTATTATTGTTATAGTTAACGAAATACAATAAATAAATATGAATATAGTACAACAGCTTATAAGAAAACTTCCCTACCGGCCCATTTTAACAAACAGACTAAGTGATGCGACGAGTTTGGTCCAGAAACTTAGCAAAAGTACCCATGTTCCATCTCTTACAGCTATGTTAAGTAATAGGTTTTCAGCTTTATCGGTACAAGGTACGTAAATGAACATAGTAACTATTATTAAAGCTTTCACATATTTCATATTGTTACTTAATTCATTTTTATGATGTTATCGAACAATTTTTGTCTGCAATATTCCTTCTTTTTTCAAATAACTTGATTGTCATTAGTATTTCAAAACTACGGTTATTATAGAAATTTCAGTGGAATTTCATTGAATTTTCCTCAAGCTTTCCTGAAATGCTAGTTCTTTTGGTTGTAACTCGAGTCGGCACTAAAACCTACTTTGTCAAAAATATATTCTCACTTCTAAAACAAAAATACATTAGTTAAACGTTGAAAAATTGAAACTGAAGAAAACATTTGTTTTCTTTAAATAAGTGCCTATTTTTAAGAAGCTCGCAGAATAATTTACTAGATTTTACACAAACCAACATGTAGGAAATTTTGCATATAATTCCATAAGTACCAAAAACAACATTCTTCTTTTAAAAGGCAATATTTTTTTCATTATTAAGAATTTATTTTAAAGTTTGCAAGCTTCTTTTAAAAATAATAGTACTGTAGAGCAGTCATTATTCATACTTTATTTTATGGTTTTCAAATATTAGTTCAGGTTACGGTAAGTATTCCGAATACTGGAAACATTGATTTGTTGCATACCTGGGGGGTCGTAGAAAACTAGTCTGAATTTGTTTTCTTGGCGTTCGAACATAGTTTTCAAAAAATAGTTTCCACTTTAACACCATATTTTCTGATCTAATCTTTTAAATTTTTCTACTTTCACTAAAACACGTTTTGAAATAAACACATTTGGAAAAAAATCTGTATGTAACTTTTTAATTAAAATATAGCAGAAACACTTAAATCTAGCCAAAGAAAACCTTAATGAAGATGGAACATGGCAGGCAAATTCGCCTATTGTTGCCAGATATTCAACGTCTATAAAATTTCAATGCTAATTATAATTCAATAATTCACTCTACTATTAAATAATGGACTGACTAATTTTTTTTTTAGAAAAAAAAATCAGGAATATCATAAGGTGGTACATTAGGATGAAATTAGTCAAAGTGATCTGAAATTTAGTTAGCATCTCAGATTTTCCAGACCTACAGACTTGTACCGTGTATATTTTAGGCCCATAGAACAAATCTATCCTCGCTCAGGCACTACCAAGTATGAGCCCAGTTAGTTTTATGTATTTATGTATGTAGAAATAGCTTATAGAATGCAAGAAAAAAATTAAGAAAACTGGTTATTATGATCTGTCTGTTCTTCTGTATGTCACAGCCTTACAGTTAAGTACATCCACTAATTTATGAACCCTTTAAGGTAAAATCTCAAGATGTTTTAATATGATCTTCAATAAATGTTTGACTAAATAGCCAGGGAAATCTTGACCAAATTTCAGAATGTTTCTACCAGTTTCAAACTTTCCCAATGTCACCACATTAGAAGTTTAACAAAAATTAAGAAATATATTGTTACTTCTCCTACAATATCATTACCAGCTTTGTTTGTTACATTTCATGCTATGATATTGAAATAAATACAATTACTTACAATTTAACCACCAAGTTTTCTATCCAAATTAAATTTTAAAAGTTAGGTCAATGTGACAACACCACATTTCACATTAGATGCTTCTTGTCCTGTGCTTTAAAAATGGGAGGCAAATGTAAAAATAACGGGTAATAGTTTTTATTGAAAATTTTCATTTTTCCACTATTTTCTTTTTGTTAATTTTGATAAAAAATATTAATGTATTGTGCCGTGTTTGTATATTTTACTAGAAGTGGTGAAATTTAAAAGTGGAGATCGGAAAATAAGACATATGCGTAATACGAAAAAAAAATTTTTTTGGGTAAACTTTTTACTACCGCCAAAAATACTTCAGAATCGTGAAAATTTCAGTGTCTCCAGTCTTCCTAATAATTATCCAGGTTAGTTACAAGTATTGCTGGCTTGGACTAGAAGGTGCAATATTAGAAAACCTGGTAAACTATTAATGATGATTTTTTTGAAAAATTTGAGATTATCTGTAACATGTAAAAGTGTAGTGTGTAATATTTCTTTATGAAGGAAAAAAATCAAGCAAAACGAAGTAGTACTGTGATAGAAAAGTTTAGAGTTGTCAAAAAATGATAGTGTTATTAGAGTTCAAAGTTATATTTTGTGACAGTATTTTGTTTGCTTGGCATAAATGGCTTAACGTAATAATTCTACTGCATATGTAGAAATATCTACATATGCAGTAGCCAACTATTTGCAATAAGTAACCACAGTGCCAGTGCCAATTCTCCTAGCCACTTGGTTTTCTTAATATCTGGCCATGATTATTATTGAAAGTTTTATTTCTTTTTTTGTTGTGCTGGTAAGAAATTAATTACTACTTAAATATCAATTTTAGGTAATTATTATTTGCTCCCTTACAAATCTTTCTTCCATTTCAATACAAACAAAGAGCCTAAAACACCTCTCGCATACACTGTCGAATGAAATGAATAATGCTATTTTAAGATGTAATGACAAAGGCGAGTTGAGGACCATGGACGTTCTTGGCTAAAGTCCTAAAACTTTAAAAGCTAAATTCTTTGATATTTATCAATGAATTAATACAGTAAAACAATTCATTAAGACACAACTGATTTAAGAAAATATTTCATTTTCAAGATTAGTAAGCTTCCATATAGAGAA
The DNA here is from genome assembly GCA_034092305.1 of Diaprepes abbreviatus. Classification (NCBI taxonomy): domain Eukaryota; kingdom Metazoa; phylum Arthropoda; class Insecta; order Coleoptera; family Curculionidae; genus Diaprepes; species Diaprepes abbreviatus. The sequence goes on from JASJET010000228.1 coordinate 10,915,205, forward strand.
AACAAAATTGGTTTTTCATCAGGGTCCGTTACAGTTACCTATACCTGATTTGGAAATGTGATTAATATTTATGATACACTTGTTTGTCATTATCTACTCATTGAGTATTTTACAGTCAATGATAATTCTTCCGTTAAAAATTAGAGGGCGCTGGCAATGGCATAAAAGTGTTGATAAGTGTTTTATAGTTAATTATAAATTTATAGATGTAAATAATATTGAAACAAGTAATTAAGCTTTTCTAGTTTTAGGAAATAGAGAGAAAATAATTTAAATTTTGGATTTTCAGGCTTTAACAAGCAGTTAAAAGGGAAAGTATAATGATCTTTATATAGTTCTTGGGTATTTTTAGTTGTTCATCACAGTTCATTGTAGTTAACCATACTTGATTTAGAAACATGATAAATATAGAATTCATTATACTTGTCTATAACCATTCTTTATATAACCTTGTACAATGGTTCTAACCTAACTAATAGTCGATTCAAAAATAGCAGTTTCATGTTTTTATATTTTCCTTCGCCATTTTGTCAATAATATTGGTAATTGTAGCACGGGTCTAGTAAGATTTTTTCGTAGACTGTCGTTTGCGCGCATGAAAAAGGTGGGTTCCATTGCATTTAATTGTGGGTCGTTTATAGAGAAGATCATTTTTGAAGACACGTTAAGCTGTTAATTTATAACATTATTTTATATATCTTGCAAATTGTAAAAAAAAACATATTTTCTTACTGTGACATTTTATTTCTAAGTTAAATGAAGTAGTCGTCCCCTATATAGAATTTGTGGAAAAGACACTCAATTCTATTGACAGAACTTAGTCATGGCTTAAAAATGCAATAACTGCTATGTGTAAGATTACAATCTCTCACACCACACTGGGCTTATTATTCTTATTGTGACTGTATCCTGACAATACCGGACACAACAGGGCCGTAGTCAGACAGTTTAGGTTATTTTCGCATTTTTAATAAAATTGCTTCATCGTATAGAAGGACAGAGACAACATAATAAGCTTTATATTAAACACAAAATTGAAAATGTATGAAATATATATTTCTATCTTTAGGGTTATTTTCAGAGGTTTATAACATAATTAATTCGTTTCTTGAATTTTTTTTACCTGTGTACACGGAATCCAATCTAATATAACATTTTCTGTTTACTTTGCTTTTTAAATAATCGGTAATCATCCTTGTGTAAAAATTGTGGGCTGACGCCAAACTCATTTCATATTTATTTTAAAGCAGTCATTACACTTGTTTTTTTTTCTCATTTCAGTCCAAAATTCTAGATCTTTTTGCGATTTTTGAAGACTTATATAAGGAACAGATACAAATTTAAATTATGTAATCTAAAATGCTTTCTAGCAGATTACTGTAAAAACAAAATTTTCTTGTGTATTGTACGGAGTTCACAGTTATGATACTATAGGATTTTTTCATTGGTTGATAGCATAGTTCAAGTAGATGTAAATATACTACTGTTTTTGTGTAAAGTATATTACTTACATTTTGATGATATGATTTTGGTAGATTGACCTCAAGGGCATAAAAGTGGTTAAGTTCGTCAGTTAATTTAGAGAAATAATAAAACTTGAATGAACTACAAGTATTCATAGTACAAGTGTCAATCAACGCTTTTCTCTAAAAACTAATCGGGATGAGTGTTTGGGGTTATTGTTGAAATCTCCATAAAAGCGGCATTTCTTCTTCGGCATAGGGCAACATAGTATCCTGTAATATAATATGTCGCTGTACATAAATCGACTGATTTTCCCGGTTATTTTCACTATCGGGCCCTTCCCATACCTGGAAAAGCATCCCCAGACCATAATACTGCTACCGCTATGCTTCACAGTAGGTTTTTGATCCTTAATATCAAATTTTTTTCCTACAGGCCTTCGAACAAACGACCTTTCGTTTGGACCAAATACTTTAAATTTACTTTTGTTACTTCAAAGCATCGTACTCCAGTTTTGAGGTGTCCAATTTTAATGTCTCTGAGCAAACTGACGTCTGGCCTTTCGATTTTTTTTTTTGGAGAGTAAAGATTTTTTGACAGCAACTCTTCCAAACAATCGAACTTCACAAAGACGTCTTCTTACAGTTCGAGTCTATGTTGAAATGTTCTCGGATTTCTGCATTAATTTGGATGGATGACTTATGCGGATCAGTTATCGAAATTCTTTTAATGCACCTTTCAACATAGGGGTAGTTTTTCTAGGAGGACCTGACTTTGGCACATTATTAACCTTCCCCAGTAACCGAAACTCCTTTTCAGTTACTTTTCGACACAGCACCTTCACTTAAACCTAAATTTTTTACTATAGTGCATCGCTTTACACTTTGTCTTTTTAACTCAACAACTCTAGGTCCCAACTATACTTATTTGTGCCCATTCTTAATACGGTGTTGGTGACAACAGTGGCACAACAATACTAATCCAATGATTTTAAATTTTAAAAATGCACAGAAGAAATAATGTTTCCATGCATATGTCCAAGACATAAACAAAAATGGCATATAAGAAAGGAACGTGTATAGCCCAAAATGTAAACATGTGATAATATTTAATACCTTAACAAATATATAAAATAAACAGCACAAATAATTGTTGAATACTAGGTGTGCTGAAAAAATGTACAAAATAAAAATATTTCCTTATTTTTGCCCATTTTTTTTTCAAATAATTTAATTGATGACACTAAAAATTTTCAGTTTTAATTCTTAATCTCAGAGGAGTAAAATATAGGGCTAAAAACTATTTACATAGAATTACTAGTTGTTTTAAACTATTTTGCTATTGTTAAATATGAATCAAGTAAATGATATTTGGTATTTTGGTATACAGATGGATTTACATTTGAAGTGGTATTATCATCTAAATATGTTGGTTAAAAAAATAAAAGGCATGCTATATAAGAGTCTATATATATATATATATATATATATATATATATATATATATATATATATATATATATATATATATATATATATATATATATTCTCTTAAAATTCATTGGTTTTTTGGAAATCAAATTATATAACCTCCGTCTGTCTATTCGTTCTTTTCGTTATTCTTAAGTCTTGTTTTGATAGTTTGCTTTTTATATATTTTTTGCAAATATGGCCGCGTTTTGTAAAATTAACGCTGTTCTAGCTTATGTGCAAAAGGTATGTTAAATTGTATCTTTATTAATGGAAAATAAAAATTTTGGATTTTAATTCATTTAGTTTGTAAGAAAATAAGCAAATTTTTAGTACTAAGATGGTTTTGATTATAATAGTTTTGGTTCTTGTATGCTAGTCAGCTTTATTTAATGTTGTTGCTAATATTCATTCTTAATTCGGTCCTTGTAATATTCAATCATTATCACCCATTTATCCATCCGCACACGGCTACCCTTTTGGGAGGCAGGTGATGTCCATCGTTTCACCCTCGAGGGACATTGTCCACTGTCGTGCAATGACAGCTCAATGCTTAAAACCGCAAAACATAGCTGGCATTCAACCGGGATTGCACGACTGAATGGAGGCAAGCGAAAAAATAATAGGGAGATTAGGATGACCGAAGAACGTACTGTTGTGATTGGGAATGACCACACACGGTCACGGAATTACGTGTAGTTTGTACAGGGTGTTGTTTTAGATATTGTTTATTTTTTGAATATATAGATCATCTTTTGTTTTACACAAATAGTTCCCATTTGCGCGATTGGATGAAGGCAAGCAAAAAAATAATATAGGTGTCGGGATGACTAACAAAGTTCTGTAACGAATGGAAATGATTGTACACACGATTCCAGGATTATGATTTATAGTAAGATTTTTTGACGGGAAGGACCAACTATGATTGACTGTGGAAATGTATTGCTTTATTAAACAAAAAAAAATAATGTATAATATATAAAGATAATGCCAAGTTCGTTTTTTAAACAATATTATGTATGTTGTGTATAATATTTTGTTTATAATAACGAAATAATTCCAATAAAAAATTGTATATATGCAGAAAATAAATGTCATAAATTGAAGTGGTTATGTGGAGTAAGCGCAACAAGAAATTTCATAGTAAATTTGTTGCATGAGGTTGACAATCTGAGAACCAGAAACCAGAGCAGGGTTTGCGAAAGTGATTCGATGTGTTTAATGTCTGTCATCGTGCTTGACGCTTAAAATTATCTTGATTCCTCTTTGTTGTGCTATGCAGTGATACTAGTGAAATTGCGGAAAACATATTTATATTTTGGTACACTTGCCCCCTATTTCGAGGTCGTAGAACACCCCTTTGGCTTTGATTTTTTACTATTTCTCCTTACTTTCCCGGAAAACTGAAAACTCCCCAAGCGTCACTTTGCAAAGCACTTTTATTTTTGAAGAAAATACCGAACTTAAGAATTTATTTATGTCGGATGTTTCTCACAGATATGATGTGTAATCGAAGGTTTTCGGGTATCCCGTGTATGTGCTGAGTCCCTCTCAGGACCGTAAGGCAGCTGAAGTTCCGGTGAAAGTGAAATATCATTCATCATTTTTAAAGCTCACTGTACAGCGTCTGTGGGCGAACTAACGCTGTCGGATCCATACATATATATATATATATATATATATATATATATATATATATATATATATATATATATATATATATATATATAAACTAGTTTTGCACATATTTTAGCGAACAAATTTAGAAAAACTTGTATTTTCAACGAAAAAACAAAAATACGTCTTTCCAACGCCATCGACCATCAGACTTGCGAAAACGACTAATATTCGTTTGCGATGTTACCAAATTTACATTTTAAATTTTACAACAATTTAAAATTTATTCATATCAGTCAACAACATAGTTTAATATTTATAATGTTTTATATAGTCTCAGGGTAAAATTAACCCTAACCACCCAAAATTTTCTATTAGTTCAGGCTTAGCTTGATTTTGATTAATTTGGAAAACTGAAACGTGAACTAACCTAAATTGACCTAAATTATACTTTCGTGGTACAAACTATAAAATTTATCCATTACAGTTAAAAACATAGTTTAATTTCTGTAATATATAAAAAAGGGCAAAATTAATCTTAATCATTCAAAATTTTTGGTTAGTTCAGGTTTAGCTTGGTTTTTGTTATTTTGCAAAATTGAAACTAGCCTGAAATAACCTAAACTGGCCTAGATTTATTAATTAAAAAATGTTATTACCCAGCAAAGAATACGTGGAGGCAGGACAATTCTACCGATATCGTATTTGCAATCTGGCAACAGCGCCAATTCTTCTGGTTTTAGGAACTTGTCGCACCACTATTTAACGGTGGAAGCCATTTTGTTTTGATTTGTTTTTTGGTTATAATACAGAGGTTTTTATCAGCGTGGAATTTGTGTTTGTAATAAAATTTTAATGATTTAATACAAAAAATTGAACCTTAAGTGAAAAGCAATTTTCCCTGTTTTCCGCAATAAAATATGGAATCGTGTACTGCGCAAGTGTAATATAGCCCCTTTAAGGGGAGTACAGCTTTACATGCCCGACCGAATTTATTTTAGGATATTCTCCTTCCTCTTACCCTCTCCAACTTCCTTGGCTAAATCATACCCGCAGGTGAAATCTTTACCCAGAACTAGATATACTTACCCTAACTTTAAATGAAATTTATGAAGAACCTACTTTATAATAGGTGTTAGAATTTAGTAAGCCGTGATTTTTAGTTTTTCGGCATTGTTTGAGTGCTGAATTATACTTACATTTTTGGAATTGGTTTAATATTAAGAGATATAAATTTTCTAAAAATTTTGACAAGTTGACGCAGAACTAGCCTTCTAATATTATCTGGCGCGAATATGCGCGGTTGTCAAAAGTACGTTGTTTGGTGTAAATGTGAACAGTAGAACGACTCAGTTTTTACCGAAGTTACACGAAAACTGATTACGTAAACCCAGTGCAAAAATTGTCTCTCTAGATTAATTTTAATAAGAAAAACCCTTTTTTAAACAAAAAGAAGTATTAAAATTAACGAGTTTATATTTATCTCTTTTACAATTGGGTTTATGACGGGGATAATTCATGTTTTAATTTTCATCCATCTAATGAATTTCCCGCTTGTGTATTAAATGGGCTGGGGTAACTGTAATTTTAAACATAAAGACAAAGGTCTGCTTTTGTTTTATGGTTCTTTTCTATTGAGAGGAAATGGTTTTTGCATTTGAAACAAGCCTTTATATTATATAATATAAATTTTAGTTGGTGTAATTTTTATTTATCTATTTAAGGGTTATTATTGGCTTGAAGTTTCTGATGTTTGGACCGATTTTCTACACTAAGCTTAGATTTTTGAAACTTTTACTATAAGTTCCAAACTAGTCAAAATTTTCATTTTTTTTTTCTAGTTTTAGAAAAGTACGGAAAGTGGAACTAAATGATTTTCAAGTAACATAATTACTAATACTTAATTAAATGTAATAATTAAACTTACTTTTTGTGTCATGTTATGCGTCGGTATTTACTTGAGGGTGGTTATACACGTATCCTAGAAACCAATCTTTCTCAGCGTTCGTGAAACACGATCCAAATATGTACGCAAAGAATATTGAAAATAACATCACCTCTATTCACACAGTTGATTTGGGAGCAGATCATTTAGTTTTCTATATAGAGTTCGACATGCAATTACAGACTCCAGACACATCTGAAGACTTACGGAGAAACTTTAAAAAATGTGATGTCTCCAAAGTGTCTAAATATATAAATTCCTATATAACACAAAACAAAATTATAGATGTAATAGCAATTAAAAAATTCAATGAAACCCTTGCACTTGCAATAGAAGAATTTTCTACCAAATACAAACCAAAATACTTCCTTCACCAGCTTCCTCCATTTATAATTAAATTAATAAAAAATAAAAGAAAAATGCTCAGGGAATATCAGTCCAATCCAAACCAGGATTTTAAAAGAAACATCAACGCATAGAATAAAAATATACAAAAACTGACACAACAATTTAGAGAACACAGATGGATCAAAACATGTAATGCAATAAATGAGAAACATGGAAAGACATACTGGCAGCAAATAAACAAGCTTACCAAATACAAAACAAAACACAGCATTTCGAACATGACGGAAGATGACTAAATATTTGAGGAGGTCACTGAGAAGACCGAATTATTTGCAAAACACTTCAAGAAAACCTTCATTGACGACAATGACCTTAACTAAGATGCAAACAACTATAACATTGTCAAGACATGGTTTCAAAATTACTTTATGACAAATTGAACAGCAGAAACAGAAAGAATAGAAGATGGAATAACAGAGGAAGAATACTTTACCGTATTGAACAGTGGAAAAGACACAACTTCTGGAGTCAACTGCCCTACAAGAAAAATATTAGGAAAGCTGGATAACAATATCCATCAATATGTTATAAAAATGTATAACTTCTGTTATCATCATTGCTATCCCAAAATGTGGAAACACATTAATTATCATTATGGCGAAGCCCAATTCAGATCTGAGCAAACCAACAGAATACAGACCAATCACACTGCTACCAGTCGTGGGAAAAAACCTCGAAAAAACCATCAAAATGCGTCTGCAAGACTCAGTTGGAGGACATATTCCTTAATACCAGTTTGGATTTAAGGAAAACACTTCAGTATACCCACTTACGATATTTGAACGACTCAATATAATTTCCACAAAAAGCACTAACAATGATATTTATTCAGAATATGTGTATGAGGATAGAGCCAAACCGCAGAAGAACCAGAAGATTTCCAACATGCACGCTATCAGAGGGCCTTACTATGATGTTACAATAATGATGGACTTTTTTTTGTTTCTTTTTTTTCTTTTTCCTTTGTGAATATCCTGCTTGTTTGCACAGTAGAAGTAAATGATTATTAAAATGTAAATATTCACGGGCTGAAGGACTTCGGTCGATGACCCATTGAGGGCATATCTATTGTAATGTGTTGTCAATAAAGCACAATAAATGAAATAGTATATATATATATATATATATATATATATATATATATATATATATATATATATATACTATTTTCAAATTGACCGGCTGACTGAACAACGCACAACCAAAACTGCTGGGTCTAGAAGTATGAAATTTTTGCATAAAGGTTCTTTTTTAAAATCGTTTTTTTTAGCTGCGTAATTATAAATCCGAAAATTTACCGAAATTTTAACTCTTTATTACATTTTAACTTATTTTCTGTAAGTTTTAACCCAAACAAATACAATTTTTGAGTTAAAATGTTTTTTTTTTCAGAAAGAGGAATGGCTAGCTTAAATCAAATGCACAGATCAGGACCCGTCTATAAAAAAAGAATACCGAAAAGACCTCTTGATGGCAATCCTTTTATGAAAGGGATAGTACTCAAAACATTAATCAAGAAACCTAAAAAACCTAACTCAGCTAATAGAAAATGCGTTTTAGTTAGACTGACGAATGGAAAGGAGATGGTTTCGTACATACCTGGTATGGGACACACGTTACAAGAACATAATATCGTTTTGTGCAGGGTGGGAAGAGTTCAAGATTGCCCCGGTGTGAAATTAAAGTGTGTTAGGGGAAAGTATGACTTAGGACATGTAATTAAACAAAAATAGAATAATTTTGTAAGACAGTATTTTTTTACTTTTCTTCACTTGAAGTTGTTGTTATTTTCATATTTTACAACTTTTACAGAAATAAACATGTTTTCCTGGTTTGTACACGGAAACAATTCTTTCTCTTAGAATCAGTGATTTTTCTTAAATGCTAATTAGGAAGCTTAAAAGTGACAAATTATCCACAAAATCTTTTGAAAAATTTTAAGCGTGTATTATGCGCATGTACCTGAGGTGGGTGGTTGGTTTAAATATTTCACATTCACATATCACTAGACATCACCTGTGGGGGTCTCTAAACTATTTTCTAGTGTTTAGATTAACTGTCAGTGTAGTTTCCATTTATCATCAGAGCATGGATGTAACAAGGTGCCATGGTTAGGTAGCTGGGGGTAATTCCCGAAGTAATTTGCTGCCTAGAATCTGAATTCAAGGTTAGAATTAGCCCATCAGGTCAGAATTTTGAGGTTGTGTACTCAAAAAATGTTTTATTTTTGACTACTTTTAAAATTATGTTGAGGAGGCACAAATTTTTTTTGATCTTTTTTCTAGTTGCATCATTTATTGATATCCTTGCCCTTCAAAGTAACAACCATTTTGAGTTATGCAATATATTCCAATAACATCATACGCAGAATAGACGTAAGACAAATTAATATAGAACAAAGTTGGCTCAGGCTTAAAAAGAGATAGAGTGTTTTCGAGGAGTAGTACCTCTCTTTCTAATTTCGGTTAAGCGATAGGGATATCCAATGACATTTGAAGTATCTTGCTTAGTTCCGCCAGAGAGGTATTACTCCTCAAAAATGTTCTTGCCCTTTTTAAGCGTGAGCCAGCTTTCTTCTATAGGGTCCGCAGTCTATGTTAAGTAATATTAATTTCTCTTACGTCTATGATAACCCTTTGAGGCATACATTTTTCAACTGTATCCTCTCGAAAATTTTTTATTTGCTGGGTTTTGGGGTCGCTGAGTACGAATAGAAAGTCAGAAAACCGAAATTTTCATTTCCAAGATGGCAGGTTTAATATCGCGAATCCAAATTTCCAGAAAATGATATTGGTATCTAAAAAATTTCACTTGGGGAGTAGCTGATTACGAATATTATCTTAGAAAATAGATATTTTTATTTTTAAGATGGTGAATTGAAAATGGCGAATCGAAATTTGCAAAAAACGATATTGGTCTCGTAGGTGACCGCTTAATAGCTTATTTTGAAGGGGAAGAGTAGTATTAAATAATGCAGCTAGAAGAAAAGACCAAACAAATTTGTTGCATTCTGCAATAACCTCAAAAGTGCCCAAAAAACATTTCTTCAGTGTATAACCTCAAATATTTCCAAATCCTGATAGGCCAATTATGACTCGGGATTCCGATTCTATGCAGCAAATTGCTTCGGAAATGACGCCCGTTTGCCCAACAACAATCATAACCTCATTTTTGTAGACCTGTGCTATGAATACAATTTATAGTACTTGAATTATAATGATAGTATTTTTTGTTTTGGTCTAGAATTAGATAAAAATAAGAGTCTTAATACTTTTTAGGAATAATTTCAGTTATATTCCTGTGTAGGTGCCGAGCATTGTTAAAATAGTCTTATTATTATTCCTCTTGTTAAAGGCTTACAGCCTGTTTTTTCCAACTCAATCATTCATCTCATTTGATGTTGAAATTCAGGACTCTCTCCATCTTTTAGGTAGTCTACCTATTGGTATTCTGGTTTCCGGTGTTCCATCTCGGGCGATTCTTGCTATCCTATTTTGCGCCATTCTTCCTACGTGCTCATTCCAGGCTCTTCTGCGCTTCCGTCCCCATCTTACTATATCCTGCATTCCATGTTCCTCGCGTATTGTTGAATTGCGTATGTGATCTCTTAATGTGTATCCCGATATTCTTCTTAGTACTTTCATTTCGGCAGTTCTTAGAATTGATTTTGTTTTTGTGTTGTCAGCTCTCGTCTCTATTGCGTACGTCATTATCGGTCGAATATAGGTCTTGTAGATTTTTGTTTTTGCGTCCTCGCTCATGTATGTGTTGTGCCATATTATATCCGCCAGGCTTCCTGAGATTCTATTTGCCTTGTTTACTTGGTTTCTTACTTCTCTTGTTCTGTCTTGGTTTGCGGATATCTCAACTCCTAAGTAATTAAAGGTCATGAGTTATTCTATTGGTTTGTCATCCACTACTAGTTTGCATCTTAAGGGCACTTTGCTTATTATAATTGACTTAGTTTTATCGATGGATATTTTCATGTTGAATTGCTTGCTTATGGTGTGGAATGCAAATAGAAGTCTTTGGAGATCGTCTTTATTTTCCGAGACTATGACGGCGTCATCAGCGTAACATATTATTGTTATTTCCCCGGTATTCATTTTATACCCTGGTGCCGCTCTTTTGACGTTCTCAATTATTTGGTCCATTACTATGTTAAACAGTAATGGACCCACAGAGTCCCCCTGTCGTATGCCCGACGCTATCGGTATATCCCTTAGTCTCTCTTCTTAAATTAATACATTATAGTTTTTACATCTACTTTTTAGGAGTGCTAACAAAACCAGTGTGTTTGTGGTTGAAAACAAATTTAAAATAATGTAATAATATTGTAATGTTTCAATTTTCGTTACAGTATTTTGATAATATGAAGCTATCAAGTAATAATTTTTGTCCACTGCACCTTTGTATATATGTATGTAGGTCCTAATTTTAATCTAAATTTCCCAGCAGCCTAAATCGTGGAAGTAAAATATCTTTGAGGCCTGTTACTTAGGATCCTGCTGATTGGCTGCACTTGGATAGTTTGGCTTCGACTTTGTATTATACGATCAGCTCCAACTTTCTTTAAGAAGTATTTTTCATAAAAATGTTAACCTCGAAAAAAATTGTCAAAATCATTGATGGTATTGAAGTTATGACATAATAACCTTATGCAGTTGACAAAAGGGAGCAAAAAATATATATTAATATTTCTTATACATATTTTTTCAAATGAATGAATGCAGAATTAGAAAAAAAAATGTTTTATATAATTTTTACAGTAGTCTTAGATGTAAATTTAATAAGGCTTTTTCTTATACAATATCCCGTGAGCATGTAATAGAAATCTTTGAATATATAGATGGTTACTGTGATAAACGATTGTTATCCTGTTTTTAACCAAGAGGTTTCAGAGTTTCCAATTTTAGCCTGCTTTTTGCGTATGGCCTCATGCAAATGACGCTTAACGCGTAAATAATTTCCCTTATCAACCATTTGGCCCTCCGCAAGGAATTCTTGGTCAAACTTTTCTTGATAATTTAAGAAAACTGAATATACTTTTTTTTGTCTATGTATTTCAGATAATTGTTGTGTATTTCATATCAAACTGATTTTTTCTGGTCAGATGGTATTATTTTCGTACATATTGTCAATACATAAATATAAATTACTTCTTTGTTTTAAGTTTCAACGTTTAAATTTTTATCAATTTTTCTACGTCGCAGAAACAAACTTTCTATTTGTTTAGACTCTCATATTTTTAAATTTTGGTTATTGAAATATTTGCATTTAAACTACGTTTGAGTAATAATTTGATATTACTACTTTTCCGTAAATGTTTTTGATTATTACAGTGTAACCCGCCTATAATGGACTTGACAGCAGATAGTCCATTATAACCGGGTGTCTATCTCAAGAGAAACTTAATGATTTGTTTTTATATAAGAAATGTAGCACATCATTTGGAATTATTCATTCGAATATTTATTAATCGTGCTAAAACGTCCACCACAAGATCAAGGGGAAGGTCACTCATAATCATATCTGAGTGTCAAATATTGCGCTCTTTTCATCCCCGACGTTGAAAGTATGGAGTTCTATTGAAAAAAAAACGTACTTGACTTTTAAATGATCTTGAAGGTCAAGGTCTAGGCATCAGTGAAATTCAATGTTACCATAAGTGACTGCACCCAACATGGCGCTCAATACGTTGCAGTCGTTTTCAGTTTATGACATGATCTATCCATTTAATTTGGGAAGTTCGTTATATTTCGTTAACTAATTTTAATTTCATGTTGTTTGTAGTCTAGTTTTCCGTTGTTATATAAATTAATTTTGCTAGATATGTATAATAACATTTAGATCCAAGCAATGGTATATCAAACTAGAATTTAAATTATAAACTAAAAAATTTTATATAACTTTTTAATATATAACTATACGTTTTTAGTTACATTTTGGTGCTTAACATATTGAAACTCCTTGAATACTCGATTTCAATTTAGTAAAGCAGTTTCAGAGGATACTCGATAAAAAGGCGGCATCATATTTTAATAAAAAAAACCTAATGTGGTTTTCTCAAAACACGGATTTTATTTTTCTTCGCACGATTGTGGTATAAATCAGATTTATGCCTATCTTTTTCGTCACTCAATTTTGAAACAAGTCTGATAAAAAATTGGATTATTAATAACTGATAACAGGAGTGTAACGTTGCTACGAGGGTCTCTAGACAATTTTTTTACATAACGATAAGGTAAAAGACACGATATTTTGGTAATATTATTTGTCAACATAGTCTTCCTTAACGTCAACTCATTGCATTTGTCCTGCAACGACTCGATTTCATCAGAAAAAGATTACTCTTGGCCTTTAGAATGGGCATCTGTATCCAAATAGCACACTTCAGTCCACTGGATATCCATCGTTTATCCAAAGCTGGACATACTGGGTATCCATGGGATGTCCAGAATTTGTTCACCAACATCCTATGGATATCCACTGGACTATACGATTGTCCCATTCATGGATGTCTTTTTGGATTACATATATTGTCCAACTATGGATCATTTTTGGATATTAATAGGACTAATTTTGGATGTCCATATATTGTACATTCTTGACCCGATTGTGGACATATTATCCGATGGTATTGTGCTTTTTGGATTAATAGGTCATAATCTATTGTTCCCTCTTCTTGACGTTCCGCTAACGTGAATGGTAGATATTTTCAGAATTTGCTTAGGGTCCGAGAGGTTACAGTACCTAATTAAGCTGCACTTCTGAAGACACAGACCACTCATGTCATCAAAACGTCGATAACAAGTAACCATAGATGGCCCTATTAGTCCCAAAAACTAAACAGATATAAATTACATTAGCGAACCAGGTAACAGGAACTGGATCCACATATTACACTTATTGATTACAATTGTCAAGTTTTTAATACAACACTATATAAGAATATAAAATTTTATAATTAGTCGAATTGCAAGTGCTACAAAATATAGCTTCAATTGATTTAAATTGTTCAAGCTGTAGAAGGATCGCTATGAATAAGTTATCTAGTTCCATAGTAATAGGTACAATTTCACTTGGGTAATAGAAAATATACCAATTATTTAAATAAAGACTTTTTATTGTTACAATGATTATTTTTTTCTAGATTCTTCTTCGGCTGTTTTTTATCGGCCCCCCATTCTTCTACAGTAGCTGAAAATTAATAAGGTTTAACGTTAAATGATGCAGTATTTTATGGTTTTGTATAGTTTACAAATTCCGAGTGTCGTATTTATACTTGTTCGTTGGGGCTGTCTCAAGCCTTAATGTTCCATAGTAATTTTCCATAACAAAAAATATTAAAGTATAAGAAATCCACAAACAATGATAACGGTTACAACAGAAATATTAATTTGAAAACTCGAGGTCCTATTAAAGTCAGAGACGTTTGTAGGAATTTAAAATGAAATTTAGGTTTTACTTATAAAACACTTTTTGTCTGGGTATTATCAGAACAAGAGGATCTAGAGTTCAACGTGTGAAATCTGACACCCAATTTGTTCTTATTATTTACGAGTATGACAAATAAAACAGAGAGATTTTTTTCATCAAATTTTTATATTTAAGTGGTAGCTTACCTACAAATAGTGAACATAAGTTCTTTAAAGGGCACTTTACTATTCTATCATATGTATAATTCTTGGAAAGGCTGTCTGTCATTGTTACAATAAAATACCTTTTAATAAGATAATAGGTATAATTTCCTCCAATTTTCAATGATTGTAAAACCTAAAATTATATTACTTTATTGAGATAATTAAACGTTAATTCCACATATGCTAAGCTAAGAATATTTTTGACTTTAAGAATCAAAGTAAAAAAATATATATAAAATAATCTTGTAAATTAAGTTTTTTTTTTATCAATAGACTCATACACATAAAGAAGCATTACTCGAATAAGTTTCAGCTTTTATTTCAGGAGAAGTGTAATAAACTTTCTGCATCTTTAAAGTTTAAATTGTCCTAAAGATCTTATGTGACTTGAGGCAGCTGATTATTTTCTTAAGTAAAAGGATAGTTGAACTCCTGCGGAAAATTCTTTGTAGATACTTGTTGTTTTTTCCCTATTTAAGATTACCTGAATATCCTCTCTAATTTGGTACAAATTGGCTTTCACATAAGAATTTTATTTGGAACAATCTGTGGAAAATTCATTTAAAAAATAATTAAAATAAATTAAATTATAAGTCTAAACCTAGAGTCGAACTGTCAAAACTTTATTATAAATTTTTTAACAATTATACTCCACAAAAATACACATCAATGTAAACTTTTACTAGCATTTAATCCAAAATAGTCATAAAAAAATTAATATAATTATTCAAATTTGCTATAGCTTTTATTCCATTATAAATTTTGATAACATTTATTAATGCCAGCAATCTTATTAGACTGATTACTCAATAATGACTTTGTCAGAGAGAATTTTCTCTAAAATTTACAATTTTATTATTACACAAATTTACAACTCTATCTATGCTCCATTTTAACCTACAAGATACAAAATTCATTGGCCTATCAAAATATTTGCACTTATTTGTAGTAATTTCCATTTAAATAAGTGATTGTATGAAAAAGTATAGCTACAAAAGCTATATTTTAACACACGTGGTTTGATACTGAATATTTTATTCACTTTCAAATTTGTGCGAGTTTGATACTAAATTTTCAGCTTTTCGTTGGGCATGTCTGTAGTTTCGTTCGGTAATTTTTGGTATAATTAAAAAAATTAAATTAAAAATAACTATACTTACCTTTAACGGTGGCATCTTCTTCAAATAAAAAGCACACTTGATTCTCCAAAGGTCTTTTTTAGCTCGACGTCAACACAATAATGGCGGACCGGAGGGTTAAGGAATGACAATTCTACAGGCCGATATTACAGTATCCGATTTTACCGACAACCCGAAATTTAAATTATTGAGGGGAAAAATCTATGTTGAACCAAAATTTTATCAAAATCTTTAGGAGTTAGTTTTAGTTAAAGTTGCAATATAATTATTATAATCGATATTCTACAGTTCAGTAGTTATTTTCCTTTGTATAATTAAGCTTTTAATATAATATAGCTTTACAGGCCAAGTAGTATGGTTAATTTTCAATCAATTTGTGTATCTGCCGAAAAAAAAAAAGGAAAATTAGCTATGTATGGTTCTGGGATACAATTTTATTAATTTCAGGAATTTTCTTAAAGATAAATTAATGGACGTCTAATGGACTTACACCGGACATCCAGATATGGACGCCCATATAGATTACAGGTCATCACATCTAATGGACATCCATAAACGGACATTATATGTACCTATTCTGGATATCCAATGGAAATCTTGTGCTATCTGGGTATGCTCTTTTAATGAGTAATTGTGTGCAATTGACCTATCTTTTTTTCCATTAAAACATACAGACGATGGTCCAGCTCAAAGAACTTATATTCATGCAAGATGGAATGCACTTTGATTGTTTAATAAACTTGCATGTCACGATTGTTATGGAGACAGAAAACATTCCTTGCGGCACAAACTAGGATGTTTTTGATTAACAGACGTACATCGTTTTGTTAATTTATTACAGAGTAACTACTGCTGATGTAGTGTTCCTCGGTATGTATTCAACAAGAATAACTCCTGCTTGGTGGTCATGAGCGAAGTTTAAGTTACTGTCAAATATAGGTTCATCATTTGTTAAATTTCGTTTAAAACTAGCACGTTACTTTGTTTTGGTGGTAAAAAATTGTGTCAAAACGCAATTTGAGTAATAGCGATGGTAGCGTGTGACACGTATGACGTCGTATCATGGTAAACAAAGTAAGACTAATTGATTTCTTGAGATTTTTAGTTGTTTGCTGTTATAAAATGGTTTATAAATGGTGCATAGAAAAGATGCTTGTTTCTGTTCCAATTATAGATAAAATATTTACTAGATCCGCAAAGTTTGTTCTCAAAAATGGCTAATTTACGATGATAAAACGTAAGCATCGTAGAACAACGGATGACATGCTCACTATAAAATGATCAGGTGACCATTGACAGGACCGAACTTCGAAAATCTATTTAGTTAGTGTAGTTAGTCATAAATGGTGTCTGAATGAAGTAAGTTATTAGAGTTGCAAACTTTACTAAAGAAACAGGTCTCTTTTCTTGTTCTGGAAGTCACATCATATGAGCCCAAATAATATCTGAAGCAGAAATGAATAATCCGATCAATGTCTTTACCGATGGGAGTTAGTTCAGTCGTTTCTTATACTGGGAAAGTAAAATTGTGAAGAAAATATGTCTTACTATTTGTCTAAACTACTTTCTTCTTGTGGATGGGAGTGACTGATTAACTTTTTTAAGGTTCGGCAATTTATTCTCTAATTATGAAAAAATATATGACATTTTCTCCTCATTTCTTTTTTTTACAGTTTTTGAGAAAATATTGATACGAAATGGGTTTTTCAAAGGGTATGCAGTATTTAAAAATAATTTTATATATTAATATTTTTCTGCTGTAATGGTGAACGGAGCATATATTTTCGCACGGCATTAATTTTTTGACAAAATTATAAAAATGTCACTTAAAATTAAATAAGTAAACAAACTCATTCTGGGGGTGAATTAACAAACGTACCAACAAAGAAATTCAGATTTGTCTAACTTATTTCATAATATTTGGCTTCTGTTAACATATTAATGAATTTTTAATTGGAGAATATAAAAGTGAGGATTGCAATGACAACAACATGAATCATGATAATTTCATAAAATGAGTACGAACATAACTTAATCTTAATCTACTTCCAAAACCAGTATTAATAGTGAGCAGCTTTTAATGTCATGTCCTGAATCTTCAGACGTAGAAAATAATAAATCATAGAATGGCTGCAGAAAAAAAAATTGAGTTGGGTGGAAACATCGGTTAAATATAAGCTGGCTGAACTTATGCAAGAATATGGACATTGTGTTTTATGCTTGTCACCGTATCATCCAGAACTTAACCGGAGAGGAAAAAAAATAGCAACTGGACAAAACTCGGCAAGTTGAAAAACTAATTCAAACAGAGCTTAGAAATTATAGAGCCAATATTCGATTCTGGCTAGAATAGAAACTTACTGAAATATTTTATGTATAAAACAAAATAATGATGCATTATAATCATTGTAAGTTATAGGTATATGTATATTTTAAAATATACCAACTTGATTTTGAGAATACATTTTTTTATTCATAATTATACTTACTTGCACTACCAAATAAATTTATTTTGAAATGATTTGTTAGTTTTTATTTATGTAAGTAATGCAATAGATTATAAAAAATTGCTTGTACCATTTTCTTGACATATTGATGAATGCACTTTTTTTTTTAAGAGAAAATAAACTATTCTATGGTTTTATACGAATTTTCAGAATTTTTTTTTTTAAATTACTACTTCAAATTTCAGTTTATGTTTTGATAAACATTTGAAAAGTGCTAAAAATATACCATACTACATGTTTTGGAAATTTAATGTGATACGAAAACACAGCCAATATGTAACTAAGATTCTGTTTAAAATATGTATTAAGTAAAATTTACAGAAAAAATGTAATTTTCACAGATAGCATGTAAATTCATAAACGTTGTAAAGTAACACTATTTGTTTACTCTATGAAGAAAAAGGAAAATAATACAAATAAGTTATTAAAATATTATTTGTTTGCAAACAAAACTAATTTGGAAAACTTTTTTTTCTTATAAATTCTCCTTTTATTTCCTCGGTTTGTTTCTTTGCAAAACTAAAAAACCTTACTTTGCATACACAAATCTAATACTGTTAATTAATTTTGATCTTGGATTTTCCATTAAAACATGGCCAAAAAAATGATTATTAAGGAATAAAAATCTATTGTCATCCCACATGATTTTTAAACTCATTTGTTTGACAAAAATGTCAAAGAAATTAAGTGTTTTTAAATAATAAAAAATAAGATTTTTTAGGCATCTATATAAATCTGTCTAAATCGCATGCAATTCACAAGGCAAAAATAAACACAAAAATGATGTTGAGCCGATACTGTGCTGTTGACGGATGGCGCTAGGAAACAATCGATCGACAATAAGAAGTCGCTTATGCGCATGTCCTTATCTATCCACGATCCAAAAATATGACTGGAGCCCAATGTGCAGAAACTCACATTTTCGCCCATGGTTTGCCATTTTTTGACTAACAGCCGACAAGAGTAGGGGTCTATAGTAGAGGTCAGTGGTTCCAATGGATTTCAAAAGGCGAAAACAGCGGTTAGAACTAGTTGATAGAGATCCCCGATGCATAAGAGCTCATTCTGCGGTTTTTATGTGTAAAGATCCGTTTAGTGTAGTATATTTGTGTTTTTATATTACTGCAATATCTCACGGCTGAACCGTTACAAATTTTGATCAATGTTTCTTGTCTAAAGTTTCATCACGTGTACATAGTCATCAAATTATTTTTTCTAGATCGAAGGCTTTATTACTCTCTTGTGGATTAAAAAGAAAGGTGAAATTATATATTGTAAGTTAATTACTGATAAAGAAAGGTGTTGCGAACTACATGAAGTATAAAATGGGCTTTCAGCCAGAAAATACTTTTGGTGATTCTATTAAGATTTGATCGTTAATAGGATCGCAAAATAAGACTACGCAATGCTGTACTTCTTGAACAGCAGACCTATAGGACCATATTGTTGACATAACCAATATCGTGATTTTAAATTCAAGTTTTGATATAGCTCTTGGGTGCTTTTTTTTATTAATTAAGTTAGAAGTAATCATTACATTGCCGTTTTCACGTTTTTGAGTCACTCAGCATAAAAATCAAGATTATTTTTAAAGAAAAGGCCAATCATATATGCGCACAAAATTTATCTTCATTTTGATATTTATAACAAGATAACTTGAAAAATAGTTAAAACATAAGAGATTCGAAAGAAATACGAGGTTTCTCCCAAAAGTATCTCCTCATCAAAACTTCCGAGCGACCTCTGTGGGGCGCGCAGTTACCGACTGGATTTGTTAGTTCGTTAGTTCGAACTGTGTGCGTTTGTTTACAGTGTCTTTTTTTATGTTCGTCGCATTTTGTTATTGTAAAAATTGACGGAAAAATTAGATCAACGAATTTGCACTAAGTTTTGCTTTAATCTTGGAAAAACTTGCTCGGAAACAATTAATATCATGATTAAGGCATTTAGAGAGGAGTGTATGAGTAAAGCAAAAATAAAAGAGTGGTACAAGCGGTTTAAATATGGCCGCATGTCAGTTGACAGTGATTCTCGAGCGTGTGCGACTTGCAATTGAAGGAGATCGTCGGTTGACTGTACGCGAACTAGAAAGTGATCTTGGAATACTAAAAACTACTGTTTGCAGAATTTTTACCGAGAATTTGGCAATGACTCGCGTGTGTGCGCAATTCATCCCAAAATTGCTAACGGCAGAGCAGAAGAAACTTCGCTTTGAAATCGCTCAGGACCACTTGGAAATGGTTTCTAATGATAAAAATGTATTCAAGAAGATTATTATTGATGATGAATCATGGGTTTACGGCTATGATCCAGAAACAAAGCGACAATCTTGACAGTGGAAGCATTCTGAATCGCCAATACCAAAAAACCTCGTCAAAGTCATAGTAAAGTGAAGACAATGTTGACTGTTTTCTTTGATTATGAAGGTGTTGTGCACCACGAATATGCTCCGAGAGGTCACACAATCTCTAAAGAATACTACGTTGAAGTATTGAAAAGATTGCATGACACAGTCAGAAGAAAACAGCCACCGCTTTGGACAAGCGGTGATTGGCTGCTTTACCAGGACAATGCGCCAGCACATTCGTCGAACCTTGTGCAGCAATATTTAACAAAGCGCCATGTCGTACAGCTTCACCAGCCTCCGTACAGTCCCGACGTAGCTCCCTGCGACTTTTGGCTCTTTCCCAGATTAAAAATGCCGTTCAAAGGACATCGGTTCGATGATAAAGAGACGATTGAAACTAATGCGACGAATGCACTGAAGGCAATTCCGAAAACTGACTTCCAGGACTGTTTCGAGAAGTGGAAACACCGCTGGGACCATGTTATTCAATTCAATGAGGACTACTCTGAAAGATGTCACTCACCGGATGATAAAAAATAACACCAGTGCGGAGATATGAAGGTAGGCTCAATACTTTTGGGACAAACCTCGTATATTAGTAGTTAACTTGAAAATTGCTCAATAACACGAAGAATTGTTAAAATCGTCAGTAAACTGACATCTCGCTTGTTTACTTACATGTGATCTCTTCAGAATTGCCACCAATCGTGGAGTGTTTTCCATCACATGATCAAACATAAAAAAATCTGTTTTTAATTTACGTTTTTACGGAATATAAACATATTTTAATTGAAAAATAAAATACGCTTTTCTAACCTAAAATCTCTTAGGTTAACAAGAATTTGTAACATATTTTTAATAGAGTGAAATGACATATTACGCACCTACAATATCCATTATTTTTTAGAAAATCCCCATGCTGATGAACAAATTTTTTTCCCCTGTAATTCAAAAATCAAAAAGTTACAGAATTTTAAAGATATATTTGCATATTGATGTATTCTGTTACATATGCGTAACCCTGGATATCTAACTGAAATTGTTATCTACATAGAAATCTAAATTTTAAGAAATTCTTTATCTAAGTAAATATTTCCGGACCAACAGATTAGCTCAACAATTATTAGGCGTACTTATCTTTTAATCTGTTGTCAGAAATATTTAAAATTGTTGTGAAGATATTTCCAAAATAAACTGACCTGAAACTAGAGATTAATCTGTAAGCACTTTTCCACTTCTTAATGAAATTCTACGTTAGGTTTAACAAAAATAAGTTGTCCCTTTTAATTCCATTGAAAATGTCGATTCTTTTTAGACTATTGTGTTTCTGTATGCTCGATAAATAGTGATTTAAATGTATGTTGGACCATTTACTATATATAGTTTTTTTCTCAAAAGTTAAAGTTGTGGTGCTTAGTTCACACATTTATAATCATACTAGCTGACTCGACAGACATTGTCCTGTCTTAACTATGAATATTCAATTCGAACTGGAATAAATGTATCTATTATCTATTTATCTATATATTTATTTATCTATATAATTATCTATTCATCTTTTATCTATCTATATTCTATTTATTCTAGCTGACCGACTATACTATCTATTTATTTATCTAGGCGATTGGCCAGGAAATAATTTTTGTCGAATTTCTGTCCACTGCGGATTGCACGTGGACGTGATAAACAAATCTGGTGTGCCTTAATGACGTACATACGACATAGCATCTTGGGCATATTCATGCATATGTCGCGGACGTATGTTGCTGGGAGAATAGTCATTCTGCCGATATTTTGTACGTTTCCGTCAGTATTGATGGCATCCCGAAGATGAATGTATTCCTCGGAACGGAGTTTGGCCTGGTTCAACCTGATAAATGTCAATCGCTCAGTTGCAACTTTGACGTACATATCCACAGCATATTGATGAAATAGACGCCGACATTTTAAGAGGTGATTGTCCTCATTTTCCCGAACCATTAGTTTCGGCGCCTGTAAATAAATTTATGTGTTAATAAGATAAAGTAACGTTGTGTATAATGCAGATTAGTAAAAGAAGGTTATTTACTTACCTGTAACTGGATTTATCATCTTGTTTGAAAAATGATACCCATCTTCACCTTGCCAAAATAAGATAGGATATTGTAATGCATCATATGATCGATGTGTTTCGAACACACGCTGCAGTTGATCGTTCCGTCGATGTAAAACAATATCTCGGTATTCTAAATTTTCACCAACGACGACAATAGCCACTTCATTAGTGCATTAAAACGTCTTGCGTGTTGTCCTGCAGGCGTCTTATCGGCCCTGATGATAATTTTGTGGTTATCAGATGGCATGCGGTCTAATGCGGTCTTGAATAATACAACCAATTCGTTGTGTTGATGGAAAAATGTTTGGAGTTGTTCCACAATTTGTCTTTTTACCGAATTGTTGTGTGCACAACGCTGATCGACTTGTCTTGCTGAATCACCCATAAAATAAATTGCAAAAATTTGTAGTTACTATCCGGAGCTGGCAATAAGGAACCTGTTCGATGATATATTTGACCCTGAATCTGCAAGAGTAAATAGGTGTAATATAAGTAATTGTATAGCGAAGTGTTTGTACCGCCATGTGGCTGGCAAAATACGTTGGCAGCATTGCAATTCCCGCATTATTAATCTCTGTAAACACACTCATTTCTTGTTGCTTTTGGCAATTTAGATCTACCAACGTACTTTACACCGTGTTAATTGAAGGCTACCAACGCATTTTGCACCAGCCACATGGTGGCAAAAGTTTATTGTTTCCTATTATACTTACCTTGAAAGTAGGCATAAAATTATCTCGAATAACTTTTGTTGTACCGAATGATGTCATTTGAAAGCAATTATTGTACTGCTGGATATGAGTCAAAAAATGTATAGAATCTGGCCCATTTCCGGAAACCAATGAATGTAGTGGCTCTGGTGGCGATACCAATGGCGTCAATTGGACTTTGCCACTGGCGCAACACAATTCAGGGGCTTCATTTTTAAACTTAAATGCCTTGCAATGTGGACACACAAGGTTCATTCGTTCAATAGCAACGATTTGCTGTGAACTGTAATCGATTGCCACATTATAATTGAATGCAGCTCGATGGGGATTAAACGCGACATTTCTACGTTGTTAATTTCCATTCCATCGATTCCGTCCAACTTCATTTCGCGCTTCCCGTTGCTCGTCAGTTTGACTTGCTCGTATATATCTTTGACTTGCAGAATTGCGAGTTCTGTCATGTATGTTGGTACGTCTAAATGGTGGCATTGTAGACCCTCTTTTCAAAAAAACTCACTGAACAAACTGAAAACTGGATAAATGTTCCGATCGAACGGACTATGCACTAAGAAATGAATAAAAAATTTTTTGATCGATAGATCCCCGTGATCGATGCAGTTGTTAAACGATATACGGCGCGCGAACTGTCAATTGCAAACCAAACTTATACTGTGTGATTTGTGTTTATAGTCTCTTTGTATATATTTATTCTTACTCTATGTTAACCTTACTTGTCTTTACCTCTGTTGCCACTAAATGCCAAAAAATCTAAATTTTTCACAGTAAATTTTTCCCTACGGCTCAAACCGTCTATTTTAATTTAATCTACAGTCCACACAAAGCTCTCCGTCGGCTATATTTTTTTACGGCCCGCGAAATGTCAAACGCAAGAACTGTCATCATACGCGTGAAGTTTAAATAGTCGTCAACTTTTCGTGTAATTTTCCAATTTTATGCGCAATTTTCTTTAATTTTCCAATTTTATGCACAATTTTCTAAAATTTTCATTTCGTAAGAACCTTCTACAAGGTATTAGAAAACTTTTTAAAAAAAGATGAAGGAAATCAGTAAAGTCATTCTCAAGTTATGGCGTGACCAAGGGAAATAGAGATCCATTTATATATATATATATATATATATATATATATATATATATATATATATATATATATATATATATATGTTGATGCGTAGTGTTTCACGGATGGGAACATGTGATTCAGTATTAATCCGGTATACATCCGTTCGTTCGTATGGTTTCCTATAGAGGTTTGCAGACGTTACGCCAAAATCCCATTTGGCATCTTCTGTGCTTGGTGGTTGTGGATCAACAATTATTTGGATATGGATTGATTGAAAGCAGTCATTATGGCATCAATCTTATCTTTGGATACTGCTGTTAAGCAGTCATCAACAAAACTTAATTTCAATATTTCAATATAACATTCCAAAGAAATAGGTTAAAAAAATAAATTCCATCACATCAAATTAAGATATATTTAATAATGTTAATACTCTTGAACTGACAAACTCCAAGGGAGGCTATCTAAAAAATTTTTAGTTGTATCTGTTGATTTTAAAATGAAATGTCATATGTTATACAAAACTTTTCAGTATTTTAAGATGTTTGAATGTGTTTCAAATGTTTTGGTTTTTAAATTATAAATCTTCTGTTTAAGGGAAAAAAAAACTTGAAAAAGCACAACGATGTGCGAAACGTCATAAGTAAATATAGGAAAGAAAAAAATGAACTTTTAAAATTTATTTTACTACCTATTACCCAAAAAGGTACACAAATTAAATAAAAATATACCAAGGTTGAAGAAAAAATTAATAAAAAATTATATATATATATATATATATATATATATATATATATATATATATATATATTTCTTGATTCTTGAACAATAGATTATATCATTTCTCCTTTGTTTTGTCTTTTCTTGGGTTTAGGTTCTATATTTAACAAAAAATGCAAAACAATTGACGTTTCGTCCTTTATTGAAGGCATTTTCAAAATTTTTTCTTCTTTAAAATATTTTTATATAATTAAAACATTCACATAAGAACATATTTACAATTTTAAAAAACAAACAAGACGCTTTAAAAACAGTATTTAAATTTTTAAAATTTCAAAAAATATTTAAGAGGTATGGACTGGTAAAATATATATATATATATATATATATATATATATATATATATATACATATATATATATATATATATATATATATATACATATATATATATATATATATATATATATATATATATATATATATATATATATAGGGTGTCCCACGATGAACTGCCGTCATCGATTTCTCGGAAAATAGACTTCTGAAAATTTTTAAAACTTAGTTCAGTTCAATAGAGTCGATGGGGTTTTTGACATATTTTAGATTTTATTTCAAAAATGGCGTTTGCAGGCCTAAACACACCTATATATCAATTTTTCCTATATGGAAGCCTTTATTATTTAATTGGGGTTAGTTTCCTGCTAGAAGGGGATCTACTTTAGTATACTGTATTGATATTTTGATAATACATAAATACAGAGTGATCAAACTAACATTAAGTATTAACTTGAAAAAACAGTTATTTTTCATTTTTTAGCGCACTTTTCGAAGTCGGTTCAATTTTTTTATGAAAATTTTGTTTTTCTATTTTTAGTTTTAGAATTCATTATAATATCCATAAATTTGAACTAAGTACTAATCGAGATTAGTGTACCTCGCAATGACTCCAAGGTGGCAAAAAAGTAACCATTTTATCCAAAGTCACCCTAAAATGAATCACTAAAAATTCTTTGGTTCGTAGAGTTTTCCAAATACCAGTAAAATTATGTCAAACAAATATTAAGTACGTCATAGTAAATTCACTATCTTAAATTCTAAATTAATTTTAGATTGGTAATATAGGCCTCAAAACCTTCCATTATCGATATTTAAAGAACCTGAGGTGTAAATTTCTTAGCTTAATATATTTTATACTGCATATTGAGTTTGTATACGCCTCAAGAATCCCACAATATCAGTTGTAGACAAAATCGGAATATGTGAAATTTTCTGTCCCTCATATTGTATCTTATTAACCTAATAGTTCTAAAAAATTCACTTCATATTCCTAATACACGATCCCGAAAACCCTCTAATACCAAATCTGAAAAAATGCGAATAAGGTAAAATTTTCAACCCACCATATTGCTTCTGCTCTATTGAATTAAAAAAAATATATATTTTAAGTCTTAATCTAATTTAAATCTAAACCCTTCAAAGCCCTCTAGTACCAATTTTGGATGAAATCCGGAAATTTAAAATTTCTAGACTTATATTCGCTATTTACATCCTCAAAAACGATTTAGTCCCACCTTTGAACAAAATCGAAAAATGTAAAATTTTCAGTACGCTATCTTGGATTTGCCATTTTAAATCCTGAAAAAATACTTCTATTTGGGAGAAAATCGAAAAATGTAAAATTTTTAGGACACCATATTGAATCTGCCAGATTGAGTTTTTCAAAAAATATTTTAAATTCATAATTGACACTAACAAAAATACCCCAATACTGATTTTAGACAAAATCGGGAGATGTAGAATCTTTAAGCCGCCATCTTGGATCCGCCATATTGAATTATTAAAAAATAATTTCAGAATCGTTATGTGCGACCCCAAAAACTCCCCCGTACCAATTTTGAAGGAAATCGGACAAAATTGATTTTTCGTCCGCCATATTGAATTTTTTTAAAAATAACTTTATATTAGTTATGTACGATCCTGAAAACTCCCTCGTACTAATTTTGGAGAAAATCGGATAAAACTGATTTTTTTGTCCGCCATATTGGATCCTCAATATTGAATTTTAAAAAAATATTTTGGATTCGTTATGTGCGGCCCCGAAAACTGCCCCACACCAATTTTGGAGAAAATCAGACAAAATTAAATTTTTTTGTCCGCCATATTGAATTTTTTTAAAATAATTTCAGATTCGTTGTGTACGACCCCAAAAATTCCCCCATACCAATTTTGGAGAAAATGAAACAAAATTAATTTTTTTTGGCCGCCATATTGTCAGCGCCATCTTTGATATTATTGCACCAATTTCGCTCAAAAAAATATGGGACCACCGCAGCAACGTCCTGAACATAACGTAAAAAATTTTATTCAAATCGGTACCGCCGTTCCGGAGTAATCGGTGTACATACATAAAAAAAAACATACATACTTGACGAATTGAGAAACTCCTTCTTTTAGAAGTCGGTTAAAAATATATTTACAAAGGTGTTATTTTACTGGTGCCGCAGTTGTATATTTAAATTTTATATTACTAAAAGTCAACCCCAAATTTAAAGACCCTGTAAATCAAAACAATTTATTTGGTAGCTTTTACTAACCAGTAAAAGGGTTATTTTTAAAGATATTATTCAAGGCACACTTTAGTGTATCTACGCAATTCATTCCTAAAAAGGATTCAATAATCGGGGGTCTTGGATTTTATTGATGTTATAAAAATTTTATTATTGGCGAAGCGTCTCCGGTAATACAGAAAATTGATGTGCAAATTTCGAAAGAAGATGGTTCATATACAACTGAAAATAAGATATTTCGGGGATGTACTATAAAGTCATTGAATATAAAATAGCAATTTCGTTTCCGAGAAAGTAACGGTCCTTCCAAATTTGTTTTTTGTTGTTACCTTATTGCAGGTTTATTGTGGTTATTAAAAAACTTTCGGATCGGCTTTGTCGATTTTTTGCAATAGAATTTTTCGCAGACATACCCAATATTCGACTTTTTAGGAACCTTTCGTTCAGGTCAGAAATAAAAGTTTTATGTTTTTCTAGAGTAGGCGATTTATTTATTACATAAATCCTTTTCGATAGTGAAACTATAGCAATTTTATGTGAAGGTTTTTTTTTTATTTTAATAGCTATAGATTGATAAAAAAAGCTTTTTCATAAAAAAATTAGGTGATATGTGTTGATATAATCAATATATCAACATAACCGCTAAGACTTGAGTTTAATTCAATTTTTTTTTCATTTTATTTACAGGATATTTCATGTTATATATAACCACGATGAGGCAAAGTTAGACATGGATCAATTTTATATAATTACCTCATTTATTATCTGCCTAAAGATTTGAAACGTACCCATATCTTTCTGCAGATGTTCAGTTTAAACATTTTTGTTCGAGCTATCTTAATATTTTGCTTTCTCTACCGTTTATGTATGTTTATACATAGTTCATCTATTGTTGCCAAGATAGGGACTTTGCTTTATCTCGCCAAAACCCGGTGAGGCTCAACCACAACCAGCCACTAGAAAACAGTGCTATCCAACTTCCCCCGTGACCAACCCCGACCTATTATAATCGAAATGGATACCCGTATTCACTATATCCACGAACTTGACATAGAGAACTGGACTGTTCAAGGAAATGATTTTTGACCCCCTCAGAAAAGAAGAATACAAATTATGTTTAAAAAATCGTCAACAGTAAATTTTTTCAAATAGAAAATACCTATTTTTATAATTTTATCATTTAAGCATTAAAAATAAGGATAACTTTATATAAGGTTGTCTATTCCAAAAATTTGAAGTCTTCAAAATATTGGCAATTCAACATTTTTCTATTGAAAAAATGCTATACGGCTTTTAAGTTTTGTTATTGGTTGGCCATGACGGCGAAACGTGGCGAAAATAAAACAATCGAACCCTACAAAATTGTCACTATTGCCATTTGACATTCATTAATAATAATCGTGCTGGGGCGATTAAATTACATGCACGAAAACAATTTAAACTTATTTATGGAGAATGTGATAGAGTTATTTCAAGAACATGCGATACACTCGTGATCCGATATCCGCAAAAACAGGAACCAATACTACCAACTGTTAAAAAGATTATAGAAAACTTCAAGAACTTTGGATCCATAAAAGCAAAAATAAATAAAAATAAACCAGTTGTTAATAAAATACAGTTATAAAGATTATTTGAGTAAATGTTCAAATTGACGCCCTTGAACTTCCAAACATTTTTCGCACCTAAGCAGGAACTCTTCATGGGTGGCTCTTCTTATTGACTGAGCAATAAGTTATTCAAATGCCATTCTGACGCGCTGCGTGCAATCTTCCATAGCGGTTAATGCAGTGTTGTATACTGCATTAACCACTATTTTTATTCTTCTTTTCTGACCACTCTGTACTAATAATTTTCAAAATATCATAAAAAGACTACCAAAGTCGATCTTCGTCTACAAGAAAACTAACCCAAATTAAATAATAAAGACTTACTTATAGGAAAAATTTATAGTTAAGTGTTGGTCTGCAAACGTCATTTTTGACATAAAAATTTAAATATGTCCAGAACGGTGAGATTTAAGTATAGAACAACTTACATGAAATATGTCTAGAATTTTACGTAGAAATCAAAAATTCATAAAACATAGGGTGTTCCATTTAAAATTAGTAAGTTGACATCTACTTCCGGTATAACCGGAAGTGCCGCCATCTTGAAAATATTTCAGCCAGCTGTTCTCCATGCACGTTAGTACACTGTCAAATTTTCAGATTCTTCCTAATAATAGTTTTCCCACAATCCATCGATAAATTTCCTGGAGAATCACTCTGTATAGACAGGTGATTTCCTCGACACAAATTTTCTTACTTCTTGAGCTAAAATCAAAAGTTTTTGTTTAATTTTTTTAAAATAATAAGTAAGTAATTAATTATATATTTATTTTCAATTAATAACATAACCAAGCGGCTTTATTTTTTGCCAAAGCAAATTCATAGTAATAAATTTTATGGAGTTTCTAGATGTGTCTAATAATATTGAAACATTTCGTATTATGTGCAATCATTTTTATTTTAATATAGCTTATTGGATATTAGATGTATAAATAATCATTTTAAATGATAACAGCGTACCTGCTTCTATGCTCAGCTTTAGATGTTAATCGAGCTTTAACTCAATCGTAAAACAATCCTATTAATGCCTGTTAATGCACATCTAACTCCAGAGTTTTTTGTATAGCTAGTGTATGCCTAACTTTATTTGCTCTAAGATATTTACGTCAAACGGTCCTCCATAGCACATCATAAACAACTTTTTGCTTATCTTCTTCTATAAATCTGTTTTCAGAAACATGTTCTGAACACTTATTATTCAATATAAAATAATTATGACCATGAACAATTTGCTTCCGTCGTTAATTTTGAAGTTTCTTCTTGTTTGGAAAACTAAAATATTGGTAACATTTAAGAATTTTCATATATTATATCCATAAGATTAAACTTGATCCCCTTAGATTCACAATTTGAATCTAAATAAATATTATTAAACGCTTTTACTAATGATAATCTTATAAATTACAATTTATCAGATGATGTACTTGCATGTTTTACAATGAAGCACCGCATGTTTTTGAAATGCCAAAAAAAACTTCTAAAATTCACGTTTCTGTTTGAAATTCTTAGGAAAACGTTATTTACAAAATACGTAAAACAAGCAAAAGTAAAAAGAAATTCCCATCAAAATGAAAGTATTCAGTCAATGTCAAGAATACACTTTTACCAATAATATAAAAATTAAGAAATTCATTGTTGCCAAACTAATATGTATATTCACGTAATGGTGCCGAGCACGGTCAGGACATTTTTGACATAATAGAGATTATCATACATGAACAGTTCAGTCTTATGTCAAATTAGTAGTTTTTATTCCATGCCTCCCCTGTCATTACATCCGGTCAAAATAAGTTTTTTTTTCTTTTATTATCAATATGAATAAATGAAAAATAGACACTAAGGAAATTAAATCATTTTTTTTCCTAAACCAAACATATCTTACAGGAAATAATTGAAAAATTTAATTCTTTATCACCATTTTAAATTCTCACGACCCTTCCATGTTCAAGATACCTTCAAAACTTAAATAACATAATCCTTTTTCTTACGGTGCCTGAGATACCGATATCTAGCGCTACCCTACCAAAATATACATAAAAGGATAACAAGTAAATAGCCACATAGTGGGCAACCAAATAATAAATATTCCCAGGTAGTATGTGAAAAAAAGACCGTAGGTGCATCTTTTTCATAATAACTGTACAATGTATAAAGATCGCAGTGTTGACATCATATTTGCCCAGCATTATCTCGGAATATGTGTGGGAGATTTTAGGACAACCCTTCAGCGCGTGTCACCTGGATTTTCAATAGCGTTTTATATTTCTTTTCCTGGTTCATTGGCGTCCTCTGATTTAAACACAAAAATGAGTGTTAAAATTTGGAAAACGTACTAAATTTTATTAATACTTGGAAAATTAAATAAAATAATTATCTGATATATAGAGTTAGTCAAATTAAAATATTTAGTGAAATATGATTTATTCTAATGAATTCATCCCCCGACGGAGTTGGCTGTGCAGTAAAATTGATGGAAAGGATATAGAGCTACCCTATTGTTGATTTTGAAGTCATAAACAAATATATCAATTTTCTACCGACTTCAAAAAAGGGAGATATATTTATTCTAAAGGGATTAAAAACCGAAAATTGTTGGTTGGGAAAATTTTTAAGGCTTCATTCAAATATAAATCTTTTAGAGGATTTTTTGGAGTAGTCCAGTTAAAATATTTTGGTGTATTGCAACGGGGTTAAAAAGTGAAAAAAAACACTACATTTGTTGATAGCAAAATTTTTAATTGAGTTCATTCGCATATAATTTTTGATTGGCGGAATTTCCAGCATGCTTTAGGAAGTTCCCGGACTAATCTTATAAAACTGTTTTCAAGGTAGTTTTCATACAAGGGGGTGGAAAAAGGCTAGGACCTAGCTAGCTCATCATATCAACATACTGTACCTTTGAATTATATCTATGGCGCAGGGTGAGGAGATGGACATCACTCCGTTCGCAATTTCGATTAGTACTTTGGGGTAGGTGTTAAGGACATTTCATTGCAGCGCACTACTTACGACTATGCTAAAAGTATTGTAGTGACATCTTGCGGAAAGTAGAGAAGTCAAGTGCAGGATATGGTAAAGCCACAGTAATGTAGCGCTATTTTGTTGAGAGTGGCAGAATTACAAAAAAACGTCAATTATGCTTGGTTAGTCGAAGTATACAGTTCTGGAAAAGTTCTGCTGCGTGATAACTCATTTGGAAGATACGCACCGAGGAGTCGTGGTATGAATACGGGAGATAACTGAGAGTTCTACAGTTGTAAAAGTTTAATTAAAAGCGACAAGTGAAATATAGTGCGACTAGTGTATTTTATGACTACAATTTCTTAGTAAAAATACAGTTTGTTTAATCGTGAGTGTTTTAATTTAATTAAAAGTGTGTTCAAAATGAATTGAGTGTATTTTATTTACTCAGAATCACTACTCTTAATAATATTAAGTGGTATTATTTTGATTTGAATTTACGTCCATATTGTGTGGATTTGTATAAACGTGGAAGAGAAATGAAAGATAGATAATGAGTGCAGAACATTTGCAGAACAATGGGGATATAAATATTCCGTGACTGAGTCGAAAAATAAGACAATCTGTATAATTTGTAATGAAACAATATCAGTCTAAGGTTAGACATTAAAAAGTTACAGATCCAAATTCAGTGCAATGTAAGACGTTATTATGAGACTAAACATTCTCAGAATTACTCCAAATTTACAAGCCAGGGGTTTGAAAATCTATAATTTGAGGAGCTTGGACAATTTTTTTTCAGAGAGCCACAGAAATGTTAGAGTACCATTAGAAAAAGTGTCCTGAGATTGAAAGTAATTTCGTGGAAAAGTAATATATAAATTTTGTCTAGTTTGATTCCCAACTATCAGTTACCCATTGCGGCTTCACGGGCTCTTTCGTGAAGGCTGTAATTTGACTATGTATTGTGATTATTACGTGATGCTATTACTAATCTGTACATAAAATAAATTTAATATGAAACAGTAAATGACTTTTATTGTGACTTTTTAGTACTAAATTTATACACTGTCATTTTATTATACCAAGTTTTGAACTTAATGCATTTTTTCGTATAGACTAAACACATAAATAGAAAACTATCTGTATAATTAAAGAAAGAATTGTATAATTTTGGAAAAATATTGCCAACACAATGGAGGCAACCATTAAAAAAGGATTTTTCCAAAAGAACACTATAAATGGGTGAAAAGGGGTACATTACAGTTTCATAACTTTAGCGATTTCTCTTGAATGTTGACTTGATTATTTTTAAGTTTTTTCTTGCATTAACGGCAATATTAGTCGTCAGGCCTTCCATTGAGACGGACTTACTTGTCATTAAGCTGTATATGTGCGTACTCGAAATAGCTAGTCAAGCTAATGAAAGAGAAAGCTAAGGGAATGTGTGGATGGTTTCGAGAGAATACTACATACCGAAATAATTTATTTTCTTTTTCGCTAACAGAACTCCTGTTTACGAAAACGATGTAAAATAAACTTATACCGTTCTTTTCAG
Source organism: Diaprepes abbreviatus (assembly GCA_034092305.1). Classification (NCBI taxonomy): domain Eukaryota; kingdom Metazoa; phylum Arthropoda; class Insecta; order Coleoptera; family Curculionidae; genus Diaprepes; species Diaprepes abbreviatus. The sequence continues at coordinate 10,949,050 of JASJET010000228.1, forward strand.
TAACTCCTACGGATTTGTGAAATCTAAATAAAATCTATTTAGCACAGGGCCACAAAATAAATCTCTGTGCTCAGTAAGTTTTTGGGGTCGTTGATCACGATCCCGGTGTTCATATGACGCCAGCACGTCCGGACCAAGGTCAAATACATTAATTGGAATGATATATTTTCTTGACCTCGGATTCTGAAAGAACATGAAACTTCACGTCCAAATACGCTTTGACCTTTTAGTCAAAGTGATTTCTGGAGCTTGTTTAGAGATCATCTGAAGATCAAATCCTTCTCTTGAATTTGAATGAAGAATGGATCTCGGACCAGTTGATCTTTATGTTTTTGGGGATCACGATCCCTGTGTCCATATGACCTCAGCACGTCTGAGTCAAGATCAAGTATCTTAATGCGAATGATACAATTTTTTTGACCACGGATTCTGAAAGAACAGAAAATTTCACGTCCAAAACATAAAGGTCTACTTGTCCAAGGCCCATTTCTAGCTGAAAAGTCAGCCGAGAGGTTCAGGAAAAGGATTTGTCCTCCAGATGACCTCTAAATGACCTCCAGAAATCACTTTGACTAAAAGGTCAAAGCGTATCTGGACGTGAAGTTTCCTGTTCCTTCACAATCTGGGGAAACCAAAAAATTATATCATTCGAATTAAGGTGTTTCACCTTCATTTGATCTTGACCTACATGTGCTGGGGTCATATGGCCACCGGGATCGTGATCAGCGACCTCAAAAACTTTTAAATCAACTGAGCTCAGAGATGCTCGACTTCGATTTCATTTTGTGGCCCTGTATAATCTTTGAGTTATTCGACAAAATAGTAAAAATATATCTCAACCCTACACAGTTTTAAAACAGTGAATTTAAATAATGCAGAAACTTTATTCATAATTGTGTGAAGAATAAGTATAAAATTTTTATTAAAAAATTGTACCGACTTCTAAAAGTGCGCTAAAAGGTGAAAAATAACTATAAATTTTTATATGATATTGAACTTTTTGAAGTCGGCGCCACACTAATACTTGACAAAATGTGATTCGCATAAACAGATTAAAAATACTTTATTTGTAATTGCTTTCTTACCATAATTTTTATATATTAGTAGTTATGTATTTCATTTACAAATAATTTAGCGCCGACTTCAAAATATTCAATTTCACATAAAAATTTATAGTTATTTTTCACTTTTTAGCGCTCCTTTAGAAGTCGGTTAAATTTTTTTTATAAAAATTTTATTTTCCGATTTTTAATTTTGCATTCTTTATGATATCCATAAATTATTTGAACTAAGTACTAATCGAGATTAATGTACTTAGCAATAACTCCAAGGTGGCATTTTATCCAAAGTTGTAAATCACCCTAAAATTAACCACTAAAATTCTTCGATTCTTAGAGTTCTCCAAATATCAATAACATTATGTCAAACAAATATTTAATCTGTCATAGTAAATCTACTATCTTAATTTCAAATTAATTTTAGATTGATAATATAGGCCCCAAAACCTTCCAATATCGATATTTAAAGAGCCTGAGATGTAAATTTCTTAGCTCGATATATTTTATACTGCATATTGAGTTTGTATATACCTCAAGAACCCCACAATATCAATTTTGAATATTTAAAGAACCTGAGGTGTAAATTTCTTTGCTCGATATATTTTAAACTGCATATTGAGTTTGTGTACACCTCAAGAACCCTACAATATTAATTTTAGACAAAATCGGAATATGTCCCTCGTATTGTATCTTATCAACCTAATAGTTGTAAAAAATTAACTTCAAATTCGTAATACACGACCTCGAAAACCCCCCAATACCAAATCTGGAAAAAATGCGAATAAGGTAAAATTTTCAATCCACCATATTGCATCCGCTATATTGATTTCAAAAAAATTATTTTAAGTCTTAATCTAATCTAAGTCTTAATCCTTCAAAGCCTCCTAGTACCAATTTTGGGTGAAATCCGGAAATTTAAAATTTCTAGACTTATATTCGCTATTTACGTCCTCAAAAACGATTTAGTCCCACCTTTGAACAAAATCGAAAAATGTAAAGTTTTTAGTCCGCTACATTGGATTCGCTATATTGAATCCTGAAAAAATACTTTTAAATTTATAATTTACACCCTCCAGAACCCCCTATATCAGTTTGGGAGAAAATCGAAAAATGTAAAATTTTTAAGACACCATATTGAATCTGCCAGATTGAGTTTTTCAAAAAATATTTTAGATTCATAATTAATACTAACAAAAATACCCCAATACTGATTTTAGACAAAATCGGAAGATATAGAATTTTTAATCCGCCATCTTGGATCCGCCATATTTAAATTTTTTTTAAAATAATTTCAGATTCGTAATGTGCGATCCCAAAAACTCCTGCATATCAATTTTGGAAAAAATTGGACAAAATTAATTTTTTATCCACCATATTGGAAACGCCATATTGAATTTTTTATAAATAATTTCAGATTCGTTATGTGCTACCCCGAAAACTCCCCCGTGTCAATTTTGAAGAAAATCGGACAAAATAGATTTTTTCGTCCGCTATATTGATGCACCATATTGAAATTTTTAAAAATAATTTTAAATTAGTTATGTGCGACCCTGAAAACTCCTTTGTACCAATTTTGTAGAAAATCGATCAAAATTGATTTTTTTGCCCGTCATATTGGATCCGCCATATTGAATTTTTTAAAAATATTTAGGATTCATTATGTGCGACACCGAAAACTACCCCTTACCAATTTTGCAGAAAATCGGACAAAATTAATTTTTTTGGCCGTCATATTGTCAGCACCATCTTGGATTTTACTGCACCAATTTTGTCTAAAAAAATATGGGATCACCACAGCAACTTTCTGAAAATAACGTAAAAAATTTTATTCAAATCGGTGCTGCCGTTCCGGAATAATCGGTGTACATACATAAAAAAAACATACATAGTCGACGAATTGATGAACTCCTTTTAGAAGTCGGTTAAAAAGCGAAAATCATATTCATATCGCGATTTTTCATTTAGAGAATTAATTTAATTTTTTTTTACCCTATTAAAAATAGAATATCGAAAAATTTGTAAATTAATTTTTGGAAATCATTTAGAACCAAAATAAACTACATATTTCTAATGGATCACGAGAAATCGGTAAATTTATGAAATGAAAATTTACTCCTTTTTCTCCCTTTAGAGGGCGAATTCCCAAAAATCCTTTGTTAGTTAGTGCCTATATTGCGTTGGTAAAATGCTTTTCAAATTTCAGGATTTAAATTTTAATAGATTTGGGCTATGCGTTGATATGTCAATCAGGACAACGCCGCGTATAGAAAGAGTCGACCACAGGGATCGATTCTCGTATACGTAACTCGTGATATTATTTAAAGAAATTTATATAATCGAGGCAAAAGAAATTTGTTTTTTAATAAAAACTTAATTAAGGTTCTCTACTGTTATTTTTCAAGCAGTAAACCTTTTTTAATATCCCCGTAAACTCCAACAATAAAAATTCTTCCTCTAAAAAATCTGGCTTGTGTTAATAATGTCCCTTCAAAACTATTCCATAAATTGCGAATTATTGCTTGTAAAAGTTCCTTTTTTGTGTCGTTGGTCTGCCATAAAATATTTTTTAAGAAGTTAAAAAGGTTATTTCAATTATTCCTTAAATTCGCATTGCACCCTTTTGTTAAAAGGGTGGTAATAAACACATTATAATAAATTGCTTTGCAAAAAAGTATGTCCATGAAAATAACGGTCCCGATGAGTTATTTCTAGGAAACGTTTTATAAAATATATTTTTAAATATACAGGGTGTTTATTTTAAGAAATATTATTTCATTTTTAAAGTGTGCTGACAAGAATTTGGTTAGTGTTAGTTAGGTTATTATCATATAATGAGATAGTTTTGAGCTTAACAAGTCAAGTCTTAAATACGAGACTGGATTTTTTATTTTTTGTTCTGAAAGCATTTCTCATCCTAAATATGATGAAACAAATGTATTGAACCTTCTGAATCTAATCTATAAAATGATATTCAACGATTTAAGACATCTTAAACAAAGAATTTGAACGATTTGCTTAGAAATATCCAAAATAAAATTATAAAAAGGCGAGAAATAATTATCAATAATTGGAGCTCTGAGAAAAGTAATATTAAATTATTATTATGTTTTATAATTTTATTTTGCTTATTCTTGTGTAGTTGACCTATAACCAATAAGCACAGAAGTTTCCAAATGGTTTTCGGCGAAACGTCTACGAATTTCTATAAGTAACCAAACGAACGAACGGATGTATTCCCAAATTAATACTGAATATACATGTTCCCATACCCCTGTAGAATTAGCATGTTCTCAGAACTAGGACCCGGTTGTTTGAATTAACGTAATAATATTTTTATTTATATTTGAAAAAGTCTTGATAAACAGTAGATATTTTATTTTTTGGTACACACATACTGATTCTACGCTATCGGTACGTCAATTCTAGAATACATAAAAGTATGAATTTATGATTGTCTTGATGATTTAGACTTACAAGCCAAACGGCTTCGCACTCCCTCCAGGGATTATTCACTCATACCAGGTATACAAAGACACCGAAAGTATGAAGCTCTGTGGGGACCCTTTCCATGTTATCGGGTCCTAGATGGCGTGGTCTTCTGCACTTCCTACAAACTTTCGGACGGTTCGCGTGGTTGCAAGGAGAACCGCTTTCTGAATCGGTTTATACAGAAGCTCACTAAGGCCCAGTCCCTTGATGTTCTGCAGGAGGTTCTTTGGTATCACTCCAGTTGTTGACAGTATTATAGGAATCGTGTGGACGCTGTTCATTGCCCACTGTCTGCGGATTTGCATCTCCAGATCTCTGTATTTGGCGATCTTTTCGTTGTATTTTGACCTTAGGTTATTGTTGTTCGGTACAGCGATGTCGATTAGTGTAGTTCGCCTGGAAATTTTATCTGTTAGTATAATGTCTGGCCTGTTATGAGCAATTATTTGATCTGTTAGGACCGTTCGATCCCAGTATAACTTGAACTCGTTGTTTTCAAGAATAGGCTCTGGATTATATTTGTAGTAAGGCACTTTTCCTACCTGCAATAGTTTTAACTTATCTGCTATCTCTCGGTGGAGTATCTTAGCGGCTGAATCGTGTCTTTCCTTATACTCGGTTGCGGCAAACGCTTGGCATCCTCCAGTTATGTGCTGGATCGTCTCTGATGTTCGACAGCCATATCTACATTGGTCATTTTCTATTGAGGGATCTCTGATGATGAATTCCGATAGTTCTTCGTCGGAATAACCTGGTCTTGGATAGCTAACAAGAAGCCCTCCGTTTCCGAAAACATCTGTCCTGAAATCAACCAGTAGTTCGACGCTAAGTTGTCGACATTGTCCTGGTTGACCTCATTTGGATGCTGTCTATGATGTGGCTTCTGTAGCCAGGCTTGTAACTTCTCTTGGTCTATTCGGTGCAATATCCCGTTCCCTCAGCTGTAGCGGCATTGAATCGTCTACCTCGCATATTGCTCGATGTAGTGTGGAAGAGTCCGCTAACCTATGGAAATAAGAACGTAAGTATATTATTTGCTGATCGAGCTGTTTACCAATATCGACCAATCCTCTTCCTCCTTGGTGTCTTGGAAGCATTGTACGTTCAATAGCACTCCGAGGGTGATGTTTGTGTGATTTTGTTAGGAGTGTTCTTATTTTTCTTTGCAGGCCTTCGATGTCTGTCCTGCTCCATTTTACTATTCCAAAAGAGTAGCTAAACGCATGCGTACGTGTTGAGCGCCTTAAACAAATTTCTACTATTTAGACTAGTTCGTAACACTCGTCTTACCCTCCTGACAAATTCGATTGTCAATTCGGCCTTCATAGTGCGATGGTCAATTCGTTTAGTTTGTTTCATACCTAGGTATTTGTATGTTTGTTCTGCTTCCATTGCAGCAATGGTTTCACCGTTCTGCATCTCAAATGCTCCCGGTTGTATCTTTCCTTTAACGATGTTCAAAATACGGCACTTGTCAAGTCCAAACTGCATTCCGATATCCCCGGAGAACTCCCCGACAATTTTGAGCATTTGCTCCAGCTGGTGTTTGGTAGCAGCTATCAGTTTAAGATCATCCATGTATTGAAGATGATTCAATCTTGCTACCTCTTTGTTGTTTTTTTTTTTAATACTAAAGCCGTATCTGGTGGAGTTCAAACGGCGTGACAGAGGGTTCATTGCAAGGCAGAACCAGAATGGGCTTAGTGAATCCCCTGAAATATTCCTCCTCGTATTGGGATTGTATTAGTTCCGATGGTATCGCTGGCTGGAACTTGCAGTTGAATCCTAGTTCTCCAGGTTGACATGATGCGTTCTAAAAAGGAAACAAAATGATCATCGACCCTACACATTCTCAATATAGTTTTGAGCCATTCATGTGGCACTGAGTCGAAGGCCTTCTTAAAATCCACATAGGCAGCAAAGAGGTTTCTTCGGTTGGTACAGGCCTGGTTACATATGACAGAGTCAACAATCAATTGTTCCTTGCATCCCATTGCTCCCCTGGTGTATCCTCTCTGTTGAGTTGCGATGATGTTATTTTTTTCACAATGTGCATAGATGCCTTGGGTCAAGCAGGAGGTGATTACCTTATATATTGTGGGAAGGCAGGTGATCGGCCTATACTTAGCTGGGTCATGTGTGTTATGTTGGTCCTTTGGTAAGAGATACGTAATGCCTTCTGTCAGAAACAATGGCATCTTCTCCGGATTTAGAAAAACATCATTAATAAGTTTAGCCAGTTGATGATGTATACACCAGAACTTCTTGAGCCAGTAGTTCTGGATCCTGTCGAGACCTGGATATTTCCAGTTATGGAATTCCTTGATTATTCTTGAAATTTCCTCGGTGGTAAATTATTATTATTATTATTATTATTTTCAGTATGTAAGCAATATTTAAATCCTTCAATTTCAAAGGCCATGTCAAAGCTGCACTGTTAAAAATAACCTTGAACTTAATGTACATTCGTTAATTAAATTTAATGATTTTGTACCTTAAATCGTGAATAAGGTACACGTACTTTGAAATTAAAGCTTTGCACATTAAATTTAATGGAATGTTACCTTAAATTTCAATGAAGTAACTGAAAACATACCAAATTTAATGTATAATTACATTAGATTTAATGTAAAAATTATTAAATTTAATACATTAACATTAAATGCATCTAATAAACGGTTTATGAAATTTGTTTCCAGCACATTATCTTAAACTTAAGGTGAAGTTATTTTACAGTGTGGCGTAAGATAGTAAAATGTGTTTTGTTGTCTTGAATGTGATTCTTGAATTATTACAGCATTTTTTTGCCAAAAAAAGGTAATTCTTTTATTTCAAACTCCCATGATTTGAAGCAAAGTATGTCCTAATAAGCTTTACTAACATATATATCACAAAATTATTTGCAACACTGAAAGAGCTATTTCCAAAATACTGCAAGTCATTTTTCGGTTAATAACTGACCAAATGACTAGCAATTTTCTTTTATCGTATTCTTATTACAAATTACAATGAAAAATAGTTCCATTGAAACAAATTACTCAACGTGCCATTTCAACTTATTCCACAAAACAACTTAATACGGAAACCGAAATTCTGCAAAAATCACACAAAACCCTTTTTCGGTTCAGAGGCAGATGTTTCTTAACTCTTGGATATAGGTCAATAGCGTTAGCCATATTTGCAATAGGGATTAAAGTATGGTCAAATATATGTACAGTTATTACTGTGTCGCAGACATCCATCATAACTTATACAAAGAACGCAAGTGAAGGCTAGTTTTGTGGCATTTCATGTCAAAAACCCTTCATAATGCGTATATTTGTAAAGGCTGACCTATAGTGACAAGTGACAAGTAGGTAAAAGAGTTTAGTTGAAGCGGTATTGTATCGCGGAGATTAGAAAATGGACAAGAAAAATTTCGGGTGGTCACTCTCTCAGGGATTGAAGTTTGATAAGTCAATCGATCATTGGACAATTATTTGATGTGGCGTTACGGTATATTAAAGTATAATACAATATTAAGTTATATATTAAATATTTATTTAAAAAGCTATTTAATTTAACTTAATGGTAAGGAATAGTTATTTATGTAATCAGGAAAGACTATTGTGTAACGATTCCAGTTTTGACAACAACAGTGATCTATAGTCGGTTTCTTTTATTGGAAAGAAATTTTTTACGGCACTGAACTCACGCTCAGCAAAATATTTATTTATTTATTTACACTGTCTTACAGGACCAAATTCCCTATGATTGGGCGGGGGAAAGAGCAGTGTCACCTACAGAGAATATCAGGGAGTCCAATAAACATAACATATTCTATAAATCAGTCACAAATATTTATCATTAGAGACCGGATTATATGCGTTTGCATTAGATAAGATAAGATCATTTATTAATGTCAATGCACAAAAGGTACTTACACAAGTCAATTAATAAAAATAGTATACAATCAAATAGCTTAAGTACTAATAAAACCAGTGTGTGTATAAAAATTAAAATGTGTACAAGTAAAAAATACAAGAAACACATAGGTTACCAAGACAAAGTAGCAACAGATATGCTTGCTTAAACAATATAAACATTTAAATGAAAAGAACAGAAACAACACTATATTAATTAACATATTATTTAAAAGTTATAATTTATAAATTCCTCAGTGAAATAAAAGACATTTTGGACAAGAATTTGTTTTATTTTATATTTAAAATTTAAATAGGGTAGATCTTGTAATTCTAGGGGAATTTTATTAAAAAGTTTGATACTCCAATATCCCGGGCCACTCCGACACCTCTCCACACGTTGGTACATAGGTACTAATCTATCCTTAAATCTAGTGTTATAGTCATGCACCTCTGCATGAGTTCCATAAACATGCCTATTCTTATGAATATAAAGCAGATTCTCAAGTATATACAAAGAAGAGATTGTCAGTATACCAAGAGCCCCGAAGGCCTCCCTACAGCAGTCTGTATAGTTAAGACCCGACAAAGCCCTGATAGCCCTCCTTTGTATTTTAAATACTCGAGATACCTGGGGTGCATGCCCCCAAGTCAATATGGAATAGGACACGACTGGATGAAAAAGTTCAAAGTAAGCTGTTCTTAATACAGACCTTGAGGCGCTTTCTGCTAAAAGACGAAGAGCATATAAAGCAGTATTAAGCTTTTTAGCTACTTCCTGGATATGGCTGTGCCAACAAAGCCCCTCATCCATCTGCACCCCCAAAAACTTGACATTTGGTTTCTCATTTACCTCCTCTATATTTCTGAGTGAGAACACCATTTTATTGGTTTTGCTTTTAATGAGAACTAGTCTGTTTGCACAAAACCACTCCTCAATATTTCTCTGCACCCTGTCGACCTCTGACAAAGTATTTTTTAGCAAATTTATCGCCATAGCAACCGTGGTGTCGTCCGCAAACAAGGTGAACTTTGCTATTGGTTCAACAAGAGGTAAGTCATTGATATAGATTAAAAACAGGATGGGTCCCAAGACAGAGCCCTGTGGAACACCTATGTTAAGCTCACCCTGTCCAGACGACACCCCGGCAACCCTAACAATCTGCATCCTATTGTAATGGAACAAATGTTAATTATTTTCATTGTTCAATGTCAACTATATTTTGTTAAAATAAATAATTAAATAATCACTCTGTGAATAGATATGCCGTGGAAACATGGTAGTTATATTTTTTATCACTATCCACGAAGGTCTAAAGGAAGAATAAATCAGTTATCGAACTTAACTTTTATGATCTTTGTCGTTTAAATGTTTTCTTAAAAAAATACATAAAGTCAGTTAATTTATGAAGACGTAAAAGACCCTCTCTTAGAATTGCCTATAAATCCGTCCAAGTAATCCTGCCCTGGTTAAGTATATAAAACCAGATGTGATAAGGGTAGTTTTAACATATGGTATGTGGAATACCGTTAAAATTTTTTAAAACATTGAACGATTTTCCCATTATTAGGAAACAAAAGAATAATCAAATAAACTCATTATACTGTAATATAACGTTTGATCTGTGAAAGGAGGTACGTAGCGTTTGTTTTTCCTGATTGCAAGAAAGAATGATTCAAATACCAGCAATATGAATAAAGGGCACTCAGGTTTTTTCACAGACGTTATATTATCCTATTCCTTAAGTTATAGGGAGAAATAGAATAGTTTTATCAATTGTGTTATATAAAAATTAAGCTTAAGATGCTCACAGGTCAATTCGTGAATCAAACATCCGGTATGGTACAGCTAACGCCCTCAGTAAGAAAACTCCCAAATCTTCGAACAGAAGGGTGTCGGGGGGGGGGGGGGGGTGTAAGATTTGAATACACTCTTTTAAGGAATAGTAAATTTTAGTTCCAATCTGAAATTCGAATAAGGGTGATCGGTACTATTCTATAAGCCCAGTGCCGTAGTGTATATTTGGCGGGAATGAAGGTTTTCTTTGTTTGATTTGTTTTTGATTTAATTCGGGAAGTTAAGGGAGTATCATGTGTTATTTTAGTGGGGCATTTCGCGATGTTCATACGGTTCGATTAAGTAATATAAATAGCTGTTTTTCGCGGTTTATTTTCTTTTTCTTATTTAATATTTTATTAAGCTATTTATACGTGTTTTTCAAAATTGGATATTAAGTTTTTGGTTAAATAAAGGCCAGGAAGAGCAATTATGTTAGTTTTCCGTAATTGTTATTAGTTTTAAGTTTCTCATTGTAAATAGTTCGTTGTTATTCTATTTATTTTGTTAATAGACTAAGTGTTTTGAGAAACTTGTTTTATTCAATCCAATTAAAACCTTCACGCGAATTAACTTGCGGGCGCGCTGCTGCGAGATCTACAAAACCAGAGATGTCTACTGACCAACTAATTAGCAGCCTTTCCTGAGTCCTGAAGATCTGAGTCATGGTTGTGGTAAGCTTTAATAACCGTAGTGTTTGGTACTAAAGCTGCAAGAGAGAAGTTGAACGACCAGACTTCCAGAGTGTCTTTATTACTATGATATTTAATTGTAGGTTATTAAAATAGTTACTAATTAATATGGGGCAAAAATGATTATAGATAAGATAATTAACGCTACCTCAATACGTCATCGGCAAGAGTCTATAATCAAATTCTGTCACACTATTCTTCAGATATAATTCCAAGAAAGAAATACTTGCATTAGAAAAATTGTATTTTTTAAGTTTTTGAAGAAGTATTTGATGCGTAACACAGTCAAGTGCCCTACTTAAATCACAAAATAAGGCACCAGTATACTCCATTTTCTTAAAGGAATTTGAGATGTAGGAAACAAGGTCCAGAATCGCCATTGTGGTATTACTGTCACTCCTGAAACCAAATTGACAGGGAGTAAAGAGGTTGTTTCTTTCAAAATAATCTATTATTTTATTGGATATATATTTTTCAAATACCTTTGAGATGATGGGTAATAAAGAAATCGGTCTGTAGTTGCCCGGTGAGTCAGGCTCTCCCTTCTTGAAGATGGGAATGACTTGGGAAATTTTCAATATATCTGGGAAGGTATTTTCTCTAAAACATTGATTAATAAGAGTTGTCAAAGGGGAGATGATAACATTCTGTATGCCTTTTATAAGTTTGACATTCAAACCAAAGATATCTGAGCTATTTATATTTTTTAATTGGGCAATGATGTCCCTGACCTCAATGAAGGACACATCCCCAAAAACAAAGGGAGCGCCCCCCACCACCAAACAAGACATGAAATCGACTGGATCTTTTGGCATATTTAGTCTCTTTCATCGGTTATTGCATATTTTATCTAAAAACTAGTGATGATGCATATTTTCGCGCATTTTACAATATTTTACAATCTAGAAGGGCGGGTTCGAGCTCGATCTTGTTTTGATGTCCCACAGAATGACCGCGACCAATAACTGCGTGCGATCGGTGACTGAGAGGCTAGCGAACTGAACATGAGCAAGGCGCGGGGCAGGCACAGTCGATGCGCCTGCCTTCCGCAACTCCACTTGATCCTATCCCCTGTCATACCGCACGCGTCAGACATAATCAAATTACGCAAGTCGCATGTCCATTGTTTCAGTTTAGTTTTCTATTTATTTGTACCAAAGTAAACGTGTAGTGCACCATGTTCCCGAAAAAGACGTGTAGTTTCGTTGATAGCGGATCATTCTGGAACATTTACATATGACGGAAACGTTTCATGCACAAAAAAAGTTCAAATGAACCTGCATGTCAAGACAAGTCTTTTCATCGCAGGAATGCAGAAGAAAGCTCCATGACAACAGCGGCAAGTAGCAGTAGCAGGCAACGAAAAAAATTGCTTTAACATAGATCCAAGTGAAGCATTCATTGCAAGTAATATTCCTTTTCCTCAAATTTATAAGCCCTATCATCAAAGGTTTTCTGCGCAAATATTGCTTAAATTAAAATCTACCAGATGAATCAACATTGCGCAAAAATTACATATCAACAATTTACTTACATGTTCTGGAAAAAATACGCAGTGAACTCATATAAAACATTATTTGGATTTCAGTTGACGAAACTACCAATACTTATGATCGTTATATTGCAAATTTAATTGTTGGTGCATTAAAATAAGAACCCTCTTCTTCCTATTTGATGGTATGTGAAGAACTTGAAAAGACAAATCATTCTATGATCGCCAGATTTGCGAATGAGGGTATTAAAGAAATATTTCCAGAATCTTGTGTAGATCAAAGATGTTGCTTTCTGTGTGATCAAAGCAGGAAAAGCCCTCTAAGTATTTTATCCCAATTTGATTCATGTGATGCTTTGCTCATAGGATACATCGCCTCACTGAAAAAGTACGGTTCACCTTTGGGAATGTAAACAAACTGGTCTCATTAACAAAGAAGATGTTTCTAAGGTTCGCATCAAGGCTTACAAAGAGAAACTACCAAATTTGCCTTTACCTCCCGAACAAGTGGTAGCTCATTGGGGTACGTGGGTCGAAGTTGTATTGTTTTACAATGAATATTTCGAGGCCATCAAAGGTGAAGTAAACAACTTCGATAGTGCAGAGGGTTTGGCAGTTTGTCAGGGCAAGGAAACATTAAACGATTCCAGTGTTGAAAGAAAAAAATGCTGTACTCATTTTTCTCATATACCTACGAGTATTAAAATGCTTGAAAGTTTGGCGTTGATTGAAACTATTCAGTTAAAAAATAAAATTCGTCTAGTAAAATCTTTATTGCCGGAGGTATTCCCGAACAAAGAAAAGTTTGAAAACATTTTGAACAATAACCCAGGCTTTGAACCTTTGTCTCAAATTAATAGTTTTGTTAATGGATCGGATGAACTTTTGCCAGAAACAATACGAACAACATACAAGGGTGGTTTCATAAGTTCTTGGTCTGAAACAGAGAGGACGCTAGTAGGATCAAATAACTACAATATTTTGTAAGCATTAACCTTAAGATGACGCCCTGCAAACTTTTAGATGTTTGTGTATAGTTGCTTTTTTTTTGTGGCGATCGAGTGAACACATAAGGTTCGATATTTTGTGAAAGATGGATAAAATTGAAGTTCGAGTGATTATAAGGTACTTTGTTTTAAAGGGCTTAACTCGGGACGCCCAAAAACCGCTACAACTGATGAAATTGTCACAAATATTCACAATGTCATGCTTCCGCCGACTGAAAGTACGAGAGCTTACTGGTATAGCAAACATCTCGATAGATCGTGCCACTACATTTTACATGGTGTTCTTGGCATGAAAAAGCTTTCTGCGCGATGGGTGCCGCGTTTGTTAACAGTCCACCAAAAACGCCTTCGAATGAACACTTCGCAAGAGTTTTTAGACTTATTCAGAATCAATCCTGCTGAGTTTCTTCGACGTTTTATAACTGTAGATGAAACATGGATTCACCATTACACGCCAGAGACAAAGCAGCTGTCTAAACAGTAGGTGGGGGCAGGTAAAAGTGCGTCAAAAAAAGTAAAAACGGTTGCGTTTGCAGGAAAAATCATGGCAACAGTTTTTTGGGATTCACATGGCGTGGTGTTTATAGACAATTTAGAACAAGGCAAGACCATAACCGAGGAGTATTACGCTTCAGGACTGCAGCATGCGCTTAAGGCTAAACGTCCACATCTTGCTAAAAAAAAGTGCTCTTTCATCAGGATAACCCGTTTGCACACAAATCTATGGTTGTTGCTGCAAAACTCCATGACCTAAGTTTCGAACTGCTTCCACATGCACCATATTCGCCGGATCTGGCTCCCAGCGATTACTTTCTCTTCCCAAACTTGCAAAAATGGCTCGCTGGACGAAAATTCCCTTCAAATAACGAGGTCAGAGTAGCGACAACCGCTTATTTTGCAGAGTTGGACAAATCGTATTATATTACGGGTATTAAAATGTTAGAACATCGTTGGTCTAAACATATTGAAGTACAAGGGGATTATATTGCAAAATAAATAAAAACATTTTCAAAAATCTTTTGTTTTCTTTATCAGTTCGAGAACTTATCGAACCATCCTCGTAGTATTCAAATTAAAATATTGCCCAATTACTTCAGTTGATGTAGAACGGCACTTTTCTGCTTATAAAAATGTTTTGAGCGATCGAAGACACAATCTTACTACAGAACATTTCGAACAGTACGTAATAGTTTCTATTATTAGTAACTAAATAACTAAAAAAAAACTAAATAAATGATAAAAATTACTCATTGTATGTGGTTTTTCAAATAAAATAACTAATAATTACTATGTTTTTTTTTTTAATATTTGATGTTGCATATTTTGACACTTTCAGTGCACATTTTAAGCATTATTTATACATATTTCGAGGTTTTTATGTTACATATAATCTGGTCTCTATATATTACCAATCGATGTGGTAACAGAACTAATACTGTGAAATATATCAAATATGTCTTTCAGACGATCATAAAGGGAACACACAGTAGAATGGGGAAAATTATAGTATATTAGTTTTTGGTTCTGACAAATAAAAAAATAATGGAAATCTATTTATTTCTGGAACGTGAAAACTCTCGCGAGCAAATCAATTACCAACATCTTGTTATTAATCAGTTTAAACAAAAAGAACACAGAAATTCAGTTGCTCTGCTTTTCCAGAGTAGTAAAATTAAATTCTGTTAATAAGGTCTCGCGAGGTGTAGAAGCCTGTGGAGAAAACCCATCCGATTTAAGAGGATAAACCACTACAGAAGCCGAAAAATGGAACAAATTTTGGGAACTTTTTTCAAAGAAATTCTAGAATATATCGAAATTTGGCAAAAAGGTCTTTTTATACAAGTATTTAACAATGTGAATTTTTTCATAGCTGTACCAAACAAAGTGGCGGCGTCCCAAACTTTTTTCAGAGGCCCTCTATTTTTCATGGCTGTGTCACCGAACCCATAATTCCTGCAATTTTAACCTCACAATCAAGAAACAAAAAAATTTCGATACAGTATGATAATAGCTTCGACAGTTTGTAAGATTTTTTAAATTAACCTTTGCAAAAATGGCTTGCTTTTGAAAAAAAAAATGTGAATAAATGCCAAAAAAATCGCTAAAAAATTGTTAATTACACTTAAACTATGCAATATAAAAAAATTCTACGTACTGTTGAGGAGAAAATAGTTTTGAATATATAGTAAAAATTTTAAGTAAATCAAACAAAAAGTGTTTGAGATGTCGCTTCGACCATCCTGAAAAACATGGATAAATTCAATATACCTTTAATCTGCAATGCCTCCACCATACATTCTCCTTCCAAATTGTCATCCTCCTAGCTTCCCTTTCTAAGCAATTTTGCGTCGATTCTTACCTTTTATGTAGCTTCAGACAACGAGCTTTCCGCCTTGTCAATGCAACCCTTATTATAGGTAGATTTTCAAGCCATTATATGCATCGTTGTAGATGGAGATGGAGATGTACGTGGCTTCATCCAATATTGATTTACCACTTGCAACAGATTTCGGAGCCAATGCCCAGACAGTGGTACTGAGAGACTCATTACTATTTTGAGTGTACCCGCCTATACACCGAATGAGAAGATCGTCACAATTAAGCTCTCCATATACCGGTTTGATGGCATTGTATACTTCAACATCAAGAGCTGGCTTATGTGAATAACTATCAAGGGCATTGGCTGCTTTCGCTTTCTGCTACGAACACCACGAATTTTCTTCCTGCGGGCATCTATCGTGTTGAGGCTTGGCATCAGTTGATAATTTATGGTAGAACGTAGCCCATATTTCATTTCTCATTTTTTCTACTGAATCCGAGTTTCCAGATATCGCTAGTAATAAATGGAAAGTTCATCGATACGCTTATCAGTCAATTTGCCCTTTCAAGACCTTTTTTCTGTTTTTTCAAATTGCTTAGGCAATTATCCATCTGCTTTTGTATGTGATCTATACATTCTGTTTTTTGTAGTCACAGTCTCATACGGCTTAGCTTCTGTGACACCTTCGATGGTTTTTGAATCACCGTCAGAGCAGTGAAAGGGATCGCGCTACGTTTAAAGGACTCTTACAAATTTTTCCCTTGCATGAAACTTTGCCACATGATATTTTGATATTAAGGCACAGTTTAAACAGCATTTTTTTTGAATTTTTCAAAAGTTCTATTGTAATTTACTCCGTTAAAACTTAAGAATCTTAAGAAACGACATTTCTCTAATTTTCCAGAGTGCTGATGTTAGATAATTGAGGCACATTCTAATTTGCTTCGTACACGTGAATAATATAGTCTGCTTATGATCTAAAGGAAACCAAATTCTCGATTATATTTCACTAGAAGGCCTAGCCTTAGGTAATATCTTAATACTATAACATTAATATGATAGACAAACGTAAGTATGCAGTCCAGTGTAGTTAACCCATCCTAGAAAAGCACCGTTGATCCCATGATCGTGAAAGAAAAAAGTTTTACGTTTTAAGAATGACATAACATTACACTTGTCTGTAATATGTTTAAAGGTAGTTTGTTTTTGAGACACCAAGTATTTAGTTTCATGAGACCAAATTCAAGGCTCAAGCAATTGCTAGGGCTCCGTGGAAAGGAAAATCTTTAAATCGTCGCCATAAAATAGGGAGCTATCATTCAACCTACAAGTGATATCGTTTATAAAAGTGTTAAAAAGTAAAGGCTTAAAACGAACCGTACTACTACGAAATTAAGAATTAAACTAAGAAGCTGAATGTTCGTTTATATCCTAGAGTTAGTTGTGAATTTTTTGAAGCATGAATCGACAATAAGGGCTTAAAATCTCCCATCAGCTTTGAAAAGTATTACTTTATATATCAAAATTAGAAAAAATTCTGGTGGTCTATCAAATAACATAAGGCAACAGTCACAAAGATTCTTGTTTATAGTTTATAGTTAAATTTTATTAATCCGTTGCCGCTAAATATAAATTGAGTATTTGAGTTATTCGATTGGCTTTTATTTATAATATATTGATTTATTTCCAAAATAAGAAGGTGGTCGAAGAAATGCTAAAATGACAATTATATATTGTACAACATTATCTAACATTAATGGGTAATTTGTTACTGCTAATTACTTTTTCGCGCTCTAGAAATGAAAGGTACAAAATGTAAACTTTCTAATGAACTAAGTTGTTTTATATTTAAACCGGTCTCATTTAACAACTAATTATTTAAATTGACAATTGTAAAAATAAGTTAAGTTAAAAACAAATATAGGTGGAACAAAATCATCAAATCTAGATTTTGATTCTTCCCTACAGATATTCCGATTTGACCCACGTAGATTTTCTGTGGGAGTTTATAAAGAATAAAGTTATGGCTATAGCACCAACCGTAACTAAAAATAAGACATGTACTCCTACAGTATCAACTCCCAAATGTTAATTAGCGCAATCCTTATCAAAAAAAAAATTCCAAAAATATTTAAAAGTAAATAGGAGTCATTTTCAACACCCTTTAAAGCATGACCGTCATTCAATTTATGATAACTAGTGCTTTATTTTATTTTCCTCTTATTTTAGTAAAAGTCGTTTTCGTCAGAAAGTCTAAATTTGGAAAAAAAACCTTTTCATTTGATATTTCACAGTTGCTACCCATCATTCAATATATGAATAATGGGTAAATGTCAAAAATATCTTAAAATCTGTTCCCCTTATTCGCTTTATTACTCCACCAGTCTTTTATTAAAATATTTCAAACCGTTTTTCTTATATCGCCTTGCAACACTTTAAAATCCTCACCCTGTATATAAAAATTAACATTACAGATGGTGTGTTCTCTATTCTCATTTCCAGCCATCAAAAACCTAACTTCATCATTAAATTGTGATCCATTTTATTTTTAAAGTAAATTAGGGATAATAGAACACTGTAACAGCCTGATTCATTAAAAATGTTTAACTTTTAAACTCGATCTAATTGTCATGAAAGTTAGACTTTCTAGTCAGCCAATTTCGTTTTCCTTATAATATTGTTAGGATATACCTTGCAATAGTGAGACCAATCATCACACACGGGGTTGTTACCTGGAGTAAAAGAACGAATCTAGACAACCCGAGAGCTAATATCTCGAAAATTCAGAGACTAGCTTGGGTATGCATAACTCGAACAAAAGAAAACATGCCCAACGAAAGACAACGTATAGAATGAAAAAGGATAGAGTCTTAAATAATAGTCTCATTTGTCATCTAGATATCAACAAACCTCGGGCATCACCCAAGATGAAATGAAAAAGAAGTTCAACTTCGTGAAAAACTTTAACTCAAGGTTAATTCGAAAAAGCAAGTAAGATATTGATACTATTGAGAGACTCAACAGAGATTCTACTAAATGATACTAAGACCAAAACAACAGAAACTGGAGTAGATAGAAATCTTACCGGTCAAATCATCAAGTATTTTCCAGGTAGTAATTTACGCTAAAATGAAATGCGTTCCATGAGGAAAAAGCTACGGTAGACGAGAGATCATCATGTCAGATAGTCAAGCAGACATCAACAGGTTGAGTTCTTATGTAAACAGCTCCAAGATAGTTTGGAATGATTAGAGGAACAAAACGAACTAGGCAAAAACAGCACGGTTACTCTCCTGTGGGTGCAAAGTCACACTGGTGTAAAAGAAAATGAAATAGTAGACGAACTCTTAAAAAAGGGAACTAAAACACTATTTTGGGGACCTAAATATTTTGTGCAACAACGCTATACTGGAAGAACTAAAAAGAGAGTAAGAGAATATGAGATCCAGGGATTGGACAAATCTACAAGAAATGGACAAGCGAAGATAATTCTATGACTTGAAGAAATTCAAGGAACCTATTGGCCTAAATAAAAACCCAAGTAGAATTCTAGCAGGCACTGCCACCTTAAGAAATTTGAACTAGTAGAAACAGAAGAATTCAAATTTTGCGAAGTAGCGAACTTTCATCTCCATCCACATTCTTTCAGAATGCGTCTCTTGGTACCCCTGGGATGTGATATCTGTGTGTGATATATACAATCTAAAACCGTTCCAAATTCTGAGTTTCCAAGGAGAAATATAATTGGATGACCTGCTTCAGTCGATGAGGTGTCCCCAATAACTTAACTGTAGAAGAGGGAAAAAATATATGTTTCAAGTTGCATTACGCACGTCTCTACCTCCATATATACTGTTGTGGAACTTAACATCTTACCACCGCTTTCCGGCAAAACTGGACTTAAATAGATGTTCAAGTTTGTGGAAAGTACAAGAAGGATGTCTGGGAAAGATACCAGTGGATCCCACTGATGACTCCACCTCCGGTATCGGGACGAAACTTCCGTACATTTTAGGTGGTCGCAAATAGTTCGTTAGTTATATGCCCTTAACATCAGGGGCAGTACTAAGACAATACATATATACATATGGTTCACATATTGGTTGACTTATTGCTGCACTTGATAATTAAAAGGCTTTATTCAACCATAGACCAGCATTAGTTATGTTAATGTTAATGAAAGAATCGAAGAGATTAACTAAAAAAAATTAAATGACATTTTTAGACAACGACCGATAAAACAAAACCAGGAGAAACCTGGAGAAGAGTGAATTTGTTGGTTTTGGGTTAAAATTTTTCTCTACATAACAAAACGGAGGGCAAAAATTTGCTCTAAATTTTGCAACTTTGGTATAACCCAATAGAATTCAATTTACTTATTATTAGGCCGATAAAGATCAAAAAGTTGTCTACATTTTGAAAATCGACTCTTCTGCTTGTAAAAGTGGGTAAGTAACTATCAATGTTCTGAAGATTTTAATTATTTAAACCTAGTGGCGCATTATAATAAAGAAACAAATATCAAAATGTTAAAAACTACTTAGTTTTTAATGTATTTCTAATAGTACTAAAGCGTTATCGACCGTATAATGAAGAATACGTGACAATCACACTAAAGCTTCGTAATTAAAAATCCATTGTTTAATATTTGACATTAATTTACATAATTATTACATCAGAAATCTAAATTGAAAAAGATTCCCTTGGCTGGTCTAACAATTTATTTAATAAATACCTACAACTTTATTTTCAATGACACTAAAAACCGCTGATTGTTTTCAGTTTCTGTATCATTTTCTGTCATAGATATGTCAGTCTTGGGTGATATTAACTTCTAATACTCTAATTTAGAACTAAACTGGTCAGGTTGGATTGCTAGGAAAATAATGAAGGCAATTTTATATTATAAGCAAAAATTTGAAATAAAAAAATCCTTTTGGATAAAAATATTATATTATAAAATTAAATTGATTTACTAATGCCTTTCTATGATCAGATGCGAGTAGAACGGCCGTGAAACTGTTGAGTTCTTCAATGGGCTAAAGATCCAGAACTCCGCATTCTGCAGAATATTAAGGGACAAAAGGAATAAATATAAACTAGAAAACTCCGATTTGTCTCTTTAAGGGTAAATTCTTCAGTTATCTTGGATTGTTTAACATTGATAAAAAATAAATCATTAGTATTCACTGCTATGAAATTATTTCTTAGTAATATTACTAACCTTAATGGTTCATTTTTAAATACACGCAATTCCAAAGATTTGGTTTATCAGTGTTTTGAAGAAATACAGGCGGAAATAGATAAATCTACAAATTAGACTATCGGCAAAATAGTAAATTTAGAAATTAATTTTGACTTTGGAACTGAAACGGAACTACTAATGAAGGACATTTGAAAATTTACAAAAACGGCTGGTGAAATATTATTTTATTTCAGTAGAAAGTAATCTACAAGAAAACAAAAAAGTTTGAATGTTCCAAGGAGACTAACTTTAAATCGATTTTAATACAAAACATAAAATATGCTTACTTGTAATAAGTTAAGAAATATTAATAATTTAAAAATATATGTTTTTTTTTTAGGTTTTAATGGAGCACATTGCATATTGCATTATTTTTTTCTTATAATAGTAAATGTTGCATCTCAAAAACGTCATATTTCGAATTTTAAGGCATTTTAAAAACAATACATTTTACATCAATATCACTTGCCAATCCCTTAGTTAGTTTATTTATATTAAATAAAACTTTTATAAAAAAATTGTGCCGACTTCTAAAAAAGGCCAAGAATAACAGTATAAATTTTTATATGAAATTTAAATTTTTGAAATCGGCGCCAAATTAATACCTGACAAAATGTATGATTCAAATAAAAAGATTCAGAAATGTTTCTTTGTAATTGCTTTCTTGTTATAGCTTGTATGCATTTCGTGTTAGTAGTTTTTTGTTTCATTTAGTAATAATTCGGCGCAGGTTTCAAAAATTTCAGTTTCATATAAAAATTTATTGTTATTTTTCGCTTGTAAGCACTTTTTTCGTTATTTACATTCTCAAAATCCCCCATATATCAATTTTAAATAAAATAGAAAGATACTAAATATTTAGTCAGCCGTATTGGATCCTTTATATTGAATTCCTTAAAAATAATTTTAAAATCGTAATTTACACCTTCAAAAACCACCCTGTTCCAATTTTGGACAGAATCGAGAGATATGAAATATTTAGTCCGCCATGTTGAATAATTTAGAACTAAATTTGAATTCATAATTCGAATCCTCATCCTCAAAAGCCCCCCTATTTCAATTTTGGACAAAATCGAGAGATGCAAAATCATTAATATAATAAGTAATTTTAGATTAATTATGTACTACCCCGAAAACCCCCTTTAACAGTTTTGGAGAAAATCGGACAAAGCTAATTTTTTGTACGCCATATTATCAGTGCCACTTCCCGAACATAACGCAAAAAAATTTCATTTAAGTCGGTGCCGCCGTTCCGGAGAAGAGGTACAGTTTTTTTATATTTAACATCATACATAGAGGCTTTATTATAAGAGATGAAAAGAAAAATTTGAATACGAAAGTTGTAGGATGTAGATCGTTACCTTAAAAAAATATTTACCGCCCTTTTTTGGGACACTTTGCATAAACTGTTTTTATAATGTACTCTATGCAACACCATTAACCTATTAAACTTTTATATAGCCGCAATTAAATACCTGAATAACAAAAGGATACCTTTAGGTATCTTAAGAAATCTCAGAAATGAATTTCTGGGATTATTTAAGGAGACAATGTTCTATAAGGTTTCGGAAAATACAGGGTGTTGAAATAAAAAAAATCTTTTTCCAGATATTTCGAGAAGCTTTGAAGAAATTGTTTTGGAAATGTGGTCGAATATAAATTTAAAAAACTGTAGTGCTAAGATATGGGGTGTTCAAAAGAAGGAGTAACATGCAAGCAATATTTTTTAAAATCGGAAGCAATCGGAAAATAACTAAATATATTATTGACACGCTTTATCCAAAATATTATATTTAGACTAGAATTCATAAAAAAGTAATCTATGGATTGTTCCACATTCACAACCTCTTGATTAAAGAAAAATATTTTCAAAAGTTGATATTTTCCATCCACTACTTCTGGGACTCCCAATTTCGAAATGTGAGGATCTGGACTGGTTTTTACAATTTGGGTTTAATTCTGAATATCTGGGAATTATTATTGAGATCGGCAATATACAAAACAGTAAACTGTCAACTTTTATATGGTTAATTTACTTACCTTTTCGTCCTTACTACAATGTATCTGGACCAATGTCTAAACCAATCAATGACGTAGCGAAGGCTCCGCAGGGCCCGCGGTGCGAGGGAGACCCGCTCACCCAAAAAAATTTTTAGAATTTAATTTAATCAATCCCCAATATACTTGCTACTTTACAATCCATTTAACGCAATGGACACGTATGTAACGCAGAGCGTTTAGATTTATATTAAATGTACATATATTAAGAAATCACTTTAAGACTGACTAATAAAACCCATTGAAAGCAAGGCCTCTGTGACAGTCTATATGAGTATCTATACTCACGGCGTGCAGGAAGCAAATTTAATTTAAAGTAAAATATCGACAGAATCAGTTTTAACAGAGACCTGGGTATTAATTTGTAGTACTCAATACTTTCTTGTTTGAAATCGTAGTTGATCGTTGACGTTTTCTCCATTTAAAAAGCGGGGTAAAATTTTTCCTATTTAAAAAACATTGTAAATGAAATAAAAGCGATTACTCGCAATTAAATTGTTGTAGAACTGCAAGTTTTGGAGCTTTTTGGATGTTTAAAAAAATGAATTACGGGTCTTTTGAAGACGCTGTTTCTGCTTTTCAACCGTTCAGAAAGGTCCAAAACTCGGTTCGCAAGAGGCATTTGCCAAAAAATGTTTGTCAAATCTCGAGATTTAGAGGTTTTTAGACATTCAAAAAAAGAAATTCTACATATTTTTAAAACGCGCAGTTCCTTTTTTTAATCGTCTAAAAAACTCGAAGCCTCGAGATTTGACAATCATTTAAAGTTGAAATAAACGAAATTACCATTTAGATTTTTTATACCTTATTTGTTTATATGATGGCGAGTACTAGAGCTTTTCGAACGTCTAAAAAATGAAAAGAAGTATCTTCAAGAGACGCGTAATTTTTTTTCCGAACGTCTAAAAAGCTCTAAAACTCGCGATTCTAAAGGCGATTAAAGTTAGAGTAGTTGCTCGCCCTTGTATTACAAGGACGCAAGTAACAATTAGCAGCTTTAGTTACATTATCTATAGAATGCGAAAGAACTAAAAAACTTGATATAAGTCTAGTTATCGAAGAATTTGCAAATAGAAAGCCAAATGTTTGGAAATATTTCATAATAACACATAAAACAATATCTTATTATGCATTTGATGCTTGTTTTCACGTGTATAAATAAAATTACTGTCATTCAAATCAATGTACACCTGTTTTTTTTTTATTAAATAACATTATTTTTAACTGTGCCCTTAGAAAGTTAACGTATTACCTTTATTAAAACATATGTTGTCAATAACACACCCCAGGCACAGCGCCTGGTATATGTGAGTGTGGGAGGTTGATTTTCGGTTTAAAATCTTGCTTTGCTCGCCTGGCTGCTCTGTAATGGATATCGATGTAGCTGCGTATAGGGTATGTGATTTTGAGCGCTTGGATTTTGCCTTACAATCTTGCTTCGTTCGCCTGCTATAGGTATATTCTTTCGAGTAATTATCGCTTTCAGTTCTGTCACTTGAAGTGATCATGATCACTTCAACCCAATGACAAGTAAATGCATATTCAAAAGAACATGAAGTTATCAGTTTCACTTTGTTCACTTTGATCAGTGATAATGTACTCAAAAGAATACAGCCTATGTAACGATTATCGATCTCGTAGTGCGTGGAGTATGTTGGTTTGGGAATTCAGGTTTTGGCTTAAAATCTTGCTTCATTCGCCTGTCGGTGGATGTGGTCATGTGGATTTGGCAGCTTGGATTTTGGATATACACTTTTAAAAACTGTCTACTGCGTAACGAACGTCGATCTCGCCACGCGTGGGGTATGTGGGATTAGAAGCTTGACATTTAAACGTTGATATTATGATTAATGAGTGTCAAAAACAACCTGTGTTACAGTTTATTTAGCATTTGAACTAAATTCTATTACTAAATTAAAAAGGGGGCTCCATTGAGACTTCACGGGGGGGGGGGGCGAGGTTTTAGCCACGCCACTAAAACCAATATATTAATTTCTCTTAGGTTTCTATTTTTTTATGTAGTCATTGATCCCTCATAATTCGACCACCCTGTATATTTGGATTTCCCTTTCGGAACATTTAAAATATAAATTAGTAATAAAAACAAATTAGGATCAGGATTAATACCCCAATTACTTTTCATTTTCGTAAATGACCATATTTAAGGCATTGAGCAAAATTGTAAAGTATTGAGAAATAAGAATTTTACTGTGATTACATTTTAATGCCGAAAATAAACCATTGGAAGAAACTAATAAAATGAATTTTGTCGGAGTTTATAACCCCTTTCAAGACACGCTTAAGCTGACTGTGAATGCTTTGTCGACCCTTAGGAGTTTTATGGTTTTATATTTCTTGTTTTGAAAACACTAAAGGGCTTAAAGTTACTGTTCACTCCTTCGAGGAAAATATAATTTGCAAATGGTAACCGTTATGCAAATTATCTAGCCATTTGTATAAAAATAGGTTCGCAGCAGAATAGGTAAAGTAGGTGACTTGTCTAAAAATCTAGGTCAAATAATCAATAGAATTTAAACAGAACCCTGATATTCTTACTTGGTTATTCATTTATTTCAGAGATATTTTTTTAAAATTCTTTCGTCATTTTATTCACAAGGAAGGTACCGAGATATCCAGCTCCGATTTGGTGAAACTTTAATATATAGTTTATTTTTTTATCGACGGAGCATCATTTTAAGGGGATAAAAACCTCCCCTAATCTTCATTCATACAAACATTTTTTTAAATTTCTCATGTTCTAATTAAGATATCCTTAAAAACAAACTGAAAATTATTTGTTATTTAAAACGAAGTGAAACCATGGTTATTTCACTTCCAGGCATATCATTCGGTAAGGGTAAACATGTACTCCATTCACATATCTTATTTCTAAAAATCATGAAATGAAACGGAATTCTATGAAAATGCTTTTTTTATTGATAATATATGAGTAAGGCTGACGTGTTTCCAAGTTTTCGAAAAAGATTTAACAAGGGGTGAATCACCGTAAGTTCTTTTTTTTATATCTTAAGTTCTAATCGAGATATTTTCATAAAACAATATGGGGCTTCTACTTGTTATTTAAAACGAAGCAAGACTATATGAAATTTCATCCCTGCTTCCTTCACATATTTTTATTCTAAAAATTATGAAATGAAACGAAATTTTTTGAAAATGTTTTTTATGGATAACATAAGCAATTAAAGTTGACCTAATTCAGGGTTTTTGAAAAAAAGAAACTAATAAAAGGGGCAAATCGCCCCAGATATATTTTTTATATCACAAGTTCTAATTGAGATATCTTCAGGAAACAAAATGAAAATTATTTGATATTTGAAACGAAGTAAAACTATGGTAGTTTTATTTCCATGGATATGATCCCTTATTTGCCTGCACTTCTTTCAAATATCTAAAATCTAAAAATTATGAATTTTTTTTGAAAGTACTTTTTTATGAATAAGATAAGCTAAAGTTAACATTTTTCATGCTATTTTAAATTTAATTTATTTTTCTACTTAGCCTCCTTTTAAAGATATATTTCAGAGCCCTTCTTTGCGCCAGGCGCTTTCATTCAAGCCAAAAGCGACTTTATAGTAGTAAGAAATTTTTGAGGGTTGGGAATATAAGGCATATAGCACTACTTCAGACTTCAAATCGTTAATTTTTGACCATCATCATAAAAGTCTTTGATACTGTGTCGATTTAATTTTAAGCAACAACATCAACAGTAACAAATTTCTTACCATGTTCAAACAGAATCATAATGATACAACTAAACAAAAGAAAGTAAAAAAAAAACATACAAGTTCATCATCTAACTGCCGACAAACCGGATAATATAATAGATATTATAAATCCACTAAAACACAAGATGTGACAATTATAATGGAAGATTTTAATGCGAGAGTAGGGGAGAGGAAAGTGAGGAATGCACGGAAGGTTATGGAGTGGGAAGTAGGAATAAGAAAGCAATAGATTCATTGAACTCTACCAAAACAAAACGGATAAAGAGAAATATATTGTAAAAAACCAGTCAATTCAAAAAGATATAGAGAAGCAACTATATCCGCCAACACATTCCCTAGTGCCGACCTAGGATGAGATTATAATCACATAGTTACTAAAATTATAGTCAAATGAAACTAAAGAGGAGAAGAACAAAAAATATAGAAATTGGCATTACTAAATTAAGGAATACAATCACAAAACACAGAAAATTAACAAAGTATTTATCGACATGAATGAAGAAATTCTCCGAAATACTGAAAAAGGTAAATCTCTTTCAATGGAGTGAATAAACCAACAAGATGTAAGAAGAAATAGTGGATGACAAAAGGGAACCTAGACTTAATGGACGAAAGATAACAGCTCAAAAACAGAAACGGAATCCTAAGTATAAAAAATCAAACAAACGAAAGAAAATTGGATAACAGAAAAGTGCAAAAAGACATAAGAGGATATCAAAGAAAATAAGACAGTTAAATAAAAATTAATTAAAACCTATAGGCAATAACTTACAACAATAGAAAAAGAGAACCGCGGATCTTGGATACTAAAACGAAACTACAGAGATAGACAAAAAACAACAATGAATTTTTTGGCGATAATAGAACAGAATAAATGGAAATTGAAGTTGAAGAAAGCGAAATTTTGTAGGTATTGAAAGCAGAAATAAATACAACCCTAAAAAGTAACTTAAATGTAAAATCAGTCATACCGTGGAGATTCTGCTGGATTTATTTTACGGAATATATAAAACAACAGGCTTCTTTCCATCTTTTGCGCTATCCCCAAAACCACAAATATTAAAGACTGCAGTGAATACATAAGATTATTTTTAATCAATTATGTACTCAAGTTGTTCTTAAAAATAATACATGGACGCATTAATAAAAAAACTAGAAGAATAAATATATGATAGTCAATTTGGGTTCAAAAACAGACTTGGCACCAGAGAAGCATTGTTTGTGCTTAATATATTAGCACAAAGATATATGGATATGAATATTTATATACAAGCATTGACTTCAGAAAAACTTTTGATAAGGTAACACATGAAACACTAGGCGACGTTATATAAAATCTCCTATAGTAGATGGCACTTCAAGAAGAAAAAGATATAAACCTTATTGCTAGGAGCAGTACCCTGATGAAAGCGGCGTTTCTTTGATAAACTTGGTAATTTTTCTTTGATTTTTTTATTTTAACTGACCCTGAAGGACAGTATAATATTTGACGTTAACCATCCAACCTATTTCTAGATAATTTGCAAATTTCTTTAGCGTCCCAACAAACAGTTATCATGACCTTTTCTGTAGATGGGGCGCGTTTTTTAAACTCGATTAAAAATTTTGAAATAAAATGGTTTTATTTAAAACACTTAGCATTTTTAATCGCTTGAGAAATAGTCTTTATCCTATAAGAGGCAGTCGTAAGTATGTCAATCCGATTTTAGGATAAAAAAAGAGGTGAAAAGCATATGTATTGTATTGTGCATTTTGAAAATACAAACGTAGGGGCCCTTTCATTGAATCTAATTCGTTCAATGAATGAAAAACTACCACTAAATACACTAAAATAAACCATCGTTTTACTTAAGAATATTATTTTACCTAATTTATTAGTTTAGAATTCAGATAAATAATCCTATTCAGAAATTAAGTTGTTTTAGATCTGAAAGACAAAAACTGCATATAAATGAAAATAAAAATATTACGAAAAAGAGATTTAAGTTTTATAACACTTTTTGTTGAACCAAACAATAAAATGTTTATTAAACATCTTGTAGAAATACTTCTTGAAAGGGATGTACTGAAAAACAGACCACCAAAGATTAATAAATCCTTTTAGAACATGTCAACGATGGTTACAGTTTGTCCATTTGTACTTTTCCAAACTTCTGTGAAAAGGGAATTAGTATTAAAATCTTTATCTTTTGAAGTAAATGTCATTTATGTAAGAATGAAAGAAACTAAAAGTTTGCGTAAATGATTTTTAACAGTATGGGGTTAAACAGTGATTATATTAGACGTTTTGTTAGTAAACCTTAAACTTAAACTACGTAGTTTATTTCAGTCGTTTATTTGCAGAATCTTCTATTGATCCAAAATTAACAGAATTAAATTATATTTCGGTTTGTAATGTCTATACGTAGAAAGATCATTAAGTATGAAAATTTAATATTTTAACAATAATACACGTCCTACATTAATTTGAAATTTTTATCCTGTATAAAAATTCATAGAATCTACTATTAGACATAAGAAAAGGAATACAGTAAAATTCCTCTGATTTTTTGTCTGCTTAGAATTTAATTGTGTTCCTTATTCGCTAATTAAAATTTTTCTTAAATTTAAGTATTTATTCAGATTTAGATAAAATGTACATGTTATGGAATAGAAATCATGAAAAATTCTTCCACGGGAAATACGAATGAATTATAAAATTTTCACTATTTATATTGTCACATAGGGAAAAATATAAAAACATAATATTTCATAAATTTGCATTTTCCAATTTTACAAATCTTTTATTTTAAATTTAAACAATAACAATCACGTCACCTCCTATAATTTAATAACCTTTTAATTATGAAATGTTATGTTTATTCACTGACCGTCGATCGTGCTAATTCACCAAGTCAGCAAGGTCGCTTTCCGGGTCATGAGGGATCGAGGTTGTAGGAAGGCGATTCGTTGACTTGATGAAAAAAAGCAAACAGGATAAAAAGGACGGACATGCTTGGGACGGGGTTCAATTGGTTCTATCTGTTCAATTGGTTCTATCTGTTCAATTGGTTCTATCCGGTCAATTGGTTCAATCTGTTCGATCGGTTGAATCCTGATGCTAGTCTATCGCGACTTAGTTAATTATTAGTGAAGCGAGAATCCCAAGCATGTCCCAGTCCTGAGCAGGTCGACGAAAGAGTATACTAGTGACAACCCCCGTGAAGAGTGCCAGGAAGATAACCTTAATGTAAGTCAAACATCTAGTCACAATTATGTATAGTCCAAAATGTTAATTTTTAATTAAACTATTTTTTTATATAATCCGTGGTAAAGAGTTTATTTTGAGTGCAACCTCTGAAGACCAAATTCCTAAATGCTACGTCCCTAGTCACACCTCAAAACTGGGCGTGACAATGTGGTGGAGGCGCCGTGTTTATTCCTAGTGCCATATTTTCTATGATTCATTACCAATTTATTCAATTTTTATATACCATTTATCTGTGTAATTAAAAAGAAACAAAAGTAAGAATCTGGTCTAAGTGAGATTACCGATTTCTAAAATATGCTCTTCATTACTATTATTATTATTTTAACTATAACATCTTGGGCGTGACAATGTGGTGGAGGCGCCGTGCTTCATAAACCCTGACTCCGGGTCCTTTTAAATTCAAAATAATTTTTTTTTTGTAAAGCTCCTTACATTATAACAATGTGGTGGAAAACTAGTGACAGATCTTTCTGCAATTTTAACTAGCCTTTTTGTAAAACTCCACGCACCATGACAATGTTTTAGATGCGTCTTTATAAATTCTAAGTAACTTTTTTGTAAAGCTCCTTACACCATGACATGGTGGAGGCTTGCAATTTTTCTAATACCGCAATTAATTATTCTAAATATTTTTTTTTTATAAAACTCCGCTATGACAATGTAGTTAAAATGCCGTATTTAAAAAGCAGCAAACGTCATGTCATCTATGATTTAAAACCAACTTATTCATTTTTTACATACCATTTAACTACGTAATTATAGAATTAAGAATTTGGTCTAAACGAGATTACTTATTTCTAAGATATTCTCTTCACTATAATTATTAATTTAACTATAACATTTTGGGCTGTTTATTTAAATATGTTTTAGATTTAGCTACTTTTACCCTACTTATTCCAGTTAGAATGTTAAAATTTTCTAAAACCGTTTTGTTATAAAACAAATTAAGATTTTAAATATATAAAGAATATGGAAAACATTTAAACGATAATACTGGGAATAACTAGGTTAAAAAAGAAAACTTATTTGATTTTAAAACTTTAGGGTTAAATTTAATCTATTAAAATATAGGATTTAGGGAATTTGATACATATTTTTACATATATAAAAATATTTATATACTCAGTCGTGGCACAAAAACCTATCTCTTACAATTTTTACTTCTATCTCTTGCATCAAATTATATCGCTAATGTTAAGAGTCAGGCACAGTTAACTTATTGCTACACAAGCAAATAGAAATGCATGCGATATGTAATTACTAGTTAATATTGTTCGTAAAATGTCAGGAGAAATGGAATTCTTACAAACAAAAGTTTTTTTACAATTTTTAAAAAATTTATAAATAATATATGTCAAATGTAAATAACTGCTCCAAATAAATAGGGTAGTTTCTTATTTATTCTATTTTATAAAACTAAAATTTAATCGTATAAATGTAAACTTTTTTTCATAAAATACAAAAAAAATTGAAAAATTTGAGAAATTAAGAATTACTTTTTAAATTAAATAAGGTTTTGTTCCTTAATATTTAGAAATTTAAATATTGAAAAATAAAACAAATGTCTATGTACATATATTTATACATACCAACTGTAGTATAAAAATTTCATCTATCATCACATTTATTGGGTTTATAATAACACCTAATAGAAAAATATAAACATAAGTTTCATAAGACTGCATAAACAATCAAGGTATAAAATTTTATCATTAATGAATGGTTTAGCAAAACAACGAGGGATATTTATATACTGAAACTAAAGTTAATAATTTTTTTCCTTCTTTTTTTTAAATATAGATTTCCTTTATTTGCAATTTTACTACATAGAAGTCAAAGCCAAGGCAGTTTGTAAGTCACACACAACGAAACTAGTCCATTAATTTATACAAGGGTAACTAATCCCAGATTTTAGGACTAGGGGAAGAAACAAGAAACCTCTGACAGGAAATAGCCATTCCTATCACAGAATTTTAAAAATATTTTGACCTTCCCGTAATAATTATTTTTTCTTTCTTTTTTCAGGCATCTAACCGTACTATACAAATAGTATGTTATTCTTTCGAATTTAATTGAAATAAAAGTATTAGTCACAACAATAACTAAATACAAAATACATTGAAATGTCCGAACGTTAACGGAAAATTTTACATAAAATTGTGCAAAACAAAGTTGCACTAGAGATACTTGATGTAAGAATCATCTATCACTATCTCCTTTTTATAATTAAGACACATAGTATGCCCAAGTTGTCTTGCAAAAATTAATAATGTTAGAGTGTATTTTTACTTTGTTATTTAAGCCAAAACTTTCGGTATACCTTAAAAAAGAGTTCTTGGATAAATATCATTGTAAATTACATAAACTCTAGAGTCCTAGGACAGTACCAAAATAAGGTATCCATTTGTAAATGCATATGTAAATGCATATAAAATATTTGTTATATAGTAAATATTAAATACGTTAATAATACGTAAATATATGTAATAATAAGTTAGGTACTTAAATATAGTACCATGTAATACGTATCTAAAAATGATACATTTTTTTTATGGCGTAGGTAGGAGATAGGGGCATACAACCGATAGATGGTTTTTCAAGTGCATCTCAAAATCCTACGCAGATAATTAATAATTTTAAACTGGTATAAACAATACCCCATTATATATAAATCAAATAGGTCCCTTAGAACCACTAAGGAATTGTAAATTTATCATGTGAATTGTTAAAAGTTAGAAAATAATATTTTTTCCTTTACAAACTAAATTTGTACTTAGTGACGTTTCATCTTAGCTGCCTAACATAAGTAATGTAATAATTAATATAAGTTTAAAGCATCTCGACACTTAAAATCCTTTGCCTTTTGCATTGAAAACAATGCTTAAATTAAGTCATCATTCATTTTTAGTGCAACCATTCATACCATAAAATTACTTTGTAAACTGTTAAAAATGTTCTTGTATAAAAAATTGTGATTTAGTATAGAAATTTAGGTATAAGACAAATATATTACGTTGATACGTAATCTCACCACCACTGTCTGCACGTATGAAGCAAACTGGAGGCATGTCGAGCCCAATAAATGGTCCACGAGTTCTATTGACGCACGCAGCTCTATACCAGCGCAGTCGGCAGACCCCGCTGCGACTTCATCTATGCCTACACATCCATGAACACTCATCTTTTACAGCTACAGTATCTTCTACTGCCAGACCAGAAGTCAACGGAATAAGGAAAGTTTAAGTCAGGAGTAACATGCTACATGTATCTCACAACCTTAGCTACTGGAATTCGGCAGAGAATGGAGTGCACTGTAGGTATGGGCAGTCAACGCAGGGGGCTTAT
Organism: Diaprepes abbreviatus; assembly: GCA_034092305.1. Taxonomy (NCBI): domain Eukaryota; kingdom Metazoa; phylum Arthropoda; class Insecta; order Coleoptera; family Curculionidae; genus Diaprepes; species Diaprepes abbreviatus. The sequence continues at coordinate 10,982,491 of JASJET010000228.1, forward strand.
AGACGTCAAGAGTCATTCGACGCGTTGCCGACCTCGGCTGGACAAACGATGTGTGACGTCAGAGGGTTCCGACCAACGGTAGGAGTAAGGAGTACTACAACATCAGCGTAAATGGTATCCACTCTTTCGACTCACCGGACAAGGCAACACGACAGCATCCTCCAGACAGACTCTTAAAAAAGTGATTTAGTGCAGTGGTGCGAAGCTTTGACAAACTTTTAAAAGACTTTTTTTGTGTAATTAAGTTCGTTTTTTTAGTTTAGTAAACAGAGAGTCATGAAATAGGAAAAAAGTAGAATTTTTTGTTTCTATTCAATTTTAAGTCATATTTTTTTTCAGTTTCTACTTTTTTTCTATTCATCGCTGGGGTCCAGCTCTCTAAGACCGGGGGATGTGTCACATAGGGAAAAATATAAAAACATAATATTTCATAAATTTGCATTTTCCAATTTTACAAATCTTTTATTTTAAATTTAAACAATAACAATCACGTCACCTCCTATAATTTAATAACCTTTTAATTATGAAATGTTATGTTTATTCACTGACCGTCGATCGTGCTAATTCACCAAGTCAGCAAGGTCGCTTTCCGGGTCATGAGGGATCGAGGTTGTAGGAAGGCGATTCGTTGACTTGATGAAAAAAAGCAAACAGGATAAAAAGGACGGACATGCTTGGGACGGGGTTCAATTGGTTCTATCTGTTCAATTGGTTCTATCTGTTCAATTGGTTCTATCCGGTCAATTGGTTCAATCTGTTCGATCGGTTGAATCCTGATGCTAGTCTATCGCGACTTAGTTAATTATTAGTGAAGCGAGAATCCCAAGCATGTCCCAGTCCTGAGCAGGTCGACGAAAGAGTATACTAGTGACAACCCCCGTGAAGAGTGCCAGGAAGATAACCTTAATGTAAGTCAAACATCTAGTCACAATTATGTATAGTCCAAAATGTTAATTTTTAATTAAACTATTTTTTTATATAATCCGTGGTAAAGAGTTTATTTTGAGTGCAACCTCTGAAGACCAAATTCCTAAATGCTACGTCCCTAGTCACACCTCAAAACTGGGCGTGACAATATAATATAAAAAAAATTGAAAAAGGAAATTTAAGGGATCAAAAATGAATTCATCGATATCTTAGTGAACTAAATGACGATCAGAGTACAAATTCTTTACCTTAAATAGCCTCAAGAAAGTTAAATAAGCCAATTAAACAAATCCCACTTATATGAGAGGAAAATTGAATTTAGACACAAGAAAACATATTCCGTCCTAGTGAAAAACTGATAGAAATGAATTAAATTGAACTAACACAACACTCACAAGAATTTAAACTAGTGACACCCAAGGAAATAGTGAAAGAAATAAAAGGAAGTAACCGCCCTAAAAAGGCCACAAAATTTACCCTAATTACTGAAGAAATTATAAAACAACAACCAAGAACTAACGCTGTAATAAGTATATCGTTTAGGTTGAAACACGTAGCAATTTCATGGAAGACGGCAGAAGTAATAATACTACCAAAACCAGGGAAACCTGCAAATGAAGTAAAGTCCTATAGGCCTATATCACGTCTACCTGTGATATCAATTTGAATTTCATAACAAACATGCCAAAGTCGATCAAAAAGAGAAATGAAGCTCGGGTATTTTTTTGGACGTGGCCCAAACCTTTGACAAAGTCTGGCATAAAGTGAAGAAGTAATGTTAAACAATATTTTTTTTTTAATTCAACAGAATAACAATATAAATTTTTACATGAAATTTTTGAAGTCGACCCCAAAGCAATGTCTAACAAAATATGGTTCACATAAAAAGATTAAAAAATATTTTATTTGTAATTGCTTTCCCACCGTGGTTTGTATATATCTCGTGCTAGTAGTTATTTATGTTTTATTTAGTAATAATTTGACGCCGACTACAAAAAATTTCAGTTTCATGTAAAATATATATGATATATTTCGCTTTTTAATGCATTTTTACAAATCTTTTTTTTATAATAAATTAAATTTTCCGATTTTTGGTTCTGAATTCTTTATGATATTCATAAATTATTTTAACCAAATAATAATAGTACGCGAGCCAAGTACAGATTTTGTAAATCATTTCCTTCGAGGCGATAACTCGTGAAATGCTTTAGAGAAAGTCGTAAAGCATCGTGAACGTCAGCTGCAACTCCGTGGGTGGGTTGAGCAGTGGCGCCCCCCCCCCACTCACATAGAATAAAATATTTTTAATCATTTCCTCCTTATTGAAAATTTGTCAAATGATAGTTGACACAATACTTTAAAGAAATCAGTGTTGTTTTCCTTACGATATTGTTATAATTTATATTACATGCGTCAACAAATAAATGTTTATATAAGGTTATCGAGGATGCAAATACAGAGAAAAATTTTAAAAATCCACAATAGCTATGGTTGTTACTTGAAAACTAACAGAATTTTCTAGTTTTGTTGGTTTAGAAATAAAATAAAATTTATATTTATCCTTGTATTTTTGGGGTTCAAAATTATTACTGTTGAACTTATAAATTTTAATCCTTCACTGTCAACTTAGACCGGTTTTAAATTAGACCATGTTAGTGAGTTAAGGGGCAAATTTTTAATCTGTAGAAATCGTTTTAACTGTCCTGAATCATGTAACTGACGTTCAAATCAAAATCCCCAAATAATAATGAACCAACTGACTAAAGCGATTTGCAAATTTGTTTTTTTCTGAAAATGGTTAAACATAATTTCCTCAAAAAGTAGTCATTACAAAGCCTTTAGCTATCCCCATATCGTAGTAAATATTAACAATAAGTCTATGCGGGACCCCGACAGACCTAAGAGTAGTACGCGGCGCGCCCTATAGTGTCGAAGGCCATTAAAAACTTTCCGAGTGAGAAAATATATTAAAGGCATACAACGTTGCCAAACGTAGGATGCCCGGAAGCCGAAGGGAGAAACAGTAAGTGTATTAGAAAAACGCCTGGAAATCGACATGACAGAGCAAATATACTATTTGAATATTTACAAGCGAGCGCTCCGGTGTGTAGCGGCCAACGAACTCAACCAAAAATATTCAAAAATATACAGAGTTTAAAATTCTGCTAATATCCAAGCCCATATTTAAAGAAAAATTTCCAAACGTCCGTATACGACGGATGCTTGGAAGATTGCAATTTGATAATGTATGCACGCTCGGAGTATAGTTAGATGTATATATATATATATATATATATATATATATATATATATATATATATATATATATACATATATATATATATATATATATATATATATATATATACATATATATATATATATATATATATATATATATATATATATATATATATATATATATATATATATATATATATATATATATTGAAACCTGTCGCTGGTTCGCAGTCTATAAACAAGATTAGTATATCTTGCAATAATTCCACGGTCTCAAAAGAGTATCTATCTTATCCAAAGTTGTAAACATCATTAGAAAATTAACAACTATAAATTCTTTGATCTGAGAATTCTCCAAATACTAGTTTTTAATGAAACTGTGTGAAACAAATATTTAGCCTGTCATAGTAAATCTGCTATCTTGACCGATATTTAAAGAACTTAAGAAGTAAATTTTTCAGTTTGATATTTTTCATCCTACATTTTGAGTTTGTATACGCCCCAAACATCTCTAAATTCATTCATTTTCGTAACCTACGACGCCGAAAACTAGTTAATACCAAAGTGGAAAAAATAATAATTTCTTGAAATTTTCAACCCACCATAATGGATGATCCGCTACATTGAATTTCAAAAAAATAATTTAACCTCTAAATCATTTAAATCCACACCCTCGAAAATACCCTAGTACCAAAATTGAATAAAATAGAAAAATATAAAATTTGTAGGTCTCTTTATTGAATCTGCCATATTGAATGTTTTAAAAATAATCTTAAATTCGTGATTTACACCCTCCAGAACTTTCTTATATTAATTTTGGAGCAAATTGAGATATATAAAATTTTTAGGATGCCATATTGGACCCGCCATATCGAGTTTTTCAAAAATAATTTTTAATTCGTATTTAACGCTTCCAAAAATGTTTCAATATCCATTTTAGACAAAATCAGGAGATATAATTTTTCAAATCCATCATATTGAATCCATCATATTTAATTTTTTAAATAATAATTTTAGATTCGTTATATGCAATTCCAAAAACTCCGCCATATCAATTTTGGAGAAAATCTGAAAAAAATTTTTTTTTTTTGGTCGCCATATTTGATCTCCCATAGTGTATTCTTTAAAAATAATTCCAGATTCGTTATGCGCGACTTCGGAATCCTCCCCATATCAATTTTTGTGAAAATCGGACAAAATTTATTCTTTTGTCCGCATTATTATAGTGCCATCTTGGATTTTATTGCGCCGATTTCGTCCAAAATGATATAAGAGCACCACAGCAACTTCTTGAATGTAAGGTAAAAAAATTTCATTCAAATCAGTACAGTCGTTCCGGAATATAAGTCGATTAAAAATAAAAACTGTTTTAAATTGCAATCAATTAAATAGTTTTTGATTTACTCATTAACTAAGCACTTTTTTGAAGACGACGTCAAATATGATTCCACACTTCACAAAGATATTTAACCTAAAAAGAAATGGAACAGATCAAAATGATATGAAACTGAAGTCGGTTAAAAATATCAATTTACCTAGATTTAATTTAAAAGTAACTCTTTTAACAATAATGGAATCAAGTTCTAGAGAGTGCTAAGTAAATAAAAAAGTCAACAATTACTAAATTTACTGCAATTTAAAACAGTTTCAAAGCGCTTTGTTTGATGATCTTCCAAGGCGCGTATTTTTTTTATATGTTTCTCTTACTTTTTATAGTTTATTCTTTTAACTGCGTGGCAATTTTTTTTCTGTTTCTTGAATAGTTCGGCTGGAGCAACAAAATCGTTTTCATTACCATTCGACAGCAACAAAATATTTGACGACGAATAACTTTCTATATTTTGGCTACTCCAGGTAGGGTGAGGGGGAGGGGTGTGGTTTTCGGAAAACTACCCTCTGCTTATCTTAAATAAACAAATTAGCAGCAAAAAAAGCCTTTTGATTTACATGAATATCTCTATTCATCTATGAGATATGGTTATGGTGATTATAACCCCAGGTTTATGCTGACGCAGTCTTTGTTTCTTGAAACCGGCCGGAGCAACGTAACCCTTTCCGGTATGAATCATCATTCACAACATGTTTGACGACGATTAGCTTTGAAAATTTTCTTTTATTGATTTTTGGCCATTCCAGGAAGGGTGAGGATATGCTTGGATCAAAGGAGATGGTTTTCGAGAAACTACCCTCTGTCTATCTTTAATGAACAAATTTCTCTTCACTCATTAGATACTGGTTTATGCTGAAGTAGCTATTGTTTCTCTGGAATAGCTCGAGCAACAAAATCACATACAAAAAAAATATTTTTAATCGGTTCCTTCTGATTGAAAATTTGTCAAATGATAGACGACACAATACTTTGAAGAAAAAAAAAGTCAGCTAGCTGTAAATGTAGTGTGTAGTGGTGGACTATATGTCAGTTGGTAACAGGAACATGAAAAAAAACTCTTAGACCTGGTCTAGTAGCCATGAAAGTTAGATCTTCTAGTTGATCAGTGTTATTTTTCTTATGATATTGTAATAATCTATATTACATGCGTCAACAAATAAATGTTTATATAATATTATGAGGGATGCAAATACAGAGAAAAAGTTTTAAAATCCGCCATTGCTATGGTTATTACGTGAAAACTAACAGAATTTAGTAACGTAACCTTTTCGGGTATGAATCATCATTCACGACTTGTTTGACGACGATTAGCTTTGAAAATTTTCTTTTATTGATTTTTGGCCACTCCAGGAAGGGTGAGGATATGCTTGGATCAGAGGGGATGGTTTTCGAAAAACCTCCCCTCTGTCTATCTTTAATGAACAAATTTCTCTTCACTCATCAGATACTGGTTCATGCTGAAGTAGCTATTGTTTCTCTGGAATAGCCGGAGCAACAAAATCGTTTTTAGCGACTCAAATTAGCAAAAATTATGATGTCGTTATGGTATCGACGATATAAAATGTCTACCGCCACTTGATATACATCATGTAAATTGACACACGACGTGCGTCTGTCCGTTCCTTCCCAAACATTTATTTGCATGAGTCATTTTAAGTATTATTTTCCTTGCCCCACACTGAACAAAATCTAACAAATACTTCGCGTTGACTTAAAATATTGAAATTTAGCACAAATTCAGTTCTTAGTTCGCAACTATGGGAAAAATTTTTCTTAACAGACATCGAATCATTACTTGCTTTCATACGGGTTCTTCGCGTGATAGTATCAATTAAATACATTTTTTCTAGTTAAATTACATTTAAAAATTAGAGATTTCGAAATTAAGGAAACCAACTAACAATACAAAAACAAACAAAGAAAGCGTAAAAAATAACATCATAAATAAAACCTTCCAAAAGTAATTATGTCCCACAAAAAATATTAAAACTATCTTTTGTTAAATTATTTTGGAAATAATTTGTATTTTTGCCCCACCTATCTATAGCTTTATCTTTATATTATTTCTTTCTAAAATAGATATTCGGATAATAAAGAAACAAACAATAAACTTATTAAATATGGATCATTTATTCTTTAAAATTAATGGCTTATGGTCAAATATTTACATATATTACATTTTATTTATCGAATACACTAAACTATGTTAAGTTAACACACACAATATATAGTAGAAAGCTATAAAACTAATAAAAATTTTTTTTAACTTAAACAGTTTTCATACATTTTGTTCTCAATTTTCCAATGGTGTTATGTATTTTCCAAAATTTTCCCACCTTCATGGTGAAAATTTAAAGAGAAATTTTTTTTTCTATTTTCTTAAAGATGATCCCTTTTTATATTTTCGTACTGATTTAATTAAGTTAAAAAAGTATTTATAAATAATAAAAGAGAATTAAGAGATATGTTAAAGTCTGATAAACTCCCCCAGAAAGGGTTAAAATTTATTATAGACTGCGAATTTTCTAGAAAAAATCTCCTGCTTCCGATTAAACAATTTAAAAACGTTTTTTAAAATTTCTACGAAATGGTTAATTATTAAAGATTTTCAGTATCGATAAAAAAATTTTTGTTAATAAATTTTTTTTCGAATTTGCTCTTTTTCCTTAACACACAACTTAGGAAATTTTAAGAAACGCTTAAGGATCTTGATATAAAATTTAAAAAATTTCCAATCGAAAACTCAGATTCTTTTTGTCGAATTCGCAATTTTTCAGAGACATAAGGTGCTAAATAGCGTATGATCATCCTCCGCGCGATATGTACCTTTTCAGTTTCTGTCACATATTTCATAGTAAAAGAGCGCTAGCTTAATTTATACAGAGTGTCGTTTTATAAAAAATCAACCCAAATATTTCCCAGAGTTTGTGAGATAGAGAACAATGTTCCATACAAAAGTTGTGCGGTTCGAAACGACATTGAGGTTGAAACTAGCCTTTAAGGTTATTTCAAATTCAAGTCGGTTTTTTTCTCCAAAAGAGGATGTCCCCCTTCGAATACTACAACTTTTATAATGAAGATTTTTCCTTATCCCACGAACTTTACGAAATATTCGGGTGTTTTTTTTTTAATTGAACACCCTGTGTAAGCTAATGTAACAATACGTGACGCCACGCGGCGGATGGTCGCTACTTTTTTACCTTGTAATATCTCCAGAAAATAAAAAAGTTGATTTTTTGATTAAAACATATTCCAAATGATTATTTTCGAGAAAAATCTAAAATATATTTCCACCATGAATATAGGAAAATTTTGAAACACGCATAACATCGGAAAGCTGAAGCCAAAAACTACGAAAATCATGTATGTTAAAAAAATTAATTGGGATTTTTAATTGAGGTAGTAATTGAGGTAAGTAAGTTGACAGTTGACACAAAACGCTTCAAGAATGCACTATATAATATTAATTCCCTAAAAATACTTAATTTAGTAAACTTTTCGAATACTCAAATTGCCTTCCATAAAACTGAAATTATTAAATTGCACTTGTAATCACATTGTAGCTTTTTGTTAACGTTTTATTCACGCGAACTTAAAAACAAACCGCTCTGCCGCATCGTTTTTGTTGCTGTTCTAATCGCAACAAATACATTTTCTTTTGTCTTTCAATTGCTGCTAGCTGAAACTTCAGTTTCAGATTCTCACGTTCCAAAAAAGAAACTCGAATCGCTATCTCGTCTTCTTTTGCTTTCCGAGCCTCCCGTGACTTTTTAGCCGCTTCATTGTTCTTTTTTCTTCGTTCTAAATACTCCGGGTCATTACATTTATCTGGATTTGAAGGAATAGTTCGTCTCATGTTTCTGTTGGGTTCCGTTTCACCTTTTGCTACTTGTGACATAACTTTGTTGCGATATTCTTCGTAAGCGTCATCTGAATTCGAATCAATCATCGATGGTAAAGCTAAAGTTGAAGGGTGTTTTGAAGATGCTATTAATTTAAATGGTCTTTTAAGAGGTACATGAGATCGACAGTTACTATCGTTGTTCCTAGTCAACTCTTTATCTTTGGAAGAGTCAGCTGCAAATGTAGAATGTGTTTGAGTTTCATATGCAACTGGACTGGTCATACACGTGGGAGATGGGACCATTGCTGGCATTACTTGAGGCAGACCGGTAGCACAATGGACTTGTTGAAATAATCCAAGATGATTAACAGAAGGTTGAGGAGATAAAATAGCGGAAGAGTCAGAGGTTCCATAGTGACGTTGTAATAACTGTTGCTGCTGGTGTAGTAAATATTGCCGTTCTTGTTGTAACATATATTCTTTTTGGTATTGTTGCAATAAAGGATAAGGTATGTTGCTATATGAAGGTATATGATGTGATTTCGGTAAGCTTAGATCCATGACTTCCATCTGTAACAGAAAAAGAAATATTAAATCTTATTTGCGTCCAGGAAAATTTTTTACTAAATTATGTTTTTGTGGCAGATTTGACTCAATAGAATTTTTTGATTACTTGCTTTATTTACAACGTAAAATATTGAATCTTTTTCAAAACACTTTTTAAGGTTTTGTTATTAGAAATGAAATACCTTTTTTGTGTTAATTTATCACAGGTGTCCAGTAAAAATTGCTTAAATTTTATTAAATTAATTTAAAAAAAAAGAAGTCTAACAACATAAAATTACTTATAGGTAATAAAATAGACGTGGGATATATGTTAAATTCCGATTAATTCTCTCTCCCTCTTTCTCGTTAATTATTTGGAGTAGTGAAAGAACCCAATTTTTCGTTGATTTTTTGCTCCCCTATTTTGAGATTGTAGAACTTGAATCTAAAGTTTATTTTGGCGGTCAGCTATAGTTTTCTCAAAAAATAAATATTTTCTCTTTCACGCCCTATTTTCCAACCTTTTTTTTTAAATTATGCCACTTTCACCAAAACCCAATTATACATTTTGGAATGTAGTACATTTTGGATAAAACTAAAGATCAAGTCTGGTTAAAATATAGTAGAAAAGAAAAAGAAAATCGAGCTGAAAGAATACGTGAAGGGCTCTGAACATGGCCAAAAAGTTGGTGATTTTGGTTGCCGGATTTTAACGATCATCAAATTGCACTTTTTCTAAGAGAAATTTAATAATTCACTCTATTTACTCTTTTTGGGACAGGACAGGTTGAGTTTTGAAAAGAAATTAACCCAAAAAAAAAACATAGTTGACGTCACAGAATGGTACAAAGTTTGAAATTAGTGAAAATGTTCTTTCCCAGAAATAAAGATATGTTCTAAATATTTATTTAAATACATAGAAAAAAATCTATTCTCCCTCAAATTTGAGCCAGGTTAGTTTAAGTTTAGACAGTGTTTATATATGTAGAAATGGTTTGTAAAGAAGGAAGATACAAATAGAAACCAAAACTTAAAAAACTGGTAATTAGGGTCCGTCTATTTGTTCATTTGTCTATCTCTTCCTACGTCCGTTCGTTTCTATGTCACAGCATTATAACTTCATATTTTTTTTATCATTTCCGAAATATGATTCTTGGAAAACATTTGGCTTAATTGCATTTACTAAATATGCCCAATATACTGTCAAGTTACGAACACTAATTTATGAAATATAAAAAAACTGCTTAAAAATTAATTTTGGATATTTCAATAAGTTTTTCGTTAAAAATCGTATATTTTGCTATGAAATTTTGCAGAAACCTGCTTTCAAATAAGTTAAAGAGATATGAAACCAAATTGCAGAATAAAACTGACAACATCAATAACTGCTAGAGAATCGTGCCATCATATGAAGACGAAACACACCTGATCAGTTTTTTATGTTTTTTTCTGTTTTGCTTTCTGTGAACCATTTCTCCATACTGTAAAAACCTGAGCTAACCTGGCTTATACTTATTATTGATTGAAGGAAACTTTGACTTCCTAACTACTTAAAAAAATATAGTACATGTCTTTGTGGTTATCATATTCCCTCAATAAATTAATATTTGGATAAATAGCTAGGGAAATGAGGGTAAAGTCGATAAAATTTTAGAATATTACCACCATTTTCAACTTGAGGCATCGATCTTGTTAATCTAATGCCAAAAAAACATTATGTTCTTTGTTTAAGACACGACTTTAGCTCAAAAAGAATGATTTACTGAATTAACTCGTGTAACGAGTAACATGTGCAATTTTGTGATCGTTTCTAACATCCTGCAACCTTGCATTCGTTTGCCGACGTGGCCTAATACTTGTTCACTTTTGTTTTCTGCTATATTTTAGCGAAATGTTATGTAGAGTTTTATACAAAATGTTTTGTTTCAGGATGGGCAAATGTGTTTTAGTGGAAGTGGAGAAATTTAAATAGATCGGAAACAGCGTTTGGAAGTAAAACATTTTTTCTTGGGATAATTAGGAGCGAGCGCCAAAATAAATTGCGTATTCAACGATTCCGAAAAATTCGGTGTTTCCACAATTACGAATGATTACTAAATTTTCTTTTAATAGCGAATTTTTTGTAAAAAATCCCCAGCTTTCACTTAAACAATTCAAAATTGTCGAAAATCATAGTTCTTGGGTTTAGATCGTGTCAGATTGAAATTATTATTCGACGTTTCGCTTACGATTGCACGAGGCATCTTTAGGGATCTTTACTCCACGAGATTAGAATACTGTGTTCCAACTTGACACGGTCTAAACCCAAGAGCCATGATTTTACTAGACCAAAGCCGTAAAAGCTGTCGTTTTTTAATTCAAAATCGTTTTTCAAAATTTCTATATAACAGTTAATTGTTAGGAGTTTTTAGTATGACAAAACAAAATGTTGATAAATTGTTTACTCGAATTCTCTCTTCTGATTTAATATATATTTTCGAGAGCGCTAAAATGCGAATAATTTTTAATCAAATAATTTTGAAAATACATAAAGCAGCGCAAATATTTAAGAAAACTGTAATTTGAAAAAAGATAAGTAGAGTCCTATAACAGTAAGAGTAAAACTTTTTTTAACCAAGAATAAAAGAGCGTGAAAAAATTTTGTAACAAAAATTTAGTAATATTTTCAATCCAGAAAGTATCATATTATTTAAAGAAATAAAATATTAATTTCTGAAATAGTGTGTGTGCTCTGTAAGTTTAACTTTTTAGGAGCAACGTACTAATATAAATTTATAATTTAGTTGACTTTTATTTGTTTTTGAAACCTCTTTATTACTACCTAAGGATATCCGTTCGGCTTTTGGATTTTGTTGTATTTAGAGCTTAATTAAAAATTTAAGTTTATCAAGGTCTTCAGTAAAACCCCCGCAGTATGATGGAAACATTTTTCGAAATGCATTGTAGAAATGGCTCTAATAACAAAAGCCGCAAAAATTAGTAAAAATAATGGATTAATTGGTTTTTAAGAGTTATTTAACCGTTAATTTGCAGGGTGGATCAATAATACGAAAATTTGAATATTCCAAGAACTAGGAAAATATATTTTATACTTATAAATATTCATATATTGCTGAGTTGAGTTTGGGTGTTTTGTATATGGCCTCAAGCTTGGGTGACTCACCAAGCATTTTTCAGGCAGGAATACATGCTATTAGGATGTGTATTCAAGTTAACAAGGAGAAAAACTATTATGGTCAAGAGATTATCATCATGACGGATAGTGAAGTCAGTGTGCTGAGCTCTTAAGTTATCAGTTCCAAAATGGTCCGGGAATGCCCAGAGGAATTGAATGATTTAAGTAAGAATAATAAAGTCACCCTCATGTGGGTACCAGGACATACTGGGATAAAGGAGAATGAAATAGTAGACAGGCTCGCGAGCAAAGGGGCTGAGATACCATTTCTGGGGCCAGAGTCTTTCTATGGAGGAGATCCAATTATTAAGATACGTCTGGGGAACTACGATCAGAAGGGATTCAAAGAATGCATAAGCTTGAGCAATAATCAACTTAGAGTTCTGACAGGGATCCTGACGGGCCTGACTGGAGGAGCTGCTCTAGCCGATAAGGTAACTTTTACGAGTCGGCAGCAGTAGGGGGGCACAATAGAACTACCAGGTCGCAGGGTACAGACCTTCAACATACATAGGGGTCAAATTTTAGTTTTTTTCTGAAGAGAAGTAAATGCCGAGAGGCATTTTAAAAATTTTTAAAATAATACTCACCGTCATTCTTTGGTTTATTAGAGAAACTATTGATAATCTTTGAGGTTCTGAATATATTCCATTTTAGCAAGTAGTTCTATATTTTCGAGGTCAGTAAATACGAATTTATTACAGATTTATGAAATTCGCAAAGGCGTTTAAATTTGTAAAATTGTTTTTTTCATATTTAAAATTACTTTTTTTTTGGCTATATGTACATATGAATAAGTTACTTTTGAACTATTTGAGGTGCTATCTGTTTGGTGTTTTGGTTTCTAAAAGTTAAGAACATGTTTTATATGTTCCACTTGTCTGTCCAAGAAATATATATATATATATATATATATATATATATATATATATATATATTGACAATAATTTACATTAAATCCTTATAAAAAAAATGGATTTTCTATCTGTTTGACAGATTTTGTCTCTGTATTATTTATTGAGACAATTTTGAAATATTCACATTTGAAAAATGAAAAAGTCTAAAAATATGTAGCATTTAAATCGAATAAGTTGTACTTTGTTTCCAATATGCTGCTAAAAAATATAAATTTCCTTCATTACTGGAAATAAAAATTTGATTTTCTGAATGCAGAATAAAGACAATTTGACTTCAACTTGCACAACCGCATACTGGTATTGTTATTGAAATATTTCCGGTATGAATAATGATAATTTTTTTTTATTTGTGCGTCCAGTCTAATTTTAATTCATTTATTAGTTCAGATTTCATGAAATACTTTGCAATAAATAATGAATTTTGCGAAATTGTAACATGGTAGTGTTATTTAATTTTTAACAAAGAGACACGTAAAAAGAGAATTTCTGGCCAGTTGGTTTAAGTCTCACATCCACACATAAATAAAGGAAAATAACTGTTCAAAACACAATAAAAATTAGGCAGGTGAAAAGAATACATAGAAAAACTATTTGAAGATCAAAGACACGAAAATTCTTCTATAAACAGTCTGGGTGGTGACATAGGGCCTGAAATTACTAAAGCAGAGGTCATTTATGCATTAAAGTCGATAAAAACTAATAAACTGTTGGTCTAGATGAAATGCCAGGTGAATTGTTGAAGCTGATCAATGACAAAAATTTAGATTTATTGGTGAGATTATTTAATACAATTTACACGACAGGAACTATCCCCCGAGAAATGTTAACATCAAAATTCATATGTTTACCAAAGAAAGCAAATTCAAAAGAATGCAGTGACTATCGAACAATCAGTCTCATGTGACATACTTTGAAAATCCTTTTAAAAATTGTACACGCTAGAATACATTCCAAGTTGGAGCTGGATATTAGTGACACACAGTTTGGCTTCCGGAACGGGGTGGGTACAAGAGAAGCATTGTTTGCTTTTAATGTGCTTACTCAAAGATGCTTAGATATCAATCAGGACCTCTATGTCTGCTTCATAGATTACAACAAAGCTTTTGATAGGGTCAAGCATGACAAACTAATAGAGATTCTCAGAAGCAAAAATTTGGATGAAAGGGATTTAAGGTTGATATCAAATCTGTATTACAATCAGCGAGCGCCAGTAAGATTTGGACAGGAAATATCCGGAGATGTCGAAATACAAAGGGGAATCAGACAAGGTTGTATATTGTCACCTTTACTATTTAACGCTTATTCTGAAGAGGTCATATTGGAAAGTCTTGAATCTGAAACAGCAGGGATAAAAGTAAACGGAGTTTTGATCAACAATATTAGGTATGCAGATGACATCGTAATAATAGCTGATAGTTTGAAAGACCTAGAAAAGATAATGAATAAAATATTGAAAGTCAGTGGAGAATATGGACTTTCTCTTAACACGAAAAAGACCAAGTTCATGATAATTAGTAAAAACAACACCAATAATAATGAAATGGTAGGAGGCCAGCACATAGAAAGAGTTAAAAAGTACACTTACTTGGGAACCCTAATAACAGAAAATAATGACTATACCGTCGAAATAAAAACCAGAATCGAGAAAGCACGTGCCAACTTTATTAGAATGAAAAAGGTTATCTGCAGAAAAGATCTAACGTTAGCCCTGAAAATACGACTGACTAAATGTTACGTATATAGTGTTCTGTATTATGAAATGGAAGCATGGACACTGAATCGAGAAGCAATGAGAAGACTTAACTCTTTTGAGATGTGGACCTATAGAAGAATTCAGAGGATTTCGTGGGTGGATCGAGTTACGAACGCCGAAGTGTTGAGAAGAATGGGGAAAGAAAAGGAAGTCGAAATAACAGTAAAACAGAGAAAACTGCAATATTTCGGACACATTATGCGAGGAGAAAGGTACAGCATCTTACGGCTCATAATCCAGGGCAAAATAAGTGGCAGAAGAGGCGTGGGACGACGACGAATTTCATGGCTAAAAAACCTAAGGGAATGGTTTGGATACAGTTCAAAACAACTATTTAGAGCAACTGCCTCAAAAATTAAAATAGCTATTATGATTGCTAACCTCCGCAGTGGAGAAGGCACTTGAAGAAGAAGAAACAAATTCACTAATGATTGATCGTCGTACACAGGATGAGACTCCATCAAATTTCAAAGTTAAATATTGTTCAAAACAATTTCGATGGGGTCCTGAATTCATTAAATGTTTCTCAAGAAATTGATGCTCTTCAGGTGTAATCAGTCCTGATGTTAGCAGGAAAGTGAAAATAGTTGTTTTGGAGAATTTTCTCTTGACGTGTGCATTAAAAATATCCAAATTAAGCATTCTGTTAATTCTACATGATAATTAGACATGAGTAAGGTTTTAGGAAGGTAAGTATAAAGATTGTTAATTTCCTAACGAACGCTATCAATTTTTCTTTAAGAGTATGAAGCCTGAGCATCCCAATCCACATTATTTTACAAGATATACGTTAATTTGTTATTAGAGAATCCAAACTACAATAAAAAGTGTTTTGTATGAGCAATTGGGGTGTCAGAATGGAGAACTTTTGAAAAACCTCCATTCTAATTTACTAATTTTTTAATGATAATGTACAAATCACAAACCTAAGAAATTTAATAGGCATTACCGATTATATTTGCTCGATGTATCGTGAGTTTCGTACTGATTTTCTGGAAGAAAACAAGGCTATATCTGCTCTATTTTTTACAAATTTCAAAAAAAAAATCTAGATCTATTAAAAAAATACTGTAATACGTTTTTAAGTTTTCAAGGGAAAAGGTCAAAATTAATAACTATTACTAGCACCAAGAGGTTTTAAACTTAAAAACAAATTACTTCAGTTAAAGCTTTGCGCCAAAACCGTTCTTAAATCGTTGAATCTTATTTCTCACAAAATATTAATTTTCAAAGCGATACTTTGCAATGTGTTACATATTGACAGCAAAAATGTTTACATTTGCCAACCAAGAAGTGAATTATTTTATTTTTATTAAGATAAATAATCTTTAATAATGTAAAAATGAAGTTTTGAATATTTTTAGACAATCGTTTTTAAATTTTAAAAAATAAAACATGGTCACGTTGTATTTTTTTTAGAACATTGGGCCCAAATGATCAAAATTTCGATAAATTTTCCAAAAATAATTTTAATATATGAATTTATAAATTTTCTCACCTTTCCAAAACTTGTAAAATTCAAATGTCATTTGAATTTTGGTAGTTAAAAATCAATTAATTATTCGCACCAGACACCGACGACTCACTTGCACGAATGCAATTTGTTAAATGGTTCAAACTTTATAAACGACAAAACCTTCATGTTGTATTTCTTGTTGGTCACTCACAATCAGCTATGGATAAAACACCAGGGAAAGTTCAAAATTTATGAATATTTTGTCCGCTTATGAAAATTAGTCGCAAGCTATTGAAAATACATTTTCTTTTTCTATACTGTTCAGTCTAACAGACACAAAACTATGATTCTGAATGAACCGAAGTCTTGTTCAAAAGCCTCAACTAGTATTTTCTTTAGGGCATTTTTGCTTGACCAATTGGGTTGAAGAGATAAGAGAATGAACCCACCCACTATTCTGGCTACTTGTTTACCTAGATTTGGCACATAAAGTGGTTAGATTTGGGAGAAATTTGGCAGAAGTGCCGTTATTCTTTTATTCCTGGAGTTACCGTAAATAAAATAATACAATACCGTTACTTTAAAATACGTTTTTTTCAATTTTCAACGTACGGCATCAAAAATATTGTATAACACTTGTCTTTGTCATATTAAATAAAAAGTGTTGGTAAAAAGTACCTACGTTCTAAATAAATGAATGCAATTTTATACATATTATACTTGGTGATAATATTTTTTATTATATTTGAAAGAGTGTTGATAAATTGTGCGAGTTCTTATATTTGTTGGTACACACAACGCTTATATGCTATCCTTCTCTAATTGCATTATTTAAATTAGAATAACATGCTAACGTATGTCAACTGGTGAATAAGGTAACCAGGCAATAAAATAACAGTATTCATTTCTGATTATCTAATTATAATGTTGTTTCCAATATGTAAATAAATTTTAACAATTCCTAACTTTAAAAATAATTTGATATTAATAATAAACTTCCAATGTATAATTCTTTTTAATGCTTAAAATTGCATAAGGGTGTATTACTCCATGGAAAATAGACTTTCGTCAGTAACAAAAAATTCGTTGGGTCACCGACTTTTTTAATGTTTCTTGTTTCTCGTTATACTCCATGGAAATTAGATCAAAAAAGAGCTGTTTTGTTAACAAAAATGTAACATTGGTTTTTTGGCTGGAATCTGTTTATTTCGGCATCCTATAAAACATATCTCGATGGTAACTCTGAAAGACCTGTGCAAAAAAAAATGGCGGACCAAAAATGGCCACGATTTTCGGTTTTTTGAGTTTATCTCGAAAAATAAAAGTTGAATCGAAAAATATTTCAAACAAAAGTTGTAGAAAACCTATCGATTCATATAATATAAGTTATAGGTGGCGCCACTAGTTATCGAGATATATTTTTTTTTCGACAAAATTTACGGTTTTGTTTTTTTTTTTAATACATTTATTAACAAACTACCGATTTAAAATTTAACACAAATATAGGTATTATTATTCTAAAAAAGTATGTCAAACCCGGAATCTGTGAGTTTTTTATTTTCCGAAAAATTCTATGTCGAAGTTGAAAATTTAACCTCAATTTTCTGCTTTCCTAATTAAGATACAATGCTCAATTGTAATGGAAATTGTTTGCATTGTTTTATATTTGAAGATCTAGTAAAAAAAATTTTTTTTCAATTGTCGGCCGAGAAATTTTGCAAAAACCAATTTTTGCACCGATCTGTGAACCTTCGAAAATTGGGCCGAATCTAATAGAAAATAGCTGCTACATGCCGCTCTCGGCGGGTTGCATAGTTCAGGCGCATTATTCATCGGCGCTTCAAGAAAACTTATGGATCACAAGTAATATTAATAATATTGATGTTGGTTTATTAATTTATATGATAGTAATAACTTGTATAGTCATATTAATTATAAATTTGTTTATAAACAAAATTTTTACAAAAAATTATAGAGAAAATCATACAAATATTCAATTATATATTACATATTCTACTGTTTTTTTCCTTTATTTTATTATTATCTAACAGTTTATCAACAAAATTTTACAAAAAATTATAGAGAATATCATAAAAATATTCAATTATATATTACATATTATACTGTTTTTTCCTTTTTTATTATTATTACCTAATAGATTATTAACAAAATTTTTATCGGCAAATCATATAAAAATATAATAATATATATTATACGTCATATAAATATTTAATAATACATTAAAATTATGTGTGAAAATCATACAAATACAATATATCAATTATATATTCATCTTTCTTTTTTTTCTATTACTTCTATGCAATCGGCGTCCATTTCATCATCGCAATTATTACTCTCACTTATATCGTACATACCATTTTCATCATGATTCCAAATTACATTGTACATATCATTTCATCATTATTAACAGGAAATAAAATTTTCAGAGCAATTATCGCACTGTCCATCACAGTGCTGACACAAATCTGTACATTTCAAAATTTTCTGAAATTTTCGTAAAAATTTTGTTAATAAACTATTAGGTAATAATAATATAAAAGAAAAAAAGAGTATTATATGTAATATATAATTGAATATTTGTATAATTTTCTCTTATAACTTTTTGTAAAAATTTTGTTAATAAACTGTTAGATAATAATAATATAAAGAAAAAAACAGAAGAATATGTAATATATAATTGAATATTTGTATGATTTTCTCTATAATTTTTTGTTAAAATTTTGTTTATAAACAAATTAATAATTAATATGACAAATTGCTACTATCATATAACTTAATAAAACAATATCAATATAATAAATATTACTTGTGATGCATAAGTTTCCTTGAAGCGCCGATGAATAATGCTCTTAAACTATGGCAACCCGCACACAGCGGCATGCAGCAGCTATTTTCGATTAGATTCAGCCTAATTTTCGAAGCTTCACAGATCATATGGAACTGTATTTTTTGGATCCAAAAAATTCACGGGCAAAGCACAAGCACTAAAAAGCATCTTCTGCAAATTTGAGCCCTTAATATTCATTTGCCACGCCATTATGAATTTTTGAAAAAAAAAAACGTTTTCTCATCCAAAATTCAATTTTTTTTTTGAGATCGAAAATGATACATCTAAATCCAATGCACGTATTAAAAAATTTTGTCTCTATCCCGTGAAAAGTTATCGCAATTTTTTTGGTGCAAAAATTGGTTTTTGCCAAATTTCTTGGCCCACGATTGCAATTTTTTTTAATAGATCTTCAAAATATAAAACAATACAAACAGTTTCCACTAAAATTGGGTATTGTATCTTAATTAGGAAAGCCGAAAATTCAAAATCGTGGCCAATTTTGTTCCGCCATTTTTTTTGCACAGGTCTTTCAGAGTTACCATCGAGATATGTTTTATAAGATGCGGAAATGAACACATTCTAGCAAAAAAAACCAATGTTCCATTTTTGTTAACAAAACAGCTCTTTTTTGATCTAATTTCCATGGGAGTATTGAGAAGCAAAAAACATTAAAAAAGTCGCTGACCCAACGAACATAAACAAGGCACAAATAAGCTTGCTATTTAAGTTTACTGGTATGATTGAAGAAAATATATTTTCAAAAAATGATGTAATATATACCGTCATAGTTTACCCAAGTTCTATAGGGGCAAAGTTGGAAGCTTTTTAAACCATGGGTATTAATTATAAAGAGAATAGGATTTTTGTAATTTTTGTCGTCAATGAAATTAATGTTATTCCCAAGACAATTATAATTAATAATGTGGAAATCGTTACAGAGAAAATTGACTTTAGATTAACAAATAGTTTAATTGAAAAGTGGGGCGCTACAACAATTAAGTTAACAAAGGATATAAAATAGATTCCTTTTGTTGAAGCACTCCAGCAGGTTTTTAAATTAAAAATCCATGATATAAAACTTTAAAGCTGCTAATAATCTTTTCCGTTAACATCTATTAAATGTACAATATAAATAAAAAGTTTTAATTTCTTTCTGCTCAAAATTTCTATTTTTAATTAGGGTTTTTGCTTCATTTTTATACTTCTTAAGTTCCAGCAATATTTCCTTGAATATGTTCTGTAACTAAGCCTTTTGATCTTGATATTAAACTGAAGCAAAAAGAAGTTCAAAACAGTGGGTTAATGGACTTCTATTGTTATTTAAATCTCAATGGGTAATTAATTTAATTTTTAAAACATTTTTTAAATTTTTTGCTACAACTTTTATTATTATACATTAAGGCGGAAATCGAAACTTATTCAGTATTCTATACATTTCTAAATTGTTTTTTTTTTATTTATGCAGTGTGTTATAGTTTTGACTACAGTACTTGTTTATCTCAGTTATTAATGATATATCTTGTAAAACCACCTTTAGCTTTGCGCGCTTTATGAAGCTGTACTCTGAACTTTAAATTTTTTCATCTCCTTTTGGGCTAACTTAACAGAACTAGGAAATAACTATATGCTTCAAATATTAATAGTCCGGTCAAGTTAGTCCTAAAAAGAGAGGTAAGGTTACCAAAATTCGCATAGAGCTGAAAATTTCTACAAATGTTCGGAATATCATTACAAATAAGTTGTTTTTTTCAGTTAAACAGTAAGTTTTATCATCAAAATAGTTCAGATCAAAATTATAGATCATAAAATTACCTATAAAAATTGTTCTTTTACTTTTTTTCATAAGAGTCACCGTTTTCGAAATATCATTGCTCAAAAAGTTGAGAAAGCTGCGTTCTCCATAATATGCATAAGTACGCCGCGTACAGACATCACCAGAGCTGCAATACGAATATGAATTGGCACCCTACCCGTTGTCGCTATTCGATGACATTGAAATGCGTAAAACTCAAAAGTCGGCCATCTATGATTGTTTAAAAACTGTAAACATTGGTATTAACAATATCAATGTGACATACATCATCAGTGGAGGATATTTATTGCACCGCGTTATCTGGGATAGTGAAGAAACATTCAACGTAATTTTGGATAAGTACGTTCAGTATGTACGTCGACAGTTTGGTCACAGTGTTACTGTAGTACTTGATGGCTACACCGATTGTGCGAGGAACATTAAATCCGCAGAACGTCGTCGAGTTACAACAACATCTTCATCTTCAGACATTTTATTTGATCAATTTAGGACCGTTCCCACTACTCAACAAAAGTTTCTGGCAAATACCCACAACAAGTCACGGTTCATTTTACTGCTAAAAGAAAGATTGACCAGTGAAGGTATACTTGTCAAACAAGCTGTTTGATGCTGATGTTTTCATCATTGAAACAGCATTAGAACAGTTCATTTTGACAAACACAACTATTGTTGTTGGTGAGCACGTTGATTTACTGGTTTGACTGACTGCTCGAACTCCAACTAACAAAAGTATTTATTTTTTAAAACCTGGGAAACCTCAACATCAGTTTGAAATATATTAAACACAAAATTTATATGCTTTTGCAAAGTGCCAAAATCATGTTTTGTTTTTATATGTAATAAGTGGCTGCGATACGACATCAGCATTTTACAGAAGGAGTAAAAAAACAAGATTTAGTCGGTTGTGCTGAAGTTTTTAAAAATAGTAACTCTACTCCACAAGAAATTATCACCAATGGAATTCGCTTTCTTCTTGCCATGTACGGAGCTACAAAAAAAATTACCTGCATCGATAAGTTCCGCTACGCATCTTTTGTTAAAAATACTCGAAACCAAAAACGAGTGCTATTTCGGGTATATTATTAAGTTCAACTGTGGCTTGGTAATCAACCAAACTCCTCAACACAATTTTTTGCAATTGTAAAAAGGGATGTAGTGCTAAATGCGGCTGCATTTTGTTCTTAGCATGTGCTAAGGCCACTCGTGTTCCAATGTTGAATCTCCATTAGAAGACGTTTCATATCATATCAACGAAGAGACGTCTGATACATCGCTTTTGGAGGGATTTATTTGCACAGCAGAAAGAAGAAGAAGAAGAAGAAGAAGAACGAGAAGACGAAGAACAAGAAGAAGCAGAAGTATTTAACGATAATGAATCTGACGAATAATTGACCTAAATTCAATAGAATCCAGATAGCTTAGATTATTTTTAACTATTTCTTCTTTTTTTAATTATTACATAGTGAAGTATGGTTCATGGAATAGGCCTACCGGGGAAACCACGTTAAAAAAACGCGTCAAGTACACTACCTTATAGGTGACGTGAAACGTGTGCATTTTTTGGAGAATGCAGCTTTCTCAACTTTTTGAGCGATGATATCTCGAAAACGGTGACTTTTGAGAAAAAAAGTGTAAGATCAATTTTTATAGGTAATTTTATGATTTACAATTTTGGTTTAACCTATTTTCATGATAAAACTTACCGTTTGGCTGAAAAACGCGAAAAATCCATTTTTCCCCACTTTGACCTTGAATAATTTTTTTTCCAGGCATGGGATCGTTGGAAACTTTTGACAACTTATTTGTAATGATGTTCCGAACATTTGTACAAATTTTTAGCTCTATGTGAATTTTGGTAACCTTGAATGTCTACTTTGACCGGACAATAAGGCTTTATTTGACGCGACTGGTAAAATTTTATCCAAATCGGTTGAAAATGCTCTCGAATTTCGTATAAGCATCTTATAGATCTGAAATTTTTATATTCGCCAGATTTATTTATAATATTTTAGAATATTGGTTTATCAATTTTCCTGAGTGAAGTTGTAAGAATTCCTTTTTCTTGCTGCATGCGGAATCCAAAAAAATATGTACCAGTTTATCCTTCTTAAAGACGTATTACAACTGACAAAAAAGTGCTCTAATAAAAAGCAAAACTAAAAGGAATTCCAGTGGACGAACAGTTACTTCAAAATTCTAACCTGGATTTGCAATAAACTGCTTTACTCTCGGACTATCCGTACCGTTATTTTATAAATCGGTACCTTTGAGATTTTTTGGTCTAAAAACTTTTATTGTTCATTGTAATAAAACTGAATTTTTATTATTGGCAAAACGGCAACTTATATTGCAAAAAAAGAAATATTAATATTTTGTGTTACAGGTAAGTGGATCATAATGAAAATAATATAGCCAATTAGCAACCAATAGTTTTGTTTTAAAAATATTTCATTGTATTATAAATTTAAATTTGTGTAGAAATATCTTTGAATAGTAGGTATATAAGGTTAAGGAAAGTGATTAAAGTATTATTATATTCTGTCGTTTGAAAAGTCTTTGTTGGTTTTTAAATGACCTCAGTCAATTAATTTTCCATTGGGATTTTTCCTTATTTACTGATGTAATTTTTACACGTTTCGGGTAAGATTTATATGATAAGGAACCTTTATTATTTTCGTCGGAGAGTTTAGTAGATATCAAAGGCTCATTATCTAAATATATAAATATATTTCTGTCTAAAAGTTGCCACATTAGCCATCCCAAAATATAATCAACATCCTTTGAAATTCCACCTAAATCCACAAGTAGGCGTGCCTTCCATAAAAGAATTCATTTGGCTTAAACTTTTAGATGAGATTAAAAATAAAACTGAATATTGTTAAGTAATGACATTATTACCTGTTAACTTCTTATCAATAGAAATTTTCCTAATTACTACTTAAGAAAGTATATATTATAGTGCTAATGCTAATTAATCCTCAGAATCTTGGATTTATTCACATTTTGGAATATATTCTTTCTAAATGCCATTTCGCATTGAAATAGATTTTATTAAAATATTAAAGTAGGCGACAACTATTTCCAAAAATCCAAGCATGCACTTAGATTGACCCAAACTTTCAAATCTAGAATAGTAATGTGTTAAAAGTAAAGTAAATGTTAATATTTTTCTAAATTACAAAGTTTTTAGCGAAAGTAAACACTAAGATAATTTCGTTTATTATTCTTTCCGCAACTGTAGAAATTTCTTCTTTCTAGAGGCAGTTACAGTTTTGGAGCGATTAAGAGTACCCAATAATTTTATTTTATTGGGGGGCATTAGTTCAACTCTATTACTAGAAATAGGGTTTATGACGAGATATGACGTATACATTGGGTTGTTGACCAAATTACTTCTGAAAACCTTGATGTGAATGTGCTCAGTGAGATTTGATCCAATAAACTATTTTTTTGTCATTTCGAATGAAATTAAACAATTTATAATATGAAATATTTTATATATTTCATATTATAAACATATTTTGGATGTGATTTCGACTAGTAACTGCATTTTCTTTAGAGGGAATGTAATATTTGAATGTTCTACCGAAACAATTTTTAGCAAAATGATTTATTTTGTGGATGCCAAACTTTACACTTAACAAATCCTACTCAAATTTCAGGGCATGCAGGATCTTCGGGAAATAATATAATAAATAATAATAATATAGTATACGTGGATTATAGGAAGGCCTTCAACTCAGTGCCACAAAGATAATCATTTTGTTTCCTTTTTAGAACGCATCATGTCAACCTGTAGAACTAATATCCAATTGCAAGTGCCATCCTGCGGTAGCATCGAAACTAAAATCCCAATACAAAGGGGAATATTTCAAGGTGATTCACTAAGCCCATTGTGGTTCCGCCTTGCAATGAACTCACTGTCACCCGTTTGAACTCCACCAGATATGGCTTTAGTATTAGAAATAACAACGAAGAAGTAGTAAGACTGAATCATCTTCTATACATGGATGATCTTAAACTGATGGCTGCCACCAAAAACCAGCTGGAACAAATACTCAAAATTGTGAAAGAGTTCTCCGGAGCTATCGGAATGCAGTTTGGACTTGACAAGTGCTGTATTTTTAATATCGTTAAATGAAAGATACAACCGGGAGCATTTGAGATGCAGAAATGTGAAACTATAGCTGCAATGGAAGCAGAACAAACATACAAATACTTAGGTATGAAACAGGCTAAACGAATTGACCATCGCACTGTGAAGGCCGAATTGACAACCGAATTTGTCAGGACGGTACGACGGGTGTTACGAACTAGTCAAAATAGTAGAAATTTGTTTAAGGCGCTCAGTATATACGCATGCTCTACGCTTTTGGAAATGTAAAATGGAGTAGGCCAGACAGCGAAAATCTTTAAAGGAAAATAATAACACTTTTAACAAAAACACACAAACACCACTCTCGGAGTGCTATTGAACGTACAATACTTCCAAGACACCAAGGCGGAAGATGATTAATCGATATTGGTAAACAGCTCGATCAACAAGTAATAAACTTACGTTCTTATTTCCACAGGTTAGCGGACTCCTCCACACTACATCGAGCAATATGCGAGGCACACGATTCAACGCCGCTAGAGTTGAGGGACCGGGATATTGCTTCTCCCCACCGAACATACCAAGAGAAGTTACAAGCCTGGCTACAGAAACAACTTCATGCACGGCATTCAAAAGAGGTCATCCAGGATAATTTCAACAATTCCGCGTCGAACTACTGATTGATTTCAGGACAAATGTTTCCGGAAACGGAGGGCTTCTTGTTAGCTATCCAAGACCAGGTTATTCCGACGAAGAACTATCGGAAGTTCATCATCAGAGATTCTTCAATAGAAAACGATCAATGTAGATATGACTGTCGAATATCAGAGACAATTCAGCCCATAACTGGAGGATGTCAAGCGTTTGCCGCAACCGAGTATAAGGAAAGACACGACTCAGCCACTAAGATACTCCACCAGGAGTTAGCAGATAAGTTAAAACTATTACAGGTAGGAACTTACTACAAATACAATCCGGAGCCTATTCTTGAAAACAATAAGTTCAAGTTATTTTGAGACCGAACAGTTCAAACAGTTGCCCATAATAAGCCAGATATTATACTAACACATAAAATTTAAAGGCTAACTACACTGATTGACATTGCTATACCTAATGATAACAACCCAAGACCGAAATACAATGAGAAGGTCGCCAAATACATTGATCTGGAGGTGCAAATTCGCAGACAGTGGACAATAAACAGCATCCACATGATTCCTATAATACTATCAACAACTGGAGTGATACCACAGAACCTCGTGCAGAACATCACGGGTGCCTTAGTGAGCATCTGTATAAACCAATTCAGAAAGCAACCGCGCGGACCGTCTGTAAGTTTGTAGGAAGTACAAAAGACCACGCCACGGACCCGATAACATGGAAAGCATCTCCACAGAGTTTCACACTTTTGGTGTCTTTGTATACCTGGTATGAGTCAATAATCCCTGGAGGGAGTGCGAAGTCGTTTGGCTTGTAAATCCTATTATAATAAGGTAGAAAATATCTAAATTCACAAAGAATTTGTTATATAAGTATAAAGAGGGTAGTTCAAGAAACCGTTTGATATTATTTTTGAAGAGTGGAATAACATTATGATGAACTCTGGAATTAAATCAAGAAACTTGATATTTTATCAGACTGATTCTTATCACATATTATTAGAGTTTAATTTATTCAACACACACGAACGATTGAAGTTAATTAGTCCTTTTTGTAGCAGCAAGCATTTCTCAAACTTCACGGTACAATTTTAGATCATCTGTTATTACAGAATTGCTACATTCATTCACAATATCATTAAAAAATAAAAGAAACAAAATAAGACCAGACGGTGATTAAAATTATCGAAAGCCTCAGATCTATCAGCCAAAATTACATCTACCTGCCGATTTCTACTCAAGCAATATTCTGCGTTATATTAAACAAATCACCGAGACTTCTAGACTTATGTATAGGACATATTTTAGCTTGTTTCCACAAATTTGAAATTATGTATTGTTGGCTACACAAATTAAAAATATAAGTCTGCGGCTCAGCAAATTCGTAACAACAGCTCTTAATAATAGAACCTGGGAATTCATCTGGACCCAAAGATGCACTCTTACTGTCCCTTATATAAGTACATTCTATTGTAATTGTTATATTCTAATAAAATACTCTTTACTGTAACAATTAGTTAATTTTAAAACAAAAAAGTATTAGGAAATACTTGAAAGGCTTTAAAATATTTTTATCACGTATCTGTTTGTTGTTTATACTAACCTGTGAAATATAATTCCTGTTGATTCCTTGACTCCATTTTAGTTCAACAATTGCATACAACACAATTAATCATGGTTGTTTTCTCAATAAACAACATAATTCTCATAAAATAGTACAAATAAAACGCAGAAATCCTCTACTCGACTCGGATCCCTCTTAGCCCCATGATCTCTTTCCCACTCTACTTTCTACCTCGATAATTAAAACTAATAAGTGTTAAGGACTTCACATACTTCATTCATCCTCAACGATTTTATCCGTCGAGCAAAATTGTTCGGATAAAATTGTTACAAAACTGAGGTGAATGGGTAAAAACCGACGTGTTTGCCCGTCAGCCTGTAATATCAGGTCAGGTTGGCGTTCCGACTGGCATCGTTCCAAATTTTCAGGTAAATTTGAGATATGTGGTGTTAAAGGTTGATCGTTTTGTTAGCAGCGCAAAGCATGAAGGTACCTGAACTCTATTCTACGGGTGCCGGAAAATATTATATGGCTATTCTGTCATAAAAAAAATATCTGATTTGTCAGTTCAATAGGGGTTTTGTGTTAGAATTCATAGCGTTTTACAGAAACCTGCTCTGTAGATGGCGGATAAAATTTGCTGAATACAGAGACGGTACAAAAAAGAATGAGGTGAGTAAACAGCAGCTTACAAAACCGAAAGAAATTAATCCAAGTGGCAATATTACCTTGGAAAAGAAGAAAATTGATTTATTACGCAGTAGTTTCCGAAAAGATTAAACAAAAATAAAAGCATCGAATAAACCTTGAACAAGATCTGTTATGTTTTCTTTTTATCGTTCAAAGTAAACTGTATTCGATCTTGTAATGTATGGGGTCGTCAGTCTGTCGTTCATCGTTCCACACGAAATGTATGGATCCTTTAGATATTTATTAAATTAAACAATGTTTCTGAGTGTCCTTATCGAACTTTTCCAATTAAGAGATTTGAATTGAAACTATTCCAAGATAACGGTTAAGGTCTTAGCGCATGTTTTAATTTTTCATTAAAAAATTTTCAATAAAACATTCTTCTTCTTTGGGTGCCATGTGCTATGCCGCACGTAGGCGATCATTTGTCCATCTCATGGTCACATTATTACTAGAGTGCCCTCCTCAACCTGTCTAAACATGGTTGCGGCGTCTGATATACCACACCAGTTTCTTATATTGCGGAGCCAAGAGTGTTGTTTTCGACCTGGCCCCCGTCTGCCTTCAATTTTTCCTTGTAGTATTAGCTTTGGTATGGAGTAGCGAGGTCCTCTTAGTATATGCCCTAGATATGACATTTTTCGTTGTTTTACAGTGCCCATTAGTTGTCTTTCTACGCAAGCTCCTCGTAGAATTTCATCAATCGTTATGTCAGCAGTCCAGAGAATACGCATTGGTCGGCGGAGTGTCCACAATTCAAAAGCTTCGATCCGATTCAGCGTCCCAGCCTTAAGTGACCAAGTTTTAGCACCATATAGTAGAATAGGCCATACATAACATTGAACCACACGTATTCGGGTGTGTAGTGGCATATTTCTGTGAAGGAGAAGATTCTCAAGTTTAAAGAAAGTTGCTTTTGCACGGCCAATTTTTCCCTTCACTTCTTCATCACATTCCCACTTTTCATTCAGAGCAGTAAAACATTATTAACATTTGTAACACAACAAGAATATTTTTTGATAGGGCTCACAAAGTTTATTAGCATATAAACTTTAAATGGCTCCTAATTCATCCTATATCACCAGAATTTTTAGTTCAAGACTATGTTAAAGAACATTAATACTTGTAAGAAAGTAAAACAAAAAATTTATTTAATTTCAATAAAGAGGAAATTGAGCAACCAACCGATATTACCAATTTTATCGACATCATTTCTCTTCGTCGCCTTTTTGTCTTCCACGACGGTATGTAATTGAGTTTACCGATAATATATGGCATAAATTTTTTATATTGGTATTTTCTTATGGAACACATGTTCCTCATAAGCTTTTTCTGTAAAGAAAGGAAGGCCTTTGTGTTAGGATTTTTATACTTTTTCAGAACTCGTTATTGTTCCATAATAAAATTTTCTTCTTGTAATTCTCTTATTTAGAGTGAAGTTATGAGACATGATTTGTATATATTTCAATAATTAGGGAAAAATAATTTTGCAATATTCGTTGTATTGTCACTTTTATAGAAAAAAGTACATTATTTGTGCAAAATTTTCCACGTAGCGGTTTGAAATATTCAAATACCCCAAAAGTTATAATTAAAGCTGAGTTCTGCTATACATCACCTTTAGCTTTATAATAGTTGTAAGGCATATTCCTTACAATTTTAAGCAAATATGTCTAAAAGCAGTAACGGAACGGGAGGAGGAGCGGCACTTTGCAAGGGGCGTTGATAGAGATGTGGGAAATTTTTAATAGGATTCTTGGATCTCACATATACACATATAATCGAAGGATTGCTAAGGATGTTTTTGAATGAATAAGGCATTTTTGTGTTATTTTCATACGGAATTGATAGTTTTTTAAGTTAATGTTCAATGAAACAAATATTTATTAAATTGCAACATTTAATAATTTCAATAATATTTTTATAACTTCCAATCAACAATATTTTTTATAAAGTAAATATTGGTTTGAATTGACTTTAAAACATGTATTTACAATTAAATTTTGTTTTGTAGTTTTTAGATATTTTAAATTTTCGAGGAAAAAAAATTTCAAGCTAAAATTTTCTTTACTCTAGAAAATTTGATCCTTAGAATAATCTTATTGTAGAAGAGGAGGCGTGGAAACTTTTGCATCTTCCGCGGGTGACAAACCTACGCTACACCATTGTCTAAAAGCGTTTTTGGCAGATTTTAATTAGTTTTTAACCAACTTTTAAGAGAAAGTTTTCAAATGTTGTTTTATAGAAAATTGCTCTATCCTATCACTAATCTCTGTTTAATATCTTATTATAGAATATCGCAATGAAATTGAGAAGGAAGGTCTTCTTTATATAGCGGAGAACTGAATATAATCTCACTTTTTTTAAGTAAATGAGTTGCTGTAATTTATATAGTTTAGTTAGAATACCAGAATTTTTATATGCTTTTTCTAGAAAAAAAAAACGTATACATTAAAAAGTATTGTATATTTGTATATTTTTGTAAATTTGAGGCTGATGAATAATTGATATCAGTTCTTTTCATACTTGTCATTTCGCATTTCAGTTCGATTCCGTTTCTAACGTGCCAAATACGTTTTCCATCCGATGCATTCAATTCAAATCATATAAACTTCAGTTTGAACTGTTTATTGTATAAATTTCAAGGGGATATAATTACATCGCATCGATCCGATCGGATCAGAATGCTGGGTAGAAACAAAGTTTATGAGTACGTTTACAACGCATTAAATCGATCCGCTCGAAAACTATATACCGTTGTTTCATCTTTGTCCACTTTCACATAGATTCAGCCAAAGGCTTTCGTACTCCTTTCAGGGGAACATTCACTCGTGCCAGATATACTTGGATATGGAAAGAATGGAGTTCTGTGAGGGAACTTCTCACGTTGTCGGGCCCTAGGTGATATTACGATCCTGTTCATTTCCTAAAAACTTCTAGAGAGTTCTAGCGCTCTTAAGAAGTACTAACTTTTACATAGCCTTACCCAGGTGTTCGCTAAGCTCCATTCCTTGATATTAAACTGAAGACTCTTCAGTATTACGCCCGTTGTTGATAAAATTGTGGGGATCAACCGGACCATATCATTCTCCACTGCCTGCGTATTTCTACCTCCAGGTTTATGCATTTGGCAATATTTTCATTATGCTTGCTTCTTCGATTGTTATTGTTAGAGATGAAGACTTCTGTATATTGCCAGTGTAGCACAGAAGACTCCGTCAGCCTGTGAAAACAGGGACGTAGGTTTGCTTGTTAATTGTTAATACAATTGCTTACCTTTTGTTGTTATTCTATCCTTTGTATAGTTTTATAAAATTACTCGATCAGATAGACGAGCTTTGATATAAATATGATGTAT
The DNA here is from genome assembly GCA_034092305.1 of Diaprepes abbreviatus. Taxonomy (NCBI): domain Eukaryota; kingdom Metazoa; phylum Arthropoda; class Insecta; order Coleoptera; family Curculionidae; genus Diaprepes; species Diaprepes abbreviatus. The sequence goes on from JASJET010000228.1 coordinate 11,013,771, forward strand.
GTTTTTGTGTTTAATATGTTTAAATTGAATACGTTAATTTAAAGCACTGATTTAAGAAAATTAAATATTTCTTCTTGTAATTGATTCTTGATTTAATAAAAAGTATTTTTTTTTTGGCAGTTATATTATCAAAAAAAAAAGATTTTTCCAACAGCTTTTTTTTATGTGTACTAATTAAAATATGTATGTAAACCTTTGTATTAGCTCTCAGTGTCCTATGTTTAAACAAATACCATGTTACCCTTTTAAATAAAAATTCTCATTGCGACTGAACGATTATTTAGACACATTCAATATATATATATATATATATACCGGGTGTCAACGAATCTATTAGACAAGTCATAATTTCTAGAGTATTATGTGTATCAAAATGAGAATTGGTACAGGTAAATGTTATGTGAAGAGGAGAGTTTTCGCATATTTTCCACTTTCCGATCACTTCCGTTTCACCGGAAATGGCCCCGGTTTTGATTTCTTAAATAGAACACCCTGTATATTTTAACATCTTTGGATTTCTGAAACAATTCTAGATCAGAACGTGACATTTTAAAAACTTTTTACGTCTACTTCATTTTTTTGGAGCCACTTTTAAAATTGCATCTAGGTAGCCATGATCGGACGCAAACTAATCTAATGGCCTTAGGTGATGTAAAAAAAATACAATCGCAAAGTTTTAATGACTAGTATGAAAGACAGGAATTGGATTAAACATTTAACAAAATTAACAAAAAACTAACAAAATAAACTAATAACTTAGACGACGCACTTAAAATATTTGAAAGTACATTAGCTGAATTTGTTAAAAAGTTTAGTGTAGTAAATGTTCAAAGTGCATTCCTTCTTTTTCACGACACATTTCAGCTCGTTCAGTTGTTTCTCTCAACACGTTTTGTAGCATTTGGGGCGTTATACTTCTAAATGCCCGTAAAATTCTTTCTTCTAATATTTCAAGAGTAGCTGGGGCTGCTCCATAGTAAATCCTTTCTTTAACATATCCCCAGACAAAGAAATCGAGCACAGTAAGATCCGGTGAGCGGGCAGGCCACCGTACCGGACCATTGGTCGCAATAATTCGATTATTAAAATGCTCTATTAAATAATTAAGAACTTCTCTAGTATTGTGAGGCGGTGCTCCATCTTGTTGAAAGTAAATTCGCCGTAAAACGGCTAAAGATATATCATTGAGATGATTTTCGATTTCATTTTGAAGAAAACCCAAGTATCTAACCCCTGTTAACTGACCTTGAAACAATATTGGCCCAATTATTCTGTTTCCAACGATACCAGCCCAGACATTGACGCCAAATCTTTCTTGAAAATTGCCCTCTCTCATTTCATGTTGATTTTGTTGGACCCAGTACTAAGTATTTTGCTTATTGAACATACCATTATTTGTAAATCGGGATTCGTCGGAAAATAGAATAAAATCGATAAAATTTGGGTTAAATCTATGATTTTGAAGCAGCCAATCACAAAACACTACCCGTCTATCGCCATCCTCAATATACAAATGTTGATGTAACTGATATTTAAATGCTCGATATCCATGCTTTTTCAGTATTTTTCTTGCTGATTCATAACTTATCTGCAGTTCTTGACTAATTTTTCTTAACGAAACTGTTTTATCAACCTCAACCATAGCAAGTACGTTAATCTCAGTCTCTTCATTTATGATAAACCTCTGTTCCGCCTCTTGATTTCCTATTTGCCTAAAACGAGCCTCGACATACGGAAAATACTGATGGGCTGGATGTTGCCGATTCGGATCTCTATGAGCATACAACTCGGCAGCATTCCTTGAATTTCTATGACACTCTCCAAATATTAATAACATATCCACTTTTTCACTTTGAGTATACATTATTTTAACGAAAATTTAAACTAAACTTAACGAAAATTAAGAAACTTTTACGTCTGTTTTTAGAGCGTATGTCACTGTCATTATCTACTTAAGTGAGTGCTTTGTTTTCCAAAGAAGACTTGATAAAAACAGTTGCAAATTATTATGCATCATGGCTGTCCGTGGCGCACTTGTCATAAGTAAATAAATTATCCAGTATTTTGCTTAATAATATTTAATTTATATTCTTATGTCTAATCCAATCGCAAATAAATTAGTACCGTTAGATTCGTCAAAGAATGCTTTTTTCGAAAAGTAGTTGTCAAAAAGGGGTCGCCATTTGAAAATGAATAGTTAGGAATGAAAACGTAATTTTGTCAACTTGTCTTATTCCTGTCTTTCATACTAGTAACTAAAACTTTGTGATTGTTTTTTTTGACATCACCTAAGGCCCTTAGATTAGTTTGCATCCGATCATGGCCACCTAGATGCAATTTTAAAAGTGGTTCTAAAAAAATGAAGTAGACGTAAAAAGTTTTTAAAATGTCACATTCTGATCTAGAATGTCTCAGAAATCCAAAAATGTTAAAATATACAGAGTATTCCATTTAAAAATTCAAAACCGGGGCCATTTCCGGTGAAACCGGAAGTGGCCGGAAAGTGGAAAATATGCGAAAACTCTACACTTCACATACCATTTACCTGTACCAATTCTCATTTTGATACACATAATACTCTAGAAATTATGACTTGTCTAATAGATTCGTTGACACCCGGTATATTAGTCTTATTAGTCTTATTTAGTTACTTTTTAAAATTATTTTCTTATTATACACCCTGTATAATATAGCAAGTTTCTTATAATTAGGATATAAAATGTGATTTATTATTACACTTCACTGTAAATTTCGAGTACATAACTGAAATACTTCTTAAGTATTTGAAACAAGAAAATTAGGTTAGATTTTGTCAAAATTCAAATTATTTAAAAACCCTTAAGGCTTAGGTACCATAAATCTTATTAAAATAGGCACTGATTTTGATCGGAGAATCCAAAAATGCAATAATATACAGGGGATTACATTTAAAAAAACACAACTTTGATATTTTCAGAGCTTTTGGAACACACTGCGTAATTTGAAAATACTTTTAATAAGTGGCTATATTAGAACCCCATATATCGCAAAAGTAAAACTTTTCGAAAGTCACGTATTTTGACCAGAATATTCCGTGCCGTATAGGGTGAATAACCCGGTATATATATATATATATATATATATATATATATATATATATATATATATATATATATATATACAGGGTGTCCAAGATAAGGATCCTAAGCATGGGGATCTCGGAAACAGTTGGAGATACGAGGTCGGTTAAATTAGAGAAAAGTTGCGCAATTTAGTGCTAAATTAAACGCAGTTAAAAAAATTTAAAAATTTCAAACACTTCCGGAGATTTCCGGAAAAAAACGAAATTTGGCAAAATCGTTTTTAATTTTTGCAGGCTTTATTTAAAGAGATATCAGAAAATAAAAGGTAGATTCTGATTGCCACTTTTTATTTTTTATAATATGGTCTAAACAAAATTTAAATCCGACGTTTCGTTTCTGAGATACCATCATGAACTTTCATTTTTTATATGGAACAAAAAAAGAGCGAGAGAGAAAGGTATATCAGTTTTATAAAAGCCAATGAACTACACACTTGATATGCAAGTGTGATACACCGTTGAATTTGTAATAAAAAATGCTATCAAATACATGGGATACTTTTTTTTGTTCCATATAAAAAATGAAAGTTCATGATGGTATCTCAGAAACGAAACGTCGGATTTAAATTTTGTTCAGACCAAATTATAAAAAATAAAAAGTGGCAAGAAGAATCTACCTTTTATTTTTTGATATCTCTTTAAATAAAGCCTACAAAAATTAAAAACGATTTTGCCAAAATTCGGTTTTTTTCCGGAAATCTCCGGAAGTATTTTGAATTTTTAAAATTTTTAAATTGCGTTTAATTTAGCACTAAATTGTGCAACTTTTCTCTAATTTAACCGACCTCGTATCTCCAACTGTTTCCGAGATCCCCATGGTTAGGATCCTTATCTTGGACACCCTGTATATATATATATATATATATATATATATATATATATATATATATATATATATGTTGTATCGTAGGTTTTCACGAATGACTTGGAATTCCAAGTCGAGCAGCCGTCGAGGAAGCATCACTTGAAAATGCCTGCTGAGATGTTGGCGAAACGTCGTGAAGATTTTTCTGCTGACGAACAGATTGACAACCGGAAAAACAGCAGTGCACATATATATATATATATATATATATATATATATCCTTTCGTTAGTCAATGCAGTTTTGTACAAGCGTATTTAAGCAGAAAGCTGCTTTACGTGTACCCATTCCGCTCTTGAAACCAAATTGGGTCTCGCCGCTTAGTTCTTCCAGCTTTCTTAAGGTTCTCGAATAGATCATACGAAGAAATACCTTAAGTAAATGACTCATTAAGCTGATTAGTTGCTGTTCTTTTTATTTTACCGCTTTTTGCTACTTAGGTATCATTATGAATGTTGAGAAAAGCCAGTCCGTTGGATTATTGTCTGTGTTATATATGGCATTGAAAAGCGTTATCAACATGTCGACGTTGTTATCTTGCAGCAGTTTTATAACCTCAGCAGTAATGCCGTCCGATCCAGGAGTCCTTAACAGTACTTTTCATAAATTACGAATTACTTTGAAGTGTCAGTCACAAAATAAACGCCAATGAATAATTCGTTAATTTTGGTTGATAAATAAACAAAAAATAAATAGATATGTTTTTATTCACATTCACGCATTTGCAGTGTTTTATTACTAGTCAATATTATTTGATGGCTTCTATCTTAGAAATAGAAACGTAGCGATAACTAAAAATACAGGAACAACATTCGCTGAACTGTGCAGTAGTAAGAAAAATACCCCCGTATAAAATTAAATAACTGCATGTACCATTGCCTACACCAACGTGTGTATCGTTCACAATAAGCAAATGTGTGTCAACCCTTTCTCGCCCTCATATTATTTATTCTGATTCATCCACTTGGCAAACGAAATAACGGCTGACCCCTTTTCCTGGGGCATCAGCGGGTAGCATAAATAGTTAGAAAACTAGGAAGATATTAAGTGCGTTTTACCCTTCCGCTTCCGCAAATCTGGACATTTTGCAGGGGTGAGCGGTGAATATGTGGGTTGGTCGGGTTTCGTTTATTACTTGGGGTGGAATGGATTTTGTGTGTTGTTAAAGTTGTAAAACGTTTTGCAAGTTTGGTCTGCGTAATTTGCTTTTGATATTATTTAATTCCTCTTCAAGTTTGCGGGTTAAATTTTGTTGCTCAAATATCCAACCTTTTTTTGTTCTTAATTCAAACTGTTAATACAAATTGGGCAGTTAAGGAGCATCCAACATCATTTAGTAGATTTATGAATATATTGAACAAAAGTAAGTATGTGTAAATACTATTTACTTGACTAAAATGTGGTTGTCGGACTTGCATTGTTTATTTTTCCGTCGCTTCAATTAAATTTTCGCTTCACTGTACACACTTCAATGATTTGATGTTACAAAATAGTGGTTGCCAAAGATTAGATAACTCAACACTGGGTTTACTGAAGATTCTATTATTATCTTTTATAATGCTATAGTAATATATATATATATATATATATATATATATATATATATATATATATATATATATATATATATATATATATATATTCAAAAGTCTTGATAAATGTCAACTTAAGAGTTTTACGCTTCGATTTATAAAGAAACAATCTGTACATAGTAGCTACTTGGTGGAGGACGTCATGAACTACATATATCAGACTAGAATATTTAACCCAACTTGTAAAGCCAAACTTACAACGTGGTAAATGATGTTTTACATAAAAGCTTGCCAAAAATTGGTATATTTTGTATACCTCTTACAAAGGCCTAACAAATGAAAATTTGCAAGGCCCAAATAAACACATAAATCTGTCTTTTTTCTTTTAAGAAGTAACCCTAGGAAGGGTGCCACTATCATTACCGCTTACCTACATTTTATGCAAGTTATAGTATTCCTTAGGTAAAGGGTTAAGAAATATTAACTTTTATAGTTTTCTAGGAATGTAGGTTAAAATTAGAATTTCTCAATGCCATTTTAGCTGGAAATGGTTTATATTAGAGTTTATGAATTACGTTAAACATATACAGAGTGTTAGCTAATTTATATCCAGGAATTCTTGGCATATTCCTTTAATGAGAAAAAAAAAATTATAAATAATGTAGTAGTATTTTTACACGTTAAGAAAAAATGCACTTGAATATATATTTTTGATTGAGCTATATTTGTTTTAATTAGGCAATATATAGAAAAGTTTCTATTTTTGCTCGAACCCTTCAACACAAAACTTTCTTTTTTTAGGCCTCTCCAAACAAACGTCCTTTGGCCGTTTTTTACAACTTCATGGAATAATTTCGCATTTATTTGGACCAAAAAGTGTTTTTTACCATGGTGTAATAATTTTGCGACGTTTTTTTTTATTGATGCAAGCGTAGCCGGTAGGTACATAAAAAATGGCAAGAGCAACGAGTTTCTATATTTAGAAATTACTTTGTTATAAAGAAAAAGTTGATATTTTATTTTTTTGACTCAAAGTTGAATTTTACAAAAAATGAACTGAAGCGCTAAAATTCGGAAAATAACAATAATAATTGTTTATATGAAATCGAAATTTTGAAGTCGGCACAAAACTAACATTTGAAAAAATGTGATTCACATAAAAAGATTGAGAAATACTTTATTTGAAATGGCTTTCTTGCTGTACTTGTATATATCTTCTGTTAGTAGTTATTTGTTTCATTTAATAATAGTTTGGCGCCAACATTTTATTCTGCATACTGAGTTTGAAAAAATTAATTTAGAATCTGCAATATACGCCCCAAGAACCCCCATTATCAATTTGGACAAAATCCGAAAAATGTAAAATTTTTAGTCTCCCATATTGCATTTTCAATATTAAATTGTAAAAACTCCCCGTATAAATTTTGGACATGATCCGGAAATATAAAATCCGAATTTGTGTCCAAAACTTTTTATGCAGGAAATTTTGAGGCCGCTGAATACAGAAATCAATTCAAAATTTCCAAATTTTCATATTTAAGAGGCCGTATTCACTTCAGTTCATAAAATGGCAGATTTCATTTACATCGTCTTCATCCGATGCCATACGTGAGTGAAAATTACATTTTATGAATTGAAGTGAATAAGTCATCTTAAATATTAAAATTTGGGAAATTTGAATTGATTTTCGTATTCACCGACTACAAAAAGCCCTAAATACGAAGTTTCAGTCACAAAATTTAGATATTCCGCTATATTAAATCAACCATCTTTGAAATGATAGTTTTACGATAGTTTTGACGACATTCCAAAGATGAAGAAATATATAAATATGAGTCCACGAAAGTTTTGAAGGGGAAAACTAATATTTTCAATTAACGTATATAGTTAAGAGATAAAAATTATACTTGCCTTGTTACATAACCCAAAAAATAGCGAGAAAATGTGATTTTTGCATTTTTAGATTAGAATATGCCGAAAACCTGAAGCAACAGGTTAATTCTGACTTGAGATTCGGATTCACCATGTCGAAAACTTTCGAAAAAGTATGCTCTGATTTCTGGTTACGAGAATCGACGAAATTTTATCGGCTTGTATTATTATTGAACAGGCTTGATATTACAGTTCAAAAACCCTTCATAATCCACAATAATAATAAAGAAATAAACTAATAAAATTACCTAAATAGAACATACTCTAGTTATACAACCTCAATAACCGAAAACCGTACCTTCACCTTCTAACGGTACTCTTCACAAAACTACCCTTGCAATAAAAATTGCAAAATTACCGTAGACCGCCTACTGGGTAGTGGGAGAAAATTTCTGGTTTGTCAGATTGCAAAGGGTTGGAAGATTTCGACTTTCGCATTGACACGATAACAGTAATACGAAAAATTTGAAACCCTTTCGAATTTTGTAGGGCCTACATCGCCTTTAATAGTGATTGTAATATATTTAGATTTTAGTTTTTATTTGTATTTTTTATGTTGGATTTGCAAAGTTTTTACCTCGCAAATATTCAGTTTTGTTCGGACAGTTACTTTACAGTGATCGTGAAAAGATCGGAATTTTGTTTGTCAGTTATGATAAAATTTGAAAAGGTAAGTTTTTTTATTTTCATATTGGGTTATTTATTAATATTAAAAATAAATTAATTTATGTTTTTATTTATTTTTAGTATATTGTCTGTTTATAATGAAACAATTTAATTTTTAGAATTGTAAATTGCATGATTTTCTAAAAGATGGGTGCATTAAAAGTTCGATTTATTTCTCTTTGATACAAGTGATATGAATGTTTATTCCCATTATTTTATTATTTAGATGCTGACAGTTTGATAAATTTTTAAATACATTTTTTTTTAAACTAATGCAGATATACTCAAGATATTTCATAAGTGCATGCTATAAGGGTGTAAATTTTGGGATGACCTACATTAATGAAAAAAGTTTTTATTAACGTAGGTCCCTAATCACTTTATTTTGAATTGGTTTTACTTCGATATATCTGAGACAACTCGAGATATTTTGTTGAATTTTCCTAGATAATAAAGTGCATTTTTCTTACAAGGGAGATACCTGAAGTGTCCGGCTTCGATTTTAATGAAACTTCAATATGTTGTAGAATGTACAAAAATAAAGGACATGTATTTTTTTTTATCTGCGGAGATTCATTTTAACGGGGTGAAAAACGCCCCTAAAGTTCATTCCTAATAACAGTATCTTTACAAAACAACATGAAAATTACTTGTTATTCGAAATGATGTTAAACTATGGTTTTTTCATCCCCAAAGATATCATTATGCCTTTTTTTTCATAAAGGTAAACCAACTATTCGCTCAAGTAATTTAATTCTAATAAAATTTTTATAAAAATAATTGAACCCACTTCTAAAAGTGCGCTAAAAAGTGAAAAATAACTATAAATTTTTATATGAAATTGAAATTTTTGAAGTCGGCGTCAAACTAATACCTGAAATGAGATACGCATAAACAGATTAACAATAATTTATTTGTAATTGATTTCTTACCATAATTTGTATATATTAGTAGTTATTTGTTTCATTTAGAAACAACTTGGCGCCGACTTCAAAAATTTCAATTTTATATTAAAATTTATAGTTATTTTTCACTTTTTAGAGCACTTTTAGAAGTCGGTTCAATTTTTTTTTATAAAAATTTTATTTTTCGATTTTTTAGTACTGAGTTCATTATGATATCCATAAATTATTTGAACTAAGTACTAATCGAGATTAGTGTACCTCGCAATGACTCCAAGGTGGCAAAAAGTACATATTTTATCCAAAGTTCTAATCGCCCTAAAACCACTAAAAATTCTTTGATTCTACAAATACCAGTGATATTGTATAAACAAATATTTAGTCTGTCATAGTAAATCCACTATATTAAATTTTAAGTTAATTTTAGATTAGTAACATAGGCCCTAAAAGCTTCCAATATCGATAGTTGAAGAACTTGAGACGTAAATTTCTTAGCTCAATATATTTTATACTGCTAATTGAGTTTGTATACACTCCAAGAAACCCTCAATATCAATTTTAGGCAAAATCGGTAAACGTAAAATTTTCGCTCCCTCATATTGTATCTTGTCAATCTAATATTGTAAAAACTTAACTTCATATTTGTAATACACGACCCCGAAAATACCCTAATACCAAATCTGATAAAATGCGAATAAGGTAAATTATTGGATTTCAAAAAAATTATTTTAACGTCTTAATGTAATCTAAATCTAAACCTTTCATAGCCCCCTAGTACCAATTTTAGATGAAATCCAGAAATTCAAAATGTGTAGACCGTCATATTGAATCCTGAAAAAAATACTATTAAATTCGTAACTTACACTATTAAGAATCCCCTATATCAGTTTTGGAGAAAATTGAAAAATATAAAATTTTTAGGATGTCATGTTGAATCCGCCCGATTGAGTTCTTCAAAAAATATTTTAAATTCGTAATTAACACTAACAAAAATCCCCCAATACTGATTTTAGACAAAATCGAGAGATGTAGAACCTTTAATCCGCCATCTTGGATCCGCCATTTTATTTTATTTTTTTAAATAATGTCAGATTCGTAGTGTGCGATACCAAAAACTCCTCCATATCAGTTTTGAAAAAAATCGGACAAAATTTATTTTTATCCCCCATATTGGACACGTCATATTGAATTTTTTAAAAATGATTTTAGATTCGTCATGTGCGACCCCGAAAACTCCCTCACACCAACTTTGGAGAAAATCGGACAAAATTAAATTTTCTTGTCCGCCATATTGGATCCATCATATTGAATTTTTTAAAAATAATTTTAGATTCGTTGGGTACAACCCCGAAAATTTCCCCATACCAATTTTGGAGAAAATCCGACAAAATTAATTTTTTTTGGCCGCCATATTGTCAGCGCCATCTTGGATTTTACTGTATCAATTTCGTCCAAAAAAATATGGGACCACCGCAGCAGCTTCCTGAATATAACATAAAAAAATTCATTCAAATCGGTGCCGCCGTTCTGGTGTAATTGGTGTATATACATAAAAAAAAAACATACGAAGTCGACGAATTGAGAACCTCCTTCTTTTAGAAGTCGGTTAAAAATAACGAAGTTTAATTAGTTGTTTGAAAATATTTTTTTCACGAATACCATAACTTAAGTTGACGGATTTGTAAAAATAACTAGTAAAAAAGGGTGAGCCATCCCCAAATACTTTTTTTTCTTAAATTTCAAGTTGTAATTGAGATATCTTTACAAACAAAGTGAAAATTACTTGCTATTTGAAATGATGTTGAACTAAGGTAATTTTATCCCCAAGAATATAATTCTTTATTTTTTATTAGGGTAAACTATATATCTGCGCACTTAATTGTAAAAATTACGAAATTTAATGGAATTGTTTGAAAATATTTTTTTCACGAAAACCATAAGATACTTAAGTTGTCGTGTTTCGGGGTTTCTAAAAATAAACTAGTAAAAGAGGGTAAGCTACCCCCAAATACTTTTTTTACATGCCAAGTTCCAGTTGAGATAATTTTACGAAACCAATTGGAAATTACTTGTTATTTGAAATGAAGTTAAGCTATAGTATTTTCACCCTCGTGGATATCATACGAAGGATATTATTTCGTACATGTATAATTATTCTTAAAATTGCCAAATTTTTGTTAATATAAACATTACAGAGCTTAGTGAAAATTTTTCTTTTAATTAATAAGAAAATGTAAACTTATTTCATTGGTTAAGTATTCATGTTTGTAAATTATTATAATTCATGACAAATATCGATTTCTTACTTCTTAATGTTCATTTAAATTAATATTTGATAATTTTAAGAATAATAATATACAGGGTGTTTGGTACATCGATAGAAAGTTTGGAAGAGGTGATAGAAAATGTCATTTTGAATAATTTATGCCATATATGACTTAGTATAAAAATGCACGGTTCTCGAGTTACAGCACATTTTATAATTTTTCGGTTTTCTGGCAACTGGTGATTAAAAATTTAATTTTTATGATACTGGTATAATTTTTCGGTTTTAAATATTTTTTTTTTCTTATTCTTTGGTTCATACATTATAATAACAAGAAGAGGACTAAAATTAAAATAATACACAGAAAACTGTGCACTCAACAATTTTATTCATTTACGTAAATTCAAGTTCTTAGATTTGAGTGAGGTTTTTTTTCTAACAGTGAGAGAAATAAATGAATTCAGTTTATTTTAAAAATAACTTTATTCAATTACCTTTAAAGTGGTTTATCGAAACCCGTATCAATAAAATATTACATACATTAAATCCAGGGAAGATATTCATATTAACGAAATTAATAATTTTCTCTATTCACTTTTTCTTTATTTAATTAAAATACAAAATATCTAATGTATTGGATTTTCTGAACTCTTAAAAGACGAATTTTTGTGGTTCTGTTCACCAGGCCGGTAATTGTTATTTCTAAAATAAACATAAACAAAATAAAAACACTACCAGTTTTTTTAGCCAGCCATACAGATGATATCATCGGCTTTAGTGCTGGTCGCACACGTCTTGCCATTGTGTTTTATACCAGTTCAGTGTTCATTTGCTAAATTTAAAATTTATACTTTTCCAGTTTAGAATAAGCTGATATAATTTTCATGTATGGTAGAGCAGACGGCAATGCAGCTGTAGCTCAACGACTATATCGAGATCGATTTCCTGGAAGAAGAGTTCCCAAAGTACAAGTTTTTAATAACACAATCGCCGTATTTGTGAAACCGGTAATCTTCATTTCAGAGACATGCAGACAGGCATGCTGTCGAAGTAGAACAACAAATTTCGGATTCATTTGATGCAGATCCAACCACGAGTACTAGAAAGGTAGCTAATCAACTTAATTTGTCTACTTGGAAAATGTGGAAGGTTTTGAAAGTTGAAGGAAAACATCTATTTCATTACATCCCGGTTCAAGGCCTTGAAGAAGGTGATCGAGCACGGAGAATTCTGTTCTGCCATTATTTGTTAAATGCTGATATGGAAGATGGACTTTTCTTAAAAAGTATTTTATGGTCCGACCAATCGAAATTTTCTCGGGAGGGAATCACCAACTTCCACAATCTGCATGATTGGGCTGATGAGAATCCGCATATGAAAAAAGAAATATACTTCCAACAGAAATTCAGTGTAAATGTATGGGCAGTGGTAATCGGAAGAACTTTCATTGGGCCATATTTCCTTCCTGAACATTTATACGGAGACAATTACTGAGTTTTTACGAAATGAAATGCCGAATATCGTGGATGAAATACCATGGAACGTAAGAGACAGAACAACGGGTCTCCAGTACATTATCAGCTTGACGTAAGAGATTTTTTAAATGAAACATTCCCTAATCGTTGGATCGGAAGAAACAGTCTCATATTGTGGCCTGCAAGGTCCCCAGACTTGACGCCTATAGATTTTCATATCTGGGGACGTATGAAAGAACTTGTCTATAAAGTTGAAATAATGAGCCGTAATCAACTGATTGAAATAATTAATGAAGCAGGTGTCACACTTAGGGAAGAAATGAGACTAGGCGTAACCGCCACCCAAGTGAGGAAAAGTGTACGTAAAATAATACTTAATGTGATTTTGGCAATTTTAGGAAACAAAAAATAAATAGAGAAAATTGTTAACTTCATTAATATGAATATCTTTCCTGAATTTAATGGATTTAATATTTTATTGATACGGGTTTCGATAAACCACTAAGATAATTCAACAAAGTTATTTTTAAAAAAAATTGAGACGTTTGGGGATGAAAGCGGGGTCCAGGCTGATTGTGCGGTGTTAGGGAGAGCGCTCGTTATAGGATGAGTCCTATTGTGCAAGGGGTAAAGTTTGTGCGTGGTCGCGTGCTCTATGGTGAGCGGGGTGTTTTTTGCCCTACAAAACGGAACTCTGCGCATTGACAGAGACGTGTGACGTGCCATCATCTCCAGATCCGGCAGTTCGTGCATTTCATAGCTATGTTTTATGTGTCAATTTTTTAAGTTATGTACTAGTAGAGGATTTTCGGGGATACATACCCGATTATCCGGGAATCCTCACCGTTTAGTGCCTAAAATCCGGAGTTCGCGTAACCTATCCAGAAGGGTAGCTCTGGCTCTAGCTAAGCGCCGGGCCGTGGGACGAGCTGGCGAATTGCCTTGCAGCAAAGCCATTGCCCTTTCGAAAGAGGGGGCGCAAACAGTCCAGTCAAGTCAAGTCAACTTTGGTTTGTAAAGATAAAGAAATTTCAATTTTGTTTTGTAGAAATATCTCAATTAGAATTTGAGATTTGAAAAAATGTATTTCTTACTACTTCATTTTTTGAAACCTTAAAACATGTCAACTTGAGTTAGTTATGATATTCGTGGAAAAATATTTTCAAAGAATTCCATTTCATTTCGTTATTTTTAGAATTAAATTACGTGCGTAAATATATGGTTTACCCTAATAAAAAATAAGGAATGATATCCTTAGAGGTGAAGATACCATAGTTTAATATCATTTCGAATAACAAGTCACTTTCATTTTATTTTATAGAAAAATCTCATTTAGAACCTGAGATATATCAAAAATTTTGTTTTTAGGGGTGAACTTTAGGGGCGACTTTCACCAAGTTATAATGAATCTCCGCAGATAAAAAAGATATACGTGTCTTTTATTTTTGTACCCTCTACAACATATTGAAGTTTAATTAAATCGGAGCTGGATACTTCAGGTACTTTCCTTATAAGAAAAATGCACTTTTTCTTGCTTTCACCAGAGACGTTCGTCTTAGGATGTGTTTGAGTGTTTTAAAGAAAAAATATCTGGCCACTGTTTCTTTTTCGAAATAAATTATTGGCTCATCATTACATTTCGTTTCTTAGTAAAAATATGTCTTTCATTTTTCTTGTCAGAAGAGCGAGTTTTCATTAAAGAAAAAAAAAACATTTATTTGCATACCACTAATTCTGATATCGCGCCTTTTAAAGGTCAAACATACTAACTGAAATACTCATTATTACTTATTATGATTTATTTATTAAATATAGCACATAAACAGTATGTCAGTCCAATACTATTTTAATCAATGGAATTTACAATCACATTAGACAAGAGGGTCTGAGTTGAGATTTTTCTAGATACTTAGGTTACCATTTTATCAACTTTTTGATCAAAATTATTATTTTTAGTTACATAGTACTCTATTGACAATATTTCTGGATTAGTTTGACGCTCTTGGTCAATATGTGACCTCAAATAATTTTAAATTAGTTTAAATAAACTAAACGATTGTCCCCAACCAGCTGATGTTACGAGCAACGTCAGCGCTAAATGTAGTGCTCTTCTTATATTTGGATATCGAGATACTAGCCATGAACTTGACATAAAAAACTAGACTGCACATGAAAAATAATTTTTGACCCCCCCCCCCTCCTTATTGGTTGCCATTACGTGCAATTATTTGTATGGCAACATTGAATTCCCTGCTAGTTTCTTATATTGGCATGAATGAGTGCATGTATGTCAATTCTATTGTTTTAATTAATAGGTTTAGACAATAACTATCTCTTTCTACAGTATATCTAAAACTAAATCGCTCTTCCTTATTTTAGGTGACAGGTTAATTAAGTATATTCAATAAAAAAGACCGAGAAAATTTTTTCTGTAGAACAATATAATTAAGTTAAATTTCTCAATTTTAAGTTTCCTTAAAATTTTAATTTTCTGTTTAAAGCAATTCCCTTAAAGTTAATTTTGAAACTTTTTTGGAAGAGCGTAAATATGTTGCAATTTTACTGTTTTTAGATAGCACGCATGGAATGTCAGTTATGACAAATAAATGACAATGCCTTTTCTATGACTATGATAGTTTTATATATTTTATTTTTGACAATAAAACTGTTATTTAGAAAAATAGCTAAAATGTGAAATATCTTATTTTTTAAATTTCTGTTTTGGAAGAGATTTTGGAAATCGGTGGGTCTTTTTGTAAACAAAATTAGTATAATCTACGTATAGTATAAGAAGTTAATAAAAAAAAAGTATTAAGGCATTTATTTTTAAAAATTTTATATCATGAATTAATATATATGTATATTGTTTAATATAAGGTTTCGAAAGGTTCATATAATCTATTGCAAAGTAATAGAGTTTCATTTTTTAAAAATAGCTTCAACTAGAAGTTAATAAAAGAAAAGTATTAAGGTATTTATTTTTAAAAATTTTATATCATGAATTAATATATATGTATATTGTTTAATATAAGGTTTCGAAAGGTTCATATAATCTATTGCAAAGTAATAGAGTTTCATTTTTTAAAAAGAGCTTCAATTAGGTCTTTGGCAAAATTATTTTCTCCTCTATACTTTGAGGGAACTGATATGTTAGATATTTATATAAAGTTAACAACATTCATAGTAATGTTGACATTCCCATCATAATAACGGAGCTTTAATTTAAAGGAAGTAAAATCACTTTATGTACTAAATCATTTTAATATAAAAAAATCAACTCCAAAGTGGATAAAAAAGTATTAAAGTAGTCTATATTTAATAGCCAATCTATTAAATAAAACATTTTTTATTAAGACACTTTAAATTTAAAAAAATGTAAAGTAGGGTTCTTACATTAATATAATCATTTTTAATCTAAATATATACATTAAGATTTACTAGCAACTTTTAATTTTTACAAACTTTCCATTTACGTAACTGTTTGAGGATATGGAATTAACCTTTCCTAGAGTTGAATTTTTGAAATGGCAATGGCAACTTTGGATCATAATAATTTCTGATCGCAGGTTTGTCATCGAGATTTGATGAAGAAATAATACCTATAAAATAAAAGAAATTATGTAATTAGAAACTGAGAATTTGGTCGTTCTGAATTTCCTTTCTCTTCTTTCTGTCCAAAGCTTCTTTTGCAGATGAAATATTTGCCCTGACTTTCTCATCTTGTTCAATAATATGTATTGATATCAAGACTTCAGCATTATCAATAGTCTGAGCATTTGTCTTGGATGGGCCATTTTGATTTCTCAATATCCTTATTATTACAAGGATTTTTCAGAATTTTGCACCATACGCCTTTTTTGGAAATAGTATATTTTGTGATACTAACTTTCCAAAATTTTATTGCAATTAGGTATAAATTCTCTAAGCAAATTATAACGCAAACATAACCAAATTGTTGTAACGTTGGAGTTTTGACAAAGCTCTCATAATTTAAGGGATGTCCTATAGGTGAATTACGTCCTCCGTAAAGGAAGCGCGAGCTGGACTGTTTTGGCTCCACTTAGAGTATACCATATCTTTGTTCTCCATTTAACCGCCTTTCTAACATCAGCAAGAAATTTAAATGTGCAATCTATAAATATATTTAAAGAATAAAAATAATGTGTCTGCTCCCCTCCCCCTCGGTGTTTACACTCCTAGCGTCAGACCCTAGCACTAGTGTTAGTAATGCCCAGGGGTGCCTCAATCTTACATATATCATATGATGATCTTACATTATCAGTAAGTGTCTCAATATTTTATAAAGAATTAAGTTCATCGATGCACTCCTGTTGAGATAAACAAGATTGCATCGATGAAATTAATGAAAACAAACTCACGAATATGTTCAAAAGTTAATATCATTTTTTGGCCGAGATCAAAATTTGGAGTTACTGTAAACAACACAAATTGTGTTCGTATGTCAAAATGCTCTGAACACGTATACCATCTAAAGTGTCAAACTTTACGATGAATATGTTAGATGGCACCGAGAAAAACCAGTATTCCCGAAATGTAAATTGTTACCATTGTACAATACAAATAATTATATGCAAAATGGTATCCCCTCAGATACTTTTGATCAAATTTCTGAATAAAATGAGGTTAGATCGAACTAAAGCCTGAACACAGAATGGGGGTCCAGCTCAAATAATTCAAACTCATAGAGAAGAAGAACATTCTTATAGCACAAACCGGTTTTTTTTGTTCCACAGTACGTTATGTTGTTATTGGATTACCTAGGTAATTATTATTATAGTAGCGCCATTCGGAACGCAATTAACAGGAATAACTCCTTCTTGGTCCTAAAAGACAATGACCATGAACTTCCCAATTGAAGATTGAATGCAGGGCTTTCCTGACGGCAAAGAATTCTTATGGATCCATTAGATAGCATCTAATTTTGTATTTGAATACTACAAATGCATCCAATTAAGGAATAATACCAGATGATTGGTTAGAATCGCTGTTTGTAACATTACCAAAGAAAAGTAGACCCACCAAATGCAGCGACTTTAGGCTGATTAGTTTAATGAGCCACACGCTTAAGATACTGCTACGAATTATACAGAACCGAATATTCCTTTTATGCGAAAATAGAGTGAGTGATAAGCAATTTGGATTTAGAAATGGTCTAGGAACAAGAGAGGCACTATTTTGTATGCGCGTTCTCCTACAAAAGAGCTGTGAATTCCAAAAGAACATCTACGTCTGTTTCATCGACTTTGAAAAGGCATTCGACCGAGTACAACATGATAAACTTTTTGAGTGCCTACAAGAGGCAGGTCTAGACCACTACGATATAAGACTGCTAAAACATCTATATTACAATCAAGTAGCCTCTATCCAAATTGAAAACAGTCGTACTCAAAACCTACCCATCAAACGTGGAGTAAGACAGGGTTGCGTTCTGTCACCCTGTCTCTTTTATGTATACTCTGAAGATATCTTTAGGGAGGCTTTGGATGACAGACAAGAAGGAGTAAGACTAGGCGGAGAAGTAACCAACAATATTAGATTTGCTGATGGTACGGCCATTCTTGCGGAAAGCATCGAGGATCTCCAAACATTAGTAAACCTAGTCAATGAAGCGAGCTGCCGAAGAGGCCTTAAAATCAACATCTCAAAAACAAAGTGGATGGCCGTTGGAAAGGTTACTGTAGATGAATGTCAACTTTGGCTCGATGGGAAGAGGATAGAGCGTGTAAACCATTTCAAATACCTTGGCAGTTGGTTGAATGTAAATGGGGACTCAGATGAAGAGATAATAGCTAGGATAGAAATATCGCGGAAGGCCTTTATGACATGGAAACCAGTTCTATGCAACAGGAACCTATCAATGCATATTCGTAAGAGGGTCCTGAAGTGCTATGTATGGTCTATTCTATTATACGGTTGCGAGACATGGACACTAAAAACCACAACGCTAAACAAACTAGAAGCATTCGAATTGTGGTGCTACCGTCGAATCCTAAAGATATCATGGGTTTCGCACACTTCCAACGAGGATGTTCTCAGAATGATGGATACAGATCGACTGCTCTTGAACATTATAAAGAAGCGGAAAACAGAATACTTCGGTCACATAATTATAGGATCTAAATACCAGCTACTTCGCCTTATAATACAAGGAAAAGTGGAAGGAAAAAGATGGATAGGCCGAAAGAAGCTTTCATGGCTGCGTAACATCAGGCAGTGGTGTGATTGCACGGTAGAAGAACTATTTCGCGCAGCAGCCGATAGAGAAAGATTTCAGGAAATTGTAAACATGATGACGACCAACGTCTGAATACAGGCATGGCACCTAAAGAAGAAGAAGAATGCATCCAAGTCGTACATTGTAATGTCTCAATTTTACCAGACTTATTTTTTGTTGCAAAATAATTCATAGAACACAAATAATAAACGAATTTAAATCGACACACAAGTAGAAAAAGGTTATCAGTATTGGACGCTACTAAGCAATTTAAAGCCAATTGTCTTTATCATGGCTAGGTAGATATCTTTTCTAGTACCCCTTGTAATTTAATATTTCTTTATCATCCATTATAATGGATGGTATGGAATCTTCGGCGTGCGAATCACTCTCGCACTTGACCTGTTATATTTAAAATTATTAAGCAAGTTCAATTTTATTTTGTACTTTATATTATATATAATTGCATTTTTTTTCAGATGACGTACCCAATCCAAGGCTCTCCTGTAAGTCATATGAAAATGACATATGGAATTCATAATTTCTCTTCTCAAGATGATTTACTATCACAAACAGAGTCTTTCGTGTTAGATTTATCCAAGAAGCCATCGTTATCACCTGATTACACATACTGCTACCCCAGCCCAAAATCTAGTCCCAAATTAAGCGCCAGCCATCCTGAAAATGAAAAATTGAAATGCTGTTCGCAAAATACGAAAATAAACGAAAATAATAACATAGAAGGAGATGTACGAGGAGAAATATTTACTTATACTTCATCACCAAAAAGTCCAAGAGAAATAAAAATAGAGCAGGTGAATATGGCCGGTAACACCCAACCTTGTCTAAAAAGTCCAAGTATTTATTCCGAAACCACTTCAGATGCTTCATCTGATGTTCCAGGTTCACCAAAATGTAAATATAAAGCCCCTAGGCCCTTTAAAGCTCTACCGAAAGATTCTTTAACATTAGCCTTTAATGCTATAACGCAAATAAATCCCTCGTCTTTCATTATAGATGATAAGGATCTGGATCCTGAATTAACAAAAACTTTAATAGAAGACTCTGTTCAAAAATATACTGAATTTAGAGATAAAATGTTAGCGCAACTACATAGTAATGATACTAGTAGTACAAACAATAATATGAGAAGACAACAAAATAATTCAAACAAAATTCAAGACCCTGAGTATCTTGAGAAACGACGAAAAAATAACAGCGCCGCCAAAAGATCACGTGATGCAAGAAGACGTAAACAGGATGAAATTGCGATAAGAGTGACATTTTTAGAACAGGAAAATATAATGTTAAAGTATAAAATACAATCGGAAAAAGAAGATTTAAAAAGGTTACAAACATTAGTCATGACAGGGCAATAATATATATATATATGTATAGTTTTTAATTTGTTGTTGTAAAAAATAATTTTGTTATTAGAGTGTAAAGTGTAATATACATGTAATAAATATCTACGGTGACGATACTTATCAAAATAAAATAATCTCGAAATGACGTTTCAAGGAAGCTACGGCCCTTCAGAAGCAAACCAAACACATGATTTTTTATGTGATGTTAATATTTATTTAGAGTTTGATGATATTAAATCATACGGGATAGTTTTGTTGGGGATGAGGGTATGTAGTTTGATAATTTTATAATTTATAATTTTTTTGTTATTTTATTTCGAAATTCAAAAGAATGGACAATTTTAGTTTAAAAAAGACATTCTTTTTTAAATCATAAGGTAGCTATTACTTTAAATCAAAAAATTTATCACAGTAATTAAATTTTGCTGCTTAAGATGCTTTTTACGTTAAATTGACTATTCTCACCGAATTTGAAACTAAAACTCCAATCACTTCTACTTTTATGCATCATTAATTAATTTCGTATCAGTATCATTAAATTTTAAGTAAGTTTTAAGATAAGTTCATCAAATTTCATTAAGTTGAGGTTAAATGAAGGAATGTAGATTCTTTTGATCGCTTTTTTGAGACTGTACATTGGAACCTTTTTTCTTATCTTAGGCACTATCGTATCTAGAACTTTGTCAACTATTTTTTTAAATCTGAATTACCGTTGGAAAAGAATTAGAATAAGCCAGTAATCGAATGTCATTATCGTTACTATTGGCAGAAAGACATAACGTAAATTATGTTTTACTATATAGGATAGTTCAAAAATTTATTTCTTAAATTGCTACAATCTATAGTCTGTTCCAAATTGGTACCTGATGTATTGCGATATTGGAAACTATGAGTTTCAGATAATTTTATTAGTGACTTTGTGGTGCTTGTGGACGGTTTCCAGCTGTTTGACTTTTAAAATAATCATAATTTTCTTTTCTATTTATGGTCCTTCTGTTGAATTTAAATTGTTTTGAATAGAGCCTATTTTAGCTTTTTAAATATATATCACACTTGAGACACACTATATAAAAACATTCTAGATTTATTTTTTTCAAAATTAAAACTGTTGGTGTATTAACATTTGGAAAATAGCTCACCTCACATTGTGGCAGGCAGCAACAGGTAAAGGTCTTACATCTTAGTTTTCTACTCAAAAAGTATGAAGCGATCGAATCTCGGAAATCTAGTTCTGGTTAAAGAGGAAGCTGATACTTTTTAATAGAAAAACGAAAGTGTATATATAAGATGGTTAGTTCTAAGATACACTAGTTGAATGCTACCCCATGTCAACATGTGAAGCGTGCCTTTGTGCGAATATCTTAAATTATTAAATTTTAAGACATAATCTAGAATAACATAGAGAGTCTCGAAGTTTAAATAGAATTTAAAAATTTCATACATGTATCATGTTATTGACTATGTACTTAAGAAAAAAACTAAAACTTTAAAGTGTTTTTCTTGTTTCGTACGCTCAATTGACTTTCAAATATGGCAGAATCGTAGAATGCTACCAAATTAAAGGTTGGGTTTTTGAGATTTAGGCTGATTTGTCCATTTTTCAGTTTTTTGACTTTTACTCGAAAAATAAGCATTTTTCATAGGTACATGTCTCCAAAAAATTGTCGGTAATAAAATTTCCTTTTGAAGTGGTACCTTATGAGGTAGAAAAAAGTAATTTTTCAAAAAAATATGCCCCAAAAACAAAATAAAAAGGCAAAGAATGTAAAAACTTATTTTTTAAATCTCCCCATAACTTTCCTCCAAGTGAAGTTAGGTATAAGCTGACGTAATGCCCATTAAAATGAGCACCTGCAGAGGTCTACACGATGAACAATAACCGAGTGATATTAGCAAATTTTTGCTTTTTTTTTCAAATCTCGTTCCATAATTTTTTTTGCAAGTGAATTTAGGTATAAACGTTGCTCCCTTAAAAAGAAAGCTGACACTTGGAAAAAAGTTATGAGGAAAATTGTTTTTTTTGGAGTGCATTTTTTCGAAAAATGACTTTATAAGGTAGGAAATTTCATTACCTACAAGTTTTTTATATACGCGTACTTACGAGTAATGCATAGTTTTCGAGTAAAACTCAAAAAATTGAAAATGGGACAAAGCAACCCTTAATTAGGTAGCACTTTGTAATTTTGCCATATTTGGAGGTCAATTGAACGTATGGAAGAATGAAAACACTTTCAGCGTTTTAGTTCCTTTTAACCCCCTTTTTTCGACTTAGTTAATAGCCTATATCTCGTTTTAAAAAACTAATACCTGTATTACCATTTTAACTATTATATAATCAAAAAATATTTTTATATTGTGGTCTCCTGCAAATTGTGAAACTTTTATTGTATGTTTTTAGTTAATCAATTCATTAGTTATGCCTTTTTAGAAGTACAAAAAATATAAAATTTTTTGATTAACGTTGTAACTTAAAAGCTATGTAACCTGGAAAAATAGTTCTTAGATCTAGAATTGTAACATAAATCATTATTTGAATTGTTCTATAATTTAAATTATTTTTGCAATTTAAATTACTTGAATAATTTCTGATGATGGTTTATTTCGAAAATAGCTTGTTACAGCATTATGTATATCTAATTTAGAAAATTATTTTTTAAATTAGTTTATATTCAATATAAATACGTGAATAATTTTGTAATTATCCTGCAGGGCATAACACTATTTAACGTTTAAAGTAGTATGTTTTCTTTTATTTCCAACCTATTTTACAGTAGGTTATTTAGATTTAGTTTTAACTGAATTTTTAGCTAAATAAAGTACAAATTCAAAATATTTCTATATCGTACAGTATTAGTAAAACTTAGTCAACTATGTATATATATGTTAAGAGATTTGTGTAAAAATAGAAAATGTAGAATCAATTATGTCAACTCTGTAAACAAATTATGTGTATATACACCCAAATGTAAGTATATTGTATTGACTGTTATAATTATTTTGTTTAATGAAATAGTGAAAATAAAAACTAAAGTTTGGATTAGTTCACTTAACAAAATTTGTTGCAATTATGGTTTTACAAATATTTGTAATAATTTTTCAATAATATTAGTCCGAACTATTCTAGAAATTAAAATATCTTTTTATGTACCATATGTACCCATTGAGATTTTATACTAAATGTACCAAAAATGATAGAAATTTTGGAAACAAAAAACGCCGAAAATACAATTCAATGTAATTGCTTTTTAACGTATTTTGACTTCATTGTTATAGCTAAAATAAGTGTGCTGTTGTGTATGTGTGAAAAGAATATATTTATTATGATTTTGTGATAATTTTATGCGTTTACATAAAGTTTTAAAAAATTAACGGTGTTTTATTGTAGCCAAAAGTACACAGAGCGTTAGAAAAAAATGATGTAGTCTGGGCATTTTCAGGTGTAATAGATAAAGCGATTTAAAGTAACTTGAGTAGTAAGAATTAAATAATACAATAACAATGACCCTAAATGTATCGACTTTCATTATCATTTTCAATTATATCAAGGCATTGTAATGAATTCTAGAAACAGAAAAAACTGAAAAAATTGTTGAATAGTCAACTTTATTAACATATTACTTTTAGTAGGGGCAGGCGCGGATCCAAGGGGGGGGCGGTGGGGGCGATCCCCCCCCCCAAGAGCCTTGAGTTCAGAAAAATAGACCCGATTTTGCCTCTTATACTATAGTATATTCAAGAAGTAGAGAGAGTAATAAATCATTTTTTACCATTTTTTTTCTTCGCAAACTACCTGTGTTCTTTAGCCCGGTGTCTTTGGCAAAATCTGTTAGACACATATATTTTTCATAGGAATGGGTTAGAAATTTTATAATCAAAAATACCGGTCTATAATAATGGAATATTTGGTTTGGATAACAATAGATATTTGGATGTGTGAAGTGTTAAAAAGGATAGGAGCATAGAATATTATTTCGGTAATACACCCAAAATAAAAAGTTTTTATAATATAATTTTATTTCTTATGATTTCTTAATTATTCACGTACATTAGAAAATATAGATAATTTTGACGTATTTAACACAAATCACAACTGTATTTTTATTATTTTTAATTTTGGCATAGAAATCGTTTTAGGTACATTCAGACTAAAACGTAGCTTTTTTTCTCTCAAAAAATTCTAAGTTATAATTTAAATACTTACAAAATACCCATTATCAAAAATACAAGAAATTAAAGATATACAAAATAATAAATTCGTCCATATAATATTAAAATTTTTTTGGAGTTATCGGTCATTTTATTATTAATTAAAAATATTTTTAGGACATTGGACGTTTCAGTTTATTTATTTCTTAAATCATCCGCAGAATTACAATTAAATACTAAAAAGGGATTGAAATGTAATTAATTTTTATATGTTACAGAAAATTTAAGTAATAAATTGTGTTTCCGCTGGTAAACTTATGTATTTAATTCGAAATCTAAGTCAGTGAAGTCATCTTCCCTCAAATTAATTACAATTGGTTTCTCTATCTCAAAAATCATGAGATCGAGTTTCCACATTTTCTTTTATTATTTTATTATATGGATTCTTTCCAATATTCTGCACCAACTTTATTCAAAAAAATCTTTTAAAAGTTCAGTTGAAAAACTAATTTTGTAAGTTGTGTTATTTCTAGCAACTCTACCTTTTAGTTGAGAGAGATATTTCCTTCTCCAACGGACATTTTCTGGACGATCTATATAAACAGATTTCCTATATGGTTTTTCTCAGAAAAAATTAAGTTCTCTGAGCAATTTCCAGAGCTCAGTTCTTTTAATTTCAGGTAAATCCGATCTTCATTGATTTTAGTTAGAATTTTGTCGACGGTTGAGATTTGCTTCGCATAATAAAATGTATGTACAACTCCTTTTATTGCAGTTTACATTTCTTCTTCCAACGAGGTTTTTCGTCTGCTTGTTATCGAATATGGCTTGGGAGTACTAACAATTCCAGTCGTTTTTTTCTCCTTTAGTATTCGGAACATATTAGATTTTCCAACTCCTGTCATATTGGAATACATCTCAACAGAGCTTTTAATATTATTATCTAGATATTGATATCTTAAGGCATCATAAACATTCAAAGTTTTTCGTTGAGGAAAAAATGCCTTGGTTTAAAGATTTTGGAATAAATATAGATGTAGATGCCATATCTTTTGGATATCTCACTAATCTCAAATAATATATAAAAACAAGCACAAACAAGATAAATCACTAAGGACAAACTGTAACGTGTACTTTGCTCAGTGACAGAAATTAAGTTGAATTTTCAGAAATTTTATTGTTGCAGTAAATTTATAAAAGCTTATAATATTTAAATATAATTAAATATAATTAGATTTACGGTAGTCCTCAGTTACCTGTGGCACAAAAGTAGGTACGTTGGAGGTTTCAGTAACAGTTTTATAACTCTCTCTAGTTCGTGAATAGAGTATAGGAATGTGTATGCTTGCGATCGTCCCTCCCCTTCCCAACAGCTTTGAGTTCAGGAAAATAGAACCTATTCTGACTTTTATATTAGGAATGTGTATGCTAGCCCTCCCATCCCGTCGAAAACTTGTTTTTCTTGCGATAGACCCCCCCCCCCCAAGAGCTTAGAGTTCAGGAAAATAGACCCGATTCTACCTCTTATACTAGGAGTGTGTATGCTTTTCGCATTCTCCCCCTGTCGGCAACTCGTTTCTTCTTGTGATCGCCCCCCCCCTCTCTCCAAGAGCTTCGAATTCACAAAAATAGACGCGACCCTGCCTTTTACACTAGAAATGGGAATGTTGCTGGTGTCTCTTCCCCTCCCCCCCCGTCGACAACTTGCTTTCGTTTGCCATATTGTACTTTTGTGATATCACCGCCCCCCCCCAAAGAGAGAGGCTGGATCCGCCCCTGAGTAGGGGTAAGATATCTTGTTGAAATCTTCAGAAACCTTTATAAGAGGCTCTCTGAGGTGTTTTTTTGAAAGTATTTCCAAGGTGGGTTTTTTGAAAGGAGGTCAAAAATTTAAATCACTTACTCAAGAAAAAAAATCTACCTACCTACCCGGTTTACATTTTTCCTAACTCTAATATTGAAATAAAAATAACATGATAATCTGTATATTCACTCGATACAGTAATTCATGAGTTTTAACAAAGACGGGACTGACCACATCATAAACTGAATTCGCATGGTCTAATTCTAAAACCGAACTAAATAGAGGGTTTAAACTGACAAGTACGACAATAAGTCAAGCAAGTCTTGAACCTTCAAAATATAAGGATAAAAAAATTATTTGTTCTTATTTCTAAACCAAACATTGCAACTAGATCGGGTCTAAGTCTTAAACCTTCGTAGTTAAATCTGGCTGAGAATATCTTCTCTGTGCTATGTGCCATTGTGGGGATCTGGCAACACTGAATTCGCGAATTGAAAATTAAACGCGCAGGATATAATTAGTTATCTTTAACGGGCAAAGGTAGAAGTATAACTTTCCGAATTTTTATCAACATAAGTAGTTGAACAGAAAGAGATAAAATAACAGTAATATATTGTAAACTCACCAGATTGCTCCCATTTGTGACGATTGATATCTACGTTACTATTGGTTTATCGTAAAAATATATAAGTAGTTTTTTTAGTCATAAAAATAACTTGTTATTAAAAAAAGCAGTATTTTGCGACCTGTCTTCCAAAATGTTTCATATTTTGAAAAACAGTGGAAATGTTAATTAGATGGTAGGCCGTTATTTCTTGTTTTCTAATTTTTAATTAAAATACCCATAGAAATTTGAATATGTCCCGTAGTTGCAAGTAAATTTGAAATTACACACAAACAAAATTTTTATTGGAGGTTATATTCTTTATTGGAGGTTCTATTCATATCTCACTAGCATTAGCGTGCTATTTAAAAATTTTTCTCAGGCTAGTTCTGATTAAAGATTTAACATAAATACTTGTTCCCATAAAAGCCTGTCTTAAAATAGAAACTTTTTACTATCAATTATATATAGCGGTTGTTCAAAGGTGGAAATTTAAAGATTGAAGTTGATATGACTTACTGGAGTACATCTTTTTCCAAATAAGTCAGAGTTGGTACCGAAAAGTAAAACTTGATAAGATAAATTATTGAACAACTTTACGAATCATGGTATAAGAAAGATTCGCATATTTGTTAGGTAATTTATATATATATATATATATATATATATATATATATATATATATATATATATATATATATATATATATATATGGTTTCATAGCGTTCTACGCCTTTCGGTTCCCAGTCTCCATTGTTGTCGGTCTTCCTAATCTCCTGGAAGTAAGTTTCTTTCCGACATGGCTCGGTTAATGCCCTTTATCCAGGTAACTTTTGGTCTTCCTCTTTTTATTTTTTCATTTGGTGTCCATTTTAGGATTTGCTTTGGTGGATGTTCGTCCGCCATTCTCTCCACATGTCCATACCATACCAGCTGACGTTCGATTTCATCGAGAATAGTTTTCTTTACGCCCATAATCTCTCTAATTCTCTCGTTGGTTATCCGTTCGATCCTTGACTTTCCGGCAGATCTTCGCCAAAAGTCCATTTCAAGAGCCAGCAGTTTATGTTCTAAAGTTTTATTTATCTGCCATGATTCACATCCATACAATACAACGCTTTTAAATATTGTATTATATAAAAGATGTTTTCTTTCCTTGGAGATGTTTGTTGACCATAATAGTGAATTTAGGCAACCGATAGCTTTTTTCCCTTTAGTTATTCGCTCCAATACTTCTTCAGTTCGTCCACTTTGACTGGTCTTTGTTCCAAGGTAGCTATAATCAGAACAAGATTTTACTATGATATTGTCATTCACTTCCAAATCTGATTCTTCTCCACCGATACACATATATTTAGTTTTACTGCAGTTGACAGTTAATCCCGACTCTGCGTATTCTTTAAATAGTTTCCTCGTCATAAATTCAAGGTCTTCTTTATCTTGGGTCACTACCACTTGATCATCTGCAAAATGAAGCGTATGTAAATGTGTGTCATTATTTAATTCTATTCCCATTCCACTGCATGATCTTCTCCAATTCTTTAAAGCTTCATTGAGGTAGATTTTAAAGAGAGTTGATGATAGACAACATCCCTGGTGAAGGCCTTTGGTTACATGAAAGCTTTCTGATAAGTTATTGCCTATCTTAAATCTGGAGAATGCTTGGTCGTATAGCTGTTTGATGGATTGGATCGCTGTATTGTTGATTGGAGACTTCTCCATCACGTGCCATAATTTTTGGTTGGCACCGTAACATATGCTTTTGTGAGGTCAACAAAAAGTAGATGAACCTCTCTATTTCTTGCCACATTCTTTTCATTAAATTGGGTTAAACTAAATATATGATCTACGTACGATCGGCCAGCTCTAAAACCTGCTTGTTCTTCAATTTCTTGGGGGCAATATTCTGTTTCTACGATGTTTCTAAGCAGTTTTCCGTATACTCTACTCATTCTGCTGGTTACAGTTATACATCTATAGTTTGAGCATTCGTCGCGTCTTCCTTTTTTGTGGATTGGTGTTATCCAGCCTTCTTGGTTGTGATAGGGTCATCATTATTAAGGAGTCTTTTAAATAGTTCTTGAAGAAAGGACGTTCGTTTTCCAGTACCGTTCTTTAACAGTTCAGCAGGTACTCCTTCCGGTCCAGCTGCTCTCCTATTTTTCAATGAATCCACAGCCCTACATACCATCTCCTTTGTTACCTCTATATAGTGGCCTTGTACGTTGTACCGTCTTGGGGAGTTAACGAGGTACTCTTGTCGGTCTTCGGCAAGCTGCGTTTGATAATGGGTTATCCACTTTTTTGTAAGGTAATTTTATTGTGAAATAACGTTGGTAGTATTTTAAATCGATTTATTAGGTAAGATACTAAATTTTTCTTATATTTTTATCTTGTTCTTTTTTCGCATTCTCTGGACACCTTGTGTATATGATAAATTAAAGTTCAATATATGTCCTCTCTATCTTATATTGGTGATAGTTGTTGCTATGTAAGTATGTATAAATAAATCTAAATTCTGTTCCCGCTCTACAAAACACCTCACACATAATAATAAATAAATATTCAAAATAGTATTGCAAGAACAATAATATCTACTTTCAAAATATCTTGGAGTACGTTTGAAATACTGAAGAATATACAAATATATTATGGTTATAAGTGAATCCTAAATATACTACATATTTCCATTTATATTCGAATATATTTACTCAAACACTTTTTATATTCATTGTAAGTAATCAATTATAGAAAGCTATAGATTTTAAAGTATTTGATCTACCAAGAAGGCAGACGATTCGAAGTATCCTAGTTTTAAACATTAAGTCTAAAATAATTGTTTCCATCAACACAACTTATAAAAAATTTGAGAAATAACTGTTTGTAAGATATTTGAAACTTTTATTAAAATAAGGACAGAAACTCTTGCATTTATGGGCTGGGTGTTTAGTCAATTCATATAATAATTGATTGGATGTTTTATGTAGGGGATAATATGTATATATATAGGGCATGCATTTCAATAGACGCATATTGCTTCTTATATATGAATAGCTGTTTTTTATATCCCTTCATCTATGTCTATATATATATATATATAGGGTCGGATCCAGCCTCTCTCTTTTTTTTTTTGGGGGGGGGGGGGGTGATATCACAAAAGTACAGTATAGCAAGCGAAAGCAAGTTGTCGACAGGGGGGGCGGCGGTACAACAGCAACATTCCCATTTCTAGTATCAAAGGCAGGGTCGGGTTTATTTTTTTTTTTATGCCGTAAATCTAAATATATTTAAATATTATAAGCTTTTATAAATTTACTGCAGCAATAAAATTTCTGATAATTCAATTTAATTTTTGTCAGTGAGCAAAATACACCTGACAGGGTATCGTTAGTGATTTATGTTGTTTGTGCTTGTTTTTATATATTATTTGAGATACCCAAAAGATAAGGCTTTCACATCTATATTTATTCCAAAATCATTAAACCAGGGCATTTTTTCCTCAACGAAAAACTTATTACGATGAATGTTTATGTTGCCTTAAGGTATCAATATCTAGATAATAATGTTAAAAGTTCTGTTGAGATGTAGTCCATCATGAGAGGAGTTGGAAGACGTACTATGTACCGAATACTGAAGGAGAAAAAAACGACTGGAATTGTTAGTACTCCCAAGCGACATTCGATCACAGGCATGAAAAACCTCGCAACTGCAATAGAAGGAGTTGTACATTTATTTAATTATGAGAAGCAGATCTCAACCGTTGACAAAATTCTATCTAAAATTAATGAAGATCGGGATTTACCTGAAACTAAAAGAACTGAGCTCTGGAAATTGCTCAGAGAACTTAGTTTTTGTTGGGAAAAACCAGATAGGAAATCTGTTCTTGTAGATCGTCTGGAAAATGTCCGTTGGAGAAGGAAATATCTCTTTCAAATAAAAGGTAGAATTGCTAGAAATAGCACAACTTACAAAATTAGTAATTTAACTGAACTTTCGAAAGATTTTTTTGAATAAAGTTACTGCAGAAAACTGGGAAAATCCATATAATTAAAGAATAAAAGAAAATGTGGAAACTCGATCTCATGATCGGTGAAATAGAGAAACTAATTATAATTAATTTGAGCGAAGATAGCTTCACTGACTTTGATTACGAATTAGATACCTAATGTTTACCAGTGTAAACACAATTTATTATTCAAATTTTTGTTTTTGTTGTATTTTATTTATTTAATGTTGTTTATATATTTTTTTTATTATTTTATATATTTTTATTTTAGTGTGTTCCACTCTTTAAATTTTATACATATTTAATTCCAATTGACCGTAATTTTGTTATTATTGTATTTGTATCTTTTTCTTAAGCGTGTAGAATAAACATGTTTATTTTATTTTTTGGGGGCTATCGGATTTCCATATAATAAAGTAAATTAAATTAAGATGACAGTGCAATAGAAATATAAATAGTAGGTCTATTTTTAACTGTAACATATAAAAATTAATTACATTTGAATCCATTTTTAGCGTTTAATTGTAATTTTGCAGATGGTTTAAGAAATAAATAAACTGAAACGTTAAATGTCCTAAAAATGATTTTAATTAATAATAAAATAAAAATTTATTTTTTTTATATATGTTTAACTTTTTGTCTTTTTGAGAATGGGTATTTTGTACCTATTTAAATTATAACTTAGAATTTTTAGAGAATAAGGCTGCGTTTTAGTCTGAATGTGCCTAAATCGGTTTCTATGCCAAAATTAAAAATAATAAAAATACAGTTGTGATTCGTGTTAAATATATCAAAATTATCTATATTTTCTAATGTATGTAAATTATTAAGCAATCATAAGAAATAAAATAATATTATAAAAACTTTTTATTTTAAGTTTATTACCGAAATAATATTCTATAGCACAAATACTTAGTGATAAAATAAACCTCCTTCCGACGTCTATGACAAGGATTAAAATCCTTTTAACACTTCACACTTCCAAATATCTATTGTTATCCAACCCAAATAGTCCATTATTATATACCGGTATTTTTGATTATAAAATTTCTAACCCAGTCCTATGAAAAATATGTGTCTAACAGATTTTGCCAAAGACACCCCCGACTAAAGAACACAGGTAGTTTGCGAAGAAAAAAAAAGGGTAAAAAACGATTTATTACTATCTCTAGTTCTTGAATAAACTATAGTGTAAGAGGTAAAATCGGGTCTATTTTCCTGAACTCAAAATTCTTGGAGAGGCGATCGCCCCCCCCCCCCCTTGAATCCGCGCCTGTATATATATATATATATATATATATATATATATATATATATATATATATGTTTATACGACTTTCACGGAATCCTCCGTGTGAGATGCATTAGCAGTGGTTATATCCACACTATGCTGTTGTAGTGCTGAAATCACATTCAGCAAATGTACAACTATATGCAACTCCGTATATAAGTGAAGTAAAATGCGAAACAGTGAATGCAAACTTCGCTCCATCATATCCTTTCTGAGTTAGAGGTTGCACAGTTAGAATAAATTGTAATAAAATACAATTCATCCTATTCCACCACCATCGAGATGGCCTACCTGTACCACCATACCGAGAAGAAAGTCAAAGCTTACCCTCCCCGCCACAGTGATACGGCAGAGATACATGTTTCGTCTCTCACTAGACTCATCAGGGTACCGACATGCACCTGGCTGTGAAAAGGATAGATCGGAAGGAAGCATGCAACACTGAACGCGGCTTCGCCGACCTCTCGTCGGATGGCTTATATATGTTTATACGGCTTTCACGGATTCCTCCGTGTGAGATGCATTAGCAGTGGTTATATCCACACTATGCTGTGCAACCTCTAACTCAGAAAGGATATGATGGAGCGAAGTTTGCATTCACTGTTTCGCATTTTACTTCACTTATATACGGAGTTGCATATAGTTGTACGTTTGCTGAATGTGATTTCAGCACTACAAAGCATAGTGTGGATATAACCACTGCTAATGCATCTCACACGGAGGAATCCGTGAAAGCCGTATAAACATATATAAGCCATCCGACGAGAGGTCGGCGAAGCCGCGTTCAGTGTTGCATGCTTCCTTCCGATCTGTCCTTTGCACAGCCAGGTGCATGTCGGTACCCTGATGAGTCTAGTGAGAGACGAAACATGTATCTCTGCCGTATCACTGTGGCGGGGAGGGTAAGCTTTGACTTTCTTCTCGGTATGGTGGTACAGGTAGGCCATCTCGATGGTGGTGGAATAGGATGAATTGTATTTTATTACAATTTATTCTAACTGTGCAACCTCTAACTCAGAAAGGATATGATGGAGCGAAGTTTGCATTCACTGTTTCGCATTTTACTTCATATATATATATATATATATATATATATATATATATATATATATATATAACGTCAATTTAAGATAATTTTACACAAATATTTGACTGGTGGCTTGTCCTATATTATTAAGTTGTAGGTTGTTAAATAAAATAAAATAAATATAATCCAGGGAAAGAACATATATTTAAATGGTAATCAACAACTTCACACCAATAACAGTGATACTATATTTTTGAGTTTTGACGGTTAGTATATCACGATTATCAGCAAAAGAAATAATTAAAATTTCATTGTTGACAAAACCACCTTGTCCCCACAATGGCGACGAGCCCATTACAGATATTTTTAGTTTGATAGCTGTTTAAATTTCCATTTTATTTTATGCAGTTCGTGAGTGTACATTGTCCTTGGTTTTAAGAATGGATTCATTTCTGGTTGGTTAACTTATGTCATTTTCGACAGGCAAATTATTTTTAATGATACTTATTAATATAAATAATTTTTTAAGTTCTCTTTTGTTGATATTTAATATAATAGATCGTGAGAAATTTCAACTTTGAAACTGTAAGCATAAATAAAATAAAATTATTGATGTGTGGCATCAATGATCTCCACCAGAGAGAAACAAAAAATAGAAACTTGAAAAGATCAACTGGAAAATGACCGAAGAGATTTCAAAAATAGAACAATGAATTATTTTACGTCAGAATAAGATCTATTGCCATATTTTGTGAAATAATTGTTGTGCATATCTTGATCTGATCAGTAAAAACAGGAAATTAAAAAATAAAGTATTTTTTATCATTAAAATTGTTTATTAAAATAATAATTAATTTAATTTTTTATCTACATATAAATAATCTTTCATTCGCTATAAGATTTGTGCACTTACAGAGTTTTCAATATAAATGGAAAAAATAACATTTAAAAACATACTATCTACACATCAGTTTAAATTTATACAAAGTTACCTATAATACAGCATATTTTCTAACATATTTTTTTCTTTTGCTATTTCAGCTAACTTAATTTTTAGACTTAAATTTTCTTGTTCCAAGAACGACACCCGAATTGCAAGTTCGTCTTCCTTTGCTTTTCTTGATTCTCTGGATTTTTTCGCAGCTTCATTGTTTTTTCTTCTTTTTTCCAGATATTCAGGATCATTAGTTTTAGATGTTAGTATTCTTCTCATGTTTTTGTTAGATTCGCTTTTCGCTGGCTTAAGTTGATTTAAACGTTGTTCTCGATACTGAGCGTAAGCCAAGGCTGAAGTTGTGTCTAATCCCGTACAGACCCTTTCAGTTGTTGCACATTTTAAGGCTAATTCCATGGAATTTTTTGGAAGGGTTTTGAATGGTCTTTTGTTCTTATCTGGAGGGCAAATATCTAATTCTGTACTGCTTATATCATTTTCCAATGTCTCTAATGTAGTTACTTCAGGAGTCAATCCTCTGTAATTAAAATCATCTCGAAATTCTAATGGTTTTAAACAAACTCGGCCTATTTCAATTGGTGGAGGAACAAACAATCTTCCAGGACACAGACGTAAAGGGTAAATTGCCACATTTGCTGGGCTTGTTACTAGAGCATCGTAAGCAGTATGCATTCTTACTACGAAATTAACACACACACACAAAAACAAACCTTTAAATAATGTTCCTTTACTGAAAGAACCTCTATAACTAACTAAAAATTTTAAAAGATTGGGTAATATGGACAGCTAGGTAAAATTTTTAGACATTTATTTTTATTGCTTCAATACTGTTAAATATTGCTAAAAATTATATGATCTAGTTTTCGGTAACAACACTTTGTTGTGGCTCATGGTTCAAAAATACACAAAATACCTTGAGTTAAGGTATTTTATGGGACCGTTTTATAAAATAGGGTACAATAAGGTGTAATCATGATGTTTGCAAACAGTATTATGAATTATGTCAAATTGAGGCGGCAAAATATGCTAAATATTATCTTGCGTCTTGTATTGAGTACAATAAAGTATAGTCTGGACCCTTGCGAAATGAGGGTAAAATAAATTAGGCCAACAAAAAATTTTTATGATGAACACTTCCATTATTATTCCAAATATTATATAGGAAAATAATATGTAAAAACACACACACACACACACACACACACACACATATATATATATATATATATATATATATATATATATATATATATATATATATATATATATATATATATATATATATATATATATATATTTCTGAATCTCCTTGGGTATGTGGTTTTTTTTGTTTTTTATTTTTAAAACAATCTAATTAAAATTTTAACGTTCCCCATTCTTTTGGACTTTATCAAAAATATATTATCAGTTCATGGATAAAATCTACAAAGAAAAACAAAACAATCAGCAATCACTCAAACAATTAAATGCATTAATGCAGACAATAGCAATTAAAATAGACATACATATTTTATCAAACGAACACACTGTACAATATCAAAAATTTAAATTTAAAATTCTTTGCTAGATACGCACCCGTTGTAGCTGTGCCGTATAAAATTCAACTGAGAGTATACATTGCCAGTATGAAGGTGTTGGTTGTGTTATCAGTAAAAGTTTCTTTTTTTTTTATATATTTTTATTAATTATTTGTGAAGCAATTATTATATTATTAAAGACCCAAATAATATATATATATATATATATATATATATATATATATATATATATATATATATAATATTTTCCAGATTCTTGAACCATAGATTATATCATTTTCTTTTTGTTTTGACTTTTCTTGGGTTTATATTCTTTATTTAACGAAAAATTAAAAAGAATTTGACGTGTCGCCCTTTATTTAAGGCATCTTCAATAGCTTTCAGAGCCCTGGTCACATTCCTTTCAATCGCTTAAATGTCTTCAAAACATGCTCGCTTTTTTAATTTAGGGGAAAAAAAAGTTTGCCGGAGCCAAATCTGGCAAGTGGGGCGGGTGATGAATCACAGAGACCGACTTTTGGGCCAAAAATTGTGTGATGAGAATTGAGTAATGGGCTGGCGCATTGTCGTGTGAGAGAAACCAGTCACTGGTGCGGTACAATTTGGGTCTCATGCGACGAATCCGCTTCAATAGTCGATCCAGGACACTTTTGTAGAATTGTGCATTCACTGTTTCGCCAGGGGCCATGCATTCGCAATGGATAATCCCGCGAGAATCTAAAAATGAAAAGAGCATCGTTGTGATTTTCGACTTTGTTGCTCGAACTTTGGTGGGCCGCCCTTTGCCCTTTTCTCGCCACTTAGCAGTTTGGAGTTTGGTCGGTGGATCATTTTGAAAACACCATGATTCGTCACCGGTTACAATTTTATTTAAAAAATTTTCATGCATGTCTGTCCACTTAACCAAGTCACGTGAAGCTTTCCCACGGCGCTCTTTCAGTTCTTCCGTTAACAAGTGCAGAACGAACTTCCCACACATTTTTTTCCCGAGAACATCGTGCAAAATGTGGTGCAAGCTTTCTCCACTGATTTTGAGATCCTCTGACAGCATTTCAACCTAATTCGCCGATTACGAGACAGTGCAATATGCATACGTTCGATATTCTCATAGGTAGCCGAGGTTAAAGGGAGTCCCTCTCCTGGATCGTCTTCTAGCGACTGTCAACCGTTCTTGAAACGCACATACCACTCGAAAACCTTACTGTGCGATTTTCAACAATTCGAATGTTTCCGAACTACTTATTCCCAATTTGAAAAAAAATTGATTGCGGCCCGTTGCTCCATAGCAAAAATTATGACGCAGTGGCACAAACACGTCTACTTCAAACGAACATAGCTAGCCAATAAATGAAGGTACAGCTCTCACATCTCCACTGTGGGTAACTTAGGCATGATATTATATGGTTCTGCCGTCGGGGAACAGATAGGGTCAGTGGCAAGTTTTATATAAAATTAGTCCCTGACCTTTTTGAATGACCTGTATGTATATGGATGAGTTGATAGGAATGAGCTTTGTATTAAGCTAAGCCGAAGAAAACTTTCTCGCAAAAAGAATATTTAAGAAGTATTTCCAGCAACTTCAACACATATGACATGACAAGGACCAAAAATATGACTCCTTTATTTTAAATAATGCTTTTAATGCATTATTTACAATATATCTCATTTTTTTCTCATTAATATA
The DNA here is from genome assembly GCA_034092305.1 of Diaprepes abbreviatus. Taxonomy (NCBI): domain Eukaryota; kingdom Metazoa; phylum Arthropoda; class Insecta; order Coleoptera; family Curculionidae; genus Diaprepes; species Diaprepes abbreviatus. Next base: position 11,051,185 of record JASJET010000228.1, read on the forward strand.
AGATTGTTCAAAAAATACGGATGCCATTTGAAAAATATTTAAACCGAAAATGTTATGCTTAAATAAAAGCTACACAGCTAATTGTCAGATAAATAATTAATATATAATTCCATTGCCCAGACAGATTTAATATTGAACATTGTATATTTGCGAAACAATATAATTTGAGACACATTGATTAAAAGTCAGTAAGAAATTTTAATTGACAGGCTGCCAGTGATCCTAGAATTAGAACGAAATTATCAGAAGTTAAAAAGCAAATTATGTATAAAAATTTAAAAACAACCGACTTCAGTACAGGGTGGTCAAAATTTTTTTATTGACAGAATTGACACATAACTTTTTTTTCGATCTCTTTCACAGTTTGGAGATACATAGTTTAAAATCATTATTATTTTGAACAACTCTGAAAAAGTCACCATATGAGTATTTCTTTTTTGTTGTTATTATGTGGTTATATTGTTGCTATTATGTATTTTTTTTTCAAATAAAGAAAAGGAAAAAAAATATATAGAAACAGTATATCTCCTGCAAATGCCATTCTGGTCCTCTCCCCATACACGTTTCGACAACCTTATAGTCTCGTCAGTGAAGCTGTATCGAACCGGGAGCAACAATTGCAGGAAACAACTGCTATATAAGATATAAATTCCGAGGTATATCGGCAGAATATTAAAAATCTGCCTACTTTGATGTCAGACTGAAAAGTATCGCCAGTCGAACGACATCTATACCTTCAAAATCAAAATTTCAATAAGATATAACTTAAATCTATTTGCCTTGTTTAAATAGTTGCCTATATGTGTTCTCCTTCCAAGCAGAGAAAAAGGAACGAATATATCATTCATTCATTCATATCAGCCCGTTTTCATCCACTCCTGAATGTAGGCCTCTTCCGTATTTTTCCATTTCCGTCGGTCCGTAGCGATCCCCATCCAGTTTTTTCCGGCAATTTTCTGGATGTCGTCACGCCATCTTTTTCGGGGCCTGCCAACACTTCTCTTGTTCTCTCTTGGCCGCCATGCTGTTATCTTGTATGTCCATCTGTCTATGTCATGTCTTGCGATATGTCCAGTCCATCTCCATTTTAGCTGCGCTACTCGTTTGCTCACATCTGTTATTTTCGTTCTTCTTCTGATTTCTTCATTTGAAACTCTATCTCGTAAACTAATTCCCAGCATAGCCCTTTCCATTGCTCGTTGTGTAACCCGAAGCTTATTAATGGCTTTACATGTTAGGGAGGTTGTTTCGATACCATAAGTAAGAACTGGCAGGATGCACGACTCGTAGACTTTTCTTTTCAGACTTATGGGGGTGTTACTGGATTTAAGAATGAATCCGAATTTGCCAAAAGCTGCCCAGCTGAGACTTATTCTTCTAGGAAGTTCAGCCGATTGGTTTTCCTTCTCTATTTGTATTTTATGACCTAGATATATGTATTCTCTTACGTTTTCTATTATTTAATCTTCAACTTTAATTTATATTTGTTCTAGACTCATTATTTTTGTTTTTGACAAGTTCATTTTGAGTCCTATCCTAGCTGATGCTTGATGAAGTTCTTGTATCATACATTGGAGTTGTTCTGGTGAATCACTGATTATAACAATATCATCAGCAAATCTTAAGTGGTTTAGTCGTGTTCCGTCTATGTTAATTCCCTTGTCATGCCAGTCCAAGCCCCTAAATACATCTTCAAGTGCCAACGTGAACAATTTTGGAGAGATTGTGTCTCCCTGACGTACGCCTCTTTTTATAGGTATCTTCGAGGTTTTTATATCCTCGTCTATTGTAACTTGCATGTAAGCATTTTCATATATATGCTGAATCAAAGCAGAGTATCTTGAATCAATCCGAGCATTGTCTAGTGCTTTGAGAACTGCCCATGATTCGATAGAATCGAACGCCTTCTGGTAATCAACGAAAGCCAAATAACGAATACATAGAAACAGTTTATATTAAGTGGTCGAAACGCGTATGAGGAGAGGACCAGAGTTGCATTTTTTGTGGTGGTTTCGCCATTTGCAACTGCAGAAGAACAGATTACTTTTTCTTGAATAAATGATGAACTAGATGATGATCCTGAGAAATGTGTGTTTAGTGAATGGATAAACCTACATTTTAAGATTTGCTTAGGAGAATTGGACTTAAAATATTCTGGCCAAATTGTCATAGTTGCAGTGGCTCTAAAAAGTAATTTAAGAAAAAGAACCTAAAACATTGAAGAACATTTTTTAGACTAGCAATTTCAGCTTGAGAAACATTCATTTTCGGTTAGTCCCGAAGTGACTGTTAAGATTTACAGTACTTTGATACATGAATTTGTATCTTGAGACGTCTCGGTTTTGTAAACCACCTGGTGTTTTTTTTAAATCGATTTATCGTTAATTCAAATTCAAATATTTAAATAATGGCCAGCCCGAACATCAACTATTATATATTTTTGAAATTAAGTAAAAAACTGCTTTCATTCTAGCAGATAATATATAGGATATACTATTTAAATAATTCAAACTACTTTTGTTTTTCAACTTTACGAAGTGTCATTGTTTTTCAAGTAAATTTTAAAGGTAATACCCAAGAAATACGAGTACAATATCTTTCGTATTTAAGGGTTTATTCTGATACTGCAGTCTAAACTAACAACTTTGAAGATCTCCAATCAATATTAAAAAAACTCATTGAGTGCGGTGAACAGTTCGGGCTGCATATTATTACTGCCAAAACAAAAATGATGGTAATTAGTAGGCATCAGTACATTATTCCTCTTAACATCAACGGGGAAAAAATTGAACGTGTCGCACGGTTCACGTATCTTGGCGCTACTCTGAATGAAAAGTGGGAATGTGACGATGAAGTGAAGGGAAGAATTGGCCGTACAAAAGCAACTTTCTTTAAACTTAAGAATCTTCTCCTTCACAGAAATATGTCACTACACACTCGAATACGTGTGGTTCAATGTTATGTATGGCCTATTCTACTAGATGGTCTAAAACTTGGTCACTTAAGGCTGGGACGCTGAATCGGATCAAAACTTTTGAATTATGGACACTCCGCGAACTACTGCGTATCCTCTGGACTGCTCACATAACTAATGATGAAATTCTATGAGGAGCTGGCGTAGAAAGACAACTGGACACTGTAAAACAACGAAAAGTGTCATATCTAGGGCATATACTAAGAGGACCTCGCTACTCCATACCAAGGCTAATACTTCAGGGAAAAATTGAAGGCAGACGGGGGCCAGGTCGAAAACAACACTCTTGGCTCCGCAATATAAGAAACTGGTGTGGTATATCAGACGCCGCAACCATATTTAGATAGGCTGAGGAGGGCACTCTAGTAATAATGTGACCATGAGATGGACAAATGATCGCCGACGTGCGGCATAGCACATGGCACCCGAAGAAGAAGAAGATTATCTTTGTAATAAAATCTCTAAAATTGAAATCTATTCACAATATTTGGATGGATGCTAACAAGCAAGTGGCCATAGGAAATCTTTCGAACGGAACATAACAAAATAAAGTATCTAGATATGGTGTTAAATGTAAAAATTCTGTATATGCCAGTGGCTTTATTTAATGTAGACTAAGTGATTTTTTAAGAATTTGTTTATTGTGATACTGTTAATTTAAATATATATATATATATATATATATATATATATATATATATATATATATATATATATATATGTTTGAAACTTTCTTTTATTCCTAGAAATAACAAAAAAATAAATTAATTTTCTACTTCCTCTTCCTCATTTTGTGTTTCAAAAATGAGATTCATTATTGCTTGCTTCAATTTTCTTAACCTACTTTTATTTTTAATTTTTGAAATTTTAACTTCGATCAAGTCGGAAAAAAAATTGTTTTAAATTAATTAACGAACTAATTGTGCGTATGAAATAAAAATATATTCATATTTTATCAACCAACTAGTGCACAACAGATTGGTAATAATAGAGTTATGTGACCACAGAAATTTTAAAAATTTAAACAAAAAATTGTTATATTGTATACTGAAAATTCACTTTTAGACATGACATAGCAATCATAGGAAGAAATATAGTAACACAAACTTTAAATGTTAGTAACTACTTACCATAGAAATAAAAACGAAAATAATAACAATACCCTGAAAATCTATAGAGGTCATCTTTCTTGTCATCTCTTCTTTGATTTTTGATTTTTTGTGTGGCTTATTAAGGTTGCCGCTTTGTGCTGAATACACGCACTTATAAAGTATATGTACTGATCGTCAAATAAACAGAAAATGTCCGGACCATGCTATGCGCCATTTTGAGTAAGGTGAAGTTATAATAACAGTGAATACGCTGTCGCCACTGAAAAATTATAACGACTAAACGTAATCGTTTACCTTCCACTGACAAGGTTTGAAGCAATTTACATACCTTTCCGAAATTTCATCGACATAAGTAGTTGAACGAAACGAATGGTAGAAAGAGATAAAATGACAGTATTACGTTATAACCTTACCCAAGTTATCCAATTTGTGTCAATTGATTATTATGTGTGGACGTCTGTCATACTATTGGTCGGTCGTAAAAATAAATTAAAAATTTTTATTATATTTTTGGTTGTTAAAAATAACTAGTCCTTAAAAAAAGCAATATGTTGACGAACCGTTTCTTCAAAACGATTTATTTTTTGAAAAAACAGTTGAAATATTAATTAGGTAGTACCCCATTATTTTCAGTATTTTCTAATTAAAATTTCCTTAGAAAGTTGAATGTTTCGCAAATTTCAAGTAAATTTGAGATTATAGACATAAAAAATTATTACACTAAATTCTGTTCATATCTCAATAGTATGAGCGTGCTGTTTAAAAATTGTTTTTCTACGGATAGTTCTAATTATGGATTTAACATAAACACTTGTGTCCCTATATCCCCAAACGGTCGAGTATCTTACTTTAAAACAGTTAAGTATAACATAATTGTTTTCATCAACACAAATTATAAAAAATTTGAGAAGTAACAATTTGTAAGATATTTAAAACTTTTATTTAAATAAGTAACATTCAATTTTATATTCAAACAATGTTAAATGCAACATTTTACTTCCTTAGACTGTGTTAAACACTATACTACACTACAACTAAATAAATATTATTGATTATAATTTATTAGGACATATAAATTTGAACCCTACAAGCCAACAAACGAGGTCCTTCAGAATAAAAAGCTTATTTATAGCACGTTTGGTCTTCAAGCCCCTACAAATCTTCACAAAATAATAAAAAAAGTATATTAAAGGTTGAATAGTATCATTAATGGGGGGTCTTCGGGCTGGCCTATGGTTCCGGCCCCTGGTCGTACACAGTTCCTCTATCACCGGTCAAGTTTCAGGTTCTTTTTCAAACTTACTTGTCAGGACAGGAAGTCTTGCAATAATCGGCTAGATGTTTAGTGAATTCATACAATAATTGATTGTTGGATAGCTAGGACGATGGATTTTAGTAATACTACATAGAGCAGTGGTTTCTACCGTTTCAAGTTTTACGAGTGCTGGCTTCCTGCAATTACTGTATATAGGAGGTATGTATTCCTATTAAAGTCAGTACATTGCTTTGTATATATGAGTTGTTTTTCTTGATATGCCTTTTCTTTATATATTAGACTCCTAAGATATTTGGCCCTTTGTATACATTTTTTGTTTAACAGTTCCAAAGTGCCAATTGAAGATAATTTTGTGGTCTATATTTACACCTAAATATTTGACTGATGGCTTGGTGCATATTACTTGGTTATTAAGTTATTTAAAATAAATTTAATCCATGGAAAAACAAAGATTATTTCACAATAATAGCAACAATGACATTATTTTTTGACTTTTGACTGTTAATTTGACGTGCCAAAATGTCACTTTACCCAAAATAGCGCAGAGCATACTCCGGACATTTTTCGTTTGACAGCTCCATTACCACCTGGCATCCATTTATTTTCAGAAATCCGTGGCTGAATATTACCCCCTGATTTTGTCGAAGAGGCTGTGAAACTTGTCATATTTATATTCAGTTATTCCATCGAGACATCAAAAAGTAATTCTGAGTTCGAATTTAAACCTGATTCTTAAATTCTTTCATTAAACTATCCTTAGTATATTATCCTAAAACAGGGCTAAAGGCAACTTAAGCGAGTTTGGTTGTTTCGAACACATGTCTTTCACCAGAAATTTACGACACTAACAGGAACAATGCCTAAGGCTAGTTCGATGGATGAGTAGTATATTTTATTATTGAAGTAGTTGTGGGGTAAAGTTAATATCAAGAACTAAATAACATGGCGATAAAAAAATGCTGAAAAATCTTTTTGTTTTGATTATTTTGGTAATGTAGCTAATATAATATTATCTATAATAATATATTTTAAAGGATGATCCTTCTTCAAAAAACAATGCTAAAAATTGAAACTGGTAATAGAAGTTGGCTCCAAATTAATACATAAAAAAAAGATTAACAAAGAAGAATATCGACAACTTACTAGCCCTTCTATATACAAGCATACCTACAGAAGTATAGACTTTATTTAGGTTTGGTTTTTTGCTGTAGCTGGTTTATATTTTGTGTTAGTAGATATGTGTTTCGTTTAGTAATAACTTGGTGTAGATTTATTTTGAATTCATCTTTATATCCGTAAATTATTTGAATTACATACTGACCGAGATCTTAGTGTATCTAGTAATGTTTCCAAGGTTGTAAAAGAGTTCCAATTTTGATGAAATTATTGTAAACTACTACTAAAATGAACAATAATAAACTTTTTGATCCTGAGAACCCCCCAAATGAAATTTGAGGAATTTAAAATTCAGTCTGCCATCTTAAATTTTTAGAAAATAATTATAGCCTAGTAATCTATATCTTAAGAAATCCTCTTAATACGAACCTTGGTGGAATTTGGAAAATAAATATGTGATTATGAACTTTGTCGCGTTTTAAATATGTAACTTTTCCTACATCGCATTAACCAATTAATTGTTTCACTTCTGCCGGGTGCAGTTTTCTTTTTTGGTACACAATGCACAATTCCCCGTGCTTCAGAATTATCTTATTGGAAACAGCCTCGCAACACGAATAGGTCGAGAATGCACCAGGGTTGCCAGATGATTTTATTTTATTTCCCTAGATTTTTGACAAAAAATTCCCTAGATTTACGACATTCTAATTTATGTCATGCTCTATTTTACAATATAATTCCTATCTATTTTACATTTCTTCTCTTTTCTTAACCCTTATAATATTTTACGGAATCGGCCCGGTATTTGAAATTAACGAATTGACGCCCTACATGTGTCGTCGCCGCAATGTGATTGGTCCCTTTTACGTCCGTTAGTGAATTATAGTTTTAACAATTTTTGATTTATTTTTTAAGTTTATTTATCCACAAATAATAAATCTAAACTTTTGTAAAAGTGTGTACTTAATATACTCAACGCTAACCTATTCTAAAAAAATAAACAGAGCATTTTTTTTAAATGTATGATGGATTTTTGTCCTCTCGATACAAAATTTGTGATTTAAATGTATGTGCCCATTTCTGGGCTAATATAAAGATTAAAACAATTGCTTGACTTTAACGAACTTTTGATATACAAAATCCCACACAATGTGTCTGGCAACGTTGCGTATTTTTTAAACAAAATTACATAATACATAAAGCGGTCGGGATTTTCCCCGTGGTTTACCGACTAAAAGCCAGGGTGAATGGGAAGACACCGACATTTCTTAATACATATACAACTGCGTTTTAGATTTGTAAGCTGTCTTTTATGTCAACGGGTAAAAATAAACATTATTTATAAGTTTTTATATAATAATTAGAAAAATTGTATCCTATTCAAAAATTCCCCCAAATAAACATATAATTCCCTTTTTCCCTATATGTTGCAAAATTCCCTAGACTTAGGGAAATTCTCCTAGGTCTGGTAACCCTGGTATGCACTACGCGTGAACGAAATGACTAGGTTGTTAACACTTGTTCAAACTAGCGGTGGGCAAAACTGACTTTTTAGTGATTCAGACCGTCCGGATCACTAATTTTAAAGATCCGGCTCAAAGAACCGGTTCAATTGTCCGTTTCCCGTCAAGAATTCCAAAGTTCGAACGACTTTCCCATTTCATATTCTTAATATATAATTTTAGGAAATATTACACCACAGATAATTACATTTCTATCATTTTTTTTAAATAAAATCCAATTACGAGCCTCCATTTTTTTTTTCAAAAAAAAAAAATTATATATTTTAAGCTTAAATTTAACTTCTATTACAATTTAGGAGATAAAATAAAAATGCGAATGGGACATTTAAGCTGCATTTTAAACAAATAATAATAATGCGGCTCTCTCATTTAACGGCATTTATTAATATTTGTGCATTCACCATCACATATGAATTCTCGAAAAAAACTGTGTTTGGCATAATTTTACAGCCATTGGAAAAAATTGGGTCAAGTGTGAATTATCTTTTATGCAATATAGGTGACTCTACCGAAAATCTGGCTAGACATCTTAAAAGTAAGCATCCATTAGTGACTCTATTTGAGCCACAAGAAATAACGATCAGAACAATCGTCGACAAGTATTGCAAAATTGTAAAGCAGTCATAACTTTAATTTTTTGTTTAATAACAAAAATTAAAATTAGGTTTTTATTATTGTCACTTTTGCGAGAAACATAATTTATTTAAAAAAAAAATCGGTTTTAAACATATTCTTTATTTTTTGTTAATAATTTTTAATTACACACCCAAAATTAGAATTGATCGTCATTTTTATGATTTTACAATTTCTGTTACTGTTTTAAGGGCCAGAACAAAAAATATACGGAAAAGCAGGTTTCTCAATGTGTTTACATCATGTCTCTAAATTATCATTTTCAGCAAAATAATATATGTGCCTACTTTAACAATCATAAGAACATAATTCGATGATGATACAAAATATTTATTATTATTATTACATTTTAAATTACATCCACTTTCTCCAACATTGCAATTAAATATCCCTATCATACCCAATTAAATTTAAAACGAGCGAGAATCGGCATATAAAGCTAAAAAAAATTGAATCACGTTCCTAATTCATATTTTAACTACCGAAATACTATATTCGTAAGTATATATTCTACAAACATCCTAAAGAAACATAATCTAAACTAAAGCAATCTAAACCCTTATACTGCACGGCCATTGCCTTTAACGTATTTACTGTTCCTCCAATTATGGATGTATTCTTTTGAGTCATTATCACTTTCACTTCTATCACTTGAAGTAATCATGATCACTTCAGCCCAATGACCAGTAAATGTATATTCAAAAGAACATGAAGTTATCAGTTTCACTTTGTTCACTTTGATCAATTGATAATTACTCAAAAGAATATAGCCTATTAATCGAACGAAATGAGGTTCGCCAGCGGTCCCGAAACATCAGTGACCCCATCGTACTATACCGAACCGAATGTTCGAAAGATACAAAGACCCGTAAAAGACACAACGAACACCGTCCGATTAAAGTGGTTCAACGGATCTCGGCTCATTGTAAGTCCGATATAAACGTATGACCAGTCGGAGAGCGAACTTTCGTACTGTCCGAGTCCGATATTTTAAATTTTAATGATCCGGATGTTTCGGACTGTTAACTGATCCGGGTAAAAAGAACGGGTTTTTCAAGTCCGACCCACCTCTAGTTCAAACATGAATAACCAGTTCAATTGTTTCTGGGCGCGAAAAATTTAACGGTTTAAAAATGTTTGTTGATAATGATTTAAAAAAATATTCATATGTTATTATTAAGGAATGTTTAATTTCATAGAACATATATCGACAAAAGACAAATTAATTGTTATGTAAAGTACTTTTCTGTAAATACAGTGATGGAAAATCGCATTATTAAAATTTATGAGATGTATTATGGGCAAATAAATAATACTTATGAAGAGTAAAAATAAAATATATAATTATATATAGCAAATTATTTTACCTTGCGCACAATTATTATATACTTTCTGTTGTCAATACACATCCAGGACACTAAAAAATAGTCTTACTTCTTTCCTCGAAGGAACTCCATATGTCTGGAAGAGACCTGTTGCAGGTGGATTGAAAATATGTTAAAAGACAGAGTGATCTATACAGAACTGCTCGGAGAGTCGCTGATGGCACGGGTGACTGGGGGGTGTCCGCAGGGGGGGTTCTCTCCCCACTGCTTTGGAACCTAGTAATGGATGGGCTTCTGCGAACCCTGAGTGGGAAGGGTCACTCTGTGCTGGGATATGCAGATGACTTGGTAATCTTAACCCAAGGCAAATTTAATACAACATTAAGAGAGAGAATGCAGAGGGCTCTTAAAGTTGTAGAAAGATGGGTAAGGCAGGAGGGACTCAATATAAGTCCCCAAAAGACTGTCCTAATCCCCTTTACAAAACGGAGAAGGATAGAGGATCTCGGTCCCATCATCTTCCAAGGAAACACAATACCACTTACCAGAGAAGTAAAATATCTGGGGGTGATTTTAGACTCCAGGCTGACCTGGAACAGACAAGTGGAAAACATAACCAGAAAATAGGAAACATCTCTTATGACTGTTAGAAGATTATGTGGGAAAACATGGAGTCTCTCACCGAAAATGATACATTGGTTATACACCAGTGTTGTGAGACCAGCCATCACTTACGCAGCCTTGGTCTGGTGGCCCAAGGTAATGCAGAGAGCAACTATGACAAAGCTGAGTGGAATACAAAGGGTCGCCTGTTTATGTATTACTGGGGCCATGAAATCAACGCCCACTTCGGCAATGGAGTGTATTCTGGATCTGCCTCCGCTACACATAGTGATTCAGGCAGAGGCAAAAATGGGACTCCACCGACTAAATCACTCAACAGTAAAATCACAAATGACGATGTCAGGACATAAAAACATATGTAAAAAAATCAGGAGCCCTGAGTTGGAAATGGACACGGACCATATGAACTCGAGCTACCGTTATAATATACCGTTTGAAGTCACAATAGAGGATCGAATGGCAAGTAAAAGAGAAAGACCGGAAACATTCTCAGGTGCAAGTATCTGGTACACTGACGGTTCAAAAACTAGTGAGGGTACTGGAGCTGGGATATACGGGTTACAACCGAGGAAGGAACTAACCCTTCCCCTTGGGAAATACCCAACAGTGTTCCAGGCAGAAATATACGCAATCTTACGAACTAGCTAGAGCAGGGTCAGCATCTCAATACATTGGTCCAGAACCGGCCTTTGGGGTGCCGCGGTGTGCAGCACGAGAAGCAGTCCAAGAATGGATCAAAAGAGAACGTAAAAACCACTGGATGACCAGACAGGGTTTAAACCACAGCAAGCTATTTATTGGGAATCCGGACCCGAAACTGGCAAAGAAACTACTACAAATGAGTAGAAACCAATTAAGGACTATTACAGGTATAATGACGGGACACATGGCCGTCAAAGTACATCTGAATAGAATGAATCTATATAACGGAAACCTCGGCTGCAGACTGTGTGGACAAGCCCAGGAAACGGTGAAGCATATCATATGTGACTGTGAGTCACTGGTGAGATTTAGACAATAAACTTTTGGGTGAGGAAAATTGGAACCGGGAGAAATACTCACTCACTCCTTAGCAGGACTGTACAGATTGAGCTAGGGGGCTAGGTTGACAGAGTGGCTGTAATGTCTAGGGTGAGCACAATAGGCCTACTCTGGTCGCAGTGCATCCGGCTTTAGGACGGACCCGGGAATATATAAAAAAAAACTCCATATGTCTCTAAAATGAGCATGAAAAAGTAAAAAGTATGCGAAATATTAGATATATAGATTAATAGATGATCTCTGAATAGTCTGAAAAGAGAAACCCTCAGACATACAATTAAAGTCCTTATTTCTCTCTGACAACGAAATTGACTCTAGTTTATCTTATACAGCAATGGAAATATTTTGTCACTGAGGATGCATTTAGGGAAGTACATATTAAAAAGTACTTTAAGTTTAATTTAAAAACTACGCAACAAATTTAAAATAATCTCTGAATATTATGCCAGGTAGTGCGACTTTTTAGGATATTTCAGAGAACAATGAGTAGAAAAGGTTACTTCTCCTATAGAATTTAGAGGTTATTTAAAGCAACCTGTATCTCCTGGGTTTCTTCAGATTTCATTTGAATACCTGAAGTTATTCTCAGACACTCGGATTACTTCGATAAAGCGATTGCCTGATGAGCTTAAACGCCAGGTCTTCTATAAATGACAGTTTGTATAAGTTTGATGATCTCATAGACTATAGTGATCCTGGGAATAATATTTCGGGTTGTCGAACCTTCTTGGCTTAGTTAACGAGCACTTTCGGCACCGATAGATCCACTTCTCTGAATATACTAATAATAAACTATGGAGGGATAATTATAACAAACAGAAATATATGTTTATCGAAACGCCATGTAATAAAACAAATTGAGATATCGGAAATGCAAAAATGATCCTTCGTTAATCTTATAGTTTAGGTTTTATTGTTTGGTTATGTCATCCCATCAAAGTATAAAAAATATTGCATTTGAAATGTTAACATTTTTAAAACTACTTTAGGCTGAACTGAAGGAAGCTTAGAATTATGTATACGAGTAGATACAGAAGTTGACGTAATTATTTTAAGCTTAAATTTTAACCATATTGTATATAATAAAGGAACATTCTCAGATGTCCTCCGATTTATCTCATTCTATGATATGTTAGAGTATATATATCAAAAAATATCCAGTACGTATTTTTGCATGTCCTAAATTACATTTCATAGAGGTGAAAACTATCCTTAAGTTTATCATTAAAAAAGATTTTTTTTCAATTGTAATTTTAAAGGCTGATTTTATGCATATCATTTTTTCAGTATAACGTTTTGACCGGTGGACTTTAGGGGTGGTTTTCATACACTGAAAATGCTATTCAGGACTTAAAAATAAATACGTGCTGTATATTCTTTAGTATACGCCAAGATGTCATAGAACGAGACAAATCGGACGCAGACACCTAAGTCAAAGTTTACACATACTGTTAAGGGAGCGAAAATTTATAATCATGAGTTAAGTAGGTTGAATTGACATACGAAATAAATTCTTAATTCTTCTTTGAGCTAATTCAAATGTTATTAGATATCAGTTATAGTCTAAGATGTCCAGTAAAACTTATTTTGAACTAACTTCAGTGTTTGCAAAAAACAAAAAAATCTTTTTATATTTTGGGTTTTGGAAAGTAGACCCTAACTGTAAATATAAAAGATGGTATCGTCTTTATACATGCACTTGTTTTGCTATCATGTTCTTCTTTCTGTTACCCCAAATTATTTACATGTTTGTGAACGCAAACGATGTTTTTGAAGTTACAGGAACAATGTATGTATTTTGTACGTTCTTTGTCAATTTAGTCAAAACTGTTGGAATTTATTTTAAGATGGATGATATTAAAGAACTTTTAAGGAACTTTGGCAAGAATCCTTTACTTCAGGTATACAAATAATTGATTATACAGTGTCTGCGGAAAAGTCTGCACCATTTGGTAAAATTTTTGATTATATCAGTTTAAAAAAAATATTGTTATTTTTGCATAATCAGATATTAAAAAATAACCTAAAATACGTACAGAGGTGTTTAAACCAATATGTTTGTTGGTCACTTCGAACACACATAGATAGTAAGCTCACAAACTTAATTTTTTTTTGTCCAAATATTAACAGATGGGAGCGATGACTTCAATGCGTCGGACTGGAACATCGGAAAATCTATCTTGTCGGACGTTGCAGTTGGTGACTTTTATGTATTTTTATCACACAATTCTGAATAAAGTAGCTTGTTATCAGTTAATCTCCAAACAACAAAAATTTTTGTAAGACAATTATTTTTCACGCTTTTTGTACAATAATTTAATTGGAAAAATAATATTTATTAATTTTTCAACGACGGGAAACCGACGATTACGTAAAAAATTGAAAAGTGAATAAACCGATTACGAGAGTTTTCGCAGAGGAAGAAGTTGTCGGTCTACTCATAATTAAGCCATATAAGAAGTTACAAAGGTATATTAATGATTCTTCTTATATATGATCGGGCTCCAATACTATATTTTTACGTAAACGTGGTCATCATAATCTGCGATTTTAAGAATGTCTTAGGGGAACCATCTGCAATACTATTATGTAGTATTGAATATTTTACAATGAAAACATTTTTGTATGCTGTTATATATAAAATTAAATAACAAATTTTAGAGACATATTTGGTATTTTAATTAAGAGATTACATGACCTTGACTTTTTTAAATTAATTTTTAATCAAATCGATATTTTCGACTAAATAAATTGTTTATATTTTAAAAAATATTTTCAGTGTTTAACCGTATCAAAATTCAAATTATTTCCGGTTATAACAATTACAAGTGAACGCTGCAGGGTCAGTCCGAAACTTAGGTACAAGGTGACCGGTCAGAGGTTTGATAAAGGGTTCTATATTCTTTTCTATTAAATATTTTGAAAGCCCTTTATTATACTTTGAGGAATTTCAGGTCAAAAGTGCATAAAGTTGCAGCTAGTTTAGACTCTCTGGATACTGTCATAGAATCAGTTTGCTTTGTGAGGCAGTGGTGAACGGGTCGCTAGGTTTATTAAATGTCTGTAAATTTTACAATTGGCTCAATAGTTGTACAATTATTCAACAAGATAGATTATTAATGAGTGTCTATACCCAACATGAGAGCCCAACAAGAGACTAAAGAGGCCAGGAAATTGAAAAAGGCTACTCAAAAGGAGCTAGAGAATATCGTGGCATCATGGCAAGACCTCATATGCGGCCTAGGAATCGTAACGTAAAGGTAATATTAAAAAATACTTGATTATGAGACATTGATATGACTAAAGAGGCCAGGAAATTGAAAAAGGCTGCTCAAAAGGAGCTAGAGGATATCGTGGCATCATTGGAAGACCTTATATGCGGCCTAGGAATCGTAAAGTAAAGGTAATGTTAAAAAATACTTGGTTTTGAGACATTGATGTGGTACTTTTCTTCTTTTGCGTTTTCTCCGAAACTTTTTTCAAGCTGGTGAGAAAGATATGTCCAGATCTACTTAACCGATTTCTATAAAATTTAAACCACATATTTTTGATAATATTATCTAAGGTGTAGCGTAGGAGTTTTATTGTACGTCGCGTTTATTTTTCATACATTTCTAAAATTCAAAATTCCAAATAAAATCTGATTGTTTTCAAACATATGTGATTTTTACAAAATAATTTATAAAAAAATGGTTGTCCATGCTATATCTTAACTCCTACTTTTCTAAATAAGATTTCTTCTTCAAATGATTCCTGATAGAGAAAAAATTTCACCATCAGCCAGGATTTTCAAAAGAGGGTTATACTTGAAATTATTTTTTATTTATCAATTTTTTTTTCAACATTCGATCAATATATATGTTTTTGTATGTATCTACGGAACGATTTGAATGAAATCTTTCGCATTATGTTCAAGAATTTGCTGTGGTGGTCCCATATAATTTTGGCTGAAATTGGTTCAGACTTCTAAAAAAAAGTGCTAAAATGCGAAAAAAAGCAATATATACCTAATAAAATGTGATTCGCTTTCTTACTATAGTTTGTATATATATATCTCATGTTAGTAGTTGTTTCATTTAGAAATAATTTTTGTAACTGATTTCAAAAATTTCAATTTCATATAAAAATTTATATTGATATTTTTCCCTTGTCAGTGCTTCTTTAGAAGTCGGTTTAATTTTTTTTCTTAAATTTTATTTTTACATTCTTATTTTTGAATTTGTTATAATATCCATAAATTATTTGAAGTAAGTACAAAGAGAGATTAACGTACGAATAGATGATCTCAGAAAAGTTTAGAAATAAAGATCTTCACACATACAGGCAAAGTCCGTATTTCCTTCTGATAAAGAAACTGAATCTTTAGTTTATCTTAGACCGCAGTGGAAATATTTTATCACTGAGGAGGCATTTAAGGAAGTATATATTAAAAATACTTTAAGTTTCATTCAAAAACTACATCACAAATTTAAAATAATCTTTGATTATTATGCCAGGTAGTGCGGCTTTTCAGGATATCTCAGAGAACTTTGATTAGAAAACTTTTCCTCTCCTTAATTTTTAAAATAGAATTTATATGTCATTTAAAGAAACCCGGATCTCCTGGGTTCCTTCAGGTTTCATTTGAATACCTGAAGTTATTCTCAGGTACTTGGATTGCTTCAGTAAAACTATTAACTGGTGAGCTTAGAGACCAGATTTTCTATAAACGAAATTCTGTATAAGTCTACTGGTCTAATAGACTATAGTGATCCGTGTTGACTACTTGGGCCGACCAAGAGTTTATTTAGGACGAATGTATTTTATGTCGAACCTTCTTGACTTAACTAGCGAGCACATTCGGCATCGATAGATCCACTTTTCTGAATATACTAATAATAAATTATGGACGGATGATTATAACAAACAGAGATTTATGTTTATCGAAACATCATGTAATAAAACAAATTGTGAAATTGGAAATGCAAAAACGATCTTTGGTCAGTCTTATCGTTTAGGTTTTATTGTTGGGTTACGACATTCCAGGTCCTTTTTCGATCAGTATGTATGTTTTTTTATGTATCTACGGAACGGCGGCACCGATTTGAATGAAATCTTTCGCATTATATTCAAGAGGTTGCTGCGGTGGTCCCATATAATTTTGGATCAGTATAAAATTTTTATACAACAATTCAACCAAGTTCTAAAAAAGTGTTAAAATCCGAATAATAACAATATATACCTAATAAAATGTGACTTGCTTTCTTACTATAGTATGTATATATCTCATGTAGTAATTTGGCACTAACTTCAAAAATTCCAATTTCATATAAAAATTTATAATGATATTTTTCGCTTGTTAGTACTTCTTTAGAAGTCGGTGTAATTTTTTTATAAAAATTTTATTTTTTGATTTTTTGTTCTGAATTTGTATAATATCCACACATTGTTTGAACTAAGTAGTTAGAGAGATCAATGTACCCAGCAATGATTTCAAGGTCGGAAAATAGGGTACTATTTTTACCCAAAGTTGTACACAATACTAAAATAAACAACTAATAATTCTTTCATTTTAAGAAATCTCCAAATATCAGTTGTGAATGAAAATGTATCTAACAAATATGTAATCTGCCATAGTAAATCCACGATCCTGAATTTTAAATTAATTTTAGTTTTGTAATATAGGCCCTCAAAAATTCTCAATACCGATATTTAAAGACCTGGAGACGTACATTTTTTACTCTGATATATTTTATCCTGTATAACGAGTTTGTATACTTCCCAAAAAACCTCTAATATTGATTTTGAACAAAAATGGAAAATTTTTAGTCCTCCATATTGTATCTGCCATATTAAGCTAGACAAAAATAACTTCAGATTTGTAATCTACGAACTCGAAAACCCCCGAATGTCAAATTCGAAAAAATATGAATAACTTAAAATGTTCAACCCACCGTATTGGATCCGCCATATTAAGTTTCAAAAAAATAATTTTAATCTCTTAATCTAATCTAAATCTACATCTACTCCTTAGTACCAATTTTGAACAAAATCCGGAAATGTTACATTTTTGGACCATCATCTTGAATCTGACACAATAAATAATTTCAAATTTGTAATTTACGCCTTCAAGATCGCCCCTCCATACGAAATTTGGAGAAAATTAAAGTATGTATAATTCTTAGGACGCCATAATGGATCCGCCAAATTGAATTATTCAAAAAATTATTTTAGATTCATAATTAGCACATTCAAAGGTTCTGCTATAATAATTTTGGACAAAATCGAGGCACGTAAAGTACCTAACCCGCCATAATGAATCCGCCATATTTATTTCTTTTTAACAATTTTAGATTCGTTGTCTGCAATCCCGAAAATATCCATATACCAATTTTTGAGAAAATCGGGGAAAAAAAAATCTCTCCGCCATATTGGATCCGCCATATTGAATTTTTTAAAAATAATTTCAGTTTATATGCGACCCCGAAAACTCCTTAATATCAGTTTTTGAGAAAATCGGACAAAATCTATTTTTTTGTAAGCCATATTGGATCTGCTATACTGATTTTTTTAAAAATAATTTCAGATTCCTTATGTGCGACTCCGAAAACTCTCCTATAACAATTTTGAGGAAAATAGTACAAAATTATTCTTTTTGTCCGCCATACTATCAACGCCATCTTGGATTTTGCTGCACCAATTTCATCCAAAATGATATGACTAATGCAGCAACTTTCTGAACATAACGCGAAAAAAATTCTTTCACATCGAGGCCTCCGTTTCGGAATAATCGATGTACAGGGTGAGTCAACGATTGGATGAAGTAGGTTTGTGCCTTTTCGGTGAAATTAACAAAGAAACTATATTTATTGTTTGATACAGTTTATTTTTACGCAGATTTTAAAAATATTTAGGACTCCACAGGGTGAGCCAAAAAACTAGGACAGAATAAAGTTGTATTTTTTTTAAATAGAACACCCTATATACGAATCGTATTTTCGATTTAGCTTATAATTTTAAATCTTTTTGATTAAGGATTTACTATAACAAAACTTTATAGTTTCTGAGATAATTAAGTTTAAAGAAAAAAAGTCACATTTTCAAGCATCAATTCAATCCTAAATAACGTTTTCAATTTTGTGACAAATATATTCAAATTTGGAATTTAGCAAGGCCAAGGACAAGTTAACATAATTTTTACCTAATATTTGCAATAAAAGCTACAGGGTGTTGAACACATCGGCTCAAATTTGAACAAGTTTAAATGAATAAATATCTTTTTTTTTAAATGGTACACCCTGTATATTTTCATGTTATTTAATAGAGTAATAAAAACCCTAAAAGTTTTGTTCAATATATCCTATACCTATTTATAATAGTTTTTGAGATATTTCAGTTTTTCTTATTTTCCATACTTTTTTACACCATCTCGAAAATATTTTAGCCGATTTGCTACCATTGCTTTTAGTAAATTGCAAAATTTTAAAAATCGAAAGTCTGTTTCCCGAGAAATCGATCGTGGAAATTCGTCGTTGTACACACTGTATAAAGAGTTCATATATTAGCCTTGAGCTTTGCTTACGTATTTATTTTTTACAGGTGAAATGTCCACAACATCTGGCTCGTGCCAAAAAGATTAAGAAGCTGAGCGATTATCTTTTCTTCTATGGTTGTTTTCTTGGTGCAGGCACTCAAGTCTTTTGGACACTAGCGCCCTACTTTCAGAAGCAAAGAACACTACCAACTAAGGGATGGTATCCGTATGATGTAATGTCAAGCCCGTATTTTCAAGCAACAAATTTTTTCCAAAATCTTGCCAGCGCTTTTAATATTCTGCATACTATGAACATTGATTCTTTTACGATCAATTTAATGATGGAGGTTAGTAAAAACATTCGAAATCAATAATAAAATGTATAATATTTGTCAAGAAAGGACGATTATGAATATAAAAATTCGTTCATTAATAAAAGGTTGAAGCCACGAAAAATTGTTTTTCGATAGCTGGATACGCATACAGGAAAGAGGCACTCGAAATTATATTCATATCATATGAATCCTTCGTTAATCCTAAGATTAATATAACTTTTTGTATTTAGAAAAAATTCCAAATCACCCCTTCTTAAGGGTTGACAATTATTAAAAAATGTAAATTGAGAAACAGTCCTATTTTTGAGAATCGTATTTGATATAAATTACTTGTAAAATTGATTCAAAGATATCAACCCTACAATAATATTCGCATCAAAATAGTGCCCCCTGTATCAGCCAGGTGGTTGAAAATCAACATTTTCACGAAACCGGTCAAAAAAAAGCCTCAGAAAAAAAAATGTTTAGAAAGGTAGGTTCGGCTATGAAATTTACATGCATTTTACGATATCGAGTCCAAGTTTGATGTCAAAAAAAAACTCACAACCCCAAAATCATTATAAGTAATACAACATCACCCCTAAAATTGGACAAAAGTGGAATAACTCTGAATTATAATAAAATCAACTTCAAAAGCGGAGTAATACAGATTTTTAGGTAAGAAATATGTAAATTGGAGGAGTTAGTTAGCTACCACCCGATAAAATTGGCTTGCATCCTTCAAATGGGAATTAAAACTATCTTTATACGATGTCTTATTATGCTATATGTTCTAAGACTGAAAACTAACTATGAACTTCTGCGTTTTATTAATAAAAGACAGTACAAAGCATTTTTGGCGTAGCATTTGAAAATTATCCCTCTGTGGGTTTTATTTTGATGCAAACGGTATGATGTCTTTGACTAAATCATTTTTACAATTAATTTATGTCAAATACAATAATATTGTGTTTCTTAACTTTTTTGGATATTTGCCCTTTTTACGTAGTTTCTATCGTTAACAAGGGGTGATTGTAGAATTTTTTCGAAAAATAAAAAGTTATGTTCATCTTAGGATCGGACAAGTATTAATATTGAATTGAGTTTACCGATACTTGATGGAACTAAAAAGATATTCAATATGTTTCGCTATACGGTAGCTTTATCAAGAATGAATACAAATTCGTACGTCTAGGTAGGATAAACTAACTCTGGATGTTCCAATAATAAACAGGTAATTATAATAAATCATTAAAATAAATTCAATAAAGAAGAGTATTTCGATCTAATGGACAGTTTAGCAAAGAATTGGTATTTTTAAATTTATTTATTTCTAGGGATTCCAACAAATCAAATTTAATGCCTTTGCCTTACATAAAATTTGAAAATTTTAATTGAAATTATGATTGGATTCTATTAAGTGATTTGAACAATGAGAATCTGTTTTTTATTTAATAAAACTGTGTTCCTTTACAAGTTATTTTATACACACCAGATAAAAAAAGAAAATAAATCTGGTGTATATAAAATAATATCTAAAGATTGCCCAAAGTATTATATAGGACAGTCAGGCAGAAGTTTTTCAACAAGAATAAAGGAACACTTTAGACGTTTTATTAAAGAAAAAACAGATTCTCATTATTCAAATCACTTAATAGAATCCAATCATAATTTCGATGAAAATTTCCAAATTTTAAATATAGCAAATAAAGGCAATAAATTAGATTTATTGGAATCCCTATAAATAAATAAATCTTAAAATACCAATTCTTTGTTAAACTGTCAATTAGACCTAAACAACTCTCCTTTATTGAACCTATTTTAATCACATATTTCAACTACCTGTTTCTTATTGGAAAATCCAGAGTTAGTTTATCCTACCTAACCCTAAGAACGTAAGAAAAAAAAACAAATAGAAGAAATAGAGCAAAATGGAGAAAGCAGCAATATAAGGGCATACTATAGAGAAATCTCAAATATAAAAAAAGGATACCAATCCAAAGCAAGAAATTTTATAAGAACAGACAATGGACAGCTTATAACGGAATGTACAGAGGTCATGAACACATGGCGTGAACTTTTCCGTCAACTATTGAACCCGGATAACAACGACAACACTCTCACAAGCACAGTACAAACAGCTGAAATTCCAGATCCTTTACCAACCTACGAAGTCCAAAAAGCCATAACTAAACTTAAAAATAACAAGGCGCCTGGAAGTGACAATATTCCCGCCGAATGCCTAAAATATGGTGGAGAAGCCCTCTATCGAATCACTCACCATCTGATAGAAGCTATATGGCTCACAGAAGAAATACCAAATGAATGGAAAGAAGGGGTCATCGTCCCCATACATAAGGAGGGTGACAAGATGAAATGCGCCAACTATCGAGGCATTACTCTGCTTTATACGGTACTCGCAACTGTACTCTTAGGAAAAGTTAAACCCTATACAGAGGAAACTATAGGGGACTATCAGTGTGGTTTTAGGAGCGGTCGCTCCAGCGTAGATCAAATATTTACCATTAGACAGTTAATGGAAAAATGCTGGGAATTCAATCGACACCTGCATTAACTATTTGTGGATTTTAGACAGGCGTACGACACCATCTATAGGGTTAAATTGTGGCAAGCAATGGAGGAACTTGGCTTCTCAAAGAAATTAATCAGACTAACCCAGGTTGGAGGCTCAAAGAGCAAAGTGAGAATTGGACAAGACCTTTCAGAGGTGTTCAATATAAATGACGGTCTCAAGCAGGGTGACGTTATATCCCCGTAGCCCTAGAATACGTCAGCAGAAAGGCGAAAATCCAACCCCCAACAGCGAAGTTTTATCATAACGGCCCCAACTTACTTTTGGCTTTTGCAGATGATATAGACATTGTGAGAAACAGCACGCTGGATATCAAGACGACCTTCAATAACTTCGAAAAAAGTGCGAGTAGCATAGGGCTTAAAATTAACGAAGAGAAAATTAAATATCTGTATTCCATTAGAAACAACCAACCCAGAGACAGACTAGGCCAAAACATCACTATGGAGGACTATAACTTTGAACGCGTCAAAGAGTTCAAATATCTGGGAACTATGCTTACTGAAAACACGGACGGAATGACAGAAATTGACTGTAGAATCCAAACAGGTAATAGGTGTCTATACGCAGTACAAGACCTCCTAAAATCCAAGTTAACAATAAGACGTACCAAGGTAAACATATACAAAACAATAATAAGACCTGTAGTGATATATGGGTGCGAAGCTTGGACATTAACGGTAACAAATGAAGAACGGCTCCGAGTCTTCGAAAGAAGAATTCTTAGAAAAATATATGGCCCAACAGTGGATGCAACAACAGAATCCGTACCAATAAAGAACTGGAGGATCCATATAGAGACACTAATATTGTACGAGAAATAAAATCTAAGCGACTGCAGTGGGCGGGACACGTAAGAAGACTACCAAATAGTCGCACAGTCAAACTCGCGTGGGAGGAAGCACCGGTAGGGAAAAGACCACTGGGACGCCCTCGCCTCCAATGGAAAGACAATATTGCCAAAGATCTAAAGGCAATGAATATTGATAATCCGATAGATGCCATTGCAGACAGGCAGCAATGGAGGAGTATTGTGAAGTCGGCAAAGACCCACCCAGGGTTGTAAACCATGGAGGAAGGAAGGAACCCTAAGAATATGTATTCATTCTTGATAAAGCTACCGTATAGCGAAACATTATTCAAGTTTCAATTAAAGTGGAATTTTTAAGTACAAATCGATTTTTACGGCGTTATCTTTAATAAGTATTAGTATGATATGAATAGAAATTTGACACTGTCTTTTCTGTATCCGTAATCTATTACCGCAAAACAGGTGAATTTCAGGTTTATTTCACGATCACCTTTTAGCAAGTGAATGTTTTTCCTAAATAATTGTTTAGATATCTTGAGCACAGAAAGAATGAATAAAAATTCATATTCTATTTTTATTTTATTACCACTGAAAAGTCCTCAAAATGAAATAGAAACTCGGTGTCGGTTTACATTTGCTTTACTATAAAATATTTTCAAGATCGTTTTCTAAACTTGTTAATCGTAAACTCAAGATTTTTTTTTAGAAAATAAACTATTCTACACCTGTTAGATTGCGAGTGTATGTGTGTATTTCGAATATCTTAAATTAGTCTTTACACTACCAGTTTTTCGAAATATAACCCTATTTTAATTAAAAACAGGAAGACATTTTTGGTGGACACGTGTAAATACCCCCAAGCTAGAGCAATGAAATATAAAAGCTGAAAAGAAATTCAGCTTTGTAACAATTAGTAACAAATATATTTTACTATTTATATCTTAAATATATATTAGGTTATACAATGGGATTTATAAGAGTGCAGATATCGGATCTTAAATAAAGTCGAATGTTTAAGACCTGTTTTAAGTTATTTCACACATGCTAATTAATGGCAGGAGAAAAACTAAGATGAATTTTAGTGGTGAACAAGAAAGTTTCATAAGCAAATTGAACCTTTGTTTGAAGGTTGTAGACAATGTTGAAGATTGACTAAAATGTGGTCGGACTTGCATTGTCTTTATTTTTATTTATTTTTACTTTTACGACGTTTCGATTAGGTTGTATCTCTAATCGTTATCAAGTATAAACTGAATTTCTCTTTTTCATATTCAACTCAATAGAAGTTAGGGGACTAGCAATGTAAATAAAATGACGTTTTTTTGAAAACTGTTAGGATTAGCGACCTAAATGAAGAGTACTTAATTTTTAGTCAATAGTTAAAGATATGTAAAAAACGTTGTCCACAGGTCTTATCATACAAGGCGTAAAAAAATGGTGTAATCAGTGTCACAGTTAGTCCATCCATGCAGCTGTGAGTAATTCACAACATTTTCTTGGATAGTACTTTGAAGGGTCTTTTTTTTATTATATTCCCGGGTCCGTCCTAAAGCCGGATGCACTGTGACCAGAGTAGGCCTATTGTGCTCACCCTAGACATTACAGCCACTCTGTCAACCTAGCCCCCTGGCTCAATCTGTACAGTCCTGCTAAGGAGTGAGTGAGTATTTTTCTCGGTTCCAATCTTACTGACCCGAAAGTTTGTTGTCTAAATCTCACCAGTAACTCACAATCACATATGATATGCTTCACCGTTTCCTCGGCTTGTCCACATAGTCTGCAGCCGAGGTTTCCGTTATATAGATTTATTCTATTCAGATGTACTTTGACGGCCATGTGTCCCGTCATTATACCCGTAATAGTCCTTAATTGATTTCTACTCATTTGTAGTAATTTCCTTGCCAGTTTCGGGTCCGGATTCCCAATAAATAGCTTGCTGTGGTTTAAACCCTGTCTGGTCATCCAGTGGTTTTTATGTTCTCTTTTGATCCATTCTTTGACTGCTTCTCGTGCTGCACACCGCGGCACCCCAAAGGTCGGTTCTGGACCAATGTATTGAGATGCTGACCCTGCTCTAGCTAGCTCGTCAGCTTTTTCATTTCCATGTATGCGTTCGTGTCCTGGTATCCACTTTAACATAACTCTGTTGTCTTTTGCCAGAATTTCCAGCTCACTCTGACATTCCCAAACCAGCCTCGATGATACCTATTGGCCCTTAGGGCTGCCTGGCTGTCAGAGTAAATGAGGATTTGCTTCCCTTTATGAGCTCTCCTGTTTATCTCTTCTGCGCACCGTAAGATTGCCTATATTTCTGCCTGGAATACTGTTGGGTATTTCCCAAGGGGAAGGGTTAGTCCCTTCCTCGGTTGTAACCCATATATCCCAGCTCCACTACCCTCACTAGTTGTTGAACCGTCAGTGTACCAGATACTTGCACGCGAGAATGTTTCCGGTCTTTCTCTTTTACTTGCCATTCGATCCTCTATTGTGACTTCAAACGGTATATTATAACGGTAGCTCGAGTTCATATGGTCCGTGTCCATTTCCAACTCAGGGCTGCTGATTTTTTTACATATGTTTTTATGTCCTGACATCGTCATTTGAGATTTTACTGTTGAGTGATTTAATCAGTGGAGTCCCATTCTTGCCTCTGCCTGAATCACTATGTGTAGCGGAGGCAGATCCAGAATACACTCCATTGCCGAAGTGGGGGTTGATTTCATGGCCCCAGTAATACACAAACAGGCGACCCTTTGTATTGCACTTATGTCATAGTTGCTCTCTGCATTACCTTGGGTCACCAGACCAAGGCTGCGTAAGTGATGGCTGGTCTCACAATACTGGTGTATAACCAATGTACCATTTTCGGTGAGAGACCCCATGTTTTCCCACATAATCTTCTAACAGTCATAAGAGTTGTTTCCGATTTTCTGGTTATGTTTTCCTCTTGTCTGTTCCAGGTCAGCCTGGAGTGCAAAATCACCCCCAGATATTTTACTTCACTGAAGGGTCTTACCTGATATACATCATACTAAAAAAATTGAAATACCTCTGGTGGTTCAATAATTATGTGTTAAATACTTGATTGCATTGCAGCTCTTTGGGAGCCGATAATCTCCGAATGGAGGCCTATACGAAAAAAGTTTATATGAACTTGTTGTCTCCTTTTCACGTGTTTTTTTCATATCCGGGAAATTCTTCACATTTTCTTGGACATCCTGTATATTGTATTGCAAAACATTTGAGTCGACGGCATTAGTCAAAATGACGATCAAACTATGTCATACTTTAATATAACATGGCCTGTTAGTAGAAGAAAATACTACAGTATTTGTTTTGCACTCAACAATTTTATTAAATGTTGGATCACTACTTTTTAATTTTCATATTTTCATGCATCAAACTGGTAGTCAAACTCTTGTGCACATTTTTTTATTGTGAAACAGATTACTTGTTATGCAGTCTAAAAAATAGAATATGTGCAAATGTGAATAAATATTGCAATATTTCTGACTTTTATAGTTACAATCAGAATAAATTCAAAATTAATGCAAAACGGATAATATTAATATAGTTGTAAGACCTAAGACCGTTTGTGTATTTGAATATGTAAAGTAAAAGTAATAAATACATATGCAAGCATTACATATTATGTTTTTCTTCTCCCTTTGAAAACATTGTACATTTTTAATTTGCTAGTATCAGAATTTGTTACATATACGTCTCTAATAACCCTATTTTATCTTTCTATATAAGAAAGATCGCACGTCGGCGCTAAATTAGTAACAATTATTTAAGCTATGTATTGTATGTGGTCGATAGGGTATGCTCAGTTGTCTTCAGAAAAACCGTAAAAATCTCAAAATTTCTAGTAAAACTTTCTCAAAATCCTGAATATTACACCTTAAATTTTAAACTTCTCTGAACACAGTTTGATTTGAACCGTTACGTTGAATAAAATGTAATTATATTTTGTTCCTCCCTTGTGCCTCCGCCTCCTTAAAATTTCGAGAATGGGGTTAAAGTTTCTCTGTAATCTTTTGAACAAAATATCTGACAGTTTTCGAAGAATTTCTTTATGAGTCATACTACAAAACACTCAGCCCTTATTATATAGTCTTGACGCCAGTATTTTTGCTAATAATATTTTGTAAAAACGTAAATTCAGCAGTAATAAATTTGTTCATTGTGATATATCTGGTTTTTTATGCATTTTTATTTAGGTGGGAATGGAATGCGATTTTTTGAGGTTTACTTTGGAACATCTAACAATGTTTAGTACCGTTAATGGGGTACTAATACTCCGTGAAGAGAAATTAAATAGATTTGATGGCGATTTTTCCAAAGAAATGGTAAATAATTTGAAACAATGTATACAGCATTTTACAGAAATCAAAAGGTAAGATGTAATACCTAAAGTTATTTAACTATGATAGAGTCGGAAATAAATAGAACGTGAAAGAATTTAGTCCAAATAATTAAATTTTCTTGACTAAATGGCGAATGTAAAATTTTAATGCTTGTCGAAAAATTACCGTTATTATATTGTTTTATAAAATGTAATCATTGTTTTGAAGTTAGTGTTTGGTGGAAAAAATATTAATTAAATTAGTAATAAATAAATCTGGTCTTATAATGTGTGTTCAAAATATATGCGATTCCTTTATTTCAAAAAGAGCAGAAGCCAGTTCAGGTTTTAGACAAAATATTCTATATAGATATTATCAAATGTATTTGAATATAAATATAATAACATTTTCCAGTTTCATTTTAAACAAAAGTTGAAAAAAGTGTGAAAATTTAATACAGAAAAAACGCACGATTTTTATGATAATTTTAGTTTTCGACATAAACTTCCCTAACTGCAACAGTCTTGCGCCATCTGTCCTGCAATGACTTTGTTCCATTAAATAAAATGATTCCTATTGTCTTCAAATTAGTTCGTTATCGTTTTCCAATTAGTTATTTTCTGCACAGTGATAGCGCCTAAGGTGCTTCTTCAAATTTATGAATAAATGAAGTCACATGAAGGCCATATGGCGGATGGTCAGTTCAAAGAAGTTACATTCGTGGAACATTGGCTGCATTGTGAATTCTTCGTTATGATATTCTTTTAACACAAATTAGGATGTTTTTGATACTTTAGCAGCACGCAATTTTGATAATGTATTACAGTAGGTAATTGCAATTACTGCAGCGCTTTTGGGCATCATCTCAGAAAGAATAATTCGTGCTTGTTCTCAAAAGACGGTGGGTACGGGCTTCCCAGCTGAACATTGTATGCGGGTATATCTTAGGGGTTAAAAGCCCTCCTTAATTCATTGCATGGGCTCTAATTTTGTTTTTGGATACCAATGATATAACCTAGCTTTTGGATACCAATGATATAACCTAGTCTCATCGCCCAGTCGCTACCATAGAGATAAAGCGGGTTTTGCGTCCAACATTTGCCGCCCAAGCAGTTCTTGTTTCATATTCAACAGAAAACTAATTTTTTATACAAAATAGAGAACGAAGTGGAAACAAATTTGACACATAAGTAGGAAAAGGTTGTCACTATTGAATGATACTAGGCAACGCACAGTCAGTGATTTCTATCATGGTTAGGTAGATACAATTTTTGCAGTGGAAGAATACTTATCAATAATCTTCGGAACTAAGTTAATATTAGTCAGTACAACATTTATATTCATGAAGATCTGCCAATTGTACAGACGAACAGAATAATAGTATTTTGAAAATTCCGTTATATTTGTTGATTCGCATCGGTTTAGGTAAGTGAAAATATAACAGAAAAAATAAATATGAAAAACAGATTATGTGTATTATCTTTTCAAGCAGAAGATAGGAAATAATATATACAAACAGTTTGTTTCTTGCATATACAACTTTGGCTCTCTCTCCATATGCTTTTCGACCACCTTATAGTCTCGTAAGTGGAGCTGTATCAAACCCAGAGCAACATTCGCAGGAAACAACTGCTATATAAAATATAAATTTAAAAGCAGTTGTTGCCTACGAATGTTGTTCTCGGTTCGATACAACTTCACTGACGAAACCATAAGGTGGTCGAAACGCGTATGGAAAGACGACCCGAGGAAACAAACTGTTTATATATATTCTTTCCTTTTCTCTGCCTGAAAGGAGAATACATATATAACAGGTATTTAAATACGGCAGATAAATTTCTTTATTTCTTACTGAAATTTTGACTTTTAAAAACAGATTTATTGAAAAGACAAAAAACCGAAACGAATATTAAATATAATAACAAAAGGTTTACCTGAACATATAAAGTAAGTATTTTTTACAATGGTACAAACTATAAAAAATAATTTATAATGTTTCCTATAACTTTTTTGAATACAATATTTTAAAAAATATTTTTTTAAGCTGAAAAACAACAACAGTAATAATCAAACAAGATTAAAAAAAGTGAGAATAAAATAATAATCCTTAAAAAAATGCATAAAAATACCAAAAATTTGGTATTATTATCTAAATACATAACAGACAAATGACTAATTAGTACAGTGAGCAGGAAATATATCTACAAATCTAAAATAACATCAAATGATAATAAACAAATATTAGTAATAATAATTTTAAAACCTTACACCAATAAAGCCTTGAAAACTAAAGCAATGATATATCAGAGCAAGACTAAACAATAAAAAATACACATTTCACAGGTTGACAATCCGTTATTGTTAAAATATCAAATGATTGTCACGTATGTTTTGAAGTAAATGAGGTAACGTAGCCACATCTGCCACTCATTATAATTAAAATCAAGAAGAATAAGTTTGTTATGAAAAGCCATAAATCTGTTCATTGTATTAATTCGTCGCAAATCTATCTGGCTATAGCTAATTGAATATACTTCGTTGAGTCCTGTCCTTCGAGAAGAAACACAAAAACTAAGCATTGCTAAGTATTTTGTGACCTACGGAAAGAATGACTCTATGCTTTCCGAAAATAAAAAGCTGATATCCTTTACTGTTGTTACACGGACTATCTCCGACTCAGTAATATAATAGTTGTGTAGCACTGATACTTTACTTCTAGTAAAAGCGATGATCTTTTATTATATTCCAATCCATACAATTCACATTGCACCGTGCATTCCAATGAGTAATATTAGACTCTCAAATATGATCAGTGTGAAGAAAACGAGATCTTGCAGAAGCAATGCTTGTTTTTTCAATTAATGCACAATCACAGTTTTGTATTTGAATTCCAGTTTCTTAAGCACAATATTTAAAGATGATTTACCCATTGATACAATCCCTTTATTGGCGAGTTCTTTTTAGAGTAATATGATTTTCTAATAATAACAAAAACATCAAGATTCAAAGTTAGCTTATATTATATCAGAAACTTGGTACATACTGTAAAGTGTATTTTGAACTTCCATTTTAGTGTCTTCAGGAAGATCTGTGATTTTTTCCCACAGGATCTATTTTTTCTAAGAGTTGTTTTCCTTCTTTTTTCATACAAAGTTTTGCTTGAAATTTTAAAAGTAGTGGTTATTCTCTAGAAATAATGTTACCTAACTGAAAATATTCATTTTCGAAAATAAAATTATTTTTTCTGCATTGGGACAGATGACACAGATTCTACAGGATCACCATTTCTCTTCAACAACTTGAAATACTCTTACAAATGAAGCACAAGCTTTCGTGCTTGCCTCCTAAGAGTTTCACCATGCTTATCTAAAGGGATAAATCGAATCTCATTACTTTATTTTAATTTTTAATGTTTGATTATTAAAACTGATTACAATAGTTCGAAAGATGTTTTAAAACTACGTAGGGAGTGTTGAGTACCGGTGACAGATTTGAAAGTTTGAAATGTTTATGTGTTTAGATATAGGTTTTTAATAAAAACAATATGTATTTACAGGTAACAACCTATAAAACAATAAATAATAGCCTTTGTATGAAATTACTTATTTTTTTTAATTCACTTACATGCCCAAAATTTTTCAACTGTCAATGAAATAATATTTTGACTGAAGTATCAAAATGACGTTTTTAGTTATACAACGAAATGACTCGTTAGTCTCGGTTGTCTTTTTCTATCTTGGTTTGTCCAAATGTCAATGCATGGCTTAGATTAAAAGAATTGTGCTTTGTTTTCTGTCCTGTTTTATTTTAAATTAATATGAACATGTCTTAAAATATCTTTACTATGTTCGTAAATTGATGACGTATGAGTGTTCTTATACTAGACTAACTCTATTTTTTTCTGTATTCTTCGTTCTGTTTTCATGCTGTAATGTGTCATAATGTACAAATAATGGTTTTTGCTGTATAATAAAAAAATTTATTTGAAATAAAAAACTTCCACGGCATTTCGTTCTTGTCGAGGTATGATTTTTTGACAGGAAACATTTTACTTAAAAAGTAAGCTCGCAAAATCTAGGGTAATGAAAACATGTATTTATGATATTTACATATAAAAACTATATATTGTGAAAATTATATAGAAATCTTGAAAGCATTCTCAAAGATGAAAATGTTTAAACCAAAAGATATTCATCCAAAATATAAAAGAAGATTGTGATTGGAAACCATTGAAAGTTAAATATATATCTCCCTTCTTAGAGCTCTTCGGTATTGTTAGACTCAAAACATTCAATAAATTCACTATTGCCATAATTTTTATATATCCTTTTTATTGTTTTCTATTTGCTTAAATGCTCATAAATTTTTATACTGACGTGTTATAGATTCTGCGTGAAAAGAGATAAGACTTTCCCAATATTAAGGAAACATAATCATTTTATTTTTTCTTTTTTAACAAAATGATTTTCATTTATTTTGCAGAAAAAGTCATAAATTTGCTTTTACAAAAACATTTACCTTGTTTATTTTTGAGTTAAGGTATTTGGCGAATCCAATATTATCCGCAGATTTTGTAAATTTACGAAACTGTAAAAGGAAGAGTATCGATATTGATAAAACCCAACCTATTGGTTGGGTGTGGATAAAGAAAACAATTGAAACAAGGATACCACTACCAAAGGAAAGAAATAGTATATGCAAATACGAATACATTAAAAGGCATATGGACGAAACAATAAACTTATTGAAAAACTCAGACGATTGAGTAGAGATTTGAAATCTTGGTATCGGGACGTAGAAGATAAAAATTGGATAAATTCGAAATGACTATGGTGACCGTGCTTTAAATTGGATGAAAGAGTGGCCAACGTAGTGGGCAACTTGCGAGTTTATCCCTTTTCATAACAAAGAATCTATCATCAAATGCGACTCTTATCTCAGTACTTCTCTTATTTTACATCTAAATAAAATTCTGTTCAATATCTTGTAAGAGTGTCGCAAGCTTCATGTCACTGTCAAATTTCAGATGGGTAAGTAGGAATTATAAAAGATAAAAGTACTCGTGTATAAATCTGAATTTAAAACAGCCTATAGGAAATGGTAAAAAAATAAGTACTCTTGATTTGTGCTTTTTGGATTACAGCAAAGCTTTTGACTAGGTCAGTGTACAGAATCATTTTGGAAATATTGATTCCAGAATGGGATTTATTAAAAAATTCTATAAGGCAAATACTGCGGTGAGACGACTGTCCAGACCGATATCAGTTCATAAAGGTGTTCGTCGGATTGGGAAATTCTCGACTATATTAACCTATTTTAAAATTATAATTTAGTACTACTTATGCATAGATGTCGTTTTGGTTGGCGATATTTTTCAGTCTGACATCGAAGTCGCCAGGTTTTTAATATCCTGCCGACATGCTTCGGGTTTTTTTTGTATAAAGCAGTTGTTTCCTATGAATGTTGCTTTCAGTTCGATACTGCTCTACTGATAAAACCATAAGGTGGTTGAAACGCGCGTGGAGAGAGGACCGGAATTGTATTTGCAGGAAATAAACTGTTTCTATATATTCTTTCCTTTTTCTCTGCTTGACAGAAGAATAACATATAGGCCCTATGTTATACTAAAATATATCAGGAGGGGGGTTCTCGAAATGGAGGAGTTAGTATCGAGAATAACAGATTTAATTGAGAGAGATGACTAGGGTTAGAACTAAATGGAGCAAGAACGAAGCAAAAATAATAGTTGATTTTATTCACAATCTTCAGATCACTAGAAATTGAAACCCATTACCAGATAAACCACAATGTCAAAAATCACGAGATATCCGCAGCAATGAAAATAAAACCAGCAATTATATTTTCTGTATTTATCAACAAATTCTCCCGTAGAATTAGCACAGCGTCAGAACCAAGGCTGATTGTACGAATACTAAATAAAGTGATAATATTTTTGTTTATATTTGGAAAAATCCTAATAAATACAACGATTCTATGCTATCCTTTTCTAATTGCATTGTTTAAACTGAAACCGAAAATGAAGTAAAGTATGAATTTCTAGTAACAGTATTTGCTAACAAAATACATTTCTTTATCTTCTTTTTGTTGATATTTATTATAAACTTCGCATTTATAGTAATTTTTAACATTTAAAAATATTCAAAGGGGTCAAACAAAAAAAATGGACAGGAAAATTAAATAAAAATATTTGGGTATGTGAAACATCAATAAAACCTCACCCCCAGTGACGATAAATCATATTCAAAGAAATTTATTGTTGTTTAAATCTATTGGGATGATTCAAGATATTTATATATCGAGGAAAAAAGTAGAATCTCGACCAAATCAAAAGATTGATGCGTTGAAAGTGTAATGTTAAGAAGAATGTGGCGTATATAAAAGACAGTGAACCGTACAGATGCGTCTCTTGTTGCAAACGTAAAGGTTAATACCACACTCTCTACCATTTATCGGCAACGAAATGTATAATTTTTTGGCCACACAAGAGAAATAAGTCTCAAGCAAACCATATAATAGTTTATTTAAACAAATATGTAGGTTTAAGGAAAATAATACTTAACGTAAAAATGCACTGCGAAAGTTTGATAAAATATTCATTTTTGCGGTTTAAAATTCAATTCTATCATGAAAATATGATGTCTATATATTTCTAGGGTTACTGAAAGTAAACTCAAGGTTACTCTGTTCTTAGGTTCTGATTCTTTTCCAGCCTCAATAAGGGATAAAAAGAGTCATATACTCGCTTGAAAATCAATGACTTTCTGACAATTTGAGGAAGACTAAAGGGAGAAGAAATATGGAATAGAATAGAAGCAGTAAGTGTGGATGAAGAACTAAGCATAAGAAACGAATACTCTGTTTGTTTCCTAGCAAAGAGTAGTGGACACAAACTTTCATTTCTCCTCAATCATTGTTACGTCAAATATTATTTCTGTACATGTATTTGTTTCAATAAATTATTCTCGTTAGTTTGCAAAGAAAAACAGGTTGCAACGTTTTTACCATCAATTAAAAAAGTTTGAGGGTTTAAAAGATTGTGCAATGTATCAGGACGCAGAAATACACTAATGCTTATTTTCAATTCTTTAAGAAGTGCCAAAAATCGCAGAGAGTGAAAATAAATAGTAGAATATATAGAAGACCAAGATCACCACTAATGCGGTAATGCAAATGAGAAAAAAAAACTTTACGAACTTATTGCAATCAAATCACATTGTAAGGTATAATTTACCAAGTATGTCCATTTTTTTTAGGATTACTAACACTATTGAAGATATTTATAGTGTCAGCCTCATAACCCTCTTCCTTGGAGGTGCATTTATATTCTGTACTATTTTCTATCAACTATTGCTTGTAAGTTAAAATTGTGATGTTTAATATAGGTTTTACTTGGCTTTTAGATGTATATAATAATACTGGTTAGCATCTTCATAGACTTTCAAGCATGACCTTTTTTTATACCCGGTATAAATTAATAAACTCTACGTAGCGTTGCATGTCATAATGTCTCAATTTATTTAGACATTTAAATAATATTCAAACAATTTTTTAGATTAAAAGTGGCAGCCTCGAATTTTTTTACTTGATGTTCTTTTTATTTAGCATGTTGACAGAACAATTTATTTTCTGTTGGTTTGGAAATGAAATGACTTATAAGGTAAGTGAAATTTTTTAATAATGAAAAGTTGATGTAATAAAATAATAGAAACATATATAAAAATACAACTTTTAGACAGTTTTGTTGTTAGTGAATATAAAATCCTTTGGTTAATTCTTATAATTGTCATGACAAAATTATCAAATATTTATAAATTGAAAAAAATAAATAAATTTTGGCACACATTTAAATATTTTGTAGTAGGAACAGTTTGTTTAACAAATAAGTGAATAATATTAAATTTTTATTATAAGAAAATCATAAAAAAATATTGTCATGTTATGGAATTAAAGATTTAAAAACTTTTTTTAATCTAGGTGAATTATATATACATTTAGGAATATTTTTAACATTTAACAATTTCAAAATTTAAATTAGAAGTAAACGCGGCACTGGGTTGGCACGAAACTCAGGTAGGTAGCGAACCCGTCACACACACACACACACACACACACACACACACATATATATATATATATATATATATATATATATATATATATATATATATATATATATATATATATATATATATATATATATATATACAGGGTTATTCACCCTATACGGCACGGAATATTGCGGCCAAAATACGTGACTTTCAAAAAGTTTTACTTTTGGGATATCTTCTTCTTCTTTAGGTGCCATGTCCGTATTCAGACGTTGGTGGTCATCATGTTTACAATTTCTTGAAATCTTTCTCTATCGGCTGCAGCGCGAAATAGTTCCTCCACCGTGCAATCACACCACTGCCTGATGTTACGTAGCCATGAAAGCTTCTTTCGGCCTATCCATCTTTTTCCTTCCACTTTTCCTTGTATTATATATAGGTCCTCTAATTATGTGACCGAAGTATTCTGTTTTCCGCCTCTTTATAATGTTCACGAGCAGTCGATCTGTATCCATCATTCTGCGAACATCCTCATTGGAAGTGTGCGAAACCCATGATATCCTTAGGATTCGAAGATAGCACCACAATTCGAAAGCTTCCAGTTTGTTTAGCGTTGTGGTTTTTAGTGTCCATGTCTCGCAACCGTATAACAGAATAGACCATACATAGCATCTCAGGACCCTCTTACGAATATGTATTGACAGGTTCCTGTTGCATAAAACTGGTTTCCATGTCATAAAGGTATTACGCGATATTTCGATCCTAGCTATTATCTCTTCATCTGAGTCCCCATTCACATTCAACCAACTGCCAAGGTATCTGAAATGGTTTACACGCTCTATCCTCTCTTCATCGAGACAAAGTTGACATTTATCTACATTAATCTTTCCAACTGGCATCCACTTTGTTTTTGAGATGTTGATTTTAAGGCCTCTTCGGCAGCTCGCCTCATTGACTAGATTTACTAATGTTTGGAGATCCTCGATGCTTTCTGCAAGAATGGCCGTATCATCAGCAAATCTAATATTGTTGATTACTTCTCCACTCAGTCTTACTCCCTTTTTTCTGTCATCCAAAGCCTCCCTAAAAATGTCTTCAGAGTATACATTAAAAAGACAGGGTGACAAAACGTAACCCTGTCTTACTCCACGTTTGATGGGTTAGCTTTGAGTACGACTGTTTTCAATTTGGATAGAGGCTACTTCATTGTAATACAGATGTTTTAGCAGTCTTATATCGTAGTGGTCTAGACCTGCTGCTTGTAGATATTCGAAAAGTGTATCGTGTTGTACTCGATCGAATGCCTTTTCAAAGTCGATGAAACAGACTTAGATGTTCTTTCGGAATTCACAACTTTTTTGTAGCAGAACGCGCATACAAAATAGTGCCTTTCTGGTTCCTAGACCATTTCTAAATCTAAATTGCTCATCACTCACTCTACTTTCGCATAGAAGGAATATTCGGTTTTGTAGAATTCGTAGAAGTATCTTAAGTGTGTGGCTCATTAAACTAATTAGTCTAAAGTCGCATTTGGTGGGTCTACTTTTCTTTGGTAGTGTGATAAACAGCGATTCTAACCAATCATCTGTTATTATTCCTTCGTTGTAAATTTTATTAAGGAAAGTGGTTAAGTAGGAAATATTTTCCTCATCCAGAAGTTTAAGCAGCTCAGCAGGGATTTGATCTGGTCCAGGTGCCTTATTATTTTTGGCTTGCTGTATTGCTTTTCTGACTTCTGATTTCAATATACTGGGGCCTCTGTCTATCTCGCTGCCGCATATAGTATGTGTATGTGCAGCGTTTTCTCGAGTAGCATCGTTAAAAAGGTCACTGATGTATCTCTCCCATTCTCTGCACTGTTGTTCGTGATTACAGATTTTTCCGTCGGCGTCTTTGAGTAAATGAGCATTTTTTGGTTTTCTAATTCCGGAGGTATATTTAAGTTTCCTGTGGAGATTGGAATTGTCGGGTTTTTTTGGAGGTTCTCTATTTCTTTACAGGAATTTTCGAGCCAGAGTTCTTTGGCTTGCTTCATTTTTCTTTTTATGAGTTTATTGACTTCACTGTGGGATATATGGGGGTCTAATATAGTTACACCTTAAAATTATTTTCATATTATACAGGGTGTCCCAAAAGCTCTGAAAGTATCAAAGTTTTTTTTTTTTAATAGAACAGAACCTGTATATTATTGCATTTTGAGATTCTCCGATCAAAATAAGTGCTTATTTTAATAAGGTTTATAGTACCTAAACCTTGAGAGTTTTTAAATAATTTGAATTTTGACAAAATCTAACCTAATTTTCATGTTTCAAATACTTAAGAGATATTTCAGTTATGTACCCGAAATTTACAGTGAAGTGTAACAATAAATCATACTTTATATCTCATTTACAATAAACTTGCTACATTATACAGGATGTCCAAAAGTTAGAACTAATCAAATAAGAAGTTTAAGTGGCTATAACTTGATTAATTTAAATAGAACGCTATACTTTTTATTTTTCCAGAAAATGTACCTTTTAAATACTCATCGAATGGCCTAAGGATATTCTAAGTCTTTGTGTTTTCACAGAATACGCCAAATAATCGTTTTCTGCATAATTTTTTGAATAGATGTTCTAATGTCTCTAGTTGTCTATGGTATTTAGAAACGACAAATAATTCATTTAATCTGTCAGATTAGTCTGCAAAGCCTGTTGCTATAATAGCGGTATTATTTTTTGTAACTGTGAAACTTCATTTATTGAATTGAATTATTTGAATATTGTTGTGTTATTATTTGGTCAAAATGAAGATTTATTCAAAGGAAGAGCATATTAATGTGATTTTTATCTATTGAGAATGTCATCAAAATTGTTTGTTGGCTTCTCGAGTCTATGCTCAAAGGTTTCATTAAAGAAACCATCCTAAACCAGCCGTTTTTGTGACACGATTAAACCAGTTTCGGGAAAGTGGAAGTGTCAGTTATAAAAAACCTGTTATAAGAAAACCTGTCACTGAGGATGAAGAAAATGTTTTTACCGTACTTGGTTTAGTAATCGAAAATCCCAATATTAGTCAGAATCATATATCTGAAAATACTAACATTAGCCAAGCAAGTGTTTCAAGGATTCTTAACAAATACAGATTTCATCCTTATAAAATTCAGCTTTGTCAAGAACTTCATGGAAATGATTTTGACAACCGAACTGAATTCTGCGTGTGGGTGTTAGATAAAGTGACAGAAAATTAACACTTTTTCGATAATATTTTGTTTAGTGACGAATGCATTTTTCATAACAATGGTTTGGTGAATAGACACAACTTCTATTACTATTCTGATTCAAATCCGCATGAATATAGAGTTATGAGAAACCAGAATAGGTGGTCGGTTAATGTGTGGGGAGGAATATTGGGTCCATATTTAATTGAACCCTACTTTTTTGAAGGACCTTTAAATGGTTTGATGTTTCGCGATATTCTTTTACACCAACTTCCACTGTTAATAGAAGATGTCCTTTTAAATATTATAAAAACTATGTGGCTTCAACTGGATGGAACACCGCCTCATTATCAAGGCGAAGTTCGGCAATTTTAAAATGTCAATTTTCGAAACGATGGATTGGGAGAGACGGATTTCAAAATTGGCCCTCGAGATTTCCCGACTTAACTCCACCAGATTTTTTTTTATGGAAATGGGTGGTCGACGTTTTGAACATCTACTATCAATATTTTGCTTTTGTTTTGTGCTATCGTCAATATGTTTCTATTATTACTGTTATAGCCTGTTAAACGACTATAAATCGCGTTCCGAGTTTCTGAATATTTGTAAAGATATTCCTGATTATTATTCTTATAGTTGTAAATTACCTGTCATTCCCAAAGACCATAGGCAACTAGATACATTTGAACATCTATTCAAAAAACACAAAATGATACAGAAAACGATTATTTGGCGTAATCTGTGAAAACGCGAAGACTTATCTATAGAACACTCCTATGCCATTCGATAGGTATTTAAAAGGTACATTTTCTGGTAAGTTAAAAAGTATAGCGTTCTATTTAAATTAATCAAGTTATAGCCACTTAAAGTTCTTACTGGATTAGTTTTAATTTTTGGATACCCTGTATAATATAGCAAGTTTATTATAATTGGGATATAAAATATGATTTATTGTTACACTTTACTGTAAATTTCGAGTACATAACTGAAATATTTCTTAAGTATTTGTTACATGAAAATTAGGTTAGATTTTGTCAAAATTATTTAAAAGCCCTTAAGGTAGGTACTATAAACCTGATTAAAATGGGCACTTATTTTGATCAAAAAATACAAAAATGCAATAATATATAGTGGGTTTCATTCAAAAAACACAATTTTGATAGTTTAAGAGCTTTTGAGACACCCTATATAATATGAAAATAATTTTAAAAAGTAACTATATTAGACCCCATATATCCTAAAGGTAAAACTTTCTGAAAGTCACTTGATACTTTAAATTAAAAATCATCTTAAGATTTATGACAAAAATTTCCGCTTTATTGATTCGCATATTGGAGCAGCACAAATAAATATAATTCTTTCTAGATTAAATATTCCAAGAATCACCAATAGCGATATGAAAGAACTGTAGAAATAGCTAATAAAAAATAAAAATAATCTTATTAAACAAATGGTAAATATTCTTGAAGACAAACAATTTGACCTGGCCGTGGAAAAAAATAAATCAGCTTGATCAAATGGCTACATCTGGCATTTCTAATAAAATACTACAAATAACATTTATTATTGGTTGTAAAGTTTGAGTAAAATCACTTCTTCTTCTTAAAGTGCCCATCCTCTTTGGATGTTGGCTATCACATTGGTCCATATTACTTTATTCACTGCTGCTCTGAACAGACCTGTTGATGTCATTCCAGTCCATGTTCGTAGGTTGCGCAGCTATGATATTCGTCTTCGTCCAGCCGATCTCTGGCCTTCCATCTTCCCCTGCAGGATAAGCTGGAGCAGGCGATATTTCTCATTCCGCATG
This sequence comes from Diaprepes abbreviatus, assembly GCA_034092305.1. NCBI lineage: Eukaryota > Metazoa > Arthropoda > Insecta > Coleoptera > Curculionidae > Diaprepes > Diaprepes abbreviatus. The sequence goes on from JASJET010000228.1 coordinate 11,091,470, forward strand.
ATATGTCCAAAGTACTCCAATTTTCTGCGTTTGACATTTGTAAGGTATTCCAGTTCTCCACCGATACGTTGTAAAATGTTTTCGTTTGATACGTGGTGTATCCAAGGAACCCTAAGCATGCGGCGGCAGCACCACATCTCACACGCATCTATACGTTTACATGAAGCATCGGTAAGGGTCCAGGCTTCTGCTCCATATAAGAGAGTTGAGAGTACATAGCATTTCAAAATCCTGATCCGCGTATGTATATCGAGGGATAGGTTGCAGAGTATGTTACGCAGCTTATTAAAAGTACCTCTTGCTTTCTCGATTCGGCTTCTTATTTCTCGAGAGTGGTCCCAGTCCTTATTCAACGTGCAGTCTAGATATGTGATCGTCTCGGCCATTGTGAGAGTTACGTTGTTGGCAGTAAACTGTATATTGCCGACGTCGTTTTTACTGACAATAATCGTTTGTGTCTTCTTGCAGTTTATCTTCATACCATATCTGTTGCAAGCTGTCACTATTCGGTCGATAATTCTTTGAAGTCCCTCTGCAGTATCGGCTATAAGAACGGTATTATCCGCATATCTTAGGTTGTTTATTACTTCTCCATTTACAATAATTCCATCTTCTATGTTGCCCAGTGCTTCTTTAAAGAGATGTTCTGAGTATACGTTGAATAGAAGTGGCGACAGTATACAGCCCTGGCGTATTCCTCTCTTTATATTAAATTCTTCTGTTGTCTCATTCTCAACTCGTACAATAGCCTTTTGTTGTGAATATAGTTTTGATATTATCTCTCTGTCTCTGTCGTCGATTCCTGTCTCTTGTAGGATTGAAATCAGTTTACTGTGCTGCACTTTGTCAAATGCCTTTTCAAAATCTATGAAGCATGCAAAGACGTCGGCATTGATGTCACGTGCTCTTTGAATCAGAACCTGCATGGAAAACAAGGCCTCTCTAGTTCCAAGTCCCTGTCTGAAGCCAAACTGCGTGTCACTTACGTTTTCATCGAGTTTTCTATATATTCGTGCTTGAATGATGTTAAGAAAAGCTTTTAAAGCGTGGGTCATCAAGCTGATTATTCTATGATCGGAGCACTTAGTTGCGTTCGTTTTTTTGGGAATCGGGATGAATGTCGACAGTAGCCAGTCTTTTGGTATTTGACCGTTCATGTAAATTTTGTTAAAGAGGGTGGTCAGTAGTTTTATTTGTTCAGAGTCAATTAATTTGAGAACTTCTCCATGTATCTGGTCTGGCCTGGGGGTTTTGTTATTTTTGAGTCTATTTATCGCTGATTCCACTTCCGCCTGTGTGATGGTAGGCTCCTCCCCGCCAACGACTGTATTCACAGTACTGTTGTTTCTATCTCCAAACAATTCCTCCATGTATTGCTTCCATCTTACGATCACTAATACCTTAAAATATTGGTAATAAATCAAGTTTCACAAGTACGCCGAAAAATTGAAATATTATCATAAAAAAAGCTGATCACTGTTTTACAAGAAAAAAATTAATAATAATTTACTAATGATTTATAATTATCATAAATTTAAAGCTCATTTAATTCAAAATATTTGAACTGCATTATTATAAAACTCAAGTCTTTAATGTATATGAAACATTTTACACTTTATTTATTATTTAATTAATTTAACTGTGTAGAATAAATAATATTAAATCAAAGTTCATATTAAAAATATTCAAAGATCTGAAATGCGCACTCATACAATGTTGCCAAACGTTTCGAATTCATTTTAGTGCGAGTTAATCTTAAATTTTATGTAATTTTTTCTTTGTTGATATTTCAGTTAATTCCACGGTAAGCTAAATATTTTTTTTTTGCAAAAAAAAATCTGTGTATTTCCAAAAACTAATCTAATATTTCTTATTTAACATGGGCAGCAACTGGACCTCCTGAAAGTAATTCTGCAAATAAAATGTATGATAATTTTTAGTGAAAAAATTGACTTCTGACTATTTCTTTAATTCAGTTTTTAATCTTATTTTTTGAACATCCTGTATTATTGGTTATTAAAATGTTATAAAAGTCTTATAAAGTAGGTCCATTTTAATAAGGAATCTGACACAAATTAAATAAAAAACGCTACCTAATGTGAAAAATTGCTAATTATTTTAGGGCCTCCCAATGTAATTTTTGACATAAAAATTTAAATATGTCGAAAACGCTTAGACTTAGTTATAATACATGATATATAAAATGTGTCTAGAATCTTATGTAGATCTAAAAATACAATAACATATAGAATATTCCATTTAAGATAAGCACCATCTTGAAAATATTTTAGCTCGGTTGCCCCCATCAACATTAGTATATTATCAAATTTTCAAAATTTTCCTATTTATAGTTTTCCATATATAGATTGAATTGTTTCCCAATGATAATATTCTGAATTTTGAACCACCCGGTAGTTACCAATGAAATTACTATTCTTACTAAGATTATGCCCTGTTTTTTTTTCCAGAGTCAGCGAATGTTTCGTGCAGTCTACAACATTCCTTCCTGGATTGATTGCGACCTAAAGTTTCGTAAAATGTGTCTTTTTTTTATGTTTTCAGTACAAAAACCTATTGTCGTGTATGCCGGACATATAATTCCACTCTCCGTGGGAGTTTTTATAAACGTACGTATGTTCCTACTAAATTGAATTATTTTGTTATATAAGATTTTTTGTTGGTTTTATGTAATATTATATTAAACGCAGCGTAGAAGGTATATAAATTTGTAAGAAGAAATTACTGATATAAATACAGCGTGTCTTGGGAAGTTCTTACAAAATAGGAAACTTTTTTAATACTAAATTTAGAAAAGAATTACAACTTCATAAAAAGTTCTGCTTCGTGATAAAATAACTCTGACTTGATGTAGCACATATAGGGTAGTTTACAAAAGTAAAAGTTATAGTTTCAAAAATTAATAACATTTTAATACAATAATTGAACCGAATTTTTAAAGTCGGTACCAAATTAATACCTGACAAAATGTGATTCAAATAAAAAGATTGAGAAATATTTTATTTGTAATGGCTTCTTACCGTAGTTTGTATGTATCTCGTGTTAGTTCTTATTTGTTTCATTTAGTTATAATTTGGCGCCGATTTCAAAAATTTCAATTTCATATAAATTAATGTAGTTATTTTTCGGCACTTTATTAGAAGTCGGTTTAATTTTTTTTTATAGAAACTTTATTATTCGATTTTTAGTTTTGAATTGAGTTTAATTCCTAAGCTCGCAAAAGGTAGTGTTGCCTGGTATATAGGTTTTAGGTGAACAGATTGGTTGCTTTGATCGGGTTTTGCAGCCTGGTCACTAGTTTATCCTCTGCGTATAAGCCTTGTTGATAGATTGATCCCTGAAGCTGTCTCCAGTAGGCCAAAACGTTGTACTCGAAGGTGATGTGTGAGGCCGTCTCGTTCTCTTCATCATATAGTCCACATAGTGGTTCTTCATTGAAGATGCCCATTATATGTAGATGTTTCCTCAAGCTGCAGTCGCCAGTTATAAGGCCTGTCACCAGCCTGATTTGTT